>JALMQS010000216.1:327801-967148 GCA_024734495.1 Forficula auricularia
TTTAGAAAAAACTAAAAAAGTACTGAAATAAATAATGTTGTATAATACTAATGTTTGTGGGCCGATATGTACCAAAAACTAATCAGCGCTTCATTTTGTTAAAATGATGGTAGGTTTTCAATTTCATTTCAATCGGTGCAAAGGTGTGGAAAAAATCGTGGACGAAAAAAACGATAACATCCATCCATCCATCCATCCATCCATCCATCCGCACGCACTTCCAAAAAAAATGGCACTTTTTGGCCTCTCGACGAGATTCCAGGTAACTTTTGGCAAAACCGCCACATGTTAAAATTCAATCTCATTGAATACTTCAATTTGTGACCTTAATTGAGTCCATGGGTTCCGTAGTCTTTACCTGAGGACCCGTTGAAGTCGCGCTTGCCGCGCGACCGATTGCAATACTTTCTCCCATGCTTCGCATTGGATAAAGTAAAAAATTGATAATAATGAAGTTTTTTTTTATTTATTTAATGTCACCGGGAACAAAGCCCATTTAGACAGCACATAAGTAAAGTGTTAGTAGGGTTAGTGGGGGAGCCGAGTTTTCAGCCGGTAGAAATTTTTTATTCGTCAGCTAGGATCGAACCCCGGCCTCCCATTCCAACATCGTCATAATCGATCGATGTCGAAACGAGGCCAGTGCGTTAGCCAACTGAGCCAACCCGGCTCCCCAATAATGAAGTTAATTTCGAATTAAAATCTTTGTTTTGATAATATTAATAAAAAAATATTGAGATAATTTTTTTCTCATTATAAAAACATTTATTTAACACAAAAACGATTACAAGAAATAGAGTTGGAATTCTACACTAGTGGTTATGTTTATTCTGTTGACTGCAAATAACTTTTTTATTTTTACATTTATTAATAACTAATTAACTAGACTGTCAAATCTATTGAAAAATGTATCATTCGATTTATAAAAGTTGAATTATTGAACTGTATAAATTTGTTGAAAATGGTATAATTTGTATAGAAGTAATAACCCTTTTAAAAGCTCGGTCCATTTACGTACTTCCATGTTAAAAGGACAACTTTGAATAATTTATTTCTCGGTAATGAGACAGACGATCAACTTCAAATTTCAGGAATAAATATTTATACATCAATGATTCGATGGTAAAAATTTGAGAATTTTCTTATAAAAATGATAAACAGTTCCGAACCCAGTTAAAGTTAGACATTGAATTAAAAAACTAAGTTAATTTTTAAATTTTTTACAACATTTCTTTAATTAAAAATCAAGAATTTATTGTGAAATTCCTTTATTCTAAATGTTCTACTGTTTTCCCATTTTCCCTCTACCTGTGTAAAATGCCAGCTCCATTCTCGAATGAATTCCAATTAATTTATCTGAAGTTCCATTATCAACTGTTTGTCAATATTAAGCCCAACAATAGGCAATAGTAACACTTATTGATCGAGATAACAAGTGAATTATCAAAACATCGACATATTCCTAAATAAATACATGTGTTATTTTTCTTGGCATAGCTGTCATTTAGCACTCGGTTCATGCGCTTGGCACGCTTACGGTTATTATTAAAGAAGCTATTTATATTAAAAAGATATTAAGCAAGTAATTATATTGAGAATAGTTAGTAAAATATATGGTTTTCCGTTACGCCACTTTCACTTAGGGCCAGTTGTATGTCGGTTGGTAAAGTCTTTGTAAAAGTTGACAAAGGGTAAAACCTTAGAATTCACCTTGTTCCCGGCGGGATGGCCAATCAAATGAAAGTGCGTGTCGGTTAGGTAAAGTCTTTGTAAAGTTGACAAAAGGTAAAACCTTAGAATTCACCTTGTGCCCAGCGGGATGAAAGGGCGTGTCATCTGATTGGCCATCCAGCCGGGCGCAAGGTGAATTCTAAGGCTTTCCAAGGCTTTTATCTTTGTAGCAACTAAAATTTACTGATGTTGGTGGAGTTTGTTCCAAAGGTCTAGAATCTTCATTTTTGACCTTCCGCCTCATTTTGTGTGTTTATTTTCAAAAAATGTTATACGAAAATGTCAAAAATTAGATCTTCTACAACTTTGCTTCTAATTTGTAACATTTTCGTTTAAGATTTTTTGAAAATAAACACCGAAAATGAAGCGGAAGGTCAAAAATGAAGATTCGAGACTTTTGAACCAAATTCAACCAATGTCAGTAAATTTTAGTTGCCACAAAAGTATTCACTAAAAGTGCGTCTCATCTGATTGGTCATCCGGCCGGGCACAAGATTAATTCTAAGGTTTTACCCTTTGTCAACTTTTACAAAGACTTTACCAACCGACATACAACTGGCCCTTAGAGCCTCTGATATTTTGAAATCATAATCCTTTCACATTTGTCTACCGGAAAGCAATGAAGTCGGTTAAAAACGCCAGAAGTAAAGAGGTACTTTGGATGAACTAATATGAATCAAGGCTTTCGTATTCTACCCGATACCCAAACTAAATTTTAAATTCCATATCTCTACGATTTATCATTGTTGAGATTAAAGAGCTTTTGAGGTTCTTACAACACACCTAAACTTACTGGACTGTTTTTTTTTCTTTTAATTTTATATGTATAGGTTGACTCATCCATGAATATGTTGCAATAAAAATCCGTTTTTAGCAAGAACGGGTTCTTACTAGTTAAAACGAGTTTCACTGAATAACTTTGTGGCAACTAGAATTTTACTGATTTTACTGATGCTGGTTGAGTTCGGTTCAAAGGTCTAGAGATCTTCATTTTTGACCTACCGCTTCATTTTGGGTGTTTCTTTTCAAACAATTTTATACGAAAATGTCAAAAATTAGTTCTACAACTTTGCTTCTAATTTGTGACATTTTTGTTTAAAGATTTTTGAAAATAAACACCCCAAATAAAGCGAAAGGTCAAAAGTGAAGATTCTAGACCTTTGAACCAAACTCAACTAACGTCAGTAAATTCTAGTTGCCACAAAGGTATTCGCTGAAACGCGTTTTGGTTGAGTAAGAACCCGTTCTTACTAAAAAAAAACGGGGTTTTACTGCAACATATACATCACTCTGTGATTATATTAAAGAAGTACCTGACCACTTCATTCGCTAATACTTTATTTGCATGACTTTTAAGGAACTGTAACTCTCTCTTATACGTATAATCTTCAAATCTTCAAGAACCTGGACGGAAAAGCCATCTGCCCGGATAGCTAGATTGGCGCTTGGGTTCGATTTCTGAGGGTGCGATCCGTATGACATATAAAAAATAATATCGTTAACATCTTAGGTAATCGGCCTATTGAGATTTTGGAATTTTAGAAATTTTTTTTGAGTCTTAGAATCTTGAAAAAAATTATACAGAGTGATGTGAACTTTTCCAATAACAACATCATTTTTTTGAGTTGTAAAAAACTTACATCCTTAAAATCTTTATAAAATTTATTTTTATTAGTAGTAGAGCTAGAGCGTAAAAATTTGGTACCTACGGACACTTTGATAAAAATATCAATTTTTTGATATTCACTATAGCAGGTTTTATTGTAGACTGAAATGCCGTAAATTCAATCAATTTTTTTTTTTATCAAAATAGTTTTAGGCGTTTTTGAGATATTTCGAAAATGGATGCAAAAGAGAAACACTTTTTTGTCTATTACTTTAATACTTCACCATGGCCAGGATGGTAAAGTAATATAATAATAAATTGACACGTTCTGATATGGAAATCCACTTGACTTTACCATACACTTATGGTTGAGTTTGGCACAAGGGCCTAGATTTTCATTAGAATCCCCCCCTCCCCCCAATTTGGGGCGTTTAGTTTTTAATTTTTTTCGTCTTCTGGTAGCCCACTGATTATGTATACAAAATTTGGTTGAATTTGGTCCAAGGGGCTAGATTTTCATTTTTTGACCCCGGCCCCCATTTTGGGCGGTTTGTTTTTGTATTTTTAGTGTTCTGGGGGCCCACTGATTTTGTATACAAAATATCGTTGAGTTTGCTCAAATGGCCTAGAATTTTATTTTTGACTCCGCCCCCCTCCTAATTTTGGCTCCGGAAAAAAATATATTTTCGTTAATTTAGGTTCATTTTATATTATATTTCATTTTTCTTCTTTTTTTTTAATTTGAAAATATTATAATTTTAAATTTTAACCCCCCCCCCCGACCTTCCGCCTTAATTTTGGGTCGATGTGCACCAAAATATAATCAGCTCTTAATCTCAATGCATCAAAATTACTTGTGAAATTTCGTTTTGATGCTTACACTAGTTTTTGAGTTAGATCGTCCACAAAATTTGGTAACGCACAGACTAACAGAAAATAGAATAACAAATATTTTGATAAAACAGTTATTATCTCAAAAAATATAATTTTTTCGATGTTCACTTATTAGGGCTTTTTTGTAGACCGAAATGCCATGGTTTCGCCAAATTTTTTTAATCAAAATAGTTTCAATAGTTTCGAAAAAACGAAGCAAAATAACCACTTTTTTCAATCACGATTACAATACTTGACCATGCCCTATATGGTAAAGTAATAATAAATAGCAGGCGTAGTCTGTCTAAAGTGCTGATAATTTTATCGTCTTGGAATAAAATGGCTCACAATCTGAAGATTTTGGAGATTTTGTGCAATACTTTAACTTATATGTAGATATATTAAAAGAGTGAAAGTCTATTAAAAAGAAAACATTTAGTCTTTATATGATTTTTTGTGTGTTTTAATTAGTGTGTATTTATAGGTATATATTGTTTTTCACATAAGTGGTTTCTAACCTTAGACACACACAAGCTATCTATTAGTAATAAAATTAGATCAACTGAGACTGTGGTTTTGGCCGAGTTCAAATGACACAAAAAATAAAAGAAATGCGGCCACATTAAGCGAGCTTTCCAAGCGAAAATGACGTTAAAAGATTGTGTCCCAACATTATTCCTAGTGGCTGGTTGAAAAACTCGAGAAAATTAATTCGAAAATTTAATAATAATAAAAAAATAAATAAATAAAATGCTCCGTGTTCGATAAATATCCAAGCTAAATAGAAATTTCTATCCGTGTTAAATGGGTTTGAAAATGGAGCGAACAGCCAGCCATCCTTTCTCTTTCTCTCAAGCTCCGCCTAAATGAAATTTAAAAATAAAAATCATTGGGCTCATAATAAATGGGATAAATTAAAGAATGGTTGATTCGTCTTTTTTTTTATTTTTTATTTTGAAAAGAGAGACAAAGGAAGGCAGACGTCCATTTAGGATAGGATGCCGGGAGATAATCGAGCATAACGAATCATATTTTGATCTGATGCTGACTGCATATTCATAAAGCATTCGAGTCAAAGAAGAAAATAAAGAAGAATGGACCTGGCTCTCATTATTTCTCAATAGCCGAGGGAACGAACGATATGAATCGGGCGTTTGAAATTGGAATAACGAGAATGAAAAGCTGCGCTATCTTGAATTGTTTATTAAAGACTATCTGACGACCGGGCTTTCGGTACGGTGGATCAGGATCGGACCTCTTCTGTTGACCAGTGCCGGCTGCTGCTGACGCAATTTTCGGTACATTTCGTCTATTTCCTCACAATAGGACTCTGCTGTGATGGTTTGGCCCGGTTGCTCCAGCCGCTGGCCATCTTACAGTAACCATGGTCTTTTATTGTGGGTTTTCGCCTTTGGGGAGTGCCTGGGTGGCTCATCGGTGTCCAGCTACTGTCCCGAACGTCTCTTGTTGTCACAGAGGATCCACTTTTCAACACACGTGACGATTCGATCCAAAAAAGGATCGTTTTGGTTGCGCATAAGCAAAGAAGAACAGACCTCGAAACGTGACAATTTCTGTCGATCGTTCATATCGTGGGGCACCCACTTTTTGATCTTTCCAAGACATTTTAAACCATCAAAAACCGCATGGAAGGTGACGCCCATCACACGCACCGTTTGTGATGGGTCAGTCTCCACCAGGGTCCTCAAATCCTCGCCCTGGATTACTCTAGGTCGACCACTTCGGGGCTCATTTTCGAGGCTAACTAAAATCTCCGGAACGAAATTTCGCAAACCAACGTCGAACAGTGCGTTCATTAACACTATCATTGCCAAATGCCTGGTCAATTTTTCGGGCTGTTTAGCAGCGCTTTAGTTCAATTTGAATTCGCAGAGAAAAATTGGCCGAAAATTGTTAACGACATCATATACAAATAACCTGAAAAGAGGCAAAAAAAAATTAAAATTTGGAAAAAAGAACATCATCAATGTATATAGAACAAAATTCTATATCGATCAGTATATACTACGACACAGTAGAATAAATATTTATTGAGATATGGAGCTACAAAAACCACATGACATTAAAAAACGGACAAAACTTTTGAAACAACCTATATGTAACTAAGCCAAGTCTCAGGTCCTCTGTCCAGGGGCGGATTAAGGTTCAATGCCGCCCTAGGCCATGTCCAATGTGTTTTTTTCTAAGTAAAAGTGATTGTCAAAATTATATGGCTAATTATCAAATTATTTTAAATATAAAATAACTTCTTATTGATTTACATAAATTTTTCAAAAAAAATTTCAAATATAAGTTACTAATTCAAATATAATTTTTCGTAATAAATTTTTTCAATTAACTTATGAGATCAATTTCTTCTTTCTAGCTTTAGTTCGCGCGAAAACATCGATTAGTAATCAATTTCTTTCACTAATTTAGCCTCGATAGACAATAACGCGAGTGCATTAAATCTAGCTTGACCCATACTTGCACGCAAATAGTTTTTTACCCTTTTCGGAGTGGAAAAAAATCTTTCTCCGGAACAATTTGTAGCCGGAATGCTTAAAAAGATTTTTAGTGTAATGTCTACATTAGGGTAAACATCGCGAAGATTTTAAATAAAGGCAAATATTGATAAATTAAAAGATTTAAAAGTTAGCCTGGAAGTTACATTGCTTTGTTGCTTCTTCTACAAATACAAAACCGATGTATCAGCTGGATTTCAAGAATTTAATTTCCAAAACCCATCATCTTTCATCCGAGGGAAATACAGAAATTGCTATTAATGATGATTCGGAAAATAAAAGTGATAGCACTCCAGAAGATGTTTGGCGTCCGAGAAATCTACCCCTAGTGACTGG
The DNA here is from genome assembly GCA_024734495.1 of Forficula auricularia. NCBI lineage: Eukaryota > Metazoa > Arthropoda > Insecta > Dermaptera > Forficulidae > Forficula > Forficula auricularia. The sequence goes on from JALMQS010000216.1 coordinate 334,873, forward strand.
TACGCTTGCTCCCATCATGTATTGTTTGGAGTCCAAAAACCACATTTTTTTGTGTGAAAAGTAAAACATGCACGTTCACGCAAAGAACTTCCTCAAAATATTCCACCATAACAAGGAATATTATTTAGATAGGGTACTATAAATGTTTTAAATTAGAAATTTGGTGTTTGATGAGGCTCTTGATTTGAAAATTGTTGAGTATTTTGAGAGGAAAGAGATAATAATTATAAAAAAAACATTTTAAGGGAAAATTTTAAAAACATTTTATTATATATGTATTCAATTGTATAGACATATTTCACCTCATATTAATGATAATCTTAACTTATGAAAACTCACCAGTATTAGTTGGTTATTTCTTATTACAAGCTTTGATAAAAATACAAATTACAATGTGTTAACTGTGGAAGAGGATGAATTTCTGCATAAAAAATTGTATTATATTATGAAAAACCAGGACTGAGAATGGCTTGAGAATATCCGGCGAAACGTCTCAAAAGTTTTTCTGGAGAGTAAATTGTTAGACTATAAGGAAATCTTGTATTTCTTTTTTCTAACGAAGACATTCCACCTGTTTCCAAGGTTTTCAAGAGCCTCATCAAACACCAAAATTCTAAGGAATATTACATTGATCGAAGACAAAAGCGTAAATGAAATGAAATATATTGAAAATTTTCATAAATTTTTCTCAAAAAAATATTTGAAATTCATTAAATTTTGTTTTTTATACTTACCTTGCAATATTATCTGTCCTTATACCTACATAAATACTTTAACATTTACAAAGGAAACAAAAAATAAAAAAAAATTACGCAAACCTTGACATGGTGCCCAGCGTGTTTACCACATGCCTCGCAGGGCGGAAACTACCAAACGAATTTTTTTGTTTTTTTGCATGGATGATTTTTACCATAAAATAAGTCGTTTCCTGAAAATTTCATCAAAAAATTCCAACGTTTAAGTTTTCTGGGCCTTAGGGCCGGTTCGTATGTCGCAAAGTAAATGATTTTTACCACTAACAAAGGGTAGATGGTAAATGGAGCCAATAGGATGGCCAATCAGATGACAGTCACTTTCAGTGCCTGACATCTGATTGGCCATCCCAGTCCCTCCATTTACCATCTACCCTGTGTTAGTGGTAAAAAGCAGTTACCTTGCGACATACAACCGGCCCTTAATGGGTTAACATTGGCGGCGAAAGGACCTCCTTAAAAAAATCAGCTTGGAATATCGAGTGACTCTTATTACTCCAGTGGACGCCATTTTCCGTTGCTCATATGTATAATAAGCCCTGGACCAGAACGAAAAATCATAAAAAGGAATTTGATAAATCCGTCACTTGAAATCTCTATTTATTTCTCTTGCACACTTTTTTCTTCCTAATTACTCTATCTTTATTGCTCTGTCCTTTGTTTTATCACGGATGAGATCATCTATCCTATTAAAATTAAACAGAGACAATAAACCCTTATGGAGTAATCTAATACAGCTTGAGATTCTTGGACTTAAGAGACCCAAATAGTAAATTCCTGGGCTTTTTGTATGCCGGATAATGGCTTCTTGCCAAATGCCATGAGGGTTACTGGGGGTAGCTTTTTTTAAAGTATGTTTAATTACACCCAATAGGAAATAAACAACGGCTTCAACGATCCGTTTTATTTATTTTAATTATTCAACTATTGAATATTTTTTTTCTAAATCATAATTAGGATTATATACCAAAAAAACGTATTAGTCTGTCCGTCTATCCTTCTGTCGACCCTAGATGTCTATTTACTCCGTGCGTCACAGAGGTAGCGCCATAGGCGACACTTTTAAGAACTTCGGGTACAATCTACCTCCTTATTTAACATTCATCTGTGTATATTAACGTGTATTTTACTGAATCAAAAAGTGTTTAATTATTTTACTTTAACTTATAAAGTGAATCAATTGATGATGAATTCAAGTAAAAAAGAAGTTTTAAAGTACTCTGTGACGAACTCTAAAAACACTTCACTATATTCCAACTATGAGTTTTATTGTTTTCCTTCGGCTAACCCTAAATCTCCACACAAAGTGCTTAGACGTGTGCATTGGTTGAAAGCTTTAAAAAAGTCAGAGTAAGTATAAGGAAATAAATAATTAAATCATACAAACAGTTTTAAATAATTGAGACTTAATATTCATAAATATTTTTGTTTATTAAAATCGATTGAATGGGTAATATTTTCAAAGCCAATTTTAATAATTTTATCCATTATGACATTTCACGAAGGTTAACCTCAATAAGGATATTTAAAGATTTATTTTTAATTGGAAAATTTATTTTTCAAACTATTATTTTAATTCTTTTTTAACAAATTTATTTATTACGAAAATCTATGATTATTTTAGCTTTTAAATATTGTATTTTTTATGAAATTAATTATTTTTCGTAAATGCTTATTGCTTTTATACACTATTATTGTACCTGAAGTTGTTTTTTTAGCCAGGGATGGCGCTAAACGCGGTTGCCCACAGAGCGAATAATTTTTGAACTATTAAAGAGAGAATCTTGAAATTAGTCAAAGATTTGGAGTTTAGTGTTGGATGATTCGCATATAAATTAGTCAAAAAGTCAAAAAAATTGATCTCCCTCTACTTAATAATAATCGGCTTACGATGGCGACGAAGCCGTGATCTCTCTGATTGCCTAAAGAGGTCGAATGGAGGTCAGTGATGGCTGTGATTAAACAATACGATAAATAAATACGTGCGAGTTTAAAAATATTTTAAAATCTAAAATTTTCAAACACTCCCCCTAGCCAGCAAAATTCCCACAGAAGTCGGGATTCGCAGCTGGTAATTAATAAAGTTCTGATAAAAACAAATTTCGCTCTGTTCATCAAGTAGGATACCTTTAGATAATCTTTTGAAATCATAATATAATTATACCATATGGTGTAATTTATATTTTGAAGCATTAGATGAGCCATAATGAGCATATAAATTCGCCTATTTAACTTTGTAACCCCATAAATTTATTAAGACATTAGTGGTTGAATGTTTATTAGAACTTTTGATAAAAACACATTACACAATATATCTAATATTAAATATAATTACAAACAAGAAATTTTTAAAAATTTTAAAATTTCCGAAATTCAATTATCATTAGAGCCTTTAGAGAAGCAACAATGTATATTTAACCAGCTGCGAAAAACTCATTCGGCGGGCATAGTGGATTTTAAAATAATAATTTAAATTTCCTAATTTTAATAAATTTTATTTACCATGAAGTATTTATGAGTTTGTTTTAAAATAAAAATAAGAATTTCCTAATTTTTATAAGTTTTAATTGTCATGAACTATTTTGTCGGTTTTAAAATTAAAATCACCACACGACTTTCATATTTTCGAAATTCGAAACTTAAGCTCGATATAGGCTAGAAGGAGTACAGCAAGCTTTTGGCTTAAATCGGAAAACCGGAAGTGGACATTTATATGAAAGATAATTCGTTTTTTTTGATTTTCTCAAAAACGGCTGTAATAATTTTTTACAAATTAGTGTATTTATCAAGTGTCATGAGTTATTAGTTGTGTCAAATTTTTAATCCGATTGAAATAAAAGAAGGGGGTGTAAAGTAGAAGTGTCGCGGCGCGCGCATCGGAATAAAAATTTGGCACAACTAAAACTGATGACACTTGATAAATACAATAATTTTTAAAAAAATTGTTAGAGCCGTTTTTGAGAGAAAAAAAAATCTTTCATTTAAATGTCCACTTCCAGTTTTCCGATTTCAACCAAAAGTTTGATGTACTCCTTTTAGCCTATATTGAGCTTAAGTTTCGAATTTCGTAGCTCTGAGACTTATGTTTGCGAAACGAAAGGGGGTACATACAAATTACATACGTACATAAGTACACACTAACCAATGAATTTTGGGCCCTTTTTGGCCTCTGGGGACCACAATTCCCGGTTTTATGTCCTAAACCCGATTTCCAACTATTAAGGGCAACGATTCCTTCCACCTAGAAGTTACAAAATGAAATTAACTTTTTTCATCTCTGAGATACAAGCTCTCAAAGAGTCAGGACCCAAACAGGCCATCCCAATACACCCCTATTATATTCTATGAATATAAATGTGAAAGTAAAATACGCCGTCGTCGTCGCCCAAGCCGATTTATAATAATTATAGATAGATAATGTTGAATTTAAAAACATTTGTAACATTATGGAATAAATTTGTATTTGATAAAAGACAATAATCGAGTCGTTTGAGATCTATCAAGGTGTATGTGTGAGCGTGTATATGTGTGATTATTTTATTTATGGGAAGTATTTTATACAAGTAATTAAAATTGCAATCAATAAAAAAGTGCTTATCATTAATTCAAACTTGCATTAACTCCTTTAAAAAAATACAATAAAGCAGCTGAAATATTCTCCCTTGCTCGGAATTCAATTTAAAACGTAAGCAATTTTTTTCCCAATTTAATGGTTTTCGTTGTTTTTTATTTTATTTGAATTCATTCTTTTAATTGTATATAGTCCAAGTTTGTTCTCGACAGGTGGTGGGAAGGGGCTGCGGGGGCGGATGTCTACCGTTGAGTAGTACTTTATTTGCTTTCCTTTCTTTTATTTATTGATGCTAATGACCCGGTGGATGATGGTGATGATGCATCCGTCCATAGGCACGGTGCGGAAATTTTTTGGCACCGGTTCAAATTCAATAACCAAAAATTTTAACTCCACCTCGCTTTAAATGCGTTGGAGTTAATTCACAAAAAAAAGAGAGAGAATTAAGATGATGTGGCCATCCATTACTTTATAATATGGAGTTTTATAATGTCGCCCTTTAACTCACTTGGTTTCTAGCTCTGTTTATCTGTCCATCTGTTTTTTGCATTTCTTGGTTCAGCCTTTTAATCAAGTTTAGACTTAATTATATATAATAAAATCTACAATTTAAAATGAGTTTAGCTTTTTGAAAATTAATATTTTTTTCCCTTGAAATTCTCAAACAAGTTGATAAGGGTCCCCCTTTGTATCAATGTCGCTTTTTAGAGAGGGTTAAAAATTTTTTTTTTCTAGATATTCAAACGAATATATAATTTTCAAACGCTTTATAAAATCTACTATTTTAAATGAGTTTATTATTTTGAAAATTAATATTTTTTCCCCTTGAAATTCTCAAACAAGTTTATAATGGGTTAAATATCACAAATAAAAGACTAAATGCTTTTTGGCAAGACTATATATATTATACATATATTCCGGGTTACGAGCCCATCGTAAGGAGTTTACATTGAAAAGTTTATTTGGGAATCCTACCCATAAATTTAAATTTTCAATTTTTATTTTAATAAAAATGTTTTTTCTTTTTTAACAAAAAAAGCAATTATGTACATCCTTTACAAATTTGCTTCTAACGGAATTTACAGTTGAGTTGATATTTTAGGTGTTTTTGATAATTTTCCTTAGTTATCCCGAACTCCTTTTAGGGTCAAGAGTTTATATTTAAATTTTACCTGACAGAAAACAGCAAGACAGACAGACAGGAATTTTGTTGAAGGTCTTTTCTTTCATAACTTTGATTGAAACCAAAATTTGGGAGCATTTTGAGCAATGAACGACAAACCCTTAAATATATATATATACAGTCGTGCGTTAAACATAGATCCAGCTACTACTGCCGGAAGTAGCGCTCTCTTGTGTTTGTTTATTCAAATAATTTGGTGGAACTATTGCAAATTCAAATATTGTTTTGTTTTTGTTTTTATTTATTTATCCTGGAAATAATAAATAATAAATAATAATAGTATACAAAAATGGCATATAAACATTTAATTAATACCATTAGACCATGAAATATATAGACACGCCCTGGTGTCGATTTGGTGAGGCCAACAATCTCCTATAGAACTTGACGTCATCTGTAGGTAGGAACACCCAGAAATAGCATGGCCACTATAGGAATTATTATACATTGAGATAAATTTATCGTAGTTTAGATTATTTATTTTGGATTCCAATAATCAGAAATTAATATTAAATTAATATAACTAAAATATTTATGCGAGAACGTGACGTCATTTGTAGGCGATGTTGGCCTCACTTCACTCTGTGTGGAGAGTAGCAGAGGGCGTGTTAGACACGCCCTGGTGTCGATTTGGTGAGGCCAATATCTCCTATAGAACTTGACGTCATCTGTAGGTAGGAACACCCAGAAATAGCATGGCCACTATAGGAATTATTATACATTGGGATAAATTTATCGTAGCTTAGATTATTTATTTTGGATTCCAATAATCACAAATTAATATTAAATTAATATAACTAAAATATTTATGGGAGAACCTGACGTCATCTGTAGGCGATGTTGGCCTCACTTCACTCTGTGTGGAGAGTAGCAGAGGGCGTGTCTATATTTGTATTTCATGGTCTAAGTAAATACCCCTATTATCTTTACATTTTGGTCGCTAGTTGGCGTTAAAGTCGTAACACACGGTCCCTATACATAGATAGAGAAATAGATAGATAGATTAACTAATATGTGTGTACTCTTTTCAGTTCTAGTGAAGGGCTTTGCAGCGGGGAAGACGCCCCGCCCCGATGTCCGGGGCCATGTTCCGGGGGCATTTGGGCCCACCTGACGGGCCGTCCACGAAAATGCCATGATCGTTCACACGCGGGGGCCTCGTCTCTTTTGGATTGTGCTGGTGTTGCTTCTGGTGTCGATTCCTTGGACATGGTCCCAGTCTTCGAGAAGATATCACCACTACGGACATAAGCCCACCCAATGGAACGCCGCCAATCACTACACCCGAGAAATCCACCTGAAACAGGGCCAGCTTATGGGCGAACTTCTTCAAATAGACACCCCCACCAAAATAGAGAGGTATTTACAAATATTACTATTTTAAATTAAACATTCTCACATATCTGGCATGATTTTTAAGCCAAATTAGATATTTATTTAAATATTGTAGTGTTTTCAATTGTTACCAACTTTTGTCTAGTCCAGGGGTGTCCAACCTTTTCGCTTACACGGCTTACTCGGGCCGCATTATAATTAATGAAGTGACCTAGGATTTATCCGAAGTCACTCAATGACCCGCTCTATGAAATCTAAGCCTTTACATATCTTTTATTTTTGTTTTTATTCATAACTTTTTATTTATTTGTTGTTTTTTTTTGTTTATTTATTTTTTATTTGTTTATTTATTTTTTCCATTCATATTTTTTTATTTTTGTTTATTGATTTGACATATGTATAAATTTTAACAAGCTACTACTGTAAATAGAGAGAGATAACTGGAAATATTACCACCGTTTGATAAACCGATTTTGTCACTTACTAATCTGTTGTAAGAGGAGGCCCCCTTCTGCGCGGCTAAAATAAATAAACAAAAACAAATCGCTCGGGCCGTAGATAATATATCCTAATTCTAATGATATTTTTTAATAAAAAAAAGAGTTAATAATGTAGTTGTAATAATGTATGTAATGTTTTTTATAGAAATATTTGAAATAACGGATAATAATTTGAAAATTTAAAGATCCTCCTGAAATTTTGAAGTCGACCTTATATATTTATGAAAATACTCTAAATCAGTGTTTCCCAACCTTTTGTGACCCATCTCCCCTTTCTGGAGGTTGACCAACACCTATCGCCCCCTTTTGATTTTCATTGTATGCCTAATTTTAATTTGAAGTACAGTGTAAATAATAAAGCAGATTTATTATTTGAAATAATTTTATTACCGTATATAAAAACAACCAAATCAGTTTTATCCGGTCACTCTTAAATAAAATTGAAAAAGAATTAAAATATACATTTTTTACAGATTTTTTAATATTAAAAAAGAAGTGAAATAAATTAAATAAAATCATTGACGTACATTTAAAAAAAAACAGGAGTACATGTTTTCATTTTTAAATTGGAATCTGGAAAAATTAAGAAAGTTGACAGTTAAAATTTGAAAAAATAAATGAAGTTTGAAATCTGCTTTGTTATCAATCACGGCAACTTCTACTTTACAGTACTATTGAAGGAGCCAATAAAAGAGTGTGTGTTCTGCTGGAATTATAAATTTTATTTATTTATAACGAACTATAGTCTCATTATAAATAAATAAAATTTATAATTCCAGCAGAAGACACACTCTTAATTGGCTCCTTCAATATATAAAAATTCTGCTACTCTCGGCACAAAAACTGTCAATTTAATTGCAGTACTATTTTAATTTTTCCCTTTTTGAATACTCATCGCCCCCAAATCGCCCCCAGGTTGGAAACCACTGCTCTAAATGTTGCCCCATCCACAGCATTCATGGACTGCACGAAACTGATATATATATATCTTTAGTTTTTTGTACCCCTGAGTCACTCCACCAATTTTCTTTAATAAAAAATATACCATTATATAAAGATACCCTACAACATTTTCTATTTTAAATGATTGTATTCTTTGACCGATTAACCATCATATCGATTCAGTTTGGCTCCGGAAGAATATACAAGCATTTATGAATACAAATTGCTTACAACTATAATTTAAACTTTTCAATTATATTTACGTTCGATTGAAAACTTTCAGTAAGTTATTGTTTTAATATCTATTAATAATTGTGTTTTCATTTACTTGAAAATAGGCCCTGGTGAGTTAAAATCGTATATGTGATACACACGCATATTTTTTTAGAAATGCTAAGTATTGATATAATCTTTGTATTTTCATAGAGATGATAGTTTAATTAGAATAACAATAATTAGTTGTTCTGGGTAAGATGTTGTACTTATTGAAAAGCCCATGTGTTCTCCAATGAAGACAACCCATTCATGCAACTACACCAACTTCTTCCCATTCACATACACCAATTGACGGCTCACTCGACATGCAAACATGTAGATATACATTTTTATTCATAAAATATGGTCCCCTACCTAGGGAAGAATTCTCATTACAGAAGGCAATTTCGTTTAGAATAGAAATTCGTCCCTTGTGCTACACTGAAAAAACGATATATTTATAGTTAAAATTATATTTGATATGAATAGATGGTGAAGTTAATTATGGCGAAATCGATCTCTGCTTAATATGAATAAATGATATACTTATTTTAAGTAGTCTCATATTTTTGGAGCAACTCTAAATATATTAATAGTTAAGATGCCGATATTTGAACCAAGCACCTATAAGTAAATTATGAAAATATTTTAGGCAATTAAAGAGTGTGTCTTTTGCTGAAATTATAAATTTTATTTATTTATAACGAGACTATAATTAGTATTTTCGAATCGTTAGAAATTTTAAAATCATACAATAATTCACCAAAAAAATTCTTAAATCGAAAAATTGAAATTCCCGAAAGCTTTATTTTAAAAATAGCCGCTCAAATAAAAACTTCATAAACGCCACCTACAGCCAAAATAAAACAAGTATAAATTTCAATTCTTCACTTGGCCACCCTGAACAATTCTTAACCTAACCACATGAAAAATTTTAATCTTTCATTCATAAATTAATTTCTGTGAATCCATTGTAATAGACTGATGAAGAGGGCAAAGCCCTCAGAAACTATATTCCCGTTATAAATAAATAAAATTTATAATTCCAGCAGAATACACACTCTTTTATTGTCTCCTTCAATATATAAAAATTCTGCTACTCTCGGCACAAAAACTTTCAATTTAATATGAAAATATTGTTATTTGAGTAATATAGTGGAATAGTTAAATTTAATAGTTGGGTATTTAAATGAAATAATATTTAATTACGACAAGAAATGATATAAACTTGATTATTTTTTAATTTATAATAAATAATATTCAAGCTTAGTTATATCATTTATATTGATTTGATGTAGAAACTAAATTCAAATTAATTATATAAATATTTAATTTAATTATCCATTTGGTTGAATATATAAAAAACAATTAATTTAATTTTCTATATTTATAAGGAGGTAATCTAATTTTAAAATATATTAATATTTCTTATAATCTTATAGTGGGTTTTAAAATTAAAAAACAAACAAACAATGAATAATGTAAACAAAATTTTTGAAAATATCTTAATTATTAAGATATTACTATTTACAGAAAATCTAAGTCGTTTTATGATAAAAAAAACATTCGTTTAGATATAATAAGAGATTTCACTAGAAGTAAACAAGACATTCATTTGATTTTAAGGGATATCTAATAGAATAAAATAGATCACTCAAGTATATAATATATTTGGATTAAATACCCAAAAATTTGGTCATTTTTGGAATGATTTCAATATATCTTGATTATTAATAAAATATCTTTGGAATAATTAAAAATGCTCAACTCTATCAATATATTTATTATGAATAAATTGTTTTTTCAGTGTAGGTAGGGGCCCTTTTTTTTATCTAATAAATGAAAATTGTCAAATCACCAAAATTTAAAAGGCTGTGTCTTGAAGGTTGGGGAGAATTTACGGATGGCTTACTTGACTATTAATAGTTTAATGACTTTAACAGTCCCCATGGTTGGGGTGTTTCAACGGGAAGCTGGTTACGTGGTCTTAGAGAACTATGACTGGAAAAGCTTGAATTTTTTTTTACTTTTTTCATTTTTATTATTCAATCAGGTTTTTTAGAGTGTGTCAAAGTTAAATTTTTCGCTTTATATCAACACAATTGTATTTCGTCTCTCTAAGATTAACATATCTTGAAAATTAATAGTTTATGGTATTTTTTATGAAAATCAAAAATTCAGACCACAAGGAGACCCTTTGTATCCTTTTCAGTATTTTTTATTTTTTTTTTTTTTGAGGGTGTCTAAGTTATTTTTGTTCAACTTATATCTAAACAAATAGCGTATTTCGTCTCTCTAAATACTCATATATTATAATCGATAAAAATACCCTTGGAATTAATAGTTTTTTCTATAAAAATAAAAAAATTCAGACCACAGGGTTTAACTTTGGATCCTTTTCAGTTTTTTTCTAGGCTGTCAAAGTAAAGTTTTTTCGATTTATAACCAAACAAATAGCGTATTTCGTCTCTCTAAAGATTCATGTATTATAATCGATAAAAATAACATGGCAATTAATAGATTTTTTTCTATGAAAATAAAAAATTCAGACCACATGGGTTTCACTTTGGATACTTTTCAGGTTTTTTCGAGGGTGTAAAAGTTATTTTTTTTCGATTTATATCAAATCAATATTTCGCCTCTCTAACTACTCATATATTATCTATAATCGATAGAAATATCTTGGAAATCAATAGTTTTATTTTTTTATGAAAATCAAAAATTCAGACCACAGGGAGATCCTTTGTATTCTTTTCAGATTTTTTTCGAGGGTGTCAAAGTTAAATTTTTTCGATTTATATCAAACCAAATATCGTATTTCGTTTCTCTAAATACTCATATATTATAATCGATAAAAATATCTTGGAAATTATTAATTTTTTTTTCTATGAAAATAAAAAATTCAGACCACAGGGGATCCTTTGTATCTTTTTCATTTTTTTTTTTTTTTTTTTGAGGGTTTAGCGTATTTCATCTCTCTAAATATCTCTATCTTTATTCGGATCAAGCAGAGGTCAACTCATTGATTTTTGTTTATGAACAAATAAATTAGTTTTAATAGTATAAGTAATTTAAAATATAATTAGTAGAGATTGTGGTGTTGGTGCAAGGTGGTTTTATTTTATTTATATTTTTTAATTTAAAATATGTCTATTTCAATATTCTTGTAGTCAAAATTCTTAATTTTGTTAAGGGAGAATGGTGTGGGTCCTTGGTGAAATATTTTAAATAAAGTTTTGAATTTTTTTTTAGAAACAAGTGAAAAATTAAAATATAAAATACTAGGTATGTTACACATAAATTCTTTACTATATTTAAAATTCTTAATGTCTAATTCAATCTCTAATTTAATATACATTTTTGGAAAATTACTGTACCCAGGGTTGTTTAATTCCTAAGAATGTCTATTAACCCACCACCTGGTGGTAAATGCTATCGTTTTAATAAATCATGAAATTTATAATTAGATAAGTATATAGAACTTCGGGGGTGTAGGTGCGGTTGCAAATTCCACTGTATATCTTTACAAAGCATAATCGTCCCCCAAAAGAACATCCTATCCCCCTCCCTTTTGCCTCCTGCGTTTGTTTATTCGGGGTTTGATCATAAATGCAGTTTGAAATTGAAAAACAGAGATTAGAAATTAAATTTCGATGAATTTAATTTCTACCCAAGTTGCTCTGGAAACTCACCCCAAGACAAAAACTATCCGAGAGATAAACCTCTCCCTCTCCCTTTGGAGTTGTCATCTTTGTTCTATTATATGCAAATTAAATCCATAATATTTCGAAAATTGTATAAATTATACTTGGGGTTTAAATTTAAATTTATGAAATAATTAAAACTTGTACATATACTATGATGTTTCAATCTTGTTCTATTTCTGTTAACTCTAATTGTGTTAACACAAATGAATGGAATAACGCAACTGAAAAGCGAAACTCGCAAGCTTAAATTAATTTCAATGCTGGAATTGAAAGGAAAGGGGAAAATTTGATAAATTAAAAAATATTTATATTATATATTTTAATTAAATAATTTTTATAATTATTATATATTGAAGGATACAATAAAAGAGTGTGACTTCTGCTGGAATTATAAATTTTATTTATTTATTTATTTATTTATAGTGAAAACAAAGATTTAAGTATCTTATTTATGTTTTCCAGATGAATCAAATATTAAATTAATTAGATCAGTATTAGATCCCTTAAAAATTAGTATTTTTGAATCGTTAGAAATTTTAAAATCATACAATAATTCACCAAAAAAATTCTTAAATCGGAAAATAGAAATTCCCGAAAGCTTTATTTTAAAAATAGCCGCTAAAATAAAAACTTCATGAACGCCACCTACAGCCAAAATAATAAAACAAGTAAAAATTTCAATTCTTAACTTGCCCACACTGAACAATTTCTTAACCTAACCACATGAAAAATTTTAACCTTTCATTCATAAATTAATTCCTGTGAATCCATTGTAATAGACTGATGAAGAGGGCAAAGCCCTCGAAACTATAGTCGTTATAAACAAATAAATAAAATTTATAATTCCAGCAGAAGACACAGTCTTTTATTGTATCCTTCAATATATAAAAATTCTGCTACTCTCGGCACAAAACTTTCAATTTAATAATTATTATAATCAAAATTATCAAAATCTTACATAGTACAAACAAAATGATTCAGAATTAGTGACGCACCGTTTCTCATCATTTATTTGATTATGGATTTACTCGATCAGAAAAATTATTTCTGAACTATAATAGCACTTTACACATTTACAGGGTGTATCTGTAATGCGCGGAGATAATTCAAGGAGTGGTTATTTGGTTCAAAATCGAGAATCAATTGGTGTGTTCATCACACGACTTTCACATTTTCATTTATTTGAAGACATTACTAATTTACACCAACTTCCTTCATTTCGTTTTTTTTTCTCTCAAAAACGGCTCTAACGATTTTTTTAAAAATTAGTGTATTTATCAAGTGTCATAAGTTAATAGTTGTGTCAAATTTTTAATCCGATTGAATTAAAGGAAGGGCTTGTAAATTAGGAGTGTCTTAAAATAAAAAATTTAATCGTTCATATCTCGTCTTCGGAAAGTGGCAGAGCCTTGAAATTTGAAACTTAAGCTATCTAGAGGCTATAGAAGTATAAGAAGATTTTGGCTAAAATAGAAAAACCGGAAGTTGATGTTTACGTACGTAAGAATGTACCCTTCTGCGTTTCGCAACCATAAGTCTCAGAGGTACGAAACGAAGCTTGATATAGGCTAGAAGGACTACATCAAGCTTTTAGTTGAAAATCGAAAGACCGGAAGTGGACATTTACATGAAAGATTTTTCGTTTTTTTTTTTTAATTTCTTAAAAACGGCTCCAACGATTTTTTTAAAAATTAGTGTATTTATCAAGTGTCTTGATACACAACTAACAACTCATGACATTTGATAAATGTACTAATTTTTAAAAAAAAATCGTTATAGCCGTTTTTGAAGAATAAAAAAAAAAAAAAAAAAAAAAACGAAAAATCTTTCATGTAAATGTCCACTTATGGTTTTCTGATTTCAACCAAAGAGCTTGCTCCTTCTAGCCTATATCGAGCTTAAGTTTCGAATTTTCTAGCTCTGAAACTTATGGTTGCGAAACGCAAGGGTGGGTCCATACATACACACTGACCAATGGATTTTGGACAACTTTTTGGTCTCTGGGGACCACAATTTCCGGTTTTATGTAGTAAATCCGGTTTTCGACTATTAAGGACAACGATTCCTTCCACTTAGAAGTTACAAAATGAAATTAACTTTTTTCATCTCTGAGATACAAGCTCTCAAATAGTCAGTACCCAGACTGGCCATCGCAATACTCTCCCATTATATTCTATAGAATATAAATCTGAAAGTAAAAAAGTTCATATAAGCTTATGCCCAGAAAAGCTTCATTTTCCAGGCATCCACCATTTTGACTTTTGTTTTTATCTAAAACGGTTTGACAGAGTTCAAATTTCACTCAACAATTTAAACACCTATTTTGAAAAAAAAATCAATTTGATCCAATTATTATTTTCAAATTAGTGGGTATTTATAAAAATTTACTGTTTTTGAGTTATTTTAATTTAAAAATCTTAAATGGTTGACATTTTGAAACGGATAATTGGATCAAATTGATTTTTATTTCAAACTAGGTCTTCTAGTTTGATGAGTTCCCTTCAAAATCCCAACTCAAACAGAGATATAAATTATTTAGTAAAAATAAAATGGTAGATACTGGATAGCTAGTTTAAGAAGTGTTCAGGACATATGTTAATATAAACTTTTTTCATTATTTTGACTCATAAAACCAACTTCTAAATTATCTTTGCGTATTACAGAAATACCTGCCCTGTATACGTAGTTTTATTTTTAAAGTTTCATACATCAATTCATGTTAATCAATTGTAATAGACTGGCATTTACTGTACACCGAGAGGTTTGGGGAGTTTGAATTTACTCCTAGAAGCAGGAAACATGATCTTCCTGATATCCAGATTGAACTTTTTATTAAATTTTCATTAAAATCATGTACAATTTTGACGTTTCCTCAACATTTCAGGGACCCCCCCCCCCCCCCCGCTGGATATGGCCATGCGGATAGTGTATAGTGAATTAAAAATAATAAATGAATGTAATTTACTAAAATATTATTACATTTTTGACTAGCAATTCTCGAAATTTCAAGAATTAAAAACGATGTTGTTTTAGTTTTAAATGAACTTTCAAAGTTTCACTTCTGCTCTATGATATTCCTACAATAGACACACATCCTATTTTTACTTTCACATTTATATTCATAGAATATAATGTGGAAGTATTGCGATGCCCTGTCTGGGTCCTGACTCTTTGAGAACTTGCATCTCAGAGATGAAAAATGTTAATTTCATTTTGTAACTTCTAGGTCTAAGGAATCGATGCCCTTAATAGTTGGAAACCGGATTTGGAACATAAAACCAAATATTGTGGTCCCGAGAGGCCAAAAAGGGGCCAAAAATCCATTGGTCAGTGCTTACGTATGTACGTATGTACCCCACCCCTGCGTTTCGCAACCATAAGTCTCAGAGCTACGAAATTCGAAACTTAAGCTCGATGTAGGCTAGAAGGAGTACAGCAAGATTTTGGTTGAAATCGGAAAACCGGAAGTGGACATTTACATGAAAGATTTTTCGTTTTTTTTGATTTTCTCAAAAACGGCTCTAACGATTTTTTTAAAAATTAGTATATTTATCAAGTGTCATGAGTTATTAGTTGTGTCAAATTTTTAATCCGATTGAAATAAAGGAAGGGGGTGTAAATTAGTAGTATCGCAATGACTTCAAATAAACGAAAATGTGAAAGTCGTGTCCTGAACACCAGTTGATTTAAAATTAGTTGTTTTTTATTTTAATTTTAAATTTTTAATCACTATATGGAAAAATTCTAGCAACCGTTGATGTCTTTTCCATTTATGGTAATTTCTTAAACGCTTTTAATCATCCTAATGACCTAGAATGTAAAGTTTGGAGTGACCATAAATGTATAAATTGAGTTTAGATTTACTAAAGGATTCCTTTCTACATTCATTTTAATGATTATCAAATCATTTATTCGAAATGACGAGATTTCAACCATACCAAAACTCAATTGATAAATTAATTAATCGTTTTGTTTCATTTCTTGATGGAAAATCCTGACATCTATTTACACAATAGAGTTGAAATAGCAGAGATGTGATCATATGAATTAGCATTCTCGTTCAATCTTATCATATAAAGTTATCATTTCTCATTGTTTTCTTGTCAGCTTTAACCTTTTTTCCGTCAGAAAAAAAATCATGCATAGATATCCCCGTCCAGACAAAAGTATATAAAAAAAGTTAAAAATACGAATGTCAATTAGCATAAACTGTCAACACAAATGAGACAGATAAAGAGAAGAAAGTAAAAAACCAAAGCGAATATTCAAAATAAAATTATTCTGTCTCTGAAATTCATTTCTCATTCTTGGTTAACAATTAGTTTACCTTAAAGAATTTGTTTACTATATAAAAATATAAATTTAATATTCATGCAATTATTTACCTCTAGTGGTTTTGGAATTTTGAAAAATAATTTTATTTTAAAAATTCAAAAAATCACTTGTTTTTATTCAAAGAACAATATTCCCTGGATTTAACTTTAGTAAAATTTCTACCTGATTAAATACCTAATGTCGGAAGGGTATAGTCTCTATTGTAATCTACCCCGAAAAGCAAGTTTGGCACTTGGGTTCCGATCCTTAGGAGAGATACTGCCTTCTAAATATTTTCACTTTATATCAACACAAATGGCGTATTTCGTCATTCTAAATACTCATGTATTATAATCAATAAAAATATCTTGAAAATTAATAGTTTTTTCTATGAAAATCAAAAATTGAGACCACAGTGGGGACCCTTTGTATCCTTTTCAGTTTTTTTTATTAAGGGTGTCAAAGTTAAATTTTTTCGATTTATATCAAAACAAATAGCGTATTTCGTCTCTCTAAATACTCATATATTATAATTCATAAAAATACCCTGGGAATTAATAGTTTTTTCTATGAAAATCAAAAATTCAGACCACAGGGGAGACCCTTTGTATCCTTTTCAGTTTTTTCTAGAGTTTCAAAGTTAAATTTTTTGGCTTTATATCATAAACAAATAGCGTATTTCGTTTCTCTAAATACTCATATATTATAATCGATAAAAATACCCTGAGAATTAATAATTTTTTTTCTATGAAAATCAAAAAATTCAAAACACCCCTTTCACTTTGTATACTTTTCAGGTTTTTGTCGCGGGTATCAAAGTTATTTTTTTCGATTTATATCAAAACAAATAGCTTATTTCGTCTCTCTGAATTCTCATTTATTCATTTATTCAAAGAACAATGTCCCCTGGTTTTAACTTTAGTAAAATTTTCTAACTTATTAAATACCTATTTTGCCGGAAGGGTATTGTCTCTAGGGCAAATCTAGCCCCAAAAGCAAGTTTGGCGCTTGGGTTTGGTTCCTTAGGAGAGATACTGCCTTTTGAAATGAAATAAAACCCATCTAATATAAGATCTTTAATTAGAGCATGAAATTCTTACTAATGTAAATTGTATTTATTTCGAAGTAATTTTTGGAGACGGACTGATAAGTGAATTGAGTGGTTATTGAAGAGGCAGTCAAAAAAGAAGAAGATAATTTATACTATCATTTTATTCATAAAACGACGTTTTGGAGACTATTCCCTCTTTCTTCAGGGTTTTGAAAAGTCAGTGAAGGAAATCTAATGCGACATTTCCCTATGACTCCTCTTTCAGTAGCATTAACAATAATATATTGTATTTCATTGTCAGCAGAATTATTGTTACTGCCACTGAAAGAGGAGACAGGATGGAATGTCGCATTGGATTTCCTTCACTGAGTTTTCAACACCCTGAAGAAGGAGGGAATAGCCTCCATAACGTCGGTTTATGAATAAAAAGATAGTATAAATTATCTTCTTCTTTTTTTGGACTGCCTCACCAATATCCACTCAATTTATTTATTTCATTTACAAAATATAAGAGGATAGATTGTCGGGAGCACATTCTTGACTAAGTGCCTTGCATATAGGAATAAGAAGCTTAGCGGATGTGCACTTGATAATCCTCCACAATAGATCCAGGGAGCAATTTTGTCTGCAAACTTGGGATAACCTGTGCCAACCAGAGCTCAGGACTATCTTCGCCTACTGACTGAGGATCTTTGGGAGCAAATGGGAGTTAGCCATATTTGACTACGAATATCTTTCCAGGATATCTTAACCTGTGGAGGTAACCACAGTACAAATAAATTGACACGTTCTGCTGTGGCCATCATCCACTTCTGGTTGAGTTTGGTTCAAGGGCCTAGATTTTCATATTTTGCCCCCCCCCCATTTTGGGCGGTTAAATTTTGCATTTTTAGTCTTCTGGTAGCCCACTGATTATGTATGGTATACTAAATTTGGTTGAGTTTGGTCCAAGGGATAGATTTTCATTTTTTGACCACACCCCAAGCCCCGCTCTCGTTATTATAGGTTCATTTTATAGTATATTTCATTATTCTTGTTTTTTTTTTAGTTTGAAAATATTATAATTTTACATTTTACCCCCCACCCCTTAATTTTGGGTTGATTTGCACCAAAATCTAATCAGCTCTTAATCTCAATGCACAATTGATATTCACTCTAGCTTTTGAGCTATCTCGTCGACAAAAATTTGGTACCGCACAGACTAACTAACGTACTATCAGACAATTTGATAAAACAGTTATTATCTCGAAAAATATAATTTTTCGATGTTTACTTATTAGAGCTTTTTTGTAGACCGAAATGCCATGGCTTCGCTCAATTTTTCTAATCAAAATAGTTTTAGCCGTTTTTGAGATATTTCGAAAAAAAGAAGCAAAAAACCCCACTTTTTTCATGCAGGATTACAATACTTGACCATACACTATGTGGTAAAGTAAAAAGAATCAGGATATAGAATCCTGATTTAAAAAATAATTAAGGTTTCTAATAAGACGTAATGGGATTGAGAAGGGACAAACGCTGGTCTTTTCACAAGATGAAATCCTTCAAAAGAACAGGTCTGAGACTTTTGTGGATTTAGAAGAAATACCCTCAAATTCCTTAAAGATGGAAGAACTTATTTGCTTTTGCAGGGGAGGCAAGAGACTAAATATTTGAACCTCATTCTTGGAACCAAAAGACTTAAGCACTGATCCAAAAGAATTGTACATCTTGTTAAAGATCCGGCACGGTGATAAACAATATTAGAGCGAGCACATTATATCACTAGGCTGGGGTGTATCTGCAACTTCTGCATATTAGCCCATTGGAACTAGTTTTAGTCAGCAGGATTTGGATACTACCTGAAAGGACTTAATTGATTTATATCAAACTATAAAAGATCGATGCCTTTTTTGTGGTCAACCAGGAGCCCGTTATTGACAACCCGGCGGAATTTTAGAATTCGTATATCCGAGGTTCGGTAATAGCCCTCGGTGCCGTCACAGTATGTAGCCATCCAAACAAATTTCCTGAAATAAATTCTTATATAATAAAAAGTCAAATTAATTTTGATAAACGAATCATCATCGTCATTTCAAATATGAAACGGTATAAGAATTTTCAAGAAAATAAAACAAAAATTAACAATAAAACGTCTCTTGTATTATTTTATGAATTCTTTTGCATAAAAATAAAATTTACGTCATCTATTCTAATCGTATATCTATTTAATGAAGAATAAATCAAAAATAGAACCCGCGTTCGGCGACTTATGATTGGGAGTTTGGCAAAAATGCAAACGCGATTAATAAATATTTTAAATATCAATCAATAGTATTTTTTGTATATTTCGTTGTCAAGCAATAAATACTTTAAAAAAGGTACTATTTATGTGAAAAACGAATTTGTTGAAAGATATAATAGTTTAGCAAATACCTTTATCAAATATGCGAATTAGTGGCAGGGTGTGGATTCCCCTATGCGAAAACTTTTTTTTTCACTTTGATTGATCAAATTAAAAACTTATCCCTATGGGTGGTTGAACTTATTTATAAAAATCTCAAAATTAAGATAATGTTTAAAATTTAAAACATGTAACATACGATACCCTTTCTACAAATTTAGTTTTATTTATTATAATGTTGTCGTCACAAAACGGTTTGAGCTATAAGTTAGAACTTGACATTATATAAATTAAGGTATTGTCTGTACAAAGCTCAAAATCCCTCTGAATTTTGGATGTATGCGCGTCTCAAGCAATATAAAAGAAAACACTTTGAACAAAAATCATATCTGTTTGTCTGTATGTCTACGTGCAAATTTGTTTGGAATTGACCTAAAAAATGGCTGCAGGTATTTTTATGAAATTTCGTATTTGTATCAGATGTTTTTCGACTTAAAATTATTGCTATAGGATATTTTAACACCAAAAGGAGACTTAGGACCACTAATAGAAATGATCAAATAGCTCCTAAACTATTTTAATTAAATTAATTATGAATCTATTAAACTTCGAAAAGTTACATTCGAATATTTCTTCTAGATAAATGAAAGTAAAAAACTCAACGACCGTAGGGTATTCTTCTCTTCAGTGCAGAGGAATAGACATGTTGTATAAGCACTAGGCGCAAAATATAAGATGATTAAAAGTACACGTAAATGATGAAAAAAAATTAAATGACTGAGTATACTAGATTGTGTTATCACCAGGGCAGGATAGGGAGAGTGAGGGGTATGTGTGGGAGGTAGGGAGAGTGGTGGGGAATATGGGAGGGGGAGATAGGGACAATAGAAAGGGTATATAAGGGGGAGAGTGGTAGGGATAATGCTCAGTCTGTGTCAAGCAGTGGTGGATGAAACATCGACTGTAAGTATTACAATATGCCCTCTCCACCTTCATTCACCCTCTCAGCTGACTGCACCTCTCACTAATACCATAAACAATCCTTCATCATTTATACTAATTATATGCATAGAATTACAGAAACCATTAAATATAATTTTATTTATTTCAACTAATTATACTTTTAGGAAAGTAGAAATCGTGTATGTGTGTGTGTGAATGTGTTTTTGTACTGAAAGTGAATATCTTTTGAGGTTTCAATAACTTAATTAATTCCTCACAGCTGTCTAATTTAAAAATTAATATATTTCAGATACCTTCATTATTTTCTACGAATCTATATAATAATTTAATTTTTGATTTAGCAATATTTTTTTTTCTAAATTAATTTATTTTTAAGTGAATCATCAATTGAATGTGTGCGTGTGTTTATTGTGAAAGTGAATATACTTTGTAGTTCTGATAACTCAATAATTATTTGACGACATTATGTCTATTCTAAAAGTAAATATACTTGCAGGTAGCTATTTTACTTTCTCGCTTTCTCTACCCAATCTAATTTGTGAGCTAGTTTAATTTTTTTTTTAAATTTATTTATTATTTATAAACCTTAACTAGAGACAAGTGAATCGACAATTGAATGTTGAATGTGCGTGTGAGTGTGATTTTCATGGTTCACTATCAATTCCGTTAGTATATATATATTTTAATTGTGGAAAATCTTTTATAGGCACTAGGTTTCGGTTCTTCCCTTCCCTAGTAGTGTAGGAGAATTTCTTCCAATACCCACTAAAAACCACATTTTTCAATTTTTCTCCTCCAGCCTGAAACATCTATTCTAATAACTTCACAGTAGACTTATTTCCCTAATGAATTCTTATAAGGCTTCCCATGTCTTTACTATAGGTATATCTTCGATTTTCAGACCAGATTTTCTGAAGACATTTTGTTATCACCATGACTAAAAGTGTATGCGGAATTTCAGCTCAATTAGTTGGGTGGGACTGGTTTAAGATTAAGTTGCAATATTTGACCCAAACATACTCATATGTAAAGTTAAATAAAAGCTTGTAAAAAACAGAAAATCTCAGAGTCGTAGAATTAATTAAAGATGTAACCTAAATGGTTAGATGACCCGTGGTCATGAGAAGTTAGCTAGTCTCTGTATTAATTAAATGTTAAAGTTATCATCTTTAGATTTTCTAGTATTTAATATAATTAATAATATAATTAATTAATTTAATTTTATAATATTTTTAGTATTTATTTCTAGTATTTATTTTTTCTAGTATTTTCTAGTATTTAAACACAAAGTAATTACTTTTACTTTTAATGTTTTAAATAAAATCTTTAAAACAGTGTTTCCCAAACTTTTTTGTCCTATGTCCCAAATTTATAAAACTCTCCTGCCCCCTATGTAACATATACATACATAATTTTTATATTCTAAAAATGAATTATTATTTATATAAATATTATTACAAAAACAGAATTTTGTTTATTAGTATTTTGTATGCTTCTACATACATTTAAGTTATATATTGCTGAAGCTAGTTACTATCAAATTTTGTTAACATTTATTTTTTCAAATATGTGTAACAAATTTTCTAGATTTCCAAACTCAACCAAATTTTGTATACATAATCAGTGGGACACCAGAAGTATAAAAATGCAAAAACTAACCTCGCCCCTACATGATTATAAATAATTTTATTAAAAATTAAATATAAGTGACGGGCCAGGTTGTATGGTAAAGTCAAGTGGATGGCCACATCAGAACACGTCAGCTTATTTAAATTTTGATAATTAAATGTTCCTAAAGAAAAGTTCTAACATTTTTAAATGTAATTTATATAAAAGGATTATTAATTTTATTTTACATAAAGTACCTACCTCCTCGTTTTCTTGGCTGGTTACATTGTATCCGAATCATTCTACTAGACCAAAGAAATTTCATGCTCAGCTTAACCTTGTTCATTAATTAAACCGCTCCCTACAGGTTCATTGGCTTTTTAACTCCGCCGTAAAAAAGAATTCGTCACGAGTTTATTTTGGCTACAATTTGGAATACGAATGCGCAACCCTTGAAATTAATTGCTTTATCATTTCTCGCAGTAACCCCGAGTAGTAAATATCTTCTTCCATCCCACAACCTTCCCTAATCTATTCTTGGAAGGTTTCGAAGGATTTTCTTATACATCGGATAATTTTTTGCCTCCTCGTCAGCCTATTTATTATGCGATTTAAACACTAAAGTGTTAACACCTATTATTATTGTTCTGGAGTATTGTTAAGTATTAGATATAATTTTTTTTTATATTTTTTAAATATTTAAAATTTCCGCGCTAAAACGGATCAAGTCCAAAATCTCGATATAGTAGCACATAACAAATATTTTCCAGTGTATCAGAACCACTACAATCTATATATATAAAATTAAGGTTTTGTCTGTACATTGGTACAAAAATCACACCAAATTTTGGTTGCACACGTTTCAAGTAAAGTTATGAACGAAAACACCCTCAACAAAATTCCTGTCTGTATGTCTGAATGCCCGTTTTCGTGGTTTCCGCGAAAAGTTCCTCACGATTCACGTAAAAACGGCTGAAAGGATTACTATTATGAAATTTCATATTTGGATCAGATGTCTTCTAACTTACGTTTATAGCTATATAAGGTTTTGATATTTTGACCCCAAAAGGGGGTTTGGGGGGCGCACGAATGAAAATGATCAAATAACTCCTAAACTATTAACCCTACGGCAAATTTTATTATAAGCAAAGTTGAAGAGGATATGATTTTTGACTTTTGTTTAAAAAAATTCCTCCAAAAAACCACCCAAATGGGGGGGAGGGTCAAAAAATGAAAATTCTTGCTCTTGGACCAAACTTAACCAAATTGTATATATAGTACATAATCTGTGGGTCACTAGAAGGCTAGAAATGCAAAAACTGGGTACGGGGGTGGAGTGATGGTGTAGGAGTGGGGTGCTGCTGCGGGGGTGCGGGTGGTGGAATGGAGTGGGGGTATGTTAGGGTATGGGGTGCCAGGGCGGTATGAGGTTCCGGGGGTGCGGGGGTGGGGTGGTGCAGGGTGGATGTGGGGCTCAGCTGAGGGTCCAGCGTAGTGCGGGGTGCTGGGTTGCGGGTTGGTGGGGTGGGGTACGGGGTTCGGCACAGGTGCAGAGTGCGGGGCTGGGGGTGCTGGGTGTGGTGCGGGGGGTGGTGGGTGGGAGTGGGGTGCGCGGGTGGGGTTTGTGGGTTGGGGTCTAGGGGGCGTGTCTTGCAGCTAGTAGGAAAATAAAATCCGCAAAGGAAGTGTCTTCACCCTGATTTAAAAATTACTTTTTATATTATCTTATTATAAAGGTGTTAAAAAATAATAAATGTTTCCATTTTCACTGTGTCGTATTCATTTAATCAACATTATGTAAAAAACATTTCAGGGCCAAAGTGGATCAAGTCCAGAAAATTATTATTTAAAATAAATTGTCACTTTAATTATTGTTTTTTGAATTATCAAATTATGACCCATATTTAAGTAAGTCTTCATACTAAAACAATAAAAAAAATCATCCTCATTATCCACTTTGAAATACTAAGATTCCCTTTAGTTGAGAACCCCTGCTCTGTGATGTTGTAATTTTGAAAAATTCTATCTATTTTTAAAATAAACTAATGTGTTCTGATGTGGCCATCCACTTGACTTTACCATACACCCTGGCCCCTAAAATTATTTATAATCATGTTGGGAGGGGGGGGGTAGTTTTTGCATTTTTATACTTCTCATCTACCACTGATTATGTATACAAAATTTGATTGAGTTTGGTAAATGGCCAAGATTTTCATTTTTTGATCCTACCCCCCTCCATTTTAAGCGGTTGGTTTTTGCATTTTTAGACTTCTGGGGTCCCACTGACTATATATACAAAATATGGTTGAGTTTGGTGAATGGCGAAGATTTTAATTTTTTGACCCTACAACCCCCCCCCCCCTCCCATTTTGGGCTGTTAGTTTTTGCATTTTTAGACTTCTGGGGCTCCAATGATTATGTATACAAAAATTTTGTTGAGTTTGCTCAAATGGCCTAGATTTTTAATTTTGAACCCCCCCCCCCCTTAATTTTGGGTCGATATGCACCAAAATCTAATCAGATCTTAATCTCAATAGACCAAAACTACGTGTGAAATTTGGTTTCGATATTCACACTAGTTTTTAGCTACCTCGTACACAAAAATTTGGTAACGCACAGACTAACTAACAGACATTTTGACAAAATAATTATTATCTCGAAAAATATAATTTTTTCAATGTTTACTTATTTGAGCGTTTTTGTATAGCGAAATGCCATGGTTTCGCTCAATTTTTTTAATCAAAATACTTTCTGCCCTTTTTGAGATATTTGGAAAAAAAGAAGGAAAAAACCCACTTTTTTCATGCACGATTACAATACTTGACCATACCCTGTATGGTAAAGTAAAATTCAAAAAACGCCCATTTGTTTACATTAATTTAGATTGATATTTTGAATTTACAACATGTTCAAATTCTAATATGGACTTTGGTTTGTTTCAGGTTCCTGGGCGTCCCGTATGCTTCTCCACCGGTAGGTTCGGGACGTTTCATGCCCCCCGGGAGTCCTCAGCCTTGGTCGGGCCTACGAATTGCCGACCGTTTCCGCCCTGTGTGTCCTCAACGTCTTCCCCGACGAGACCATGTCCTGCCTGGTCGGCGCAGATACCTCGAAAGACTTATCCAAAATCTGGACACCCAAGATGAGGATTGTCTCTACCTGAACATCTATGCACCAGCGCAAGGTAAAGCCATCAGTACTAACTAACATAGTTGTGGAAAACTAAAATAATATGATCGGAGTCGGAAACGTCGTTTATAAAATCCATAAAATCAAAGAAATTAATCATCTTTATACTTAACGTTTTTGTTTATTTATTTTTTGATTATTTGAATTTTATGCGCCGTGTTCGACAAATACTCCTGAGGAAGGGAGAAAAAAGTGATTTTTTTTTTTACAATAAGAAAATTTAACATTTTTTTTTATTTATTTAATTTAATAAATTCTAACGTTTGAGTGATTTATAATTTTTATTTTATGAAAAATATAGACAAAGTTTTTTATTCAAAAAATAGTAAAACTCACGGAAACGTATTTCGCACATTATATGAATTTAAATACTATTAAGAAAGCTCGCTTCGCAGCTGGTATATAATATTCTATCTGATATTTCTCATGGGTTCAAATACCCGAATAGATATAGAAATGTTCGTTGTTTGGAATCTTTTATTATGTTGCAGGCTTGGAACTTGCGATAACAATTAAAGCAATTTTTAAATAAAGTAAAGAGAATTTTGAAAAAAATTTTAGAAACTTTTTAATATTTAAAATATAAAATACTAGATAGGTTTCACAAAAAATTTATTTTATTCAAATTGTGGTCTCCATTTTTGATTTTCCTAAAATTTCAACTATGTATTAATTCCCAAGATATTTTTATCGATTCTAATACATGAGCATTTATGAGAGATCAAATATTTAGTATTTGTTTTGATATAATGCGAACAAATTTAACTTTATCAACCTCGAAAAAATCTGAAATATGCATGTGGTCCCAATTTTTGATTTTCCCAAAAAAATAAAATATTAATTCCCAAGACATTTTTATCGATTCTAATACAAAAGTATTTAGAGAGACCAAATACGGTATTTGTTTTGATATAAAGTGAAAAAATTTAACTTTGACAGCCTCGAAAAATCTGAAATATATTCAATTTTTGATTTTCCTAAAAAAATAAACCATCAAATCCCAAACAAATAAATTACATCAAGGCCGTTGCCAGAAAAAGTTTCGGGGGGATGGTTGCTACTCATCGTGGGGTTAGAGGAGTATTGATAAACTCCTATAAGTACGGGATCATGACCTCGCTGATGCCCCGATTGCTTTTTTAATCAGAATATTTTTTTATTTAATTTTTTATTAAATGTTTATTTATATATTTTAAAATTTCGATGTTTATTACAACATTTTGGGTAGTGGGGACTAACACCCTAATTCCCCAACTGATTACGGTCATGTATTATTATATACGAGCTTTTCGTGAGTGCCTTTGGCACGCCCTCGAATCTCGGCCCTCCGGGCTGGTGCCTTGGCGGGCAGCGTCTCGGTCCAAAAATTTTATTCCTCTTAAAAAACCACACTCCAAATGTATACCCGTAAACTACCGAAAATACATCGTCTCTTAAAAGTTTCGCCTCAATAATTTTTGAGTGGCGAGGGGGGGGGAGGAATAATTATCAATATATTTAATGTTTCTTAATTTAAAATGAATTGGAGTCTTCATTTCAAAATTTGAGTCCAAATTACAATTATATTTCAAATTTGCCTGGTTAATGAAAATCGATTGGAGCCATCAGTTTAAAATCCGAGCTGACAATTATATTTCAAATTTGCCTCGTTAATTAATATATATTTAATGTTTCTTAATTTAAAATCAATTGGTTTTTTTCATTTTAATTCGAGTTCAAATGAATACAATATTATCCCGACACAAAGTCTAAATCAAAAATATATAGTTTTAGTAACAGAAATCAAGATATAAATATATATAAATATTAATGTTGCATTGGTGTAATGGCTAGAGCTGATGCCCTTAGTTTAAGAGTTATTCGGTTCGATTCTAGGCAAGAGGGTAATTTTTTTAAAGAAAATTCTCTCAGCGTTGCTACAAATTAATCTAGACTATTCTATATAGTATGGTGTATATATTATATACATGTTAATATGTAGGTATATCTATGTTTATTCACATCAAACAGAGAACAACATCATTGATTTCTATTTATGAATCAACAACTCTGCTTCTCTCGTCAAAACAAAATCTTTTCAATTTCATCATATCTGTTATACATTTAAGGTATTTAAAAAAAGCGATATGGGCTTTTTATAGGGATAAGGGACATAGAGGCACCATTAGTGCCTAAGGTGTCTCTTGTGTTTATTTATTCAAATGATTTGGGATAATTGGGGCAAATATTGTATTATGGTATATATCATATGATGTGCACGGAGGCTAGGGGGCCGTACACGAGTCTCTTTGTTTTGGAAGTTTAATAAATCCACCCTCAAAGCTTATATTTTCGTCGGCAGTTGGCGCTAAAGTCGTGACGCACGGTCCTTATTGTGATTAATTAAAAAAAAAATTGTTTATATTTTGTTATTCGTGTCCATGATTAACAATTAAAGGAATCTTTTAGGGAGTTGGACTTGACTTCAAATTAAATACAAAGTTTTTTATTTAAATAGGCCAAACCTTTCGTTGCTGGTTCGCAACTTCTTCAGTGGCTCATTTATTAAATTTATTTTTCTGGGGTTTTGACAAAGAGAAAATCTTCAAACAGTAGTATCCTTACAAATCACTCAATTTTATCAAATAATATAAAACATAAACCTATTAAAACAACTTAATTGGTTCCCGTCAAAATAATTAAAAGAATCAAATTGAACAAATAATTTTTTTTTGTCTACTTTTTTTCTCTTGGTCAAAACCCCAGACAAATAAGTTTAATAAATGAGTTTCGTTTGGCCTATTTAAATAAAAAACTTTCTATTTAATTTAAAGTCAAGTCCAACTCCATACGATTCCTTTAATAATTAAAAAATTGTTTATTTTTTTAAATTAATCATAATATGGACCGTGCGTCACGGCTTTAGCGCCAACTGGCGACGAAAATATAAGCTTTGGGGGATGATTTATTAAACTTCCAAGACAAAGAGGCTCGTGTACGGCCCTCTAGGCTCTGTGTACTCTTTTATCTATGATATATAACTACTATTATATAATACAATATTGTGCGTCACGATTTTAGCGCCAACTGGCAACCAAATATAAGCTTTGGGGAATGATTTATTAAACTTCCAAGACAAAGAGAATCGTGTACGGCCCTTCTAGGTTCTGTGCACTCTTTTATCTATGATATTTAACTACTATAATAAAATATTTCCCTCAATATTGTATTATAGTATATATCATAGATAAAAGAGCGCACGGAGTCTAGAGGGCCGTACACGAGTCTCTTTTCTTAGTTTAATAAATCATCCCCCAAAGCTTATATTTTCGTCGCCAGTTGGCGCTAAAGTTGTGACGCACGGTCCCTATTATGATTAATTAAAAAAATTGTTTCTTTTTTTCATTTTTATCATATCGATTCCAATTCTTGCATGTGCCTGTGTGTGGATGTCTGTCTGTCTTCTATGTACCTACTTCACAAATTCTCCTTTATTTACCAAGCCCTCTATTCTTCACTCACTGTAAATATTAATTCGATTCGTTTTTTTTTCTCTCATTCTTTCCCTTTGTTCTAATATAGAGTATTTATTTTCAATTTGTCTGCCTCTTGAATTGCCTGCGTTGTCTGTTCTTGGTTGTGTTTGCGAGAATCGGATTCGCTGGCAACACGTGGAAGGTTCGAGTGAGTAGGACTGAGAAAAGGGCAGACAGATGAAGAGAAGGAGGCCGGGAGAGAGAAAGAACCAGCCAGGGAGAATGAAAATTCCAATTTTTATTTTTAGTATTTGGGATGCGACTCACAAACAGACAGACAGATAAATTGCTAAATTAATATAGGAAAACTATCTGTCCTGATGGAACAGACATAAACCTTCAAGTTGTCCGCCTTTTATTTTAGCTCGCAGAATAAGAATACACAAAGGAATTATTAGAAAATGACGAAACATCAAAAATAAAAATGAAATGAGGGTTATAAGATGATTGGAATATTTTAAAATTTGACAATGGAAAGTTAAATAAATTTTCAGACTCTTAATTATTACTCTCCGCAAATTTTGATGATATTTATTTATTGTTAAAGGATAAATAAATTGAATTGCTTCTTTCCAGTAATTTATTTTATTATTCAAATGGTTAATCCAAATATTTCGAGAGCGCGTAGGGAGTGGGTGAGTACCTTTGACATCTGTAATTAATAATAATTCACTGACTTGTCTATTGTATGGTCCCACAGTTTCCACTGAGGAAGAGATGCCGCAAGCGCTCTCGAAATATTTGGATTAACCATTTGAATAATAAAATAAATTACTGGAAAGAAGCAATTAAATTTATTTATCCTTTAATAATAAAAAATTAATATATCCAGTACACACCAAGCCAGCGATATTTATTTATTTATTTTATTTTATTTCAACGGCTAATGCCTAATATACAGTGATATAGTACAATATCTATAAAACATAATACATTACAACAATATTAATAATAAAAAGCAAAATAATACATCATAATAACTTATCAAATAAGACAATAATAATAATAAAAACAAAATAATACATTAAAATTATGGGTATCAAATTTTTAATAAAAATGACAAATATGTAGGGAAGTTAACTATTTGAGCCCTGTAAATCTCAACAATGTTGACGAAACGTTGGCAATAAAATATAAATTATCTTCATAAAAATACGATCCCCACTTCTCCCCACCACTTTAATAATTTAACCAATAGAGATAAGTAATCAAAATAAATACAAAACAATGTTAACTCATAGATATGTTAATTTTTTCGTCAACGAACAGTTTGTGCTAAAAAAAAGTGAAGATTGGCACAAACATGAATTAAATTAACCGGAAGACAACAAAAAAATGTGTTTTCTGCTGGAATCATAAATTTTTAAATCTATTTATAACGAGACTATAGTTTCGAGGGCTTTGCCCTCTTCATCAGACTATTACAATTGATTCACATGAATTGATCTGTGATTTTCACTGTCTAATTTAATTTATAAAAATTCTGCTACTCTCGGCAAAAAGAAACTTTAATTAAATTAACCTTTAATCACTCTAGTGAGAAATTATTTATTATTGAATTCTCTATATTTTGAGTAATAAATTTCTCGATGAAATATACATATAAGGGGCCGTCCTTAAATTACGTCACACAGCAAGGGGTGTCATCTCAGATTTGTGACAAAATGTGACAGGGGAGCCCGGGGATCTTAAAAATTGTGACTTCACAAAAGTTAAATTAAAAAATTATATGGTATAAAAGGGATAGTGTGACGTCACAATACAGGGAGAACTCAATGAAGATATGACAGAATGTGACACATGGGGGTGGGGGGAGGGGTCTAAAAATCTTGAAATTCGTGTGACGTAATTTATGGACGGCTCCTGAAATCTAATAAATATTATCCATTACACCTAGGATTTAGTAGTTGACTATCTCTCATTATTTTCTTTAGAAATTTTAACTCTTGAAATATCAGCGATTTGAATTTATAATATCAATTTTTTTCACTATCACATAAAGAGTTTTTTAAAATTACAAAATGAATCACTTAGTGAGTTTTTCAAGGGTTGGTATGCTCTCTCCAAATTTTAAGTTAATCCAATAGTATTATTATTAAAACTTTAGAAAATTCATGTGATACCCACAAGGGGAGATATTTCAATCCATTTTGAACTTGGTATCATAGTATTTTATTTTTTTAATAAAATTTTTAGAGATTATGGAAATTCCCACCTTGTTGAAGACTTAGAACTACTTTATTTTAATATATTTAGATTTTTTCTCAAAAAACAGAATACTAAGGATTTTGCTGTACTCAGTCTTGCTGATTGCTATTATATATAATTCAAGCTTAAGACTTGGTTGTTCTTTGACATACCTTTCCTTTTATTTAGGCTTAACACACACACACAGACACAATGTTTTTTGGGGACCACTAATCCCATTTTTAATAAATTTTATTTTTATTTCTTATAGCTCTCTTATGTTTTTACTTATAGAATGATAAAAGACCAAGTCAATTTAATCTAATTGGAGTCGAAAGAGCTCAAAATGTGAGCATTCAGAAAAACAGACACAATACTTAAACTTACATTATTGTAAGTAAAGAAAATTCAGCCACATTACTACACTACCCTAGGAAAAATTGTCTTAAAAATATGAGTATAGAGTCAAATCAACTCAGGGAACTCTGTAACGCAAACAAATTCCACTATACCAACCTAAATTAAAATGAGTGTGTTTAGGGGAATAAGGAAATCTATTAGAGATCGTAAAATACTCAGCTAGAGTAAAAATACCCAGCCAGAACCCCATTTTCATGCATAAAGCATAATAATAATCGTAATAGTAATAGAAACCATCCCACACAAATAGCAAGGCTCGACTGGTTTCCATCCTGGTTTCCGTCTCTGTTAGGCACATGTTACTATCAAAGAACTAACGCCGTCCAATCTCTTATTCTGGATTCCCAACACTTTGAATCTCATCTGCTGATGGTAACCTTATCCCTTAACGTATCATTAATTCTCTTCACCGATGGATTATATTTAGTAATAGGCACAAAAAAATATAAAAAGTAATCCTCTTGCTAGTTAATAATCCGGAAAATGATTATTTGTCTCGAATGTGTCCGGGAAAAAAGATCAGGATCAAAAAGATTTTATTGGTAAACCCGAATTTTTAATTTGTTAATTGGTTAAATGGAATTAAAGTGTAAAATAGTAGCTTATGAATTCGGAAGATTTATTTAGATTTTATTTTATTAAAGGATCTTGACATTGTGAACTTCTTCAATGTCCTGATTTAAAAATAGACCATCCCTTGAATGAAGTAGAGTGATTCGTTTGTAGCCGAGAATTGTGCTGTGAGTTTTTCATATAAAGAATAGTGTCTGGTGCATGCCTTATCTCAAAATGATTCATGATATTTTCCCCCTCTTAATTTTGGGTCTATTATCAATTAATAATATCTCCTTTTAATTATGAGACTATTTGATTAGAAATTTAAGCTTTCTTCCATTTTTGTTTGAAAATATTTTTAATCCACCCCCCTTCTTTTTTTTCTTTGGTCACTACAATATCAATGAGGAAACTACCCCAGTGAAAAATTTCCCCTGAAAAATTACAACAGTAATAGTCGAGTCTTGGAATCGAATATGGCACTTGAAGAAGAAGGAGAATCTTCCCTATATATTTAATAAATAGTTATCAGAGCGAATTATAGATAATGAACTTAATTTTAGTAAATTAAAATATCAAAATGTTTCTTCATTAGAGTTTTTGAATATATAGAATATCTAAGCCTCTAGAGCAGGATTTATCTAACTTTCCACATAAATTTCACCATCACTGCCTAACCCTTTGAGTCACACAAATTATATAATGATCTTTATTAAATAAGATTTCATTTCCAAAAGAAAAGTTCATATAAGTAAAATGTACAAGATCAATAGTTTGCGCATTAAAAAAATATTCCAATATTGTAGAGTGAATAGACTTATATCAATTACAAATAAGGTGTGTCTGATGGTGAGACATCCACTAGATATAACAGAGCAAATTAATTATAAATGAGAATGAAATCGATGGTATTTTATAGATTTCATCTATCTGAAGGTTCACAGTATGTCTTTTATACAAGAAAATAGTATTTTGATTAAGAATTTTGTAGTTTAAAAGGAATTGTATGAAAAGATTCAATTTCTTCTCTCCTAAAGCGAATCACCTAGAAATGACCAACAGTTTTATTTTTTTCTCATTAGATAATTATTCAAATC
The DNA here is from genome assembly GCA_024734495.1 of Forficula auricularia. Lineage (NCBI taxonomy): Eukaryota > Metazoa > Arthropoda > Insecta > Dermaptera > Forficulidae > Forficula > Forficula auricularia. The sequence goes on from JALMQS010000216.1 coordinate 368,400, forward strand.
TATTGAAATTTCATATCTATGGGTTGTTTTCATTTATTTTTTATATCAAATAATTATTTTTAGGAAATTTGCATTTTAAAGGGTAGTTTATTTGAAGTAGAATTTGAAAAAACGCTAATAACACCGTTGAAAATTTTTAAAAAATATGAAATTAATAGATATTATAAAACAATTAATTATGAATCATTTAATACTATTTTGAACGAAATTGATTTGGTACTTTTCGAGAAAATTGTCAAAAACCCCGAAAACCATCTATGATAGGCCGTTTTAGAAACATTTTAAAATTCACCTCCATGTCACAAGTCAATGTTTAGTTTCATATGACTTTTTTAGCTTTTTTCGAACCCATCTCGTGCTTTCAAAAAACATCGTTTTTTGACGGTTCAGGTGGTTTTTGACAATTTTCTCGAAAAGTACCAAATCGATTTCGTTCAAAATGGTATTAAATGATTCATAATTAATTGTTTTATAATATATATTAATTTCATATTTTTTATAATATTTTCAAAGGAGTTATTAGCGTTTTTTCAAATTGGACTTCAAATAAACTATCCTTTAAAATGCAAATTTCTTAATAATAATTATTTGTTATAAAACATAAATGAAAATAACACACATGTATGAAATTTAAATAGATTTTAATAAATATCTAATGAGAAAAAAATAAAACTGTTGGCCATTTCTAGTTGATTCGCTCCCGGGGAGAAGAAATTGAATCTTTTCATACAATTTATTTTAAACTAAAAAATTCTTAATCCAAATACTATTTTCTTATATAATAGACATAGTGTGAACCTTCAGATATAGGAAATTGATAAAATAAGATCGAATTTTTTCTCATTTATAATTATTTTGACCTATTTTAACAAGAGGCTGGGTCGCAAGTCACCCGGCATCAGAAGTGTCATTTGTTAAGGTTTTCTAGCTTTATACCAATTTTTTAAAAACTAATCACTCAATTTCGTTCAAAATTGAATATAATTATTAATAATCGATTGTTTTATAATATTTACTAATTTTATATTTTCAACAATTATTTCAAAGTAGTGATTAGCTTTTTATCACATTAGACGTCAAATAAACTACCCTTTAAAATGAAAATATTCTAATAAAAACTCTTTGAAATAAAATATTAAAGACAGGGCATCGCAATACTTCCACATTATATTTTATGAATATAAATCTGAAAGTAAAAATATACTTCTTATAAGGCTTTATCTCATTCGTTCTTTATGAAACTTTTGTAACAATTAATGGCTTAAAAACTTTGTATTTTAATGTAAATACTATTATCTTTTTACTTTCTAGAAACTATTTTAGTATTACTTTAAAATTTTGTCTGCCCAGATGTCTAAGCAGGCAAAAGTCTGACCAGGCTTAATAAACTTCAGAGACCAGGTGTTTCAAATTCTTCTGTCAATTTGATTCGTTTTGATCAATAAAACTCACTTCTAGGTATTCTCTATTCTCTAACTTTGTTTTTGATCATGTCTATGTGTGCATGTGTGTGCGTTGATCAAACATTTGGCTCAATGCCGGCCTCTCTCTCTCTCTCTTTTCCTCTTAGCCTAATTCTTTCAATTTTTTATATTTTTATTTATTATGTAACAAAATGTTTAAAAATTCAAAAAAATCTGTCGTGATTTTAGCCCAAGTCATTCCTAAATTTTTTTTTTTTTTTTTTTTATTTATACCTGACAAATATTTTACGTTTTTGAGTATTAACCGAATTATAGTATTTCTGAAAATTTGAAGAAAAATAAAAACTTCAAAACTCGGTAAAATTTTGATGCTTACCATGCCAATAATAAGAAGCTTATTCATACATTATTAAAAAAATTTAATTATTATAAATTAAAGGGTTTTTTAGTCACATATAAAGTGTTTGGAGCAGCGAGCGATGCTCGGTAACTTTTTGTCATTAAATAGCTTAAGTTTCAAATTTCAAGGCTCTGCGACTTACTGAAGACGATATATGAATGATTAAAATATTTATTTTACGACACTCTTAATTTACAACCCATTTCTTTATTTCAATCGGATTAAAATCTAAACACGACTAATCACTCATGACACTTGATAAGTACACCAATGTTTAAAAAATCGCTATTTCCGTTTTTTAGAAACCGATTCTCCTCTCTCTCTCTCTCTCTATATATATATATATATATATATATATGTTCAGTGAGGCTTCCGCGGATAGGTTCAATGTCATTAGAGGTTTTTCGGGTTTCTCCGCATGGGTTTGAGAGTTTTAATTGTTCATTTAATATAAGATAAATACAATAATTTTTATCGATTATTTTTATTTATTTAATTAATTTACCAGACAGTTTCGTCACCTCTGGTTGAGCAATGTATAGAAAATAAATTAGATTTTCCTTAGAGGTATATTTTAAATTATATCCTGTCATCTACTAAATCAGAGTTTTAGATATTTTTACATGGCTGATGGTTCCACCTCACAAGGTAGCTAATTAGCCCAGATTGCTATTTTTGACACTCGGGTTCGTTTCTCGAAAGGAGAACACAACCCTTCAGCATATATTCAAAATTATCCATGACAATTCGGATTTAGTAGACGACACTCTCGTGATTTCTTTAGAAATTTAAGGTTCAAGAAGTCTTCGAATCTTGGAATTTAAGCCATTAAAAGCATAATAAACACACTGTTAAAATTTGAAGACGATTTACCACATAAACATGAAATAATTGCAATTAAAAATGAAATTTTTATGCATATGGATAGCATGGGAAAGGGTGGGAAAATGATCATTACTTTATTTTTTTTTTCATTGAAGGACTTTCACCATCTTTATGAAAAATTAATATCGATTATTAGAAAAAGCCACAAAAATATGAAATAATTATCACATTTTCACTAAGAATATATAATATTTCATAGTACTTATGTGTGTAACTGTGTATTCATATAGAGGATATAGTAGTGTGAGAAGTACAGTCACATTAAAAAAACATAACCTAAAATTTTAATACCGTTCATATGTATAGAGTGGTTACGAGGCTAAAACTTTTTGTGTGGATTGTCGCGAAAGAGCTACCTTAAAGTATGCTTCTATCGTCAATTTATACTTTTATATTCAATTTGGGATTAGTCATTCTATTGTCCTTCGATTTTTGAAGAAATTTAATACCGCGTAATTTTACAAAGGAAGATTAAAACTGTGCGTGAAATATTTAATGAAATACATGACTCAGATGGGTCCATCTCACAGGACCTATTTTTCTCACTCTGGTTCGATTCTGTACGGGGCAAACTCAACCCTTCGGACGTCTATTCTAATCAACAATTGATAAACAACTTACGCAAAAAAGATATAGCTATCTTATTCTTCTTCAAGTGGCATACTCGATTCCAAGTGTCGGCGATTACTATGGTGAGTATCCTCTCCATTGTAATTTTTCTGGGGAAATTTTTCACAGGGGTGGTTTCCCATTGCCTTCAGATTATAGCCGGTCAAATATTTGGAGCGAGTCAGGTTGTCAACCTGACTCCTATAAACAAATAAATTGACACGTTCTGATGTGGCCATCCACTTGACTTTACCATACACTTCTGGTTGAGTTTGGTACAAGGGCCTAGATTTTCCTTTTTGCCCCCCCCCCCTTTTTGGGCTGTTAGTTCTTGCATTTTTAATGTTCTGATTATGTATACAAAATTTGGTAGAGTTTTCTCAAATGGCCTAGATTTTTATTTTTTGACCCCCCCCCCCTAATTTTGGCCCCAGAAAAAAATAGTTTCGTTATTATAGGTTCATTTAGTATATTTCATTATTATTGTTTTTTTAGTTTGAAAATCTTATAATTTTAATTTTTAGCCCTCCCCCTCACCCTTAATTTTGGGTCAATATGCACCAAATCTAATCTCAGTGCACCAAAACTACATGTGAAATTTGGTTTTGAAATTCCCACTATTTTTTGAGATAGCTCGTCCAGAAAAATTTGGTAACGCACAGACTAACAAAATAACACACTAACAAACATTTTGACAAAACAGTTATTATCTCGAAAAATATATTTTTTTCGATATGCACTTATTTGGGCTTTTTTGTAAACCGAAATGCCATGGTTTCGCCCAATTTTTTTAATCAAAATATTTTAAGCTGTTTTTTAGATATTTTGAAAAAAAGAAGCAAAAAACCACTTTTTTCATGCACGATTACAATACTTGACTATACCCTGTATGGTAAAGTAATATAATTTTGAAATTAAAATATGTTTGAGCCTCATTCACTTAAGCTCACGGGGGAAGTGAAAATTCTTTAGCCGTAGATGTTATCGAAATCATTTAAATTTTCTAATTTTAATAAATTTTATTTGTCATGAAAGATTTCTGGGTTTTAAAATAATAATTTATATATACTAATTTTAATAAATTTTATTTGTCATGAAATATTAGTGGGTTTTTAAAAAAATTTCGCCTCTATTTAGTCATTTCCCTTTATTGTAACAAAATAAACTGACACGTTCTGATGTGCCCAACCACTTGACTTTACCATACAACTTGGCCCCTCACTTATATTTAATATTTAATAAAATTATTTATTATTATGTAGGAGGGATGGGGTTAGTTTATGCATTTTTAGACTTCTAGGGCTCCACTGATTATGTATACAAAATTTGGTTGAGTTTGCTCAAATGGCCTAGATTTTTAATTTTTAACCCCTCCCCTCCACCCCTTAATTTTGGGTGCATATGCACAAAAACTACATGTGAAATTTGGTTTCGATATTCTCACTAGTTTTTGAGCTAGCTCGTCCAGAAAAATTTGGTAACGCACTGACTAACAGACATTTTGACAAAACAATTATTAACTCGAAAAATATAATTTTTTCGATGTTTACTTATAAGAGCTTTTTTGTAGATCCTAATGCCATTGTTTTGCCCCATTTTTTTAATTAAAATAGTTTCAGCCGTTTTTTAGATATTTCAAAAAGAATAAGCAAAAAAACAAATTTTTTCATCCACGATTACAATACTTGGCCATATCCTGTATGGTAAAGTAAAAAAAATCAAACAGATACCTCACTAAAGAAGTTTCACTTAAAAAAAAACGACTATTTTGTAAGGTAAAAATATCCGTCTAAATCTGGTTGAGTTTTCAAGTTGTTTCCCAAATCAGTGACGTCCGTTGGCTAATAAAACAAATTCAGTTTTAACAATACGGATTTACCAATAGATTTATTTTTTAATTGATAACAATTTCAGCCCCTAATTGACTTAACCTCCTCGATCGGAGAAAACCACCTTCATGATCGATACATTACTTTTTCGCTTTTTTTACTTTTTTTTTTTTACTTTTTCTTTCTTTTGCTTTCTACTTCACTTTTTGCCTCTTCTTTTTTTTTTTATATAATGTAAATGAATTAAACTTGATCGTTTGCCAAATTACACAAATACACACAATCTTTTTGGCTAAAAGCCCTTCGAAAAGATATCGTTAAGCGTAAAGAAGGAGTTAAAAAGATTTTTGATGAAACAAAGAGAGAGAGAGAGCAAGAAATCTGTGTGATTCGAATTTTTCTTTTTCACTTTAAGAATTAACCAACCAGCATATTCTTCAGGCTTTTTATGATTTTTTTATATAGTTGAATGGAAAAACTATGTATAACGAAGATAAGAGACCCATAAGATTGTTGTTTTTTTAAGAAAAATTCTGTAAAATTTTTATATACGGAGCATATAGATACCTACTATTCAAAAATTTTACAGAATTTTTACAATGATGTATATATCTATTAGTAATGAAGCTATTGAAGTTTATATTTTTGTGATTAATTTGATTAAAGTTTGAATTTTTATTTAAATCACACCTAATTAATTATAATTGTTTATTTAACACGAATAAATAATACAATATAACTACGACGTTTCGATCGACTCTATTTTGCGATCGTTCTCAAAGTAGTGAGCACCCACTCCGATTATAGGTTAACTGACCGAATCCCGTGTCGGTCAGGCTTATACACAGTCCAGCAAAAAAACCAACACACTGACGACCTCAGCTCCCCCCTCCCTGAAGGACTGAGTATTACATGTTTTTAAAAAACAAAGTGAAAAATATTGACAAATCAAATGATAATAATAACAACAATAATTATTAACTATTATTCCACATATCAAGAATATTATAGTTTACAGAGTTGGATTTTATAATACAAGGTACATCGTTTATTTTAACTACATGAATTTATCAACCCAGATATTTGTAATTTCAGGGTTGCCAACTTACAAATATCAGGGTTGCTAATTTCATGTAGATAATATGGTGTACCTTGTATTATAAAATCCAACAATGTAAACTATAATATTCTTAATATGTAGGTGAATTGTTATTTATTATTGTTGTTATTATTATCATTTGATTTGTCAATAATTTTCACTTTATGGTTTTTAAAAAACATGTAATGCTCAGTCCGACAGGGGTGCTGAGGTCGTCAGTGTGTTCTTTTTTGACTGGACTGTACATGGAGTCTATTTAAGCCTGACCGACACGTGATTGGCTCAGTTAACCTATAATCGGAGTGAGTGGTAATTCTTGTGAATGATCGCAGAATTAGTCGATCGAAGCTTCATAGTTATATTGTTTTATTTGTTCGTGTTCAATAAACAATTATAATTAATTATGTGTGAATTAAATAAAAATTCAAACTTTGTTGTAAATATCTCTTGATTTCTTTAGAAATTTAAAATTTGCTTCAAATGCCAGCCTGAACTTACATATATAATGTAAGTTAGATAGGGGGGACATGTAGCCTTCTGGCTAAATCCCTGTTTGTTTCCCTCAAATATCTCGAATCTTTTTCTTTCGTGTATTATTCTCCATGAATTTTAAATTGTGATTTGTATTAGTAGCATTAAACATTTTTTCCTCTCTTCTTTGAAGGTAAAAAAGATATTAATTCAATAATAAAAATAAAAGAAGGAAAGGAGGTATGTGAAATCTTTTAGAACAAGTACCTTGAATGAAATTGAGTTAAGAATGTAAAAGAATAAAAAAAAACGTTTTTCTTTTATATCAAAGTGTGGGAGTAAGACAAAATGAAGAGGGAAGCAAAAAAGAGACTATATTAAAGTTAATTGCAACTTTTAATTAAGAAAAATTATTTTTCAAAGAAGGAATTATTTTTAATTGATATAAAAAAAAATATGTATAAAAATATTAATTTACTTAAAAGTATAATTCTAAGAGGATTAAGATAAATATAATATGCCAGTTAAATTGAATTAAGATCATTTCGGATAGCATTAGAACAAGATATATAAAATTAAAACGATTAAAGTAAAAAAAAATTTTAATTTTTTTAAAAACTTTTTAAAAATTTTAAATATTAAATACTAGGTAGTTTTCACATAAATAAAATATCGAATTCTTGTGAAAGATGACAGTGTCCTTTGTGATCTCCTGAAGATGGGCTTATACCCCGAAATATATATGGAGTCGTGTTAAACAGGCATCTGATCTTTTATTTATGTGAAACCTACCTAGTAATTTATATTTTAAATTTTTAAAAAGTTTTTAAAAAAATTTCTTTACTTTATTTAAAATGTTTCACCATGTTTTTTTTTATTTTGATAATATTAATAAAAAGAATATTGAGATAAATTTTTTCTCATTATAAAAACATTTATATAACACAAAAACGATTTCAAGAAATAGTGTTGGAATTCTACACTAGTGCTTTTGTTAAATTCTGTTGGCTGCAAATAACTTTTTATTTTTACATTTATGGATAACTAATTAACTTGACTGTCAAATCTATTGAAAAATCTATCATTCGATTGATTCATAAAAGTTAAATTATTTATCTTTATAAATTTGTTGAAAATGGTATAATTTGTATAGAAGTTATAGCCCTTTTAAAAGCTTGGCCCATTTACTTCCATGTTAAAAGGACAATTTTCAATAATTTATTTCTCGGTAATAGGACAGACGATCAACTTCAAATTTCGGGAATAAATATTTCATATATCAATGATTCCATAGTAAAAATTTGAGAATTTTCTTATAAAAATGATAAACAGTCCCGTTTTTATTAAATAACAACTTGTTTTCAAGAATTTTGAATTAATTATTCAATGTTTCCTTAACAGCCAAAATTGTGGAGGCCTAGTCTGTTAGGATAGGGTCCTAACTAACTGACATTCTCTGGCAAAATGAAGTGAATATAAATGTCAAAAAACCAATGTAGAATGGTTATTCCTCAGGTATTCGATGAGAATCGATGGATATTTTTTATTTTAAGTCGATTTCTCCATGTCTTAATCAATGGCTACCAACAATAATAATCAAAATGTCATGAATCCAATGTAGAATGGTTATTTCTCGAGTGTTAGAATCGATCTCTATTTTTTGATTTTAAGTCAACAATGACTTCAAATAGCCAGTAATATCTAATTAATAATAATTAGGAATGAACATATTAATATTTCAAATGACTATGGATAAAGTCTACCAACGATCCGTTGAAGGTTATTTATTCTTGGTACTCATATAAAACAGTTGAAAATTGGTTTTAAATATACTAGTGATTGTATTATTTTTTTGTTTTGCAAATATTTCTATTTTTGAGTATAATCGTGAGTTGCCAACTTGACACATGATGTGACATCTTCATTTCTATTTCAAGCCCATTCTTGAAATGCCATCTGTCAATTTATATGTCGTGATCGAGAACGATAAATCTCAAGCCACGCGTGGTTTTTGCATTCTTTTTTTTGTTTTGGTTTCATTTAGTATATACCGGGTGAGTTTTTTATCTTGAGACTTTTCAAATAAAAGCTTTTTATTTCAAGGGGGAAACGAAACTACACTATTGTTTGTCGACCTAGAACAAGCTTTCAAGGGTATTTCAAGGTCAAGTTCTGTTTTTTAAATGGAAACTTATATTTTTCGTTACATTTCCTAAATCTACAAAAAAAAAAAAAAAAAAACTGAACAACGTTCATAAGAACCTATTTTTTATACGACATCAAATAAACAAAATATTATATCAATTAGATCTAAAAAATAAATAATTTAATTATTAAATAAATAATTATTAAATTAAAAAGTCACAACAATTTTTTGCGCAATATCTCAAAATTGACCATATTTAATACTTGAGTTTAAGACCTAAAATTTTATAAAACGAAAATCAATCATAAAGGACTTTTAATTTAATGTAAAATGTAAACAATCTATGGACCCCCAGAAAACTAAAAATTCGAAAATTAACCGCCCGAAATAAGGGTGAGGGTCAAAAAATAAAAATCTAGGCCATCGGACCAACCATATTTGGTATACATAATCAGAGGTTAGAGAGTCCGCTAGTATTAAATACCAGCTTTTCGTGCGTGCCTTCGGCACGCCCTCGAAGCTCGGCCCTGCCCTGGTGGGCAGCGTCTCGGTCCAAAAATTTTATTCCTCTTAAAAACCACACTCCAAATGTATACCCGTAAACTATCGAAAATACATCGTCTCTTAAAAGTTTCGCCTCTTTAATTTTTGAGTGCCGAGTGGAGGGGGGGGGGGAGGAGGAATAATTATCAATATATTTAATGTTTCTTAATTTAAAATGAATTGGAGTCTTTCATTTCAAAATTCGAGTGCAAATTACAATTATATTCCAAATTTGCCTGGTAAATTAATATATATTTAATGTTTCTTAATTTAAAATCTATTGGTGTTTTTTCATTTCCATTCGAGTTCAAATGAATACAATATTATCTCGACACAAAGTTTAAATCAAAAATATATAGTTTTAGTAACAGAGATCAAGATATAAATGTTAATGTTGTATTGGTGTAATGGCTAGAGCTGATGCCCTTAGTTCAAGAGTTCGTCGGTTCGATTCTAGGCAAGAGGGTAATTTTTTTAAAGAAAATTCTCTCAGCGTTGTTACAAATTAATCTAGGCTCTTATATATATAGTATATATAAGCGAGGGGTCAGGTGTATGGTAAAGTCATGTGGATGGCCACATCAGCTTTTTCAATATATGAAAAACATAGATTTAATCCTGATTTGTGAGTCAGTCTAGATTGAAATTATATGAATTTTAGTGTGTGTTTTTTTTTTTTTTTTTTTATTAGTGATATTCAAATACTTAAGGTTATAATATTTAACGCCTAATGATGCAACCCGCAATTCATGACGTTAGATACGAGTGCATAACCTAGAACACACGGGCGGAGCTTTATCTTTGTAATGGATCCGGAGACAAAAGTATTTTTCTTAGAATGAAAGAAATTCATTTTATAATTTTGTTTAATTAAAAAAAAATTCGATTTATAAAAGCTTTAATTTTGTTTAGGGTTCCGTGCAAACGTGAACCGGAATTCTATTCCTGACCCCACTAAGTCAATCTTTCTCTCCGTTTGTTAGGGCATTGAAATTTACAAGATATATTGATTCATTTTAGCTGAAATGAAAATCGTATTAAAATTTAAATTCCATGATTAATTTGTGGATGGTCGAAATTTTGCGGTACCTTAGATTAAAAAATAATAATAAGCTGATGTGGCTATACACCAGTAGCGTGCGGTCCATGGCTGCTGCGCATCCCCAAAATTTCAAAACGTCAAGAGTATTTTCATACCGGTTACAAAATATCTAATGTTAAATTTGAAAAATAACACAAAATTCTGTGTTTATCGATGTATTTTACAAAAAAGTGAGTGTGTGTGTAATTTCTATATTTGTTCTCGAAAGAAAATTATAAAAGTCATTCATTTGTAAACTGGTACAAGTCATTTGATCCTATTGTAATCTGCTGATAGGTGTGAGAATCTTGGAAAGCTCTATGGAAGGGTTTCTCTTATGTTTGTCGATAGGGTTTCTTTTTTTCATCAGACATATCGTGGACCTTGAAACTTACATACGATGTATTTCAAAATACTAGGTATACTATGTTGTAAATACGATGTATTTCAAAAGACTAGGTATACTATGTTTTAAATACGATGTATTTCAAAAGACTAGGAATACTATGTTATAAATAAACAGTGTCCCATAGTAATTTTATTTAATTCAACCAATTCAAAGCTCTCTTCTCTTTAGTTCGTTAGTCCAGTCAAATTGTGTTTTTATATCAGGAAAGTTTTGGTGTAGTTCTGATTTTTTTCATATATATGTTTTTTGGGGCGCCAAATCCAAATCTGAAGTCTCCCACCAAAATTTTGTAACGTAACATTGTAGAAAATGCAAAAAAAAGGTGAAAATGTCAATTTTTTGGCGGTTTTTTGCTTATAACCCGGAAACTATCAACTTTTCGTAAATACTTTTTATTTGCGAAATGAAAGGTCATAAAACTTCCTACAAATTTTATTATTTAGGTTTTTCTCCGACCAATCGTTCGGGCTCAAGCGCAAGATCCAAGTTTTCGACCTCGGCAGCCCCCCCCCCCGGATCACCCAAAAACTCGCACTTTTTTCGGTATCTTCCCATTTTGAATATGAAGGAGCACTTTTTCGACAAAGACCACTCTATACATTTTTAAACCTGATTAAATTTACTACAATTGATACAAAGTTCCATCTTAATTGGATAAGTGGTAATCCGTGCCGCGATGAGGTTGAAGTTTTGAAAAACTGCAATTTTTTGCGAAAAATCCCAGTTTTTTCTTAATGAAATGAAAACCACTTATCATAGAAACTTGATTTTTATCTTATTTCCTAGAAAATTTTATTGACTTGAACATTTACTTGGACCACTTTTTTGATAAAACTCTTAGATTTATAGATATCCAGCATTTTCCATGACAGGAAATGATCCGAATCCTCAGAAGTGTCATGGAAAATGCTGGATATCTATAAATCGATAAATAGACTTTTGTCAAAAAAGCTGATTTTGCAAATAAAAAGTATTTGGGAAAAGTTGATAGTTTCCGAGTTATAAGCGAAAAACAGCCAAAAAATGCAAATTCTCACATTTTAATGTATTTTCTACAATGTTGCGTTACGAAATTTTGGTGGGTGACCTCAGATTTGGATTCAGCGCCCCGAAAAACATATAGGTATATATATATATATTCAACAAATCGGAGCTACGCCAAAACATTCCCCATACGGGCCCATTTGAGCACGATTTGATTGGACTATCGTTTCGAAATTCCCCATGTATAAGCGAAAAATTAAATACCACAAAATTTTAAAAATTGAAAGGTTATATTTTGGACAGCTTCCTCTGCTTGAAATCTCACCACCCGCTACTGCTATACACATGACTTTGCCTTTACTTATTTAATAAAATAATTTATAATCAATTACGAAAGTACTCTCTCCATACACCCCTAGAATTTTGTACTCTTAGCTATTCATGAAAAAATACTTCTTTTTTAAGTAAGTTTCTAATTTCGTTTAATATCAGAATCGATGGGATAGAAAGGAAAAAAAGAATCCTTGGATGTTTTATTTTCGAGTTAAGATACTTAGGTATATATAAATTATTTAAGAAAAGTCGAGTAACGAGGGTTAATTACAGGATCGAAGTTTTTACCTTTTTCGAAAAGAAGCACAGAGGAAGTTAATTAGAGTGATCCTCATCCCACAACCGGGATAACGCGATTCTCATCGCAGGTAGCTTGTTCTAAGTGGGCGCAAATCTGGTCAATTAAGGGCCTCCCAGGGGAGAAAAGGAATCATTTTTCATAAGATTTTTTTTTAGAAAGAAAAACTCTCTCTCTTTAGTTCTAATTCCTAGCCTTTACGCATTTGTTTGCTGATTTCATTGTTTTTAAGAGTTCCGTTCAACAGTAAAGTACCTCTACTAAAGTGTTTCCTAACCTTTTCAGTTTTGTCACCCCTATGACCAAGCAACCTGTGTCTTTAACCCTTGTTTAAAAATATATAAAAAAATAAAACTAAAAAGTTATTACGATTATATTGACTATTGCTAACTTGAAATTGCATATACGCCAACTGGTGCTGAAATCTTGAACTCTCTCAATTGTGTCTTCTGACAGCTGATTGATCAGTGTTTAAATGATATATAAACAAAAACCAAACCTATTTATTAAATAATACTCTTTGATTATGCATATAACATTTGTGACAGCGACCGATTGCGTTAGCTTTAATTTCACATGCGGGAAACAACGTATTTACCATTTACCAATGTTTTTCTACTTAAAATTCTCAAGTTTTTTTAATCTGTAGAACTTTGATAGTGTAATTACTATTTAAATACGAAAATTACTAAGTCTATGAAAATAGAAACAATTGTAGATACTTTGAGAATTAGAAAATTTGTCTACGCTATTATATTAATTAGTCTGATTACCCCTTCAAAGGGTATTATACTCCCATTTGGGTAATTACCCCTAGGTTATGATCCGCGGTTCTACAATGTCTCAATATCTGATAAGGCATTTTAGCTCGTAATATAATTAAGATAAAAACTTAAAATTTATAGTAATTTAGATTAATTTTCCCAGAAATTGTTAATTTTTCAAAAATCCAGTTAAAATTTTATCACATGATTATTTAGTAGAAGATTGAATTTATTATAGAGTCAAAAATAAAAATATTTTTTTATTATTAAGTGTGATGTACCCTTGAAAATATTTCATTAATTAGAATTATGGTTAACAATTCGAGTTCCAAAAAACAAGAAAGTCTTGGTATTTTGTTAGTATTTTAACAATTCATTTATTTAAAAACTCTCCCTTATTTTAAATAATTTCAAATGAAATCTAATTAAAATAAAAAAGACATTTTTTTACTCATCAAAATTTTAAGCCAGAGCGTGTGATGTTAAAACATGGATAAATTCGTCATGTTTTCCACAAGAAAGAGGGTCATCGGCAAGATTAATGTTACTTGATCTTTTGCAGTTCGAAAAGTTAATTTTAGTCATGTTCGTTTTAAACTTCAACACATCGGTGGAAATAAAACCTTAGAATTGTTATATGCGGAACTACCAAATGGTTGTTAACTAATCAGCTGCAATTTGGCAAATGAGATCGTATATACAGTATACTTCTGCCAATTTTTAACTTTCAGCTCAAACCGTTCGCTGACAAAATTTTTTCCAATCATCAAAATTTTCGTGACTTGAAATTTGTTCACTCTATTCTTAAATTAACAAATTGAGCTCAAAATTCAAGTGCCCCGATACCTATGTCTCCATCCTTTTGCTTGACCAATTTGTCCTTCTCTTTGGTAATGTGAGAATGTTAGGGTCTTCCCAGATTCAGGGCTGAATTTTCTTGGTGTGCAACTACTTTCATTAGAGGATTCGATGCGATTCGTCGATTTTTTCAAATTAAAGCAGAAAAGCATAGCCTCCCGCATATGTTTTTTTCTGGCAAGAAACTAGACATGATTACCAAAGTAAAAATGTATGTTTGTATATGAAATTGCTGGTGATATGCACTGATTAATTTTGACAGATGTCAAATTCGTAAAACAAGTGCATAATTTTTTGGTTTGGTAGTTTAATACGCTCACTAAGGCCATCAATGAGCGAACAGCGGAATTAAGCTTATACACCTGGTATATCAATAGAATAACAAACGTAAACAATAGTACCATATATGAGGTAAATTTATAATTTTTCTCACTAATATATCAAAGAATAATTGACATATTAACGAGAAATGTTTTGATCGCGCTTTTTTTTGAAAAAGATATATATCGCGAGACTACTGCGGTTGAAGCTATTGGAGTCTGCGGAGTCTTAAGTCTGGACCAAGAGAGAAAAAGATATGATCCATTTAGCTACAATCCAACGTCATTTTGCGTATAGCCCGCATGACACTCGGATGGATCACCAAATGAATTTGAAATCTAAGATGTTATATATTCAATCTCCCAGTCCAGAGCGCCCGATCTATTAGCATGTATGTTAGATGCTTGCCATTAATTAATCGTATGTTTCCTACATTTGATTCAATGGCGAATCAAATGTAGGTGATTTTTGTCAAATATTGAGTCAAAATAATTGATATATTAGTGAGAAAAATTATAAATTTATTTAACATCATTATATCAAGTTAGAAATATATAAGTTCAGATATTAATTCCACTCAATATTTGACAAAAATCACCTACATTTGATTCGCGATTGAATCAAATGTAGGATCTTAGATTTCAAATTCATTTGGTGATCCATCCGAGTGTCATGCGGGCTATACGCAAAATGACGTTGGATTGTAGCTAAATGGATCATATCTTTTTCTCTCTCGGTCCAGACTTAAGACTCCAATAGCTTCAACTGCAGTAGTCTCGTGATATAAATCTTTTTTAAAAAAAAGCGCGATCAAAACATTTCTCGTTAATATGTCAATTATTCTTTGATATATTAGTGAGAAAAATTATAAATTTATTTAACATCATTATTTCAAGTTAGAAATATATAAGTTCAGATATTATTTTCACTCAATATTTGACAAAAATCACCTACATTTGATTCGCGATTGAATCAAATGTAGGAAACATACGATTAATATATGAGGTAGTTTTTTGGCCTATATTTTGGTGGCGCCTCTAACGGTCAAAAGTGGAGCTACTTATTGATAAAAGAAAAAACGAGATTTGATTCTAAATAACAGAATATATCATAAATTCATAAAGAGTTGCTTATGGAATATAGATGGCCTTAATGAAAAGAAGATTTTCTATTAAAATTCTAATTCTAATTTATAACAGAATCTCAAGTGAAACATAATAATAATAATAATTATTATTATTACTATATTGTACCGAGAAAGTTTTAAATGAATGATTAAATTTAAATGGGAGATTGAAAAGTAATTTCATTAGTAAATTGGAGAACATTTTTCGTTAAAGAGAAATGAGAGAGGAATAATTTCTCGATTGGATTGGGTGTGTCCTACATTTTAATTATTACTTGAATACAATTACAGTCCATGGCGAAGAGATTAAAAAAAGTTTGTTTTATTTTTATTTTAATATTTTTATCATTTCGTTTCATTTAATTTTTTATTTTATTTTATTTGTCTTTGTTTCGCTTGTTAAATAGCAGTAGTATATATATCAAATTTTTCTCATATTAAAAAAAATAATAAAAAAACATCCATATATATATAGGGATGTTTTTATTATTTTTTTTAATATGAGAAAAATTTGATTTTCATGTTTGTGATAATTAAACCTTTGGTGTTTTTTATTAATCATTATTCACAAACAAAATATTGCTGTGGATTAAAAAGTAGCCTTGATTCGAGCAAGGATTTTATTTTCTCATAAAATAGAATAAAATACCTAATGAAATTATATATAAATTTTTTTAATTTATATTATTATTATTGTTCAGTTCCATAATCAGTGTTAGATATAAGAAATCAGAGGAAATAAGCTGACGTGTTCTGATGTGCCCATCCACTTGACTTTACCATACAACCTGGCCCCTCACTTATATTTAATATTTAATAAAATTATTTATAATCATGTTGGCGGGGGGGGGGGTTTGCATTTTTAGACTCCTGGGACCCACTGATTATGTATACAAAATTTGGTTGATTTTGGTAAATGGCCAAGATTTTAATTTTTTTACCCTCCGCCCCCCCCCCCCATTTTGGGCGGTTAGATTTTGCATTTTTAAACTTCTGGGGGTCCACTGATTATGTGTACAAAATTTGGTTGAGTTTGCTCAAACGACCTAGATTTTTAATTTTTAACCCCCTCGACCCCCCTTAATTTTGAGTCGATATGCACCAAAATCTAATCAGCTCTTAATCTCAATGGACTAAAACTACGTGTGAAATTCGGTTTCGATATTCACACTAGTTTTAGTTAGCTCGTCCACAAATTTGGTAACGCACAGACTAACTAACTAACAGACATTTTGACAAAACAATTATTATCTCGAAAAATATAATTTTTTCAATGTTCACTTATTGGAGCTTTTTTGTAGACCTAAATGCCATGGTTTCGCTCAATTTTTTTAATCGAAATAGTTTCAGCCGTTTTTTAAAAAAAGAAGGAAAAAAACCACTTTTTTCATGCACGATTACAATACTTGACCATACCCTGTATGGTAAAGTAATAAAAATAATTTTTAAGAAAAAATAAAACCGACTTGTTGGTTGGACGGTTGGTTCCATTGCTGCTCTAAACTAATAATAGTGTTATATAAGGGGTATTCCACGGCAAATCGGACGGTTTGAAAAATTTTAATTTTTGATTTCCTTAATTTTTTGACATTTTTTAGTATACATCAAAAAAAATTCTTCCTGATAAATTTTGAAATTTTTTTGATCACCGGTTTAAAAGATATCGAATTTCATAAAAATATCATCGGAATTAATTGTTTATTTTTCTATGAAAGTCAAAAATTCAGACCACAGGGAGGACCCTTTGTTTACATTTCAAATTTTTTCGAGGGTGTAAGTTAAATTTTTTCTCTTTACTAATACAAATACCGTATTTGGTCCCTCTAAATACTCTTTTATTAGAATCAATAAAAATATCTTTGGAATTAATAGTTTATTTTTCTACAAATATCAAAAATTCAGACTACAACGGGGGACCCTATGTACTATATACATTTCAGATTTTTTCAAGGGTGTCAATGTTAAATTTTTCGGTTAATATGTCTAATCGTAAGTAAGAGATAAAAATTAATAATAAATAAATTTTTAACTTCTCACTTTGTTTGTTGTCTAGTAAGGCCAAATGTCTTGCTTCAATTAATTATGTAGCTTTGCGGCGCACCTGTGAAGTGGCCCCCACGCACAGTTTGGGAACCTTTGTCTCAATGTATCTCCAACATTAGAAAATTCAAAAAGTATATAATTTAAAAATCGAGCCACTTTATCTTTTATATCAGAGTCATGATGTGAAATGGCCACATGACTTTATTTTATTTTCTAGCTCATACTTTTTAAATCATCTCGATCATTAAGATCATCTTGTTCATATAAACACATTAAATTTAAACAGCTCATAAATCGTCTTTTATTTTAGTTATCCGTTTTACGACCAATGCTTGTTATTATTTGTTTATTTAAACTTGACTCGACTGTTCTCAGGTTACATGAAATATGTTCGACAATGTATATTTATTTCTTTGAATATGTATACATATATATCTCTAGGTATCTATCTATTTCGAGTGTGTGGGGGGGGGCGGAGGGGGGTATTGTAAATTGCAAAGACATCTGTTGCTGTGGTCAGCTGGTCAGATTCGGAATCTCTGTTTCCGTGATGAATGGACTTGAGAGGGTGTAAGTGAATGAGGGTGGGAAATTTTATTACTAAAAAAAGTGATTTCACCCTTCGAGGTTGATCGATAGCACACAATATGTTTCTACGCTTTTATTTGTTTTTAATAAACAAATTTTTTTCATGGTTGGGTTTTTTTAAGATTTATTCTATTTATTTAAACCAAAGCGAAAATATCCGATTCTAATAGACTGAAATGGACTAAGGCAGCGGTCGGGGAACCATGGTAAATTACCCCAAATGGGGTAACAATGAAACTATCGGGGTAATAAGGACATTTTTAAAATTTTCTATTTTATAAACTATTATAGTATTTTACAATAGTTTGAATTATGTTAATGTTACAATTTTTATTTACTTAGAGATAGTTTTCATGTAAATTCCAATTAATTCAATAAATAATAAATAATATTCATTTATAAAACTAAAGATTTGAGCATCTTTTTTTTGAAAATAGTTGGAATGTTTTTTAAAAGAGAAATAATCAATCAATCTTTAGGACAAATTCTAAGATTTTAGTAGAAATATTATTAAATTTCGATATCAGAGGGGATTCATCCCCTCAGGAGTCGAACCTGAGAAGTAACATGCTTGCCGGGCAGACAGTCAATCAGCTCACACCTTCGAGACAAAAAACCTCTCGCCGATAGTAATTTTTTGATTTCAAGTTTTCAATCTTATTTAGTTTACGAGTACAATGCTCTGATAGACTGAAGGACATTGTAGTTATGCTGTTAAAAAAAATATAAATTTACTATATGTTTTTACAATGAGCATGTTAGTTCTCAGGTTCGACTCCTGAGGGGATAAATGCCCTCTGAAATCGCAATTTAATGATATTTCTGCTAAAATCTTAGAATTTGTCCTAAAGATTGATTTCTTTCTATTTTAATATACATTTATCTTGCTTTTCAGAATGTAGGGGTAACAGCGACCTACGCAAAAATATTTTGGGCTAATGGTTAAAAAAGTTCCCCGACCTCTGGACTAAGAGAAAGGATTGTATTGGACTTAGGAATTTGAATACAAAGTTTTGATTTGAAATTTAAAAAGTCCCTTGGATCAAATAAGACTATTTCACTCATTGGCTGTGCATGTCACTCAGAGTCGGATTAAATATCGGCAGCGCCCTAGGCTAGGACCACATCGGCACCCCTCTATAATATTTTAGTAGAAATAAAAATATTCTCATCTAGCAATCAAATATTTTTAATTAAGAGTGAATAAATATAATTTAATTTGATTTTCAATTAGCTAAATATTAAATGGTCAAATTATTTGATTTAAATTATCTTTGGGAGTCTGGTTTGTCGAGGGGTTAGCTTACAAGCCTGCTAATCAAGTGACCCGGGCTCGAATCCGACTCGAGGCAACAGGCTAAAAACCTGATCCCTACATAGAAGGCATGATTTAATAATAGTATCGTAAATTGGCTGATGGCTAAAAGGCCGAAAAGCAAAAAAAAATATATTATTTTATAAAGGCACGTTTCTAGTTTGCCTTATGAATAATCCCCCACTCCTTTCAAAAACGTCATATCTCAAAAAACGTGATTTTCCAGGAGAGTGATTTTAAAGTTTAAAAGTAGAATAAAATGACCTAGTAGCACAATGTTTCAAACTATATAGTAAATATATAGTTCCTATATAGATTCATAAAATCTATATAGGCACTATATGGCTACTATATAGTATGAAACATTGTTTACTAGGATGTATTAAAAATAAATATTAAGCCTCCGATTGAACTTTACTATGCAGAAAAGTTTTTTATATAAGTGCTGACGTTTTCTCTCTCTCTCTCTAAAGAAGAATAAGTATAAAAAATTTATAATACATTTTTTAACAGTTCATATTGATTTATGACGTATTGTTCCATTTTTTATTTTCAATTATAGTGTCATAAGTTAGGATTCGTCCCCTCTCTCTCTATTTAAAATAAAATATTTTGTTGATATCCAAGTTGTGGGTTTTTTTTTCAAAATTTTCCCACCAAAATTTTAAAAAATGATTAAAATAAAAAAAATAATAACATTGTTGTAAATATGGACATGGGAAGAGAGTATTTATTGCTGGATGGTCAATTAATGGGGCCCATTACTGGTACGTTGGATAAAATAGTGTCCCATTATTGGTGCATCAGGTTAGGTATGATACATATTTTTTTTTTGTTTGTAAATGCAACCAGAGTGCTAAGTTACAGGTGTAGGACAGATAATAGAATGACAGCTAAAAATTTGGACCAGTTTGCTTAATTTTACAGCAGTGGAAACTCAGTTTTACTTCAATTTTCTCTTAGATGGCCCATTACTTGTGCGTTTACCTCGAGGGGTGAACCGCGACCTAATATGCTGTTCACCTACGTCCACTTGTACTTCCAAATATTTCCAAGTACTTCCAAATATTTTCAAGTACTTCCAAATATTTCCAAGTATTCCAAATATTTTCAAGTAATTCCAAATATTTCCAAGTACTTCCAAATATTTCCAAGTACTTCCAAATATTTCCAAATATTTCCAAGTACTTCAAATATTCCCAAGTACTTTCAAATATTTCCAAGTACTTCCAAATATTTCCAAGTACTTCCAAAGAGCTGTACACCTACTTCCAATTGCGGATCACCCCTCGGTTTACCTTAATTGTAAAACAACAAATAATAATATAAATTTTAATTTGGAAATAAAACATTTTATTAAAAAAAAAAAATTCTGATGATAGGAAGGTTTCCATTTCTATAATCTTTAAAAAAAACTTCATAAAATAAAAATATTAGAATTAATTAAATAATACAGATATTAAAATTTAAAAATATGCAGATAGATAATAAGTGAAAACTATTTCTATTTATAATAAATTTCAAAAACTATGAATATCCCACAAATAAACTAATAGTTGTTTAAATTTATTATCTAAATAAGATATACTTACTTTAAAATAGTTTACTCAAAAAACAATTTATGTGAGCAAAGAAAATGTTAAAATCACAGTATTGCAAGTGGTTGAAAGACAATTCAAGATTGTATAGATACTTTAGTCTAGCCTATAATTAAAAATGATTGAACTTTTCTGTTAACAGGAGAACGTGTTCGTGCCTTGTTACCCGTATTAGTATTCATCCACGGCGATTCCTATGAATGGGGTAGTGGCAATCCGTATGATGGAAGTATGCTCGCAAGTTACGGAGGAGTTGTCGTCGTCACTCTTAATTATCGACTTGGGATTCTTGGTACACTTTTAATAATTTATTTATTCATTAAAATTATGAATTTTTATTTGAATCACACATAATTAATTATAATTATTTATTAAACACGAACAAATAAGACAATATAACTACGATGTTTCTCAGCTCGACAGTGGGCGCTGAGGTCGTCAGTGTGTTGGCTTTTTGACTGGACTGTACATGGAGTCTATATAAGCTTGACCGACACGTGATTGGCTCAGTTAACCTATAATCGGAGTGGGTGCTTATACTTGAGAACGATCGCAGAATAAGTCGATCAAAACGTCGTAGTTATATTGTATTATTTGTTCGAGTTTAATAAATAATTATAATTTTTTATGTGTAATTTAAATAAAAATTCAAATTTTAATCAAATTAATCACAAAAATAAAAGTTTGAACAGCTTCATTACTAATATTTATTTATTAATTAATCATTTAATATCTAGATAAAAAATTAGTCTTGAAAGAGGAACTAAAATATATTATAGTACCTATAAGTATTTGATTTAATACAATTAATTTGCAGTATAGCTTTCACGAGCGCGTAATTTAAATAAAAATTCAAATTTTAATCAAATTAATCACAAAAATAAAAGTTTGAACAGCTTCAAATATATATAATATTTATTTATTAATTAATCACGAGCGCGTCAATAAAATGTTCATTTTTAATTTGAACCGTTTTTGTTTTCCCGAGAGTAGCAAAGTTGTTGAATAATAAAGAGAAATATACAGGTTATCCTCTGCTTGATGCAAATAAACATACACATTAGGGTGGTCCTTATTTTGGGTATTTTCGAATTTTTACGCGGACAAGGGCTCATATGGTTCAAAATAAATAAAAAAATATCCCCCAAATTTCAAGTCTCTACCTCAATTTTAACGTGCCCTCCACAGCGATGCAAGTTTCCCATCTAAATAACATGGTGTTTTTGGCATTGAACGATCAATTTTTTATTCAGGTCAAAGTAATGGTTCAAAAAATTTGAAACTCTGCATACTTTATCCTTATAATAATAGCTAGATTTCAGAAGTTTTACAGATTTTTAGCTATTATAATTTTGGAGTCTATAACTTATTAATACTAAGATATAGCAGTATTTTATCTACCTGTATTTTAATAAAATTTTATTTAAAAAAATATGGTTTTTATTCACTTTTTTTTCTCACTGGACCCTTTATTATAAAATTTAAAACAGTTTTCTATTTGGTTCTTTAATATGTACTTTATTAAATAATGTAAATATTTTTTGACACATGGACCAAAATAGAAAAAATAGTATAAAAAACAAGTTTCATAAGACACATTTCACCGCACTTGTCCCCTTAGAAAACTACCGGCTAGCCGTTCGTTTCTAAAAAAGACTAACGCTAAAATTATGAAACTTGTATTTTAATGTACTATTTTTAATTAATAGAGATTGTGGTGTTGGTGCAAGGTGAAACATCTTTAATAAAGATAAAAGTAAATAAATATTATATGAAATATTTAATAAAGATAAGAGTAAATAAATATTTTATTTAATATTGATTTACTATGAGTTAAGGATTCTAGGTCACTTATTTCGACATTAAAATTAAAAAATTTACTTTCTGTACTCCATGAAGATGGGTTGATAGCCCGAAAGATATATATTGAAAAAGAAAAAAAATTATATCTTTTAATTTTTTAATTTTAATGTGAAATAAGTGACCTAGAATCCTTAACTCATAGTAAATCAATATTAAATATAATTTTTATTTACTCTTATCTTTATTAAATATGTTTCACCTTGCACCAACACCACAATATCTACTAATTATGAAATATTTATTTACTGTTTTCTTTATTGTACTATTTTTTACAAATCACTATGACACCAGTGTTACAAAGTGACAGACCATTATTACTTTTAACACTAAGTGTTAAAAGCGATTTAGTTACCTTGGTAATTGACATTTTTGTTATATTCCAAAAAACTATTAGAAATACAAATTAAAAAATTGTGTTTGTAGAAATAATAGTGTACGATATACCTACGTGTTAAAGTGATTTTATTTTGTCCGAAGGTTTGGAGCACTCCGTTTTGTGTCGTGTTCAAAACTTCCTTCTCACAAAATAAAATATTACTTTTAACGATTCCGCGACATTTCAGCCCCCGACAAAATATCCCCGACAAAATATCCCCGACAAAACATCCCCCGACAAAACATCCCACGACAAAATATCCCCCGATAAAATATCCTTCAGACAAAATATTTCATGACAAAATAACCCTTCCCCTCGTGAATCTTATGAGTAATGCAATTCGACTCCGGTTCGGTTAATATATATTCAGTTCAGCTCGGTTGGGTTCGTAGAGTCAGCCAAGCGAACCGTCTAAATACCAGCCCGAAAAGGAGCTATACGAACTCAACCGAGCCGAACTGAATATATATTAACCGAACCTCCGAAAGTTTAGTCCGGGCGGGGAGTGTTTCGGGCTCCCATTTTTATTTTAATCAAACAGACATTGAAAACCGAACCAGCCAATCGTCGGGCGGGGTGTGTTTGGGGCTCCCATTTTTTCCTAATCAAACACGACAGACAGCCGCACTTTCAAACGGCTAATTAGCCGCCAAAATATGAAAGTCTGTTTATATTATTCAAAACTATGATTATAAGCTTCTCACTTAATGTCTTTTGTATTCTCCCTTATACTGGGAAATATTTTGTCAGAAGATATTTATTTTGTCGGGGAGCGGGGGATTAAATGCCACGGTACCACTTTTAACACATATCATAAATAACTATTATGTTAGAAAAAACGATTTTTTTTCTTTGTCAAGAATGGCGGTTTTTAAAAGTTAGCCCCGGGCAAAATGTCTTAAGCCGGCACTGTGTATGAATCCCAATATCTAAGATAAAAAATAACTTAAGATCGTACGAAGAAAGCTTGTTCTAGTGCTGATAATTTAGTATAGGAAAAACAATTTTCATTTTTTTTTCTGTATCATAAATTATTTAATACACAAACCCGTGTTATCTGCCTGCTGCCATTATCCACTGTATTAAATAACCACGGATACAAAGAGAACAACTGAAATTCTAAATTAATTTAAGAGATTTTAATTATTCCCCAATTTGAAGATGT
Organism: Forficula auricularia; assembly: GCA_024734495.1. Classification (NCBI taxonomy): domain Eukaryota; kingdom Metazoa; phylum Arthropoda; class Insecta; order Dermaptera; family Forficulidae; genus Forficula; species Forficula auricularia. The sequence goes on from JALMQS010000216.1 coordinate 392,928, forward strand.
TTCACCACTTCACTCTATAAACTATTCTTCGTGTTAATTGATAGATAAATAATTTAGCAAAGGAGAAGTGCCCTGCGGCCCACGATCCTAACCACCTACTAACTAATCAACAGACTATTTGCATAATTAAACTACGAAATAAATCACTTTACGTAATATAGAAAAGAAAAAGGTGGTCCTCATTCAAGGGACGAATTTTTATTATATTATGCTTTTGGTTATATTATATAAATAGAAAAGAAAAATTGTTTTTCTAATTTTCTCAATTTTTTTGAACTGAAAGTTTTGAAGGTAGAAAGTTCAAAATTTAATCAGTTCGTTGTTTTAAAAAAATTGTTAATACTATCTTGCATTTTTTAAATTATATTGGAACCCAAGGACATAGATCAGGGGTTCCCAAACTTTTCCGAATCGCGGCGCCTTTTTTCAATTACAATTTTTCCAAGGCGAAGAAAAAGTACATATGAACCGTATTTGGTATCTGTAAAGTATCTATTCTTTCTAAATATACTTATATTAGAAATAATAAAAATATGTTTGAAATTAATATTTTATTTTTCTAGAAAAATCAAGGATTCAGACCATAGGGGGGCATATATTTCAGATTTTTCGAGGGTGAAAAGGTTAAATTTTTTCTCTTAATATCAAAATAAATAGCGTATTTATTTTTTCTAAATATACTTATATTAGAAATAATAAAAATATCTTCGGAATTAATATTTTATTTTTATATGGAAATCAAAAATTCAGACCCTTTGCATATATTTCAGATTTTTTCGAGGGTGAAAAAGTTATATTTTTTTGATTAATATCAATATTTAATCTTTCTAAATACACTTGTATTAGAATCGATAAAAATATCTTCTTAACAGTTTATTTTGCTATGATAATCAAAAATACAGACCACAAGGGAACCCTTTGTATATATTTGAGATTTTTTCGAGGGTATCAAAGTTAATTTTTTCCCTTTATATCAAAACAAATACTTTATTTTGTCCCTAAATAGTCTTAAATTAGAATCGATAATAATATCTTTGGATTTTTTTCTATGAAAATCAAAAATTCAGACCCCAGGGGACCCTTTGTATATATTTCAGATTTTTTCAAGGGTGTCAAAGTTAAAAACAAAACAAAGTATTTAGGGTTAATATAGATAAAAACACAAGTTTTTCTTATCTACTAAAAAGTGTTGTTTTTTACATACGATATTTTCATAAAACAGCGAGGATATTTATTTATTTTATTTATTTATTTATTTATTCATTCATAATTCTTACAATTTAACTTTACACAATGCTCTGAGGCAGTTTGCCTCATATGAGCAGTAAAAAATAATAATTAACATAAAACAAAGAGGAGAAAAATAAAAACAAGTGTGTGCGAAAGAAAGAAAGAAAGAAAGCTCCAGCGAAAGGAAGTTGAGAGGAAGGTGAGAGAGCCAGCAGGAGGGAAAAGATACACCATAAAAGCGAGACGCCAAAAAAGAGACGCTCACTCCCGAGACCCGCCCCCGTGAATACATGCCAAGAGACCACGATTGAAGATAAGTGATGATGAAGATGAACGGGTGAATGATGGTAATGAATTCCACAGTCGGGCAGCAGTGACAGTGAATGACCTATTCACCACCTCGGACCGGTGACTCGGGATATGAATACGATTTGAATCAAATATATATATTATTTATTTGTTTGAGACTATAGTTTTGAAGGCTTGGCCTTCATCATCAGTCTTTTTTTAATTATAAATATTATTTTTCATGGGGTAACTATCGCGTGGATAATGAAAATTTTTGTTCTTATTTGGTAGACAAACTAGTTGTTTAGCCCAGTAGTTCTTAACCTATGGGTCGCGACCCAAATTGGGTCGCGAAGCATATTCTTTGGGTCGCGACGAGTCGTTAAAAAAATATTTAAATATTTTACTACATTTATTTTCAATAAGTTTAAAAATATATCTTAATTTTCTCAATACTTTTTAAAATACGAACTTTTTTTTTATTAAATTTTCCTTGGATCGAAAAGTACCTTTTTGGCGCTACCAAATAATAAATAAATACAACACCCCTTCTCTAACTGTTGGACGTTGCTAAGCAAAACCCAACAAGTACCCTGTAAATTGAAATCGTGCAAATCAATCTCATTCACAACTCATATTTAAAATAAGGTATCTATAGGTATTACAAATCCATATTGAAACAATGTTTTTCTTTTTAATAATATTATAACCCTAATATATGAATCCAATTTTTTTAAAAGGGTGTAAGCTTTTTTTTGTGACTTATGCCCTTTTTATAAAATTTGATTAATATAAATATAAATTCAGACAATTTACACAAATTTGCAATTCTATGACCATGAACTTGTGACGTGTACATTGAAGTTTTCTACTTTTCTTTAACCATGTTATTAATTAATAGAGATTGTGGTCTTGATACAAGGTGAAACATCTTTAATAAATATAAAAGTAAATAAATATTTAGATATGGTACTATAATGTTTTAAAATTATAAATTGTGGTGTTTTTTGAGGCTCTTGAAAATCTTGGAAACAGATGTAATGTCTTCGTTAGGAAAAAGGAAATAAAATTTAATTATATTCTAACAAATTTATTTTCATGAAAAACTTATGAGACGTTTCGGCGGATTTTCTCACACCATCATCAGTCCAAGCTTTTCATAATATAGTACATATGTCTGTGTAGAATGTCATTTTCTTTTTACAATTAATAACATTTTAATCAAAAAGCTGGAGGTATTTTGTGTGTTAAATTGTTATTATTTGGTATGTCAATATCAGTGAATATATCATATATATAATGAAATGTTTTAAATCTTATAGAATGCCTTATATATAATATATATATATATAATATATTTTAAGAAAAATAATTATAGAAACAATATAAGATTTAAAACATTTAATTATATATATGATATATTCACTGATATTGACATACCAAATAATAACAATTTAACACACAAAATACCTCCAGCTTTTTGATTAAGATGCTATCAATTGTAAAAAGAAAACAACATTCTACACAGACATATGTACTATATTATGAAAATGTTTTAAGAGGAATAACTATAGAAAACAACTTATAAAAAAGGCATTCTATAAGATTTAAAACATTTCATTATATATATGATATATTCACTGATATTGACATACCAAATAATTAATAACAATTTAACACACAAAATAGCTCCAGCTTTTTGATTAAAATGTTATTAATTGTAAAAAGAAAATGACATTCTACACAGACATATGTACTATATTATGAAAAGCTTGGACTGATGATGGTGTGAGAATATCCGCCGAAACGTCTCATAAGTTTTTCATGAAAATAAATTTGTTAGAATATAAAGAAATTTTATTTCCTTTTTCCTAACGAAGACATTACATCTGTTTCCAGGTTTTCAAGAGCCTCAAATAACACCACAATTTATAATTGTAAATAAATGAGATATTAATTTACAATGAGTTAGTTTTCTAGGTCACTTGTTTCACGTTAAAAATTAAAAAAATAAAAGAAGTAAATTTTTTCAATATATATATATTTCGGACTATCAACCCATCTTCAGGAATTACAGTTAGTTAATTTCTATAATTCCTGAAGATGGTTTGATAGCCTGAAATATATATCTTGAAAAAATTTACTTTTTATTTTCAATTTTTAACTTGGAACAAGTGACCTAGAAAACTAACTCATAGTAAATTAATATCTCATAAAATATTTATTTACTTTTATCTTATTAACCATGTTATATCTAAACCGTATAATTTAAGCACACTTTAAATCGAAAGCTATGTGTAATTACAAAGAATTATTTATTTATTGTAGGTTTTTTCCGTCCTGGTCTCCGTGACGGAACTGTGAGCAACTTTGGTCTTCTGGACCAGATAGCAGCACTCCAATGGGTGAAAGAGAATATCATCGAATTCGGTGGCGATTCCGGTTCCGTGACCTTAATGGGTCATGGTACGGGCGCTGTTTGTGCCAATCTGCTCCTTGTCTCTCCGGTCTCACAAGGGGTCACTGGTAAGTGATTGTTCGTTTTTCTAAAAACAAATAAAAGAACGAAATTCTAAAAGGCGATCTATAAAACAAATAAATTAACTTTCTTTGAACCATTACAAACATCGAATGTATATTTCATTTGTAGGTCTGTTTCATCGGGCAATTTTAATGGGCGGCAACGCCCTTGCAGATTGGGCTCTTGCAACGAAACCAGTAGAGGTAACATACAAAGTGTCGGAAAATATCAATTGCCCTTTGACTGTTACTGAAGATGAGTTTTGTAACTGTTTACGAAGAAAACGACTCGGTGATTTGATGAACTTGACTATCACCGAGGGAGCCTCAACGAAAAGGTTTATTTTCGGACCGATCGTAGATGGGAGTGTTGTGCCTAATGAACCTGTCATGCTCATGGCAGTCTATAAAGAACTCTTCAGCAGGTAGGGTCTTAGTTTGACACCTTATAGCATATTTGACTTAGTGCACTCGTACCCTGCTCAGGGGAATGGTATATGCGTAATAAATTGAAAGCTTTTTTCCGAGAGTAGCAGAATCTTTATATATTGAAGAGACAATAAAAGAGTGTGTCTTCTGCTGGAATTATGAATTTTATTTATTTATAGCGAGACTATAGTTTCGAGGGCTTTGCCCTCTTCATCAGTTTATTACAATGGATTCACAGGAATTAATTTATGAATGAAAGGTTAAAATTTTTCATGTGGTTAGGTTAAGAAATTGTTCAGTGTGGGCAAGTTAAGAATTGAAATTTATACTTGTTTTATTATTTTGGCTGTAGGTGGCGTTCATGAAGTTTTTATTTTAGCGGCTATTTTTAAAATAAAGCTTTCGGGAATTTCTATTTTCCGATTTAAGAATTTTTTTGGTGAATTATTGTATGATTTTAAAATTTCTAACTATTCGAAAATACTAATTTTTAAGGGATCTAATTCTGATCTAATTAATTTAATATTTGATTCATCTGGAAAACAATGTTTCTCGGAGATTAAATGGTCTGTAAATGCACTATGCCCCGAACTCCCTTTAAAAACTCTTTTGTGTTCCGACCCTGGACAATTCTTAACCTAACCACATGGAAGATTTTAACTTTTCATTCATAAATTAATTCCTGTGAATCCATTGTAATAGACTCATGAAGAGGGCAAAGCCCTCGAAACTATAGTCTCGTTATAAATAAATAAAATTTATAATTCAGCAGAAGACACACTCTTTTATTGTCTCCTTCAAGGAATATGCGTACTTTGAAATTTGTTAGCAGAAATGTCAAGTGCACATGCTCAGTACACCCTAGCACAAATCGAGTGTATTAATCTAAATACGCTATTTGTTTTAAAATTAATATATGTATTTACATCATAATGTGTGATGATGCAAAGTAAAAGAGCCCCTATCTTCAGCGACCAGTTTTTTCAGGAAGGGAAAAAATCTGAAATATAATATAAATAAACATATAATAAAAATTCATAACTCAGTAAATTTTTGGAATTATTGGGCCAGACAAAAATCGTTTTGTTCAGTTGATTCTCTAGAAACAAGAATGCCAATAGCTCGATTTTGACCATGGTGAAGATAATAGCCATTTTCCCTTTCAGCATGACATAATAATAATTTGTATTATATTGTCATAAGAAATCAATACATTTATATAGTAAATAAAATTTTGAAAATTTAAAATATAAAATACTATGTAGGTTTCACAAAATAAAAGATAAGATGCTTGTTTAGCATGCTCAATATATATATTTCGGGGTATAAGCCCATCTTCAGAATCTGACATTTGTAAGACAAAAGTGGACATATTGCAAAACAAAAGTGGAGATGGGCTGGACATATCGCTAGAATGGAGGATGGCAGATGGACAAAGAAACTCCTTGAATGGAGGCCAAGGGAGGATAAGCGAAGCCGAGGTAGACCTCCCACACGATGGACAGACGATATAAGAAGAATATCGACAAACTGCATAAATGTTGCAAAAGATCGAGAAAACTGGAGACATTTGGAGGAGGCCTATGTTCAGCAGTGGACAAGAAAAAGGGCTGATTGATGATGATGATGATGATGATGATGATGATAAGCCCATCTTCAGGAGTTCGCAGAGAAAACAAGCATATTATCTTTTATTTTTGTGAAACCTACCTAGTATTTTATATTTAAAATTTTAAAAAGTTTCTTAAAATTTTCTTTACTTTATTTAAAATGTTTCACCAAGAACTCACACTATTCTCCTCATAATTTTATATTTTCATAACTCTTATGGTATTTGTTACTACAGATATGAGCTTCTCTATGGTGGCACAGAGAGTGCAAGTGTTGAATTTCTCGATCCGATTGAACTCCAACATGGAATAATTGAAGCTGAACATGATAAGGCTTTGAAAGAATTAATGGCTTATAAATTTGAGAGAAGAGCGGATTTGGCGTTTGCAGAAACGTTAGCTGAATATAGACACCATGGCAGAGGTAGGTACTGCATTTTAGTGATTTATTAGAGAAATCCCTCATTTTAGAGAATTTATTATTTATTAGAGAAACCAAGTCTTTGAGTATAACTAGCTAAGAGTTTCACGTTTACCATTCATTATTCAAAAACAGTACTTCGAGTTTGTTAAAGAAAATTATGTATCTTTTCCGATTACAATAAATTTTGTAATTTTTTAAATAGAATTTAAGATTTAATAACAAGAAGTTTTATGAAACTATTTAGATTAGTCATTTTAACGATGAGGTATTCATTCAGCATGCACACTGTTTCGACATCTAATTTGGAACGTTTCCAATTTCGTTAAGGGAGAATGGTGTGGGTTCTTAGTGAAACATTTTAAATAAAGTAAAGAAAATTTTGAAAAATTTAAGATACTTTTTAAAATTTAAAATATAAAATACTAGGTAGGTTTCACAAAAATAAAAGATAAGATGCTTGTTTAGCACGACTCTATATATATTTCGGCGTATAAGCCCATCTTCAGGAGTTCTCAGAGGAAATATATACAGGGTGTTTCAGGAGGAATAGTAAATATTTTAGGAAGTGGTAGTAATAGACGAATTGCAATAAAAAATGCCATATAACATGTGTCCAATTTTTATTGAATACAGAGATACAGCTGAGTTCAATACATTTTTGTTTCGTGTCTTGGTACACCGGTTGCTATGGATATATCGAATGTCAGCAGTAGAGTGTTGATGTTCAAGTTGTGAAGTTCTAGTTTAGTTTACATTGAAGTTTTCATTGTGATTTGTTGGCCAAGTCTAGTGTAGTGTAGCGTGTAAACATGCAGCACGTATTTACACATGCCGTATGCTGATATTGGGTTACATACTAACAGCTGTATCTCTGTACTCAATAAAAATTGGATACATGTTATATGGCATTTTTTATTGCAATTCGTCTCTACTAAAATATTTACTTTTCCTTCTAAAACACCCTGTATAGAGTCGTGGTAAACAAGCATCTTATCTTTTATTTTTATGAAACCTACTTAGTATTTTTATATTTAAAAATTTAAAAAGTTTCTTAAATTTTTCAAAATTTTCTTTACGTTTTCAATTGTTTGCGAAACCATCCTGGTAAACTGGGAGGATATTAGTTTCGCTTTGGCGTTGGTCTGAGCTTTTCTAAAACATTTTCATGTGACCAGAGCTAAGATTATTATTAAGTAACTATCCTTCCCAATCAGAGGCAGCTCCAGACCGACTTTGTCTTTATTGGGTTATTTTAAAATTTTAAGATCTCGAAATTCTATAAATTTTGGGAGGGATGAGTCCTGGTGTCCTATAGTGCCTTCCCCCTAGAAACTATTTCCTGGAACTCACCCAAGCGTTAATCATTTTCAACAATAGTGATAGGTACTTTAGGTTGAATTTCCCGAATTGTTCTAATTCAAATGTAGACAATCCAAAAGAACTGGGAGAAATTTATATATGTATTTGTGGATTCAAAAAATCTTCTTATTTCAGGTCTTACCCTTAATGATGGTATCGCAAGACGAGATCAGCTGCTTGAGATAGTGTCCGACGCTCGATTAGTGGCACCACTTGTCAAGATGGCAGAACTTCATTCGAAAGTCAATCCGAAATCCTATTTGTATTGGTTCACACACAAAACTCAGTTTGGGGATTATGTCGAGGTAAGTTCTTTTTATAAAACTTTAAGAAAAGGACAGAAAGGAAAAAACAACATTTAATTAATATACATTCGACTCTCGATAATTCGAACTCTTCAGCTGTTAACTTCGGTAAATCGAAAAATGCTGTGTATTTTGATACTTTCGATAACTCGAAATCCTTTTCGTAATAAGAGGGGAGAGAACGTTCTATAATTCGAACTAGGCTACTTCCCTCTTTATAATTCGAATTTTTCCTAGCAACGTTTAATCCTTAATTAGCTATGTTATTATCTATTGCATTTTTTTTTTATTTATTTATTATCACCGGGAACAACTCCCATTTTAGACAGCACATCAGTAAAGTTAATTGCAATTTTAATACATATGAAATTTTTTGTTCTTTTTTGTCGTTTTCATTATTTTTGCTTGAGGCTCTATATAAAATTTATGTAAACTCATACCTATTTTCAAAAATATAATAAAAACTTAATAATTAGAATTTTTTTAGGTTAAAAATAAAATGAGAGAGTCTTCTGTTTTTTAAATAAAATAATTTTTAATTATTTCTAGAGACTATAGTTTCGAAGGCATTGCCTTCATCATCAGTCTATCACAAATATTTCAAATTAGTTACAAATTAAGATTTATACATTGAAAATTTTGAAAAATATATGTCTTTTTCAAAATTTTCAATGCATAAATCTTAATTTGTAACTAATTTGAAATATTTGTGATAGACTGATGATGAAGGCAATACCTTCGAAACTATAGTCTCTAGAAATAATTAAAAATTATTTTATTTAAAAAACAGAAGACTCTCTCATTTTATTTTTAACCTAAAATAAAAACAATTCTGTTACCATCGACAGTGAAATCTTTTATTCAACTAATAGAATTTTTTCTTCCTCTTGATAATTCAAACTTCTTAATATAATCGATGTTCAGTATACAAGGTTTTATTATAGACCAAAACGCCGTGAAATTGCACAATACTACAAACTACACAAACTACAATTTCTTCAAACCCAGTGACATATTCTAGCTATTTATTATTTAGTTTATTTTATTCATTTATTTATTTATTTTTCCCAGTAAGGTTTCAAACCGTACTGCTGTGGCCACACCCTGAGCCACTCAATCTGATCCTGAATGGGAGGATCGGAGAGCTATAAGGGGAGATGTGGAGGCCCTTTAAATAAAAAAATAAATTAAATAATTTTTATCAAAATAGTTTCAGCCGTTTTTTAGATATTTTGAAAATATGAAACAAAAAAATTTTTCCAAACATTTTTCAAGCACTATACTTCATTATGGAAGTGTCAAAACCACTTTTACAGAAGCCATTGGCGTCCTCTCTTAAAAATCGAACTCCGAATTATACAAAATTTCCCGTAAAATTTTGATTAAGAAAATGATTATTATATTAATCAATTTTACGAATTTGAATTGTTTTTTAAATTTTACTAAAATCAAGACGTGTCAGGCTTTAAATACGTGGAATAAAACCATAGAATTAAATTTCAATTACCTACCTGTTCAAATTATCCCTATATATGGACACAAAAAATTAATTATAATATAAATGCATATATATTTAATGAATATAAAACATAATCGAATGCTTCCAATGCGTATGTATTTAATTATTATTTGATTAAAATCATTACTGAATTAGATGACTCACCTGCACTAATTAATATTTAATTGCGAATGTTCTATATAGTTGCATTTCTTGCTATGATTATTATATTTCAGTTGTTCAGTTTGTACAATGACAACAAGAAAACACTAAGAATAAATTTACGAAACTCGCTGGGAGGCCGGAGTAGTAAATCTACTTAAAAAACTTTATTTTTTTAGTTATTCTTGTTCAGAGTCTAAATTATGGATAAAGTTCAAGTATATTTTTTTTTCTTTCTGCGTGATGTCTATCAATTAATTGAAAAACGATATCCACGATATTGGGGAAACAACGGCGTGAAAATATGGAAAAATAAGAAAATAACCCGTGGTCTAGCTGGTAAAGCCGCTCTTTGGCTAAAGGAGAGAGACACGGATTCGATCCCTTCGGGTTCTCAATTCATTTTTTTTTTTCAAAAAATAATAAAATAACTTTCTAAATATGTGTAATTAAAATAAGAAATTATTATTATCTACATTATTTAACTTTCGCGACTCAAAGTGCTTTAAGAAAAAATTAAAACTAATGTTTAAAAGTTAATTTGTCTAAAACATAACTAACTATACTTTAAATAGAAAAAGCCGCGAAAAGGGAAAATGATATTCAATCTAAAGACCATTCCTGGCGGGATCATCCGTGGCCTAGTTGGTAAAGGCGCTCTTCGGCTAAAGGAGAGAGACACGGGCTCGAATCCCGTCGGGTGCTCAATTCATTTTTTCTTTTCAAAAAATAATAATTTTCTAAATATGTAGAATTAACATAAGAAACTATTGATTATAGTCCAAGAGCTGGTGACACATTTTGACTACGGATTTGACTCAACTAGAAATAATGCCTAATAGTACCGTCTATGATAGTTGTACAGGGAATGACCAGTCTGGCTGGTTGTAGCAGGTGGACCAGGTACTGCGCATGGTGTGAGTGAGGTAAAAAAATATGTGTTAAAAAATATTTTTGACCCAGAATGAAATTAAAAAATTATAATTTATAGTCAATTATAAACATAATATATTCATCCCAGACCATTTGAGTGGTGGGACGTGGAACCAGACCACCGCAAAGTGTAGTTTTACAACATGAAAAAAAAATATTTTTGACCCAGAATGAAATTAGAAAAATTATAATCTATAGTCAATTATAAACATAATATATTCATCCCAGAACATTTGAGTGGTGGGACGTGGAACCAGAGCTGGGGTGAATATATTATGCTTATAATTGACTATAGATTATAATTTTTCTAATTTCATTATGGGTCAAAAATATTTTTTTCATGTTGTAAAACTACACTTTGGGGTTTTCTGATTCCACGTCCCACCACTCAAATGGTCTGGGGTAAATATATTATGTTTATAATTCACTATAGATTATAATTTTTCTAATTTCATTCTGGTTCAAAAATATTTTTTAACACATATTTTTTACCTCACTCACACCATGCGCAGTACCTGGTCGACCTGCTACAGCCAGTCAGACTGGTCATTCCCTGTACAACTATCATAGACGGTACTATTACACATTATTTCTAGTTGAGTCAAATCCGTAGTCAAAATGTGTCACCAGGTCTTGGACTATTACATTATTTAACTTTGGCGGCTCAAATTGCATTAAGAAAATAATAGAACATGTTCACTTATCTTTTTTTTCCTTTTTGATTAGCCTTTAATTTTAATGATAGTTTATTGCTTTAAAGCTATTATGTTAGTTAAAATTATGTGGTCCGCAAAAGCCCCGTCTCAGATGTTTTTGTTTTTTTTGATTTCTGTTTCCTCTAGTTTGACTATCCGCGCACTTTGCCCGGCGAAGAGATGCCCTATGTTTTCGGCGTGCCATTAGTTGAAAGCAAAAGTCGTTATTTCACACAAGAGGAGAAAGCCTTCAGTGAATATATTATGACATTATGGAGCAATTTTGCTAAAACGGGCAACCCAAACGCTCCCAGGCGGAAACTTTATGGCTTCACTCCAAAAGATTGGCTTGATTGGCCCGAATTCGAAGACACCAATCAAACTTATTTGAATTTAGGTAAGTAGCAAATCATCTTAGTATTGTTGACAAGAAAATAATTGTCTTTAAGTTGAAATATTTATTAATACAACAAAATGCTTTTATTGATCCTCCAAGAATGGAACACTACATTAAGGTAGTTCTTTCCCAAATGCAAAAATTCAAAAAGTCTTCGAAACTTGGAATATAAGTCATTAAAAGCAAAATAAACACACTGTTAAAATTTGAAGACGATTTACCACACCAAACATGAAATAATTGCAATTAAAAATGAAATTTTTTACATATGGTAGATTGGGAAAGGGTGGTAAAATGATCATTATTTTATTTTTTATTTTTATTGAAGGACTTTCACCATCTTGATGAAAAACTAATATTTGTTAGAATAATATATTCGGAGTAACTTAAAAAGAAATTGAAATTATTTGCCTCGTAGTATTGATAAAGAATAAAAAAAACATATTTGGGCGATTATTTTTAGTGGAGGGGATATAAGATCAATGGCTTGGAAACGATCCATTCATAAATAGGATATAGAAGTGGAAGAAATACAGTCACGTTAAAAAAACATAACCTAAAATTTTAGCACCATTCATATGTAAAGAGTGGTTACGAGGCTAAAACTTTTTGTGTGGATTATCCCGAAAGTACTACCTTAATAAATATTATTTACCTTAAAATTTGAATTTTTATTTAAATCAAACAAAATTAATTATAATTACACTTGAAGGAGACAATAAAAGAGTGTGTCTTCTGCTGGAATTATAAATTTTATTTATTTATAACGAGACTATAGTTTCGAGGGCTTTCGAGGGCTTCTTGGACTTTATAGTCTCGTTATAAATAAATAAAATTTATAATTCCAGCAGAAGACACACGTCTTTTATTGTCTCCTTCAATATATAAAAATTCTGCTACTCTCGGCAAAAACTTTCAATTTAATATAATTACACTGATGAACAAATTCTAATTTTTTTTTTGCCCCTTTTAACAAAAATAGGTTATTATTTATGATTCGACCCCGCTAAATCCAAATCTGAAAGTAGAAATGCTGTATCACCAAACGTTTTACCTGGTTTTTCATTTTTATTTTTTAATAAAAATTTAATTCCCTTTGTAATAATACTTCAAAATTTTAAATTATTTATGTTTGTTTGTTCATGAAATAAAATTTAAATATTCAAGTATATAACTATGAAATATAAAAAATTAAAAAATATGTATAGGACCGATTTTGACTTTTCAATGAAGAAATTTCATGCAAAAAAAAACAACACATTTTTATTAGCATTTTCAAAATTTCTTTCTTTAATTCTGCGGTTTTTAAATCTCTTCCTTGAGGTTTCAACAGTAGTCTGCTAACATGTTCTGTACCGATTTCCCTGCATATCGTTTCTCCAGGACAGAAATATTCTGTTGAAATCTCTTGCCGCATTCTTCACTAACCGCGCCCAAGTTAGGGGGGGAAAAGATCCAAATGCGAATGTAAAAAATTGAATATTCAAGGGCTTATTGCATCCCACACACTGATAACACTTCAACAAGTTCTTAACAAATTCCTAGTAGTTTTCACTTAATACATTTCCAAAAAAATTACAGCATACTTGTCTGACAATCTCACGGATTTGCATCCCAATAAATATGCCTTCTTTTAACTTACTATCACTAAGTTTAGGAAATGTTTTTCTCAATTACCCAAATCACCATGTTGAACCAAAGCCTTAACAAAAATTTTCATCAGTTCTAACTTTCTATGCAGCGGTAGTTACAAAATCCTGTCTTTTTCAAGTAGAGGGTGATTCCTAACACTCTTCTGTCTAGGAATTAATTTTTTAGCCAAGGGGTACTGATGGGTATATTAATATATTTCCACGAGCTTTTCGTGCGTGCCTTCGCCCTCGAAGCTCAGTCCTCCGGGCTGGTGCCCTGGCGGGCGGCGTCTCGGTCCAAAAATTTTATTCCTCTTAAAAAACCACACTCCAAATGTATACCTGTAAACTCCCGAAAATACATAGTACCTTAAAAGTTTCGCCTCATTTTCGTCCTGACACAGCTCCAGATATGAATCTGGAAGTATTTTTTTTCTATAATCTACAGCATTGTGATAATTTTTTACAAGTTTAGTGAATGGTATAGCCTAGTAATAGCTAGCTACCGTTGCCATATTATTTTTATTTATTTAATAGCTATATTAATATAGCTATATAATATTAGTTTTAATTTCAATTAAAACACATATAGCTATTAAACAAATGAGAAATGTAAAGTTGATAGTGAAACAAAGTTGCTTACCTTAGTTCAACATGCACCAATATTGTAGATATATTAGATATATTTGAATATGGTTGTGTATTCTACAGATATATTATAGAAATTATTAATATAAAATCCGCCATTTCATATCATTCTTACATTATGAATTATAAGAATTCAAATGAGGGCTGGATAGACTTTCAAAATAAAAAAAGAAAGAAAAGATATATAGAATAAAAAAATCCAATGCAAGTTTGCCAATAATGCAATGCAAATTTGTCCCCCTAACATCTATTGGCAACTATTTGGAGCGCTTGTCAATGGTAAATAACAAATATATTCGTATGGTGTTCTCAGTTAACGACCACCCCAAGCAGCTGATGATTTTTTCCAATATAAATTAGTACCTACGACTGGGTAACAGACGAAGCTCTAGTATTGAGTTCACCCAAGTTTTTTTTTTCTTATTGTGTTTAAAACGCGGAAAAAAATCATTTTCAAACACGATTTTCTTTCTGTCTGGATTCCTACACCCACGAATCCACGATAACTCAATAACGGAAAGTTGTCAAAAGTTTACTTTGATGTTTGTATTTCTAATGCGAAAATGTAACTAGATTTTGGTCATTCTAGTTTCAGAAGTTCCAATTCAAAAATGCTTAAAATATTCTTTTTTACTCGTTGTCATCAAAATAGCATAAATTAATAAACAGGAACAAGCTTTTTTCAATTTCAATCAATTAAATTAAAAATTTATTTATTTAAAAAATCCCCTCCGACAGGGCATCAAAGTTTCCATTTTTACACGATTGTTGAACCAAACGAGATTTAAAATTATGAAAAAATCTACAAGTATAAGGTAGAAAATCCTCCATATTGTGCCATTTTTTATGATCCCCCCTTCATTTCTTTTGGGCACGTCTGCTGAATAAGATTCCGATACATCTCAGCCTAATGCCTTATCAATCAACTTTTTTTAGAAAAAAGTTATTATTCCAAAAACAAATTCTTCAAAATAATTAACCCGAAGGTTTGAGTATCTTTTTTTGAAAATAAGATTAAATTTTTTTCAAAAATACAACTCACGGTGCAAACAGATATATCAAGATAAGAATTTATACTTAAGTCCAAATCTAAGATTTTAATAGAATAATTTTATTCCATATCATTTAACTCCGCCTGAGGGGACAAGGCCCTATGATATGCAATATAAAATTATTCTATTAAAATCTTAGATTCGGACCTTAAGTATAAATTATTATCTTAAAAAAATTCTTATTGAAGCCTCATATAAAACTAAAGATTTGAGCATCTTGTTTTTGAAAATAGTTGGAATGTTTTTCAAAAAATCAACTCGGGTTCAGATTAACCAAGATGTATTTTAAAAGAGAAAGAATTCAATCTTTAGGACAAATTCTAGTAAAAATATGATTAAATTGCGATATCTGCTCTACACGAGGAAGCCAGCCACCTCAGATCACTGTTTTAAATAAATAAATAAATAATTCATAATTCAATTCAATTCATATCAGATGGGATCCATCCCCTCAGGAGTCGAACCTGAGAACTAACATACTTTCCAGTCAGCTCACACCCTCGAGACAAAACTTCTCTCTGAATTACAATATATTATATAAGCACAGAAATTTTTTACTCCATTCTTCTATTACGGAAATTAAAAAATTTAGCTGATATCGCAATTTAATAATATTTCTACTAAAATCTTAGAATTTGTCCTAAAGTTTGAATTCTTTCTCTTTTAAGAAGGCTTATATTTTTGTTCTCATCTACTTAATTAATCTACATTTTTCTCTTTTGTTAGGAATTCAACCCAAACTCGGCTCTCGCTATCGTAAGAAGTGGACTGATTTCTGGAACACCGCTTTGCCTGATATTATCAAATCAGTAACAACTGGAACGAGCACTGAGCGCAATCTGAACAAGCGACCAGGACCAGGCAAACCGGACCGGAATATCATAGTCGGCAAACCAATTTATCAACCAGCACTTCCGCCACGCGCTCATCATCCGCACGTTTTCGGAAGACCTCAAGCGTGGTTTGAGAATTTTAATACTTCCAATCGACCAAAAAATATATTTGGAAATCCGGTAAAGTAAACACATGTACCTATCTCTTTTTTAGTTCGAATATTAAAAATAAATTATGTTGATTAATGTCCAATATAATTAGTAGATTAAAAATTCACAGTTCATTGGACAATGTTTTTTATTGAAGCTCTTATTCAATTTGTGTACAACGTTTCGTCTCTCTCGAGACTTTTTCAAGCACTCAATTGGTTAGAGCAACATTGGTTGAAATAACAATAAAAATAATTGAGACATAGTAGAATTTTTCTTTTTAGATTGATACAATAAAATAAGTCTAGATGGAA
Organism: Forficula auricularia; assembly: GCA_024734495.1. Classification (NCBI taxonomy): domain Eukaryota; kingdom Metazoa; phylum Arthropoda; class Insecta; order Dermaptera; family Forficulidae; genus Forficula; species Forficula auricularia. The sequence goes on from JALMQS010000216.1 coordinate 409,406, forward strand.
AATCCTTCTAGACTTATTTTATTGTATTTTATTGTATCAATCTAAAAAAAAAATTCTACTATATCTCAATTATTTTTATTGTTATCTCAACCAATGTTGCTCTAACCAATTCAGTGCTTGAAAAGTCTCGAGAGAGACGAAACGTTAGTACAAAAATTGAATAAGAGCTTCAATAAAAAACATTGTCCAATGAACTGTGAATTTTAATCTATTAAAAATAAAAATATCGTAGAAAGCTAGTCTTTGTGACAAAATGTTCGTATTTCCAATGCAAAAACTGATTAGATTTTGAACTCTCTAGCTCAGGAGTGTCCAAACTTTTGGCCTATACGAGCCACATTTGAAGAAATAAAATTGTCTCGGGTGGGGGGGGGAGATATATACTAATTCTATTGATATTATTTTGTTAATCAAAAAAGAAAGTTAATAATGTAGAATAATGATATTCACAATGACAAAGAAGCCAAAATGGCATAGCATAACAATTTTTGAGTTCTTTTCCTTCAGGATTTTGTTTTTAAATCAATTAGCACTTTAAAAAGTTTTAATTACTGAACTAATAAATACGAGTATTTTAGTAAATTAATATATGTGCCCATAATTATGAAAGTGGACTAAGTCAAAAAATTAAAAAATTAGTTTTTTCATATTTTATGTTCTCTACATTTAAAAAGTACACTAATAAGATGTCGGTTTTGAAAAATCACATAAAATTGAACCATTAAAGTGGATTTCTAGTTGTCCCATTATACAGAATTCAAATCTTGTTTATTTTATAAAACTTCAAATATCGCGAAACTAACAATAAGTGACTTAGACCACTTTCATAATAATGGACACATATGAGATGAAGAATAATTTTTAAATATTCGAAACTTGAATCTGGGCCATTTTTGAAGACCGAAAAACCAAAATTCGATATCTTTTAAAAAATCTGATAAAAAAAATTTCAAAATTTACCAACAAGAGTTTTTTGATATGGGTACTAAAAAATTCAAACAATGAGGGAAATCAAAAATTAAAATTTTTCAAACCATCCGATTAAGCCCATATTGTAAGAGACAGATGAATTTATTGACATTTCAATATTCTTAAACATGGTCAAACTAAATGAAGACGTTGAGCGCATAGGTAAATTTGACCCAAACAGACAGACAGACAAAATTACAAGTTGAATAAAACCGTATAAATATTTTTTATAATTCTAGGTTTACAATTTTTGTACGAGTATGTTATCTAATGGTGGAGGGGAGGGTACTTAAAATATTTTAGGATTTTAAGGGGGCCGCGTATATACTTTCAGATTTTAAGGGGGCTGCGACTAATAAAAGGTTAAGAACCACTGCTCTAGGGTTCCTCGCTCTATAAAAAATTGAGAAACACTGGATTAGATGAATGAATTTTTTTTAATAATCAAGAATATTTGAGTGTACAAAAAATTATTAGAAATTTTTTGATTAAATTCAATATTCGGCCGCCCGATAGGCACCGGAGCTCGTTGACCGCATCGAATAATAGATATTATGATATTAATTTAATTTCTGAAATCCCACAAACAAGCTAATAGTTTTTTCATGTTTCTATAAATTTTCGAAAATGGCACGTACATCTTTTTCCATTTACGCCTTTGAATTATTATATAAAAATAGATTTAAGTAGGTACTATGGATTTGAATAAACCTGGTGTGTAATGCAATGTTGATGTTGATGGGTTCCAGGTGCTTGATCCCACAGATCAAGGGATGGGAGATCCACCGTCCACAGGGACTCGTCCTCCTGTTTTTCCAATGCCACCCACTGATATCCCAACCGATCCGTCAATCTCCACCCAAGGCGCGTCAATGGCGTTCATTATCGTCATTGTGATTGGCACTGCCTTCCTTTTAATCAATATTATCGCTGTCACATATATCTACGTGCAACGCGTGAGACTCAAACGAAGGGAGCAAATATTAGAGGTAAAATCGGATCAAAGTTCAGAAATATCTCAACGCTCAAAAACATTGCTAATGGAATTTTAGACTAACTACGAGCCTGCTAGAGCTATGGGAGAAGGAGCTGATGAAGATTATGAAGCCGTGAGGATGACACAAATCGAGTCCACGGGTCGTCGCTGGCTGCAACGACAAGGCAGTGCCTCAACCATGGACCCCAACATGAAGGTAATAATAATTGTAAGACACAGGAGTTTTTTAACGGGTTATAGTGGTGTTTGTGAAACACCACTATAACCGCGTTGAAAACTCCTAGGTTTAATATGTTTCACTATAAACCAACACCGCTTTCCCTAAATCCCTAGAAGGACAATGTTTCAAACTATATAGTAACTGTATAGATTTCGAGAATCTATATAGTCCCTATATAGTTACTATATAGTTTGAAACGTTGGGCTACTAGGGATGTTATTAATAATTGTAAGGCTAGGCACATACGGTCGATTTTTAGTCGAGCGATAGTTTAGTTGATGGACATAAATATATTAAGTTTAATCTAGGTGCATACACAACACAACTGCAGATCATCTCAATTATTTAATCAAAATCGATCGATGAGCACTTTTGATAAAAAAATCGAGCAACTATCGTTCATCTACAATAATATCACAGCTGCATATTGAAGCGCACAGACAATCGACAGTTTAGTTGACCACTGAATGTTTGACATTTACCTCTTTCGAGATTATATTATTTAATCAATGCCAAAATACAAAAGAAAGGAATTCAAAAGTTGACTCGATGTCGACACCGTGTGTGCATACAACGATTAAACAGTTGGTTATAAATTGATAATGCCTCACGATTTCAAACCAAACCAACTAAACTGTTGAGTCGACTGTAAATCGACCATGTGTGCCTAGCCTAAATCAAACGAACTTACCTGTAAGTGAAGTTCGATTGTAATTATATGAAAGCCTCGTCCGAGATAATTGGACGAGGATTGAAATATAATTAGCAAAACAGCAGTAATTAAACTAGTTTATTAAACTATACCTTTTCAACTAGAAATCAATTTCAAATCGGAATTAATCTCTTTCACATTGCAATTATTTACTTTTAAAATAGGATGAATTAATGAAGCACTGATTAGTTTTTGCTACATTAGTCTATATATATATAGAATTAAGGTTTTGTCTGTACATTTCTCCAAATCACGCCAAATTTTGGTTGCACACGTTTCAAGCAAAGCTATGAACAAAAACACCCTCAACAAAATTCCTGTCTGTCTGTCTGTATGTAAGTTTCTGCGAAAAGTTGTTCGCGATTCACGTAAAAACGGCTGAAGGGATTATTATGAAATTTCATATTTGCATCAGATGTCTTCTAACTTTCGTTTATAGCTATATAACATTTTGATATTTTGACCATAAATGGGGGTTTGGGGGGCACACGAATGAAAATTATCAATAGGCGGGGGGCACGGGGGGTGAGGTGTGGGGGTGTTGGTGGAGTGGGGGCTTCAGGTGAGGGTCCAGAGGCGTATTGGGGTGCTGGGTGGAGTGTTGGGGTGGTGGTTTGGGGGCGGGGGTTGGGCACAGGTGCATGGTGCGGGGAGTGGGGGGTGCTGGGTTGGTTTTGGGGATGTGGTGGGTGGGAGTGGGGTGTGAGGGTGGGGGTTCGTGGGGTGGGGATCCAGGGGACGTTGTGAGCCTTGTGAGTTGTTTTTTAAAAAAAATTTCGAAAAAAATTCCTTTTATCTTTCAAAAAATAAAACACTCAAATTTTTGTATTTATTACTTTATAATTGAACGGTCCAATACTGAATTTTTTCAGTTTAAGCTGAATTTTTACTTTGCGATTCTGACTGAATTGAGTCGAAATTTCTAGCTTTGCATTGGTATATGCACATGTCGAAGGGAAATTTGTCTCTAGGGTTATACTAACTGCCCGTAAAGCAAGTTAGCGCTCTTATATGCATTATATATATAATTATTTATCTAATAAGATCTTTGATTTTAGCTTAATCATTTATTTTCAAAACATATTAATATTTCAAATGATTTTGGATAAAGTCTCAGCAACGATCCTTTGCAGTTTATTTACATTTTAGGTACTTCCATTAATTTTCTGTTTGTTTTTAGGTAAAAGATTGGATAGCCCACGAGATAACTAAATATTCGCCGAAATATTTCCGACGTAAAGCCGATACGCCAAGTGTTATTTCGAAATCACTGGAAAGAATTGACTCGTCATTGTATACCGGTACGAATCGACCGAAAAAATCGGTTCTCAAACGATCGAACACGACAGGCGATGGACTTGCTAATGCAGAAGAAACGACGGCCAGTAGTAGAGTGAGCAGAACAAGCATTATGCTCAAGCCCTTCAACCTGCCATCCTCCACGGACAACCAGCAACAGGTGAGCTTCATAGGGTGAAAATTAATAGAAAAATATGACAAACATTATTAATTTTAATTATGAACCTTCTAATTTAATAAGATTTAAAGTGTCTAAGTGCCAATTTCGGATATTTTGAGTTATATTATATAGTAGAAAAAGTATGTACTAAAGGTTAAAAAGTGCCATCCGAGGGGTGAACCTTGACCTAATATCGTGTACACCTACTTCAAATTCCACCTCCAAATAGAAGGCGAGCTATCAGACTGATAGGCGATCCTACATTAACTGACACTCTCGACTCCCTAGCCCATCGTAGATCTGTTTCCGCCCTTTCCCTTTTTTATAGATATTACCATGGCTTTTGTTCTGACGAAATTAAATCGATAATCCCACCAAGTGCTTCATTTGCGCGAAATACACGATTTTCTAAAAATCAACACCCCTACGCGCTTAAACTGGATACTAATCGAACAAACGCATTCGCCAATTCATTTATCCCTATGACATCTAGAGACTGGAACTCTCTTCCCCCGACCGTCTTTCCAGCAACTTATAACCTTCAATCCTTCAAGACCAGCATCCACAGATACCTTCGACTGCTACCCAATCCCTAAATCTCCCCTTATCTTCACGTTACAAGGGTCCACCACGGACTACAGAGGTTGTACCTTCTTGGTGCAACTTCTTCTTGTATCAGTATCATTATAAAAAAAAATAAAAAAAAGACAATAGATGAAGGGACATTATCTAATGAATTCAAAAATAATTCCACATAATTCCAAAGACGTGTACACCTAATTCCAATCGAAGTTCACCCCTCGGTGCCAGCGATCTACTTAGGTCTTCATCCGCTATGGGGGAGTTGTATGTACCAGCGTATTTTATTTCTAAAGCGTCTATGTTAGGAGAAAAACTGAAAAATATTGTGTTGTTTGTGGTTCTTATACGCTTTTTAGTATACGTGTTTAGACCCTTTTTAGAAATAAGCAGGGCGTAGCCACGGGGGTTCACAAGCCCCCCCACCCCCAAAGGAGAAGGCTCATGGGATGAGTAACGGCAACGACAAACCGTTTCTTATGGCAAACTAACCGTAATTAAATATATTTCATATGTTGAATCAAGAACTATGTCCTTTTTTAATTTCTTAATGTATCTATTTGTTTTAATAAAAAAAATTCCTCTAAATTGTTTGCTTTGTGGATTGACCCCCCCCCCCCAAGAAAATTTTCTGGCTACTCCACTCGAAATAAGTAATAACCCTTTTACGATTTCCTATTTTCAATTATTATTTTTTTCAGTCCAATTTAAGATACTTTTTTTGTTTTCTCAAGGGTCTTACTTAAAGGAAGTTGTATTGCTTGAAAAATATATATTTAAATATATAGTATATAGAAATTTGCTGCGGGAAAATTCATGAGGTTAATTGAGCCCCAGAATTAGAGACTGATGTTGGCTTGTCGAGTGAGCTGAAACTGTTTCTAATTCTAATTTGATTGAAATAAAAAGAAATAAATTGACACGTTCTGATGTGACCATCCACTTGACTTTACCATACAACCTGGTTGAGTTTGCTACAAGGGCCTAGATTTTTATTTTTTGACACCCCCCCCCTAATTTTGGCCCCAGAAAAAAATATTTTCGTTCTTTTAGGTTCATTTTATATTATATTACATTTTTCTTGTTTTTTTTTAGTTTGAAAATATTATAATTTTAAATTTTGGGTCGAAATGCACCAAAATCTAATTAGCTCTTAATCTCAATGCTCCAACACTAGATGTGAAATTAGGTTTTGATATTCACACTAGTTTTTGAACTTGCTCGTCCACGAAAATTTGGTAACGGTCATACTAACAGACTAACAGACATTTTGACAAAACAGTTATTATGTCGAAAAATATAATTTTTTCGATATTCACTTATTGGAGCTTTTTTGTGGACCAAAATGATATGATTTCGCCCAACTTTTTTTATCAAAATAGTTTCAGACGTTTTTGAGATATTTCAAAAAAAAGAAGCAAAAAAACTTGACCATACCCTGTATAGTAATAAAGTAAAAATATCATTATATTTTTCTTTAAATTTGAGGATCTCCAACTACCTCGTGGGCTCAATTAATCTCACGAATTTTCCCACAGGAAATTATATATATATTAAGCCATTAAAGTACTTCTACATATATACCTATTTAAAGCTAAGTTTACTACTTACCAAGATACTTTTATTTGATTATCTCGGTTCCACATTTTTGGCACTTAGACCCTTTAGAACTTTTACACTCTTCAATTATAAACGAAAACAATTTTAGCTCAATGTATATAGTTGATATAGGTATTTATGGGATCTGAGTACTTTATTAAGTAAACATAATTTTTAGGGTCCCGTTTAAAAAGTGAATTGGGGCCTTATTAGATTCGAAACAATGTCTTTCTGTTCCTCCGTCTGTCTCGTTAACTAAATAGAATACGAAATTAAAATTTATAAATTATCTATACGTATTAATTTTTTCCAAAATCAATTTATTTATTCGGATGATTATTTTGGGAAGGTTTTGATTTTTTTATTATTATATATATCGTAGATCTTGAGGTATCTTCGATTATAAAGATTTTATATAAAATTCAATGTTTCTATGCTTTATTTATTTTATTTTATTTTTTTTAGATTATTATTTTTTCTTTTTCTAAAAGAATAAGAGTGGGCGAGATCGTTAAGAATCAATGACCAAAGTAAAGAACAAACAAATCTACAATTCATACAACTTTCAACTCAAATAAATTTCCCTGACATTTTTATTTATTTTACTTTTTTTTTTTTTATTTTTAAAAGTATTTTTTAAAAGTTGATTCGAATTCTAAATATTGAAGTATCAGAAAAAAAAACTTGGATTCTTATTTGAAATCCATTTTCCTCAGCGCAGTAACATCAAAGAGCAATTTATATGTGAATAGAAATGGGGCTATTGAAGGATTTATTTTTAATAGACTTCTACCTCCTGGTTTTTCTATATAACTATATTAACCAGCCATTTTATTATATGAGGTTTCATATGTATATAGTTATACATATAAATGCCCTTAGATCTCGTACTCGGGTAGGGAATAAAATGATGGAAGAAAACGATCTATTATGATCATGAGAATTTAAAGAGTTATTAAGTGATAAGAGGGATGAAAATTGGTAAAATCACATAATAAAAGTTTATTTTATGATTATATCTTCTTTCAAATCATTTTTGACTCAATTTCTGAGACATCTTCGTATTTTATGTAAAGAACTCTCTTCTAAAATACAGTCCACTCTCGATAATTTAAATTTTTCGATAATTCGAACTCTTCAGCTGTTAACTTCGGTAAATCGAAAAAATGCTTGTTAACTCGAAATCCTTTTCGTAACAAGAGGGGGAGAGAACGTTCTATAATTCGGACTAGGCCACTTCCCCTCTTTATACTTCGAATTTTTCCTAGCAAAAAACTATGCTATTTACCAGAAGTTTTTATGAAAAATATTTTTTTCTTATAAAAAGAATATTGAATAAGTTTATTTTTCCAAACATATCGAAATTCGATATATTGTTATTTCTTGGTACAACTATTATCCAATCAAAATTCTGAATGGAACTTAGTTTAATTGAAATTCTAATGATACTAAATTGATTAGACTCGGACGATTTGTCTAAGAAGGGATTAAATGATTAACCGCAACCCTAGTGGCACAATGTTTCAAATTATATAGTAGCTTCATTGAGCCTATAATATAGATTCTAGAGATCAATATAGACTCTATATACAGGGTGGCGAATAAAGATCTACCACATTTTGTAGAGGTATAAAAAATGAAAAAATTTAACTAGAAAAAAATTGAATGTTTTTTGAAAAAAACATACATTTTTTTTCTTTTAATGTATTTTAAACATTATCAGACAAAAAAAGGGCTAGGGGGTCAAAAATGAAAATTCTAGACCTTTCGACCAAACTCAACCAAATTTTGTATACATATTCTGTGAGCCCCAAAAAGGCTAGTAATGCAAAAACTAACCACCCAAAATGGGAGCGGGTCAAAAATGAAAATTATAGCCCTTTTGACCAAACTCAACCAAATTTTCTATACATATCCTGTGGAGCCCCAGAAGGCTAGAAATGCAAAAACTAACCAAATTTGTTATACATAGTTTGGTCGAAAAGGCTATAATATTTATATTTGACCCCCACCTTCCTTTTTTCGCCTGATATAATGTTTAAAACACATTTAAAAAAGAATTTATATATTTTAGGTTCTTTTCAAAAATATATTCATTTTTTTTCTAATTAATTTTTTAATTTTTTATACCTCTACAAAATGTAGTAGATCTTTATGCTCCACCCTGTATTATAGTTACTATACTTTTGAAACATTGTGCTACTAGAGAAGCTTTAATTTTTTTTTTATGATTCTTTAAAAATATATTGAAATTCGAAAAAATCGAAAATTTGTGGGTCTTACTTTTCAAATTTATTGAGCATTAACAGCTAACAAAAAATCCTTTCGCATGTTTCAATTACTAGCTCAAATCGCTCGCTGTGTAAACATTATCAAATACAGTGAAACCCCTCAAATCAGAACTAATTGGGGCTGTTGCCTGTTCGGATTAGGCGAAAGCTGGTTTTTTCGTTGTTATCGTTGAGTTTTTAATTAAGTGAACTGTTTTGATTAATATTTTGATTTTAAATTATGGCAAGCAATCGAAAAAACAGTTCTTGTACCGTAGAACAAAAAGTGAAAGCTTTAAAGCGTCTGGGGAAAGTTTGGCAAAGTTGGCTGGGGAGTTTGGTGTTGGTAAAGCAACAATCAGTGATTGGAAAATAATCGTGTCAAAATTGACAAATGTAGCAAGTGATAAAACAAATTTGTCAAAAAACTCGTTCGGATTTCCGGGGTTCGGATTTAAGGGGTTTCACTGCACCAACAAAACATAAAAAACACGTAGGTATGAGTTGTTAAAATACTTTTATCTCTAATTTTCAATTCAAATACATTTTTTCTTTTTTAATTATTTAACAAAATATTTTTTTTCAGCCTCCGCTTCAGATCTTCCATCAACATTCAAGATCGGATCCCGCGTCATATCCGGCACGCGTCGTTGATATCCGGCTGGAAGATGTCAATGTCACCTCCAGAGACGAGGGTGATCAAAAAATGGGTAAGTGCTTCAGCGTCGCCCCCTATACCGAAATTCACCTGTCTCTTCACTTTCCCTTTACCCGCATTATTAATTATAATATAATTGAGTCTTTGACTCAAAGATCTAATTTATTTCCATAAAAGATATAATCAAACCGTCCGTTCTTGTGGAAAATGCAATTATACACTTATGAAAATTAAATTAATACTTCGCCCTTGAATTCCACTCAATATATATACACCTAGTATAAAATTTAGTTTTTTTGTTATTGTTATTGCTATTTTGTTTGTATTTGTTTTAATTAAAATTATATATCCAACATTTTACTGATATACATACATATTCATTCATTACCATCATTATTATTCACTTATTAATAATAATTATTATTGTTAATAAGTAATTAAACTAGAAAGAGAATTTGGTTGCCAAAATGAATTTACAAAGCTATATGTGAAAATATAATAATAAAAATTTAATTATAGTACAAATTAATAATAAATTTGCAAACAAATTTATCTCTCACTGTGAAACGAGAAATTTTTTGTCCTATCTTTGATATTCATAAATTTTCCATACTGTTAGTATAGTCCTGAGGCTTCCAAACTACGGCCCGCATGCTAGAGCTTTTTAACTGGATGCTTTAAATCCATTTAGGAATAATTTTTAAATTATTCATCTTTTATTCTAGGAATAATTCACATCAGTAAAGGTAGAAATATGGCTTTTTTGAAATTTAATCCCATACTTTTAAAGTTGCGTGATATTCTCAGAAGGGAACAAAATGGCCCCAAAAGGAACATATATTTGATTAAAAACTTGATATGATAAAATAACATTTTTATAAATTTAGAATGTCGCAGCCTAAAAGATTTTCAAAAACCAACCTGAAATATACATAGAAGACAAATCTCATTAGAAAGAGCGTCTCTGTAGCTCAGTGACGGATCCAGGGGGGGTCATGGGGTTCATGAAAATATTTTTCTTTAATAATTATAAAGAGTTCCCATAATATTGTGACTAAAATAAATGCGAGGGTGCTTTTGACTTGGATTTTTTAGACATTTGAATCATTGGCTCGAAATTCACGATTTCCAAACATTCCACACCCTTGGCTTGAGTAATATAGAGTGGAAGGCTCCATAAGGAAGGCAGTGTATTTTAGCGTATACGAGTTACAGAGCTCTCTGGCGAGACAAGGGAGAAACCATTGGGCAATAAAATGGTGGAAACCCCTCTCTTCGGGGCAAATTTTGGTGACATTATCAATAGTAAAAAATGGGCTTATATATATAACATAAAGGGTATGTATCTTTCATCTATGACAAAGGCTTCTATGATCTTTGGATAGCTCTTAAGAACTAAGTTTTCATCCTGAGGTCGCTAGAGAGCGCTTTTTCGATATATTGTAGTCTTCCACTCTATATTACTCTATGCCCTTGGCTATTAAATTAGATACTAACCCAACGTTTTAGTCCCCTCGTTTATCCCTATGACTTCTAGAGAGTGGAAATTTATGGGCAACAAATTACTTGCAGTCTTTAAATTTCCGCATCCACAATTACCTTGAAATCTGAAACAATCCCTGAAATTTCTTCTCCTTTTCATGATTTAAGGGTACAGCACCTTTTGGGGCATCAATTTCTTGCACCAATATCATTATAAAACAAAAAATAAAAATAAAAGTACAGTAGAACCTCGTTTATCCGGACTAACTGGGACCAAAGGCAAACTGGATAATCGAAAATCCCGATAATCCGGATATATGGATAATAAAAACAAAACAAATCCTCAAATAATCGAATTTGAATTTGTTACAATAAAAAAAAACATGTTTACTCCGCTCCGACTTCGTCAATATAAAAATATACAAATTAAAGTGAATTTTTGGTGAAATTTTAATTACATTCTTGCTATCAGAGTTAAAAATTATTATCTATGTGAACATTTATTAAAAATAAAAATGTCTATAAATCTGATCCGGATAATCCCGAGGTCCGAATAAATGGCCGGATAAACGAGGTTTCACTGTATTTTTTCTATTTTTAAAATTTTTTTATAAAAATTATTATCACATATAATATAGGTATTCAATGTACATAATGCTTGAATTTTTTCAGGTTCTAAAGTTCCGATTGAGGAACGTAATTTTCCGAAAGTTCTTCCTGATCTCGATGAAAATTATATGCAACAACAACAAAAACACCGGCGCATCTCACTACCCCCAGACACAAGTGCCGGGCTATCATTGCTCAAAAACGGAAATAATAGCAATAACAACAGTCCTACAGCCGTGGCCTCAACCTTATTCTTCGGTCCGCTTGTTCCCGGGGGAATAACTGGAAATAGAGGAATGCCTCCACCACCACCGCCAAGAGTATCCAGTACACTGGGACGAAAAGCTAAACTTGAATCTGTGGTAAGTTGGTTTGAATTTTTTGTTTGTTTTTTGTCCTGAAAACTTTGCCCTCTGTCTCTGAGGGTGGGACGAAAAGTAAAAATTAAGGTATTATCAGTTGCATAACTAAGGTCGCCTGTGCCGAGTCCCAGGAACACTGGCGCAACCACGGATTGGGCTAGGGGGCTGAAGCCCCCTCCCCCAGAACTAGGAAAAAATGAACCTAAATGTAAAAATGAAAAAATATTTGGTGAAATTTTAATCAATGTTTTGACTATATTGTAAATTAAGACAAAAAATGATTTTATTTCCATTAAATGTTGGGGAAGTAAGACTGTTTCTTCAGAGCGATTTTTAGTCTAGTTAAATTGTGTTTTTTTCGGGAAGTTTTGTGGTAGTTTTTATTTATTTCATCCTATATAATTTTTGGTGTGCTGAGTCCGGAATTTGAGGTTTGCTAACAAAATTTCGTGACTGAACATTTCAAAAAGGGTAAAAAAATCTCAATTTTTGGCTGTATTTTGCTTAGGTTTCGGATTCAGCACACTAAAAACAAATCATAGTATAGAAGAAATAAAAACTACTAGAAAAATTTTCCTGCAAGAGTGGCACTTTTGAGCACAATTTAACTCGACTATTTGTCTAGAAACTATTTGTTAAAAGACTGGAGTCCTTAATAAATCGATTGATAATACTAAAATTAAAATCCATTAATAAAAGCGTTTCTCTAGATCCATTTGAAATATAATATTAAATTAAATTATTTAATTATGAAATTGTCGAAATATAATTTTTGGCATTTTACGAACATATTTATTTATATGTATGTATGTGTGTTTATTAGCCCCACCCAGGATAAAATCCTGCTTGCACTACTGCCCAGGAACATCTATATTTTGAAATAATAAAGTTTGATTTAGAAAACTAGTGGTTGTATAATAGAATTGTATCCACTTAAATAAATAACATTAGTGGGAATAAGCAATACATCATCCCTTCATTCTAATTTAAAACATGCAGTACACACCTAGCCAGATAAAGTAGATTGTTAAATATTGTTGAAATTTATTCAAAAATAATCTCTCGCTCTCTCAGCCAGGTACTTATGTATAAAATAGTGGAATAAAATTTATATAGAATTAGGATTTGTTTATGCAACCAAAGGTTGCAGGTAGTAAGGGAATTTAAAGACAGATTGTAGAGGATTTTTTTGCAATATTTGATTATTCTAAATTATGTATGTGTATTTTTTTTAAAGCCTTCATCAGGTACAAGTATTGATGCTGCGGAATCTATGACATCAACACCACCACATGTTGTAATTGTGCCTCCAACTCCAACTACAGATAAACCACAACAACAGCCACGTCCTCAGCCGAAGATTGTAATCAAACCAGGCACGAAACCTAAAAAGTCAACAGCCAACACGCCTCATGTAAATTTGGGACCGACAAAAATCACACTTGGCAGCATCAAAAAGCAAAAGTCACTAGACCAATCATCGACATCTTCGTCGGTTCCCTCCTCATCGAACAAGTCATCCAAGGTAAGATATCGATTTATATTTTATTTCATCATGATTTCTCTACAGAGATGGGCAATACTTTAAAAACTATCCATCATCATCATTGAGTACACAGTCCTAAGACTCGTTTGACGCAACCACCCGTCTCCACTCGGCTCTGTCCCCCGCCAGCTGTTTGACGTGTCTAAATATCTCGCATCCCATATTCCCAATTATTTGGTCGAAATATTTTGATCTGGGCCTTCCCTTTTTATTTGCCACTCCCCCTCCAATATATCCCTAAGCAATCTCCCCTGTCTCAGTGTGTGCCCCATCAGCTGACCCCATCTCTAACTCAGGCTCTCCACAAGGTTCTTCAAAAAACTTCTTCATTTGTAATTTTTTAAAAATTATTTTGAATACAAAATATAAAAAATAATTTCTGCATGAGACTTGGGCGAGCATAGGTAATTGGTTCATTATGTTTCAATCAGTAAGTTGTTAGTTAACAAGTTGGGTGTTATTTAATGACGGAATCTCTGTAAAATGAATTGTTTGAAAGAAAATTTAATTGGCCCCCACCAATAAAGTTATACAAATTATTTATTTTGTACCTAAACATCAAAAATATATATTTTGAGAAATATAATTATTTTGTCAAAATGTTTATTCGTTTGATCATGATTGAATGAGTGGTCAATTTTCGTATGCGCTCTACCTCAAAAACCAATAAGAATATCAAAACGAAATTACATATTTAGTTGTTTTATATTGAGATTAAGAGCTAAATAGATTATGGTTGAAATCAGAACCCCCTAGTCTTGACATTTACTTAGGATGAAGGAAAAAGTTTTTAAGACTCGGTATGGTATCCATTTAGACCCACAGCAATGAATTCCTTTTAATTAATAAGTTTATATTTTGCCGAGAATAACAGAGTTGTTTAATCATAAAGAGAAACAAAGAGGTTGTCATCTGCTTGATGCAAATAAACATACACACTGGTATATTTATCAAATTTATATATATATGTACCCATATATATATATTAGTTTATTTGCTTGATGACCATAGTTTCAAAGGCTTGGCCTTCATCATTAGTCTTTTATTAGTAGTAAATATGTATTATTTTTCCTGGGGTCAGTATCGCGTGGATATTGAAAATTTTTATTCTTTAATGGCTTAGATTCACAAACATTAAACTCTTAATTCCTTTTTTACAATTTTGTCGGAATTTTAATGAATTCAAAAAAAATAAATTATCTTTGTCTACAACGAGTATTGTTTTGGTCCAAGTGCAAAAGGCACACGACCATTCCTAGAATAATTGAAATTGAGAATTAAGCTGTCATTTTCTGAAACAGGTCTGGACTTGTATTTGGAATTCTTGCAAGACTTAATCTGCCTCCCATCAAGTGTATCGAGTAATTCTCGTAAAAATATTATTATATTTAAATAGGACTTTTTGAAGGCAGCGATTAACAGTTTTAACGTTTTTTAAGATTATTCAAAAAAAACTAATCCGAAAATAAAAAAACTGTGGGGTTTACAAGTAATGCCAGCTATTTTTTAAATAAAAATATTATTAAGATTGAAGTAATTTTTGGAGACTGGCTGGTAAGTGAAATTGAGTGGATATTGATGAGACAGTCCAAAAAAGAAGATAATTTAAACTATCTTTTTATTCATAAACCGACGTTTCGGAGGCTATTCCTCCTTCTTCAGGGTTTTGAAAAGTCAGTGAAGGAATCGCATTGGATTCGCTTCACTGACTTTTTAAAACCCTGAAGAAGGAGGGAATAGCTCCGAAATGTCGAGTTTATGAATAGTTTAAAGTATCTTCTTTTTTGGATTCCTTCATCAATATCCACTCAAAAATATTATTGATTTTCAAAATTTCAAAATATGTGAAATTATATTTTTATCAGAGACATTTATTCCGCTTTTGAACTAATAACTATGATTTGTATTTACCAGGACAAGCCTGAATCGAAATCGCAGCCCACTACCCTAACGAAAACGTCGTCCAAAGCAAAACCTGTGGAATGTCCCCGGGTTAAAATCAACGCTGCAAATCAAACATCACCTGACCGGGAATTTACCGGAAGTACCAAGTCATCCGAGGAAGATAAATTCTCATCGAGTAGCAAAACAGGAACTGTGAAAAAGAACAAAAACTATAATAAAAAGTAACCTGTGTACTTTCGTGTGTGTTTATTTATTTATTTCAAACTATCTACAGTACATTCTACTGAAAAAGAAGAGACATTGGATGAAATAGAACATATTATTAATATAAACATTATTATTATATTTATATGACATTTTTGAAACATATAAAAATATCCTTGACTAGGTAAGGATACCATCATTATGATAACCTAATAGCATCCAAATACATGTATTTTTAATTTCAAAGTTCTAATTAAGTCACTTGAATGTGTAGCTGTTGAAATTAGCTCATAGTTCATAGTACACCAGTTATTGGCGAAAATCATGACATCACTTCGAGATTTATAAAATTAAAAATCTAACTATCCATATAAAATGGAAAAGTATGTATGTATATATGTTTGTATGATCCAAACGATCTGATTGGCCAGTGCATAGCCAATAGCAAAGGGTTACATTATTAGAACGATTCTGATTGGTCAGATAGTGATCATGCTTAGCCAATGCGTCAAATAAATATTAAAAAGAAAACTTTTTGTCGAAAGCACGCCAGGCTGGAGGAGCTAGTCATTTATAAAACTACTCATATTCACCCTTCTTGACATCTCTTGGGGAAACAAAATATTTTCTCCCACAAGAATCTTAGTTTTAGTTCCCCGTTAAGTAGCGCCTCTAGTGGTTGCTGATTTCCCCTTATTCTCTTCATACCCTTCTTGACTACTTATTCTTTATACTAATCTTTAGTCCTAAGCAAACTTGGCAGAATCAAGGGCGGATCCAGGAATTTTTTATGGGGGGGGGGGAGAATGTATATAAGGTGGCCGATGTATATGAGGATCTACTTTTTATCTTGAAAGTGTGTCGCGATCGAATTGTCCAAGCGGGGGGGGGGGGGGGGGCGGGGACATCCCCACACACACACACGAACTTTATTTTCAATTTTCAATTTTTTTTTAAATTTCATTTTGAATCGCAAATATTTCATGTTTGGTGTGGTAAATCGTCTTCAAATTTTAGCAGTGTGTGTGTATTATCCTTTTTTTTAATGACCAATATTCCAAGTTTAGAAGACTTCCTGAATTTTTGCATTTATGAAAGAGCTACCTTAAAATGAGAAAATTGAATAAAATAATAAAAACAGATTTGATGAGTTTTTTTAATTTTTTTATTCTTTTTTAGTAATAATTTATTATTTTGCTAATAATTTTTTTTTTTTTTTAGATAATAGATCAATTTTTCTGCAAGCTACCAAAATTGTTTGAATAGCCAAGTGGTGTGGTCTTCACAACTGTCAGAAAATAAGAAACATTAGAACACTACAAATAGTTGAGATTTCAAGAAATCAAAATAATTTTATGTTCGGTTTAAAAATAAATTTTAACTAATTTTAATAAAAACAATATTGCGTCATTTGAATAACCAATTTATATATTTACTGACTAAATAAATAGTGAAATTTTCAATATTAAAACTCATAAAATATTATAATAAATATTTTAATAGTTTTCTGAATATAATCGTTTTATGATTATTGTTAATATTAATCTATATCATATGCTCCAATAATACACAACTGATGAACAGTTGATATGGCTATTAAAGGAATCATTTGTTTGCTGAATCGTATAATTAAGAGAACTATAATAACTAATGGTAAATATTGCACCAAGTCTGGTTGGATTAAGATTTTATTGTCAAATTTGATGTATTTGAAATATGTTTTGTTATTGTAATGGCGACGAGAATATTTATTATTTAGTATAAAAGAGCTTCCATAGTAGTCGAAAATGTGATTTCACAAGCTATCAGGTCCAAGCAGAATTCCTCATACTAGCTGAACATGAGCCTGATAGTTTTACCCATAGAGTAATATACAGAAGAAGGCTCCATAAGGAGCAAATGTATTTTAGTGTATACGAGTTACAGAGCTCTCTGGCGGTTCGGAATGGGCAATAAAATGGCGGGAAGCGCTCTCTTCGGGACAAATTTCGGGGACATCACAAACAGGTAGCGGATGATTCTACTATTATTACTAGTTAATTTTATATAGGGAACTTACATTTCAGGACTTTTAGGTCGTTTAAAAAAAGTATTTTCATTATCTGATTTTGTGTTGCGAAAGCAACCTTTCACAAAAATTGACGTCGAGAACTAGGCATATTTACCTAATAATATTTTAATCTATAAATTTGTAAGTTGGAAAATTTTCTAAATGAACGTTTAGCACAAAGCCTGTATGAATCTTTTATCTATGACAAAGACTTTGAATGTCCTATGAATATGATCTTTGAATAGCTCTTACGGATTAAGAATAATGTTCTCCGAGCCGCTAGGAAGCGATTTTCGATATTCGGTAGCCTTCCATTCTATATTACTCTATGGTTTTACCATTTGAAAATTGCAGTAGAAGGGAAGCAAACTTATTTATTCTTCAAATGAAAAGGCATATTATAATAATAAAGTTATAAAGGAAACCAGGCAAGATATATTAAATATATAAGGATTTGTGAGAGTTTACTTGCCGAGGTTAAGCGGATGTATGGCTTTTTTAATAAAGAAGATTAATTTTCTATCTTTGTGTAGAATATTTTTTATTGGCCGCCATGGTTAATAGGTTTTGATCTGCTAAGAGACCATTGTCAAGGCCTGAAAACAATATGGATACAGTGTTAAATATATATTACAAAATTACATTGATTAAATTTATATACAGTGTTAAATATTTAGAACATTAAGGGCCAGCTGTATGTCGGTTGGTAAAGTCTTTGTAAAAGTTGACAAAGGGTAAAACCTTAAGCCGGGTTTCCACCAAATGGACATTTTTAAAAACAGTTCTGTTTTCAAAAAACAAAACAAGTTTGTTTTGTTTTTTCACACTGTTTTGATTTTATAAACAGACTGTCCCAGAGTTTGTTTATAAACTTTATGTTGCTGGTGTTTTGACCAAAATGTCTTTCAACGACGATAATTTTCTAATTAATTGTGGTTTGTTTATAATTAATGATTCCCAAAACAGAAAAAAAACCCGAGATATTGGGTTAGTTCACTTTTAAAATGGATAGTTAATTCCGGCACAGAAAAATTATTGTATCAATATGATTTAAGTACTGACAACTTTGGGTTAAATGGAGAATTGAGATCTTCCTTCCACAATTTTACAAGAATGTCAAGTAGAGATTTCGAATTATTAATTAATTTGCTAGGACCTAAAATCGCTAGTTGGGTGCGAATGTTTTTTTGAATAAAAGGACGTGTACCAACCAACCGGACAAAAAACAAAAAAAAACTTATTTTCCTTTGATCTACCGACTCAGAATGGGAAAGTATTTTGTTTACTAAAACACTGTTTCCCGTTCAGTTTTTACAAAACATTGTTTTTTTTTATTTAGAAAAACAGTTTTTATTTGTGTTTCTTGTTTTGTCTGTTTGGTGGAAACCCGGCTTTAGAATTCAGCTTGTGCCCGGCCGGATGGCACGTACTTTCATCTGATTGGCCATCTCGCCGGGCACAAGGTGAATTCTAAGGTTTTACCTTTTGTCAACTTTTACAAAGACTTTACCAACCGACATACAACTGGCCCTAATACTTCAATTCCAAATTTGTTTCCTAGCTAATTTTTTGGGAACGAGAGTCCATTCCAGCAACTCGCCTACAATATTGCTCTGTTTCAATGTCTCTCCTACCTGTATTTTTTCTTTTTTCTTTGTGTTCAAATTAATTAATAATAAATAATTTTATTTTTATCTTTGTCACCGACGACCAACTAAAACCATACATCCGCTTAACTTTGGAAAGTAAACTCTCACAAATCCTTATATATTATAATAAAGTTATTATATAATAATTGTAGAGTTTTTAGATCACCTAATTAATTCAATGCACATAAAAAATTCCTCTAAACAATTTGGGCGTATTTGAAAATACAGAATTTAGAAAAATGATGAGCCTTAAAATTACCTACCTTTAGAATATATTTGCAGGGGTGCCCCCCTAGCTCCATGACTCACCCCCCCTTTATATATACTTCTATAGAATTAGAAGAGCTTTTTATTACCTTTTGTTGAATTTATAAGACTTAACCGTTTTTAATTTTAGCATATAACGCTAAAATGCAACAATATCCAACCCCCCCCCCTGTGAGCACCCCTGTATTTGATTTGAATTTAGTAATTCTAATGATTAGATTTTCTAGTATAGTACTATTTATATTTTAATATACTTTCTGCAACGCGGTGGCGTAGTCAAGAGATGGGTTGGAAACTCTCCTCGTCCCATGCACCCCAGACCACATTATTTTTGGTTTCTCCTATCATTATAAATTATAACTTTGTTATTAATAATTTTTTATCTCATTCAATTTTTTTTATGTTTTTGTTTTGTAAATATAATTAAGGTTCTTATACCGTTCTGCTGTGGCCACACCCTGACCCACTCATCAAGATCATGTGTGGGAAAAAAAATATTTAAAAAAAAATATTATAAATAGATTAGATATATGGGAGAGAGTGGGAAGAAGCCAGTTTTGATGCCAGACTTTTTTATCAGAACCCAGTAGTCTAAAATTCTAATCTAAATTTTGTAAATTCCTAATTATGTAAGCGTTTAGATTTAAAAATGCAATCGTTCGTTCACTCATAGCACTTTTTTATTTCGATATTTTTAAATCATATAAGAAAATTGTTTCTTCTATAATAGAAAATGTTTGTGTACTGAAACCCCCTTCACGAATTTCTGGATACGCCACTGCTACATTGTTACCATTAATCTAAAATAAATGCTTCAAATCTTGATATTCAAATAAAAAAACAGCTATTTTTCCTCAAAAAAATGTTGCAAATATGTCTTCCTATTTTTTGCAATTTATATTTTATAGACATATAATAGAAATGATTGTATTCATCTTTTAACCTCACTATATTTATATATTATATACATATAGATGATATAGATTATAAGTTGATCCTTTTTCATATCTAGCATTTAAATCCGATTAGAGTGATTAAGTTAAAATTGTACCTAATTGATAGTATAGAAGTCGAAGCTCGTTAAAGAAATTTTATAGCGAAAAGACGTTAAAGAAAATTGTCATTAAATTAAATAAATAAAATATTTATTATTAACCATTTTATCATATCAAAGCAATTCTATTAAGATCCTTTTTGACAGCTCCGTGACGCATGCGCGGGGGGGCGTGGGGGCGATCGCCCCCCCCCCCAAAGCATTGGAGATCAACATTTTTTATATGTTTATTTAAAAAAATTTTTATAACATTATATTTTAAAATCGAAAATAAAAGTTCTATGGGAGGGAGGGGCGGCGTCTCTGCCCCCCCCCCCCCCCCCCCCCCGCTTGGACAATTCGATCGCGACACACTTTCGAGATAAAAAGTAGATCTTATATACATCGGCCACCCCTGAACTATATAGTTCAATTGAACTAGTTCCATATAATGAACGAACTATAAAAGAACTATTCCCTAAAAAGAACGATTTTTCCCATCTCTATTAAAAATGTTGAAAAAGGAAATGAATTTAAAAATATAATGCTCTTTTTATTTAGTTTGAGATAGGATCCATTTTTCATTAAGGGGGGGGGGGTAAAACTCAGTGGCTGCCGACCGCCCCCCCCCCCCCCCCCTAATTAGAGGTCTGGATCCGCGCCTGCCGTGACGTCAGATTGTGATAATAGGAGCCAGTATAGTATTTTAGTAAATACATAATTCATATAGATCGGCATTGAAAACCATCGTTTAGTCCTTTTAGAATTTACTTATATTAAATTCGAAAAGATAGATAAAAAGTAACTATCTCAAAAGTGTGTTTTAGAATAGCTTTGCTTATTTATTGAAGTATTCATAAAAAAATCAATGAATTTTCTTATGAACAATGTCTTATCAGTTTTTATTGTTTTTTTCGTTAAACGAAATGACTGCGTGACAATAAACGAGATTCGGCTATACTCTACTATCATTTATTATTGTTTACAAAGTATTATAACATGTATATTTTTTATGTATTATAAAATTGAATAAGTATACTGGTAAGCCATTTAAGCACTTACCAGAGAAGGAGAACCCTCCTCTACATTATAAATCCATAAAAATATAATATAAAATAAGTTTTAAATTTGTAAATAATATTACATTTAAATATTGTATATTTACATAAAAAAAAATGAGGACTCACAAAAAAATATCTGGATACATGCGCGGATCCAGGGGGCGATGCGCGGCGTGCCCTCCCCCAAGCATTGGGAGATCAACATTTTTTATATGTTTATTTAATTATTTTTTTAACATGAAATTTTAAAATTGAAGAAAATAAAGTTCTATGTGGGGGAGAGTGTCTCTGACCCCCCCCCCCACCACCCCCGCTTGGACAATTCGACCGCGACACACTTCCGAGATCAAAAGTAGATCTTATATACCGGCGACCGCTCCCCCCCCCCCCCCCAAATCAGAGGTCTGGATCAGCGCCTGTCTGGATACGTGTCTATACTATATATATATATATATATATATATATATATATATAGATGGCATCATTACTGGTAACGTTTGTGAAAGATTATAAAAATGGGCAACAAAATACTTCCCTGGATGGAAGATATAAACCCTATTCATCATCATCATGGGCATCCGCAGAAAATTCAGATTTTCCAGAAAAGGGCAAAACTTTGAAACAGTGAATTATATCAATTAATCTTTAACATATATTACAAATTATGGGTAAACTTTTTCGTGTCTATGTATCTGTGCACGTTATACTACGAGAACGAAATCTCGTAGAGAGTTCGTTTTGATGAAATTTTTTTTAATTTTAATTACAAGAACTAATTAGATTGTCAATAACCAGTCAACAAATTAAAACTTTACCCTTATGTTTTTCTGAATTTTTCGAAAACGGCTTTGATCACACTTAATATTATTTTTAGATTCTTTAAGCCCGAAATAAGTTATATATCTATAGTTTTTTTTTAATTACATTTTAAAATACTTTGTTTATGAATTCTTGTAATTCTCTGTTTAATATTGCTCATAAACTAAGTAGGAACCTGTATAATATGTGAAATTTACACCTTGTTTTGTTTAAGGAATTTATTTCCCTGTGGTACAGAAAAAAAATTCCAGACAGATTTTTTATGTATCATCTCGATAACAACGAATTTGGATCAGATCCTAAAGCCTAGTCCACACTTGGATCGAGCGATTGTCTCTAGACATGTATAGGAACTGTCTATAGACAAATGGGAGGCAAATATTCTGCAATTTTCTTCCAAAAACGTGTCTCTAGACATGAATTTGTCTCTCGATTGTCTTTAGAGATATACAGAAATAGCTCGACTTTGTATCCAACTGTGGACTAGGCTTAAGTCTTCTTCTTCTTCTTTTATTGAAGGCTATTAGCCTGTTTTTCTTCTCGGTTCCTCAGGTCACTGGAGGAAGATTCCTAGCTCTCACCCAACATCTTAAGCGGTCTGCCTCTAGCTCTCACTGCTGCTGGATTTCCCATCTCTGCCTATTCTCAATAGCTGTTTCTTTCTGGTTCTATCCCCGTGGTTGCTTCATTAATCTATGCCCTGGATATTGCACTGGTCCCTTACATCTTTGTTTCTTATCATATCCCACAATGTAATACCAATTACAGATCTTAATGTTTTCATTTCGGTCGTTCTCAGCAGCTGCTTGGTTCTTTCAGTTTTAGCTCGAGTTTCCTAAGTGAATATTTTTATTTTTATATGTAGATACTTATGCGTGTGAGAGTTTGTATATAAAATGATCTAGAGGTCAGATTATAGCTTGTCAAATTTTTACAGTGAGCCTGGCTTGAACCCGGAGTTCCTGACCCATAAATAAAGACTCCAACGACTCAGTCAATCGGACCTATCATAATTTTTTTTTAATAATCACAAAGTATGAAGCTAAAGAATCAACAATACTTGTGACATTAACATTTTAAGAGTTTAAATTCAGTAGCATACGTCTCGTATCTTGAAAATGTTCACTAAATTCTTCATAATTATTCAATTTAAAGTTTTTGGCAATTCACATTCACTCACTAGACAGAAACCAAACCAAATGGTCGCTGTTCACACAGTAATGAACATTTTTTACTCAATTTCAAGAAGTAAAGAGCAACGATCACAATTCCTCAATTCTGCGGACGCCCATGCTATTTCGTAACTTTCTATATATAGGTATATATATTTTTTAATTTGATTCTACTTTTATTTGTTACCTGAATTATATATATAATTATTATTATTGAATCCGTCTATTGCTTTTGACCTTATTTGTTACTTATTGTATTCGCTCTGAAATATTAATTTAATAAGATTCTATATTATAAGTAATTATGTAGATTTATAGTTAAGTTAAAGTTACGTTGAAGTAATCAAAAAGTTCCTTTGACCATTAAAGCTATTATATTATTTATTAATAAAATAAATAAATAATAGATTCAATTACTCTGAAAAATATAAAAAGTGTTCAATCGTTAAAGTCCAGTATTATTTTGTAAAATAAATTCATAGCAATAATATTTTTTTTTAATAATTCTTATAAATTAATAATTGATTGGTCCTTTCTTTGTGGTTTTGTTTCAATTTCTTTTTTTTAAATAAAATGATTTAATTTTAAATCAATTATACTTATTTCTTAAATAAAGATCAGCTTCTACATGTCGAGTTAAATTATCCACAGGATTTTACTTTACAAACCCATGTGCCAAACAAGCTATCTAGGAAATTGGCTTAATCCTAGAGATAAAATCCTGATGAATCCTTTGGACATCTAAATTTAACATATTATGTACATACCTAATAACATCTTTGATATTGGCTTTTTAATTGTAAATTTTATTATGAGGAAATATTTGGAGCTGAAATTTCTAGAAATTTTACATTTATCATAATTTTAAAAAAATTTCTAATTTTTTTTTAAGGGCGCATCAGTGGCGTAACTAGGGGAACGGTGTGATGGTGGTCTCGTATTGTGGCGGCACATATTTTGGGGCGGTATTTTGTATATTTAGTTATTGTTGTAAAAAACAACTTGTTCACTTCATAAGTTTACCATTCGATTTATTTATTTTATATAAATATAAAATAAAAAATATTTACTTAATGGTATTTTTTTTTGGAAATTAAATTTTTGTCTCATAGGTGGGGGAACCCGCGGCCTTAAAAAATATTTTTATAAAAGTTGCATTTATAGGTATACTCAACTTATGCGGTCACTCTAATTTAAATATGGCATCCATTGGTAAAAAAGTTCGCCACCTATAGTTTGTCTCAATTACAATTAATTATTTATGTTTATTAATTTATAAAAACCACCATTTCTATTGACGGCAAATTGGAGATCCTCCCGGGCGGCAAAAGTTCTATGGTATGCCACTGCTGCTGTGGTCCTTATAGAATAATATAGGAGTGAAAGGATCCATAAGGAGCCAATGTATTTTATCGTATACGAGTTACAGAGCTCTCTGGCGAGACAAGGGCGAAACCATTGGGCAATAAAATGGCTGTGAAACTGCTCTCTTCGGGGAAAAATTTGGGGACATTATCAAGAGTAAAAAATGCATTTATATATATATATATATATATAAGGTGGGTCAAAAAAATCCATTATTTTTGATTAGATATTCGAAAAATTTCAATTTAATTTATAAGTTTACACGAATTTTAAGTTTTATCAACAAAAAAAAAAAAAAATTAAAAATGGTTGTAAAATGCTTAAAAAATGCTTAAAGACGTTTTGAAGACGTTATCGAAAGAAAAAAACTACATGATCGTGATTTCTAATGATTTAAAATAAAATGTTTAGAATAATTGAAAAAAAATTTTCAAAAATTTTGAAAATAAAACTCAAATAATACTTATATTAATGACAAAAAATGAAATTTGTATGAAATTCATAAATTAAATTGAAATTTTTCGAATATCTAATCAAAAACTCTTAAAATCTTTACACATGAAAGTTTGATGATGAATATCTTTTGAACGCTTAATTTAATCGCCAAAACATAAGACACCCTTTTTATAGAGCAGTTAATTTCCTATAAAAATTTGTATTGCGAATTTTATAATAGCCATTAATTGTCGAGTTATAAAATTCATAAACAAAAATGAAATTTGTCTTAAAATAATCAAACTTAAATCTTCAATATCTTTCAAATGGTGAGGTTTACGGAAAAAATATAAGATACCTTTTTTGTAGAGCATTAAATTTCCTACGAAATTCTTCAAGAACATTTTTCTGTACAATCAATTAATGATGAGGTATGAATTTTTTTCTATTGGACTGAGAAAAAAATAAAAAACTGCGATGCGGAGGATCTTCCTATTAAAATTAAGAGCTCATATTTAGAAAGAATTTTTTTAAGGTGTCTAGCAACCCATTTTTCCGTGTCACTTGTAAAAAAAATAATGGATTTTTTTGATCCACCCTAATATATATATATATATATATATATAACATGAAGGGTATGTATCTTTTATCTATGACAAAGGCTTTGAATGTTCTATGATCTTTGGATAGCTCTTAAGAACTAAGAGTTTTCGCCCTGAGAGCGCTTTTTCGATATACGGTAGCCTTCCACTCTATATTACTTTATGCTGTGGTCATTAGCGCCTCAGAAAACCTATTTATTCATTCAATCATCCGTCTCTATCTGTGTTTTTTTCATCAGTCCTTATCGATCTGTCTGTTACACCATAGAGTTCGAAATAGTTCGTTTTTAATCAATATATTCATATTTACTTATTTTATTAAGATATTGAAAAATTGTTAATTTTTACTTTAAACATTAATAATAACAATTAAATATATATGTAGTATAATTGTACTACTGCAGAAAAACTTTCCCTGATTTATAGAATATTTTGTGGACAACTGAAAATAGCGCTCATATATTTCATTCCTACCTTGAAACTTTCGAATTCAGTTAGTTCAAATTAACTACTCTAGAGTGAGCGACTTCTCAGATCGCCTAGAAATGTGGGTGGCTTTGAAATTATCAAATGGGTCGTCATTTGGTGACCTACAGGACACAAGTTGCCGGAAACCTTCTCTAGACTGTATAGATAGTACCTTGGTAAGTGAATTCATAATAATTTAAATATTATGACTATTTTTTTTTTTTGAGGTAAGAAATCAGAGACAAGTTCAAATTATATTCCAACGATCTTTCCGTCGATCTACATTAAATCAAAAAAAATGATGTGGCCATCATCTACAATAATTTACCATATACCGGCCATCTTGTCCAATAAATCAAATCTTTAAAGTCTGTGGGTAAACAAAAAGCTGTCTTACGAATTTGAAGCTTTTTGATAGGTTTTTATTAGTTCTTTTTTTGTCTCTTTTGGGGAGGGGGTTTGTTTACTTCTTCTTTCCATTTAGAGATTGGAAAAGCAAGGGTTGGTTTTAAAATTAGGATGAAATTAGGGAAATCTCTGCGTTGCTAAGGTAAACATTTTGTTTATTTTAAAAAGAAATTCGTTTTTTTTTGTTAGATAATATGGCTGAAAGGGGTTGTCAATCTAGGGTTGGGGCTAGAAGTATAGGTGTTGAAACCAGTGGTGGTTTTTGTTATGAGGATGATTCAGATGGTTATTTAGATTATAAGGATTTAGGGAAGAATAGTATTAATTTAAATAGGTCTAGAGGCGACTGTGGGTCAGTGGCTAGAGTGTTGGGTCGCTGACTCGGAGATCGCTGGTTCGAGACCGAGTCTCGGCAGATAGATATTTGCAGTCCCCTCCTCTTGGAAAGTAATGGCAACCTACCAAGAGTATAATTGCCAAGTGACCTCTCCAAATTAGCCGTTCGGAACCGGCGTTAAAAAGTAGTTCCCGTATATCTGTGTAAAACAACTAAACACACTCAGCACAGGTATATGTGGAGAGGCGCCGACACCCGTTTCGGGTATGGCACTAGAAGAAGAAGAAGAAATAGGTCTGGTTTCTACAAGTTAGTTAATTCAGATATTAATATGTAGGTTTGCATTCATTTGTAGGATCTGGCTTTGATTTGTTGAACAGTCTATTTATTACTACTTGGGATTATAGTCCTCTGTCTCCTATGATTAAATCAATTATAAATTTTGTCAAGTCCTAAAGTCCTAGAGTTGTACAAAATTTTATTTAGTTCACACAAGCAGAGATTAGCTGAGGTAGAGAGATATCATACCATCGTTGTTAAGGTTTTGACCAGGTTTCCTTAACAACTCATGACAAATGCCGGGATGGCTAATGCGCCGCTTTAAATATTAAATAAATAAATAAAAATAAATCTTTATTATAAAATGCATTAAAAATAACATATTTTAGATTAATTACCTACTTATAAATAGAGTATATAAATTATAGAATAGAGTCAATGCAATAAAAGAGTATTCATTAATCATATACCATATTAAAAGAAGCTAAAATATATTGAGGTACTTACTTATTAACGCCACCGCAGGTACAAAAAAAATTTTAAGCTACAAATTTGAATTGAAATTGAGTTTATGCTCTGTGATGTCTCAAATTGTCTCAAGTGAGCGCCAATGGTCGTTGGCAATTTTCACTTATAGAACTTTTCATAGGTTCGGTTCTATTCATCATCTCGATTCATTTAGATAAAACATGGGTTCCCGAACAAACTTTGGAAGGTTCGGTTAAGGTATATTCAGTTCGGCTCGGTTAAGATATATTCAGTTCGGCTCGGTTAAGATATATTCAGTTCGGCTCGGTTCGGCTCATATAACTTCATTACGGATTGGTTTTTAGGCGATTAGGTTGGCGTTATCCAACCTAATCGCTTAAATGCCACCCCGAAATTAATTAATATTCATTTTCTAAAAGAATCCGTCGTCAGTGGCAGCGCTTAAAAACCGCCAAACCTGTAGCTGCGGTGGCGTAATACGTAAGTACCATATATTGCATTTCAGGGTGTGTTTTGTCTCGAGGGTGGAACTAACAAGCCTGGCAAGCGTGTTAGTACTCGGGTTCACCTCCTGAGGGGATGAAGCCCTTTCATATGCAAGGGCGGATCCAGGAATTTTTTATGGGGGGTCTGGAGAATGTATATAAGGTGCCCGATGTATATAAGATCTACTTTTTATCTCGAAAGTGTGTCGCGATCGAATTGTTCAAGCGGGGGGGGGGGGGGGGCAGAGACGCCGCCCCCACACACACATACATAGAACTTTATTTTCAATTTTTTTAAAAAAATAATTGTTTTTTTTTTTACAAATTTCATATCTCATATTTTAAGTTCATTAAAATAAAAAATAAAAAATAAAAAAATTGTTATAAATTCCCTGTCGATTTGGCCGCCGTTTTTTGGCCTCTGTATCGCCCCCCCCCCCCTGGATCCGCCCTTGTTCATATGTAATATAAAAATATTTCTTATCAAATCTTAGATTTTTTACCTTAAAATTTAAATTCGTTCTTGATATATTTGGTTTATACCGTGACTAGTATTTTTGAAAAAATCTTCGGATTAATGATTAAAAAAATTAATAATTATTGATTTTAATTCGTTATATCTAAAAATTATCAAGTGTCTGTTTTTTTTCTTTTTTGCTCTTGAGTGTATTAGAATGAGCTAGGTGAGATTTTATAATTATTAGTTTTTACTAATTAATATTGTCTTAAATATATGTAATTATTATTGGGCAATTGCATTCTCCCGCCCCGCTTGCCACTCCCCTCCTGTACTAGTCTTGTTTCTCCCTCCCCTCCTGCCCTGTACTCCGCCAGGGAGCCGCTCGGCGCTCAGTCGCCCGCCACACTCGGAACCTTTACCACATGTCCAAGTGCATTTAATGAACGTTTCGAATAATCCAGCTAGACCAGGTAAATATTACAATCTAATTAACACCAAATAATCCATTTTTCTTACTCGCAAAGTGGATATAATTATTTTTTAAAAATATCAGAAACTTCGATTAAAAAGACCCAGATTTTTTTAATCCACTTGATTACACACACTCATTTATTTAAACAATTTAAAGGAATGATTTTTAAAGATCTTGAATAGCATGAATTCAAATAGAAAAATAATGTTTTAATTTTGTCAAAAGTACCATATATGTTCGATTAACCCAAATTCTGATTCTCAATCTTGTAGCTGTCTATTTTCCATAATATTTAGTTAGTTTATTACTTCCCATAATTTTTTTTTCAAATTTTCATTTAATAATATCTGTCGAAACGTTTTGATTTTTTTTATTAAACGTTTTTCCATTCTTTATATAAAAATATATATTTACATTAACCTTATATTTTTTTTTTTTTTTTTTCAATGCAATCGAATGCAAGAAGGGGTGTACCAGTAAAGATGCAGCCCTATGGATCTCGAAAGACCCTTGCATTACCGAAGAGAAGGGAAAGTTGATTAAGTGAGAGGGTGTAGACGTAGGTGTCTATGCACTCCGGATTTGAAGGTTTGAAGATTATAAGTGCTGGGAAAGATGGAGGCTGGGAGAGAGTTCCAGTTCCTTGAAGTAAAATATTAGGATGTACCTACTATCTGAGCTTTTTAAATTTTTTTTTATTAATTAGTAATGTCGTGAATTCTTGTAATTATTTTTGAGTCTCTTTTTTTTATAATTTAAATTCTATTTTTATAATGAATAAGTGAATGAAAAGATCAAATTAAAGTTCTTAGTAGATAATAATTTCAACCCGTTATCTCGAAAAGCGCACAAGTCCATAAATGAAAACTTTTGAGGATCAACAAAAAATAGTTTTTATAAAAAAAGTCTAGGGTGCTAAAGAAATTGAACATAGAACTAGATAAATAATAAACATATATTATTTTTGTGAGTTTTATTTATTTATAAAAAAGTATTTATCTACACATATATATATAAAATGACGCCAAAAAGCTATTTTGAAAAAAGTGTGACTCGTACCCTTTTCGAAATGACGGGTTCAATTTGTAGAGAGTCTTGTGTTGGGGCGAGGTGAAACATATTTTAATAAAAGAAAAGTAAATAATTATATATATGGTAGGTATATAGCAGGGGTGGCCACTAACCTTAACTTTGGGAGCCGCAAATTTATAAAACTGTTTCAAAGCGAGCCACATTGTTTGGAGATTAATTAATGGTTTATTAAAAAAAAGACACATTTTTTATTTTATAAAATATAAATGAAGTAACATATATTTTTTGCTCTACTTACTTATAGCATTACAAAAATAATTTTTGTATTATTATTTTTTAATTTAATTATTATACAGGGTGTGGCATAAAGATCTACCACATTTTGAAGAGATATAAAAAAATGAAAAAATTTAACTAGAAAAAAACTAAATTTATTTTTGAAAATAAAATAAATGAAATTTTTTTAAATGTATTTTTAACATTATCAGACAAAAAAGGGGGGGGGGTCAAAAAAATTCTAGCCCTTTTGATCAAACTCAACCAAATTTTGTATACATATTCTGTGGATCCCCAGAAGGCTAGAAATACAAAAACTAACCAAATTTTGTATACATAGTTTGGTCGAAAGGGATACAATTTTCATTTTTTTTGACCATTTAGGGTGGTTAGTTTTTGCATTTCTATCCCTCTGGGTATACAAAACTTTGATTGATTTTGGTTGAAGGGGCTAGAATTTTTAATTTTGAACATCCCCCCGTTTTGGGTGGTTGGTTTTTGCATTTATGGCCTTCTGGGGGTCCACAGAATATGTTTACAAAATTTTGTTGAGTTTGGTCGAAAGGGCTAGAATTTTTCATTTTTGACCGCCCCCCCCCACCTTTTTTTTTGTCTGATTTTGTTTAAAATACATTAAAAAAATTATTTTATGTTCTTTTCAAAAATATATTCAGTTTTTTCCTAGTTACATTTTTCATTTTTTTTATACCTCTTCAAAATGTGGTAGATCTTTATGCCACACCCTCTACTTTTTAAAATCAGTATTATTCAAGATGGTTCAAGAGCCACACGAGATTAACTGAAGAGCCGCATGCGGCCACTTCTGGTGTATATAGTATGTTATTAGTAGTTTTTCGGGTTTCTCCGCATGGATTTTTGAAGTTTTCTCGACGTTTCGGCTCCGAAGAGAGGTGATGAGTTGTTTTCGTGTGGTCTCAGCCTGGTTATACATACAGACTTCATGTTTAGGAGTGTTTTCGGATTGAATTTCTTCATTCTGTAGACAGGATTGGGATAGGTTTGGAGTTTTAGGAGGTTTTCTTGTATGTCATATATTTTTTTTAATTTAAATTTGGATTGAAACAACTTCCAGTAAATAAACCATATTTTTTGAAAAATTGGTCCTGTTCTGAGTTATTATTATTATTGATTCTATTAATTGTTATTTTATTATAATAACGTGTATTTTTTCTTTCATTTTTCAGATTATAGGGGCTTGCTTCTGCCATCATTTAATCCTGAATTGAGTGCTTCATGGTCGATTCATCTTGTCTCTACACTGCTAAGTATCTAATCTACCTGCTATTTTTCATTAAAATATAATTATAATGATAAAAATAAAATCAAATGCCTTAATTGAAATATAGATTCAAATTGAAAAAATTATCTTGAAACTATTAATTCAATATTTTTTAAACTTTAAAGACTTATTTTTCTATTTCTAAGTTGAAAAAAATGTTTAATTTTTCTTCAAATTTTTGTTAGAAATTTTTTATATCATGTTTTAAGGTGAATATTTTAGAAAATAAATTTATAGTGCTATTTCCCTCGAAATAATTAATCCTTTTGGACCTCAAGGTATATATTCGGGGACCCGTGGTTGGAGCTCAAATAGAAATTCGACTTGAAATTTATAATTATTGGATAAAAATACTTGGTAGGTTTCACATTAAGATATAAAAAATAAAACGAATTTATTTTTGGAGAATCTTTAATCTCGATATATATATTTTCGGGTGACTAACCCATCTTCAGGAGAAACAGAAAGTAACTGAGTTAGTTACTTTCTGTTTCTCCTGAAGATGAGTTAGTCACCCGAAATATATATATCGAGATTAAAGATTCTCTAAAAATAAATTCGTTTTATTTTTTTATATCTTAATGTGAAACCTACCAAGTATTTTTATCTAATAATTTTAAAAATGTTTCACCAAGTACCAACACCAAATTCCTTAAAAACTATGAAATTTATAAGTTGTTGTTTTTATTTAAACATTTCTTATTATTAGATTAATCAATGAATGTATCTGTTGGGGTGTTTGACACCACAAGTGGCTCTGTATTACCTTGTTGGTATTTAAAATACCTCCTTAGAATAATTAGAATTGTCAAAATTGTTAATATTTTCCCTCGAAATAATAAATCATTTCTGACCTCAAGGTACTATATATATTCGGGGACCCGTGGCTGGAGCTCAAATAGAAATTCGACTTGAAATTGATAAGTTCGTGTTTTTATTTAAATATTTCTTCTTTTGGATCAATGGATGTGTCTGATGTTGATGTGTTTGACACCACAAGTGATTCTATATTAGCTTGTAGTATTTAAAATACCATATTTTTTGAAAAATTTGTATTTTTCCTGTTCTAAGTAAATATATTTTTTTTGATTCTCTTAATTGTTGTTTTATTATAATAACGTGTATTGTTTCTTTCATTATTCAGATGATATAGGGGCTTGCTTCTGCCATCGTTTAATTCTGAATTGAGTGCTTCATGATCGATTCATTTTGTCTCTACACTGGTAAGTAATCTATCTGCTATTTTTTATTAAATTATTATAATTATAATGATAAAAATAAAATCACATGGCTTAATAGAAATAAAGATTCAATTTGAAAAAATAATCTTGAAACTATTAATTCAATATTTTCAAAATTTTTAAGACTTATTTTTCTATTTCTATGTTGAAAAAATGTTTAATTTTTCTTCAAATTTTTTATATCATATTTTAAGTTGAATATTGTTGAAAATTATAGTGATATTTCACCCCAAAATTAAATTTCAAATTATTTACTTTTCCAATATATTATTACAGAGTTTTCATTTTCAAAAGATGTCTAAATTTTTTTAAGGGAGAATGGTGTAGGTTTTTGGTGAAACATATTTTAATGAATTAGAAAATTGTGAAGGAGACAATAAAAGAGTGTGTATTCTGCTGGAATTATAAATTTTATTTATTTATAACGAGACTATAGTTTCGAGGGCTTTGCCCTCTTCATCAGTCTATTACAATGGATTCACAGGAATTAATTTATGAAGACACACTCTTTTATTGTCTCCTTCAATATATAAAAAATCTGCTACTGACGGCAAAAACTTTCACTTTAATGAAATTTTAGGTAGGTTTCACAAAATACAACATAAGATGATTATTAGTTTGACTCTATATATATTTCGGGGTACGAGCCCATCTTCAGCAGTTCAAATGAGAAAACTTGCTTTGGACTTTTGAAGATGGGCTCGTACTACGAAATATATATAGCGTCATACTAATAATCATCTTATATTTTATTTTTGTGAAACCTACCTAGAATTTTATATTTTTAAATTTTTTAAAATTTTTAAATTTTCTTTACCTACTGTATTTAAAAAGGTCTAATTAGCTGCTTTCAGCCAAATATTTTCTCTTTTAATAAACAACTTAACCACCAAAGCGTCAAATTTTGATATTTCAATGCCAAAAACCCCATATTATTTATATGCGAAACTTAAATCGCTGTTCGCCCAGGTTAAAATTGAGATAGAGACTTGTAACTTTGGGGATATTTTTTTTTTCGAACCATATGAGCTCTGGGAGAATAAAAATTCAAAAATACCCAAAATAAGGGTCACACTAATATATATAATATACCAAATATAATTATGTATATATATAATTTATTTGTTTGAGACTAAAGTTTCAAATGCGTAATCTTCATCATCAGTTTTTTAATTAGATATATTTAATCTATTATTGCTCATGGATTTAATCAACTGATAATTTGTTATGTGGTTGGCTTGCTTACAACAAACCGATTTTTTCTATATTCAATCGGGCAATTAAACCCATAAGAAATAACAAATAAAATATTTCTAATTAAAAGACTGTTGGTGAAGGTCTAACATTCGAATTTATAGTCTCAAACAAATTATATTTATTTATATTTGGTATTTAAATTTTGGTATATGTATACTTGCATCAAGCAATCTTTTCAATTAATATTTTTGTATAAATTTTAGAACAAATCTATGAATTCAAAAGATATTCAGAATTAAATGCAACAAAAAAAATTTCTGTACATTGTTGTAAAAGATAGAAAATAATTAAAAATTCACATTGCACATTGCAAACAGAGAATCACTTTTAAAATAACATTTCATCTTGTTTCAACAGAATTTTATGTTTAAATTCTGCTAACGCGAAAATATTTTCAAGCGCCGCACTGTAACAAGATACGCATATTCGAAGCGTGGGTTCATAATTGGTTGCATACCCTACGAATAACAGGCGTTCCAATGAAACTAGTATTTTTTTTTCTACATTCTCTGACTCACCTCTAGTGAAACGAGAGGTTGAAGCTTGTCTGTGCACGAAATAACTCGTAATTGGCTTCTGGGAAGAGCTTTCTGGAACATTAGGGTCACCAGATATTGACATCAAAGTAGGACATTTGAAGTTTTATAACGCATCCCAGTAGGACATTTGAGAACCCAGGTTAAAACAATAAAAATTGGTAAGTAAATAATTTTAAATTAATATAGGGTATAGTACTCTTGTTGTTTTACATACTATTCTTTGTTGTAAATTTACCCATTATTTAATATATAAAAATATGAAAAAAAGTTTATTGTTATTATACATGACTACTTAATTTTTTGTCAAAATTTTTAATATTTTCCTTCCAATAATTAATCTTTTCGGACCTCGGGAGTATATAATGGAGTGAGCCATGGCTTGAGCTCAAATAGAAATTCGACTTAAAATTGATAAGTTGTTGTTTTTTTTTTTAATATTTCTTGTTTTTAGTCAATGAATGTGTCTGTTCGTGTGTTTGACACCCCAAGTGAATCTATATTAGGTTGTAGTATTAAAAATATTTCTTTGGAATAATTAGTATTACTTTTTTGTCAAAATTTTTAATATTTTCAAGGTATTTATTCTACAAAAAGCCTAATGAATGAACATCGAAAATTAGTATAGTGATAAGTGAAAGTAGAGTAGTGTGCTTTGAACACGGTTAAATAATTA
This sequence comes from Forficula auricularia, assembly GCA_024734495.1. NCBI lineage: Eukaryota > Metazoa > Arthropoda > Insecta > Dermaptera > Forficulidae > Forficula > Forficula auricularia. The sequence continues at coordinate 445,146 of JALMQS010000216.1, forward strand.
ATAGTGATAAGTGAAAATAGCATGACTTACTATACTAAGCCGTTTAAGATTATCTCTGAAGATAAGCTAAGAATAGCTTGGACTAATGGCTCTCGAGGGGTATATAAGAGGGAGAAGATAAAAGAGTGGGGGTTTTTGAGGGGAGATAGGGACGGTGGGTACGGGAGGGGGGAGATAGGGACAATAGGAAAGGGTATATAAGGGGAGAGTGATAGGGATAATGAGCAGTCTGTGTCATGCAGTGACGGATGCAATATCAACTGTAAGTATTACTTGAAGGAGACAATAAAAGAGTGTGTCTTCTGCTGGAATCATAAATTTTATTTATTTATAACGAGACTATAGTTTCGAGGGCTTTGCTCTTGTGAATCCATTGTAATAGACTGATGAAGAGGGCAAAGCCCTCGAAACTATAGTCTCATTATAAATAAATAAATTTTATAATTCCACCAGAAGACACACTCTTTATTGTCTCCTTCAATATATAAAAATTCTGCTACTCTCGGCAAAAAAACTTTCAATTTAATGTAAGTATTACAATATGCCCTCTCCACCTTCATTCACCCGCTGTCTCCACCCCTCACTAATACCATAAATAACCCTTCATCCCTTATATTAATTATATGTATAGAATTACAGAAACCATTAAATATAATTTTATTTATTTCAGCTTAGTATACTTTTAGGTAAGAAGAAATCGTGTGTGTGTGTGTGTGTGTGTGTGTGTGAATGTGTTTTTGTACTGAAAGGAATAGCCTGGATGGTACGATTTCTTTGTATTCGATAAGAAAAATAATTTATTTCGCTTCCCACTATTGTCTTTACTCGATGGCAAATAATTATTCGAAATATTTAACATATAAGAATTCTCTTTTAATGTATAAAAAAATTTAAAGAATATCATAATTGATGAAAAGTGATTAATTGAACTTTTTTTTATTAATTTTCTGTGTGGTGACTGTGGGAATAAGATAGACCAGATAACTGCTTTTGATTAAAGTGTATTTTATTCTTCAGGGAAATACCTGAGCCGTAGGATGTGCATTGGGAACCACTCTGCTCCTGCTCAGTTCAGATTTGCAGCATCTTGGTAAGCTTCTCTATAAATATTTATTTTTAAGTTAATAGTTTCCAATACAAACTATCTATTATAATTATTAAGCGCGGCATCAGAATAGAATCAATTACACTACAATCAAAACATATAATGCACATGTATTTTTAATTATTTTATCATATATAAAATACAAAGCCACGCGTGTTTAAAAAAAATATTATTTTTATTTTGAAGATGGATTAGATTTCTCTCCCTCGTACAAACTTATAAACGTTATTTTCAATATAATTATGTACATTAAAAGTAATCTTTGAATAATCATTATTTTATTATTATTATTTTTTCAGAAGATTCTCATTCTGCTTGTCATTTTGGTTTCTGTTTCTTTAGAAGAGAAGCTCCGAAGAGCTCCACTAAAGGTTAGTAGATAATTCTATTTTTTGAAAATATAAAATTTTATTTTTCTACAAATTCCTATCAAGTTGATAAGCCCCCCCCCCCCCCCCGTTTGTATCAATGTCGCTTTTTAGAGAGGCTTAAAAAAGTGATTTTTTTCGAGATATTCCATTGAAATTATACACATTTAAATCTATATATAAAATCTATTATTTAAAATGCGTTTATTTTTTATAAATTAATATTTTATTTTTTCTATAAATTCTCCCCTTTTTCTATAATTTCTCCAACAAGTTGATAGGCTTAAAAAAAGTGTTTTTTTTTTATTTATAGAGTTTTTCTGTAATAATTTTTTTTTTGAGATATTTAAAAAAATATATTTTTTCAATTCTCTGATCCCAAATATACTAAAATTTATATAATTTGGATATTTCAAATTCTTTGTCAAAATAAGAAATTTCTCAATCAAGTTGATAAGGTTACCCCGTTTGTATCAATGTCGCTTTTTAGAGAGGCTTAAAAAAGTGATTTTTTTCGAGATATTCCATTCATTTAAATCTATATAAAATCTACTATTTAAGATGCGTTTAGTTTTTTGAAAATTAATATTTTATTTTTTTCTATAAATTTTCCATCAAGTTGGTAAGGGACCACCCTTTGTATCAATGTCGTTTTTAGAGAGGCTTAAAAAAGTATTTTTTTTCTTTTCTTAATAATATTAAATATTTTTATTTTGAGGATGGATTTAGATTTCTCTTCCTTGTAGAGCTTATAAACGTTATTTTCAAAATACATTAAAAATAATCTTTGAATAATACTTATTTTATTATTATTATTTTTCAGAAAATTCTCATTCTACTTGTCATTTTGGTTTCGGTTTCTTCAGAAGAGAAGCTCCGAAGAGCTCCAATAAAGGTTAGTAGATATTCTATTTCTATTTTTTTTTACTTTAATTAAAATGTATTTTATTCTTCAGGCAGATACCGGAGGCGTAGGATGTGTATTGAAAATCACTGCTCCTGCTCAGCTCAGATTTGCAGCAACTTGGTAAGCTTCTCTATATATTTATTTTTAAATAAATATTTTCCAAAACAAAATATAATATTAAACAACAAATTAGAAAAATAGAGTCATTTTTTACAATTAGATCAAAACATATGATTAACATTTTTTTGAATTTTTTCAAAGTATTATATTTTGTATTTATTTATTGTATAAAGCCATGGTAGTTTCACTAAATAAAATTTAATATTTTTCATTTTGAGAATAGATTTAAATGTTTCTCTCAAGTGCAAATTATAAGTTATTTTCAATATATTAATACAATAAAAACTATCTTTGAATGATACTCTTACACATTGAATCATTATTTTATTGTTTTATTTTTCCAGAAAATACTTCATTTCCTCTTACCGTGGATTCAGTTCTCCAGAAGATAAGGTCCGAAGAACTAGAGCCAAAGGTTTGTAGATAACCTATTTCTATTTTTCAATACTGAAATATTTTTGTAATTACTTAAGTGCCAAACGCATTTTCGGCCAGTTAGACTAACCCTATGGACGAAGTCCTTCTGACATAAAGGTATTTGCCCCGTTAGAAAATTTTACTCACTTAATAGAAAAATCTACTGCTTCAGTGTAATATCGTATTGACTATTATGAACCAAAGATATTATTATTTTTATAAAAGAGCTTAGAATGAATTTGAAATAAAAAGAAATAAAACACAGTTCATTCAAATTATTACATTATGAACTTTTATTGTAACATTTTTCAGGCTCCGTTCATCTCCAAAAAGTAAATTCTTCTAAATAATATAACCAATTTTAATTTCGATTTTGTCTATTTTCAGAAAATGCCATTGAAAGGAGACGAGCCATCGATAGAGCTGGAGTTTGGTGAGCTAGACTTTATTTATATAATTTTTATTTTATATAAGTTTTCCAAAAATAATTCATTTCTCTTTTTCGCAAGGGTATAAATTGAAAGGAACGGGGTCCACTCCAGGACATCTTTCTGTCTCGAATTTGACCATTTGGGTGAGTATTTTTATAATAGTTTTCTCTTATATCAAAAAAATATATTTGTTTGTGTGTTGGACATCCAAAAATATTCTTATATTCTTCATAGTAACGTAATAATTGCCCCTACATCATTAATATTAAATTAAATTCTAAATTTTATATAATTTGTCAAAATATAATTCATTTCTCTCTTGTCTCAAGGGTATAAATTGAAAGGAACGGGGTCCACTCCAGGGCATCTTTCTGTATCGAATTTGACCAAATCGGTGAGAATTTTTATAAAATTTATTTCTTATATCGAAAAAATATATCTGTTTGTGTGTTGGACATCCAAATATATTCTTATATTTTTCATAGTAACTTAATAATTGCCCCTTCATCATTAATATTAAATTAAATTCTAAATTTTATATAATTTTTCCAAAAATAATTCATTTTTCTCTTGTTTCAAGGGTATAAATAGAGTACAATGGGGTCCACTCCAGGGCAAATTTCTGTCTCAAATTTGACCATTTGAGTGAGTATTTTTATAAAATTTTTCTCTTATATCTGAAAAATATATCTGTTTGTGTTAAAACATCCAAATATATTCTTTTATTCTTCTTAGTAACTTAATAATTGCCCCTACATCATTAATATTAAATTGAAATCTAAATTTTATATAATTTGTCAAAAAATAATTCATTTCTCTCTTGTCTCAAGGGTATAAATTGAAAGGAACGGGGTCCATTCCAGGCCATCTTTCTGTCTCTAATTTGACCATTTGGGTGAGTATATTTATAAAATTTATTTCTTATATCGAAAGAATATATCTGTTTGTGTGCTGGACATCCAAATATACGGTTAAATAATTAAAAATGATAAGTGAAAATAGTATGACTTAGTATACTAAGCTGATTAAGATTATTTCGGAAGATAGTCTAAGAATAGTTTGCACTAATTGCTCTCGAGGGGTATATAAGAGGGGAGAAGATAGGGAGAGAAGAGGGGTAGTTGCGAGGGGGGAGATAGAAACAATAGAAAGGGTATATAAGGAGGAGCGTGATAGGGATCATAATAAACTTTCTACTTTCTAAAAATTTTCAAAATTTTATTTACTTTATTATAAAAATTGATGAAAAGTGATTAATTAAACTTTTTTTTATTAATTTTGTGTGTGGTGACTGAGGGATGATAAGATAGACTAGCTAAAGCCTTTTTATTAAAATGTATTTTAATCTTCAGGCCAATACCGAGGCCTAGGATATGCATTGCAGGAACCACTCTGCTCCTGCTCAGCTCAGATTTCCAGCTTCTTGGTAAGTATCTCCATAAATATTTATTTTTAAGTTAATATTTTTCAAAAGAAACTACCATATTAAACTATATAATTAGCATATGGTCATTTACAATACGATCAAAACATATGATTATCATTTATTTGAAATTTTTCCTTTATCCATAGAGTAGCATCCGTTTATATTTATTTATTGTAGAATAAAAAGCCATGCGAGTTTCGCTAAATAAATTTAATATTTTTAAAATAGTCTAAGACCTACTTACCATTTTCGAAGATGATTTTAGAATCCAAATAACATATCCCATACTGTAGGGTGATCAGCACACACCCCGAAAGTCAAATTCTTACTATCCAAATCGAGTCCTTTTTAGGGGTAATCGACACCTGAAGATGTCATAAAATAACGTAAAATCACCTCATTGATTCTCCTAAAATCTTTACTCTACAGCAAATTCCATTAGAAGCAAAAATGGAGGATGTAATTTTTAACATTTTTTGTTAAAAAAATTTGAAAATAACCACCAAAAATGGGAGGGGTGGGGTTAAAAATGAAAACTCAACCAAATTTTGTATACAATGATGTAATCAGTGAGCCCCAAAAGGCTAGAAATAGAAAAACTACCATCCAATATGGAGGGGGGGTGGGGGTCAAAAAATGAAATTCTAGGACTATGTACAAACTTAACTTAGTTTTTGGAATCCAATCCTTCTGGGAGTCCACAGAAATTTATATAAAATTTGGTTGAGTTTGATAGAAGGACCTAGATTTTTATTTTTGACCCCCCCCCAATTTTGGGTGGTCAGTTTTTATATTTCTAGCCTTTTGAGGGCCCCACACAATATGTATACAAAATTTGGTTGAGTTTGGTCGAAAGGCCTAGAATTTTCATTTTTGACCCTCACCCCCATTTCGGTGGCTATTTTCAAATTTTTTTAAACAAAAATGTCAAAAATTACATCCTCTACAATTTTGTTTTTAATAGTAAACAGCTTATAAGTTTATAATCAATGAGGTCATTTTACGGTATTTTTTGACATCTTGATGGGTCGATTACCCATTAAAAAAAGACTCGAATTGGCTAGTAAGAATTTGACTTTCGGTGTGTGTGGTAATCACACTACAGTATGGAATATGTTATTTGGATTCTAAAATCATCTTCCAAAATGGTCAGTAGCTCTCTCGTTCTATAATATTTTGAGAATAGATTTAGAATTTTCTCTCAAGGGCAATTTATAAAAATTACTTTAAAGATACATTAAAAATAATCTTTGAATACGCGTACATATTGAGTCTTTATTTATTTATTTTTTGTTTTGTTTTCCAGCAGATACTTCATCTGCTCCTGCCGTGGATTCAGTTCTCCAGAAGATAAGCTCCGAAGATCAGAGCTCAAGGTTTGTACTTAGCTATTCTATTTATATTATATTTTTCAATCCTGAAATATTTTTATAATTACCAAACGCATTCCGGGCAATTAGACTAACCTTAGAGACGAAGTCTTTCTGACATATAGATATTTGCTCCGTTAGAAAATTTTACTCAATTTATAGAAAAATCTACTGCTTCAGTGGAAAGTGTAATATCGTATAGACTATTATTAATCAAAGTTATTATTATTTTTAACCTACTTCAAAAAAAAGAGGAGGTTATCAATTCGACTTTTTTGTGTCTGTTACCTGATTTCTTCGCCAATTCTGTACTCGATTTCGATGATTTTTTTGCATTGGGTTCAGTCTACTGCCCGATAGGCCCCGTTTTTTTCATTGGTATTGAACTTTTTTTGATATGTATGTTCAGGCATAACTTCTTTGTTTATGGACCGATTTCGATGATTCTTTTTTTATTGGAAAGGGAGTACATTAGGGGTAGTGCCATATTAATTTAGTCAAGTTCTGATCATATAATCAATGACAAAATAACGTAAATCTCCAATTCTTATAAGTAAATAATCGAAATTATAATAAATAAAATCTTTTTATAAAAAAAAAAACATTTCAGCCCCCGACAAAACATCCCCCGACAAAATATCCCCCGACAAAATTTCCCACGACAAAATATCCCCGACAAAATATCCTTCAGACAAAATATCTCATGACAAAATAACCCTTCCCCGCGTGAATCTTATGAGTCATGCAAATCGACTCCGGTTCTGTTAATATACATTCAGTTCGACTCGGTTGGGTTCGAATAGCTCCTTTTCGGGCTGGAGGAGCCATAGAAACTCAACCGAGCCGAACTGAATATATATTAACCGAACCTCCGAAAGTTTAGTCCGGGCGGGGTGTGTTTCGGGCTCCCATTTTTTTCTAATCAAACACACATTGAAAATCGAACCAGCCAATCGTCGGGCGGGGTGTGTTTGGGGCGCTATATTTTCTCCCAATATTATAATAATAATTAATAAAGATAATGATCAATAACACTTTTAACAAACAATCAATAATTGTGTAATGTAAACATAGACGATATTATTTATAGATGATAAATACTATATTATAGATAGTAAAAATAATAAATTATTAGCTAGAAAATCTAACTACAGACAGCAGCACTTTCAAACGGCTAATTATCCGCCAAAATATGAAAGTCTGTTTATATTATTCAAAACTATGATTATAAGCTTCTCACTTAATATCTTTTTGTATTCTCCCTTATACTGGGCAATATTTTGTCAGAAGATATTATGTCGGGGGATATTTTGTCCTTTGTATATTTTGTCGGGACCGACTTCAAAAAGGGATTTCATGTAAAAATTTCGTCGTTTAGTTCTAACTAAATTAGATAATTATTTTATACCTTTTAGTGCATTTTATTTGATTTTTAGTTATTCTTATTTTATTTGATGCATTTAATTTTTTTGAAGTCGGTTTTATTTTTTTTATAAAAATGATTTTTTTATAAGAAAGCTTATAGAATGAATTTAGAAATTGATGTTAAATAAAACACGGTCTTTGCAAATGATTATATGTTGCCCCTTTATTGTACGTTTCTTAGGCCCAGCCATCTCCAAAAGTAAATTCATCTAAATATAATAAATTTTAATTTTGATATTGTCTATTTTCAGAAAATGTCGTTGAGAGGAGACGAGCCTTGGATGGAGCTGGAGTTTGGTGAGCTAATCTTTATTTTATAACAAAAACGTCAACAATAAATCACCTAAAGTATCGTAAATAATTTTCAAATTTTTCCTATACATAAAAAATATGATTAGTCAAAATATTTGAATTTTTCTTAATTAATGCAACAACTTCATTAAAATTTGATATATTGATTGACTTTTTGAATTCCAAAGAGGACCCACATTAAGTATTTTTTTATTTTAAATATAAATTATTACCTATATCATAAAGTCAAATTAATTCAAAATTTATCACTCTTTTTTAAAAATAATTTACTTAGATAAAGATTGTATTTTTTGATTTCTTTATTTAGAATAGTCTTTTTATTTTATTTGTTTAATATATTTTTAATATTCTAATAGGTAGATATAATATCGCCTGAATATTAAAATTCATTGCTAGATAGAGCTTTTTTAAATTGAGATTATTAATAATAATAATAATAATAATTAGTCTAAATCTTCAAGCTTCTCAAATTATCTTTGTCAATTTAATTCTTATTCATACGTACTACTTAAAATTTTAATTAAACTTATAGCTATTTGTTACTACATTTATTCGTTGATCTTTTATGATATCTTATTAAGATGTTAATCCGATTAAGATTATCTTGGAAGATAAGCTAAGAATAGCTTGCGCTAATTGTTCTCCAAAGGTATATAAGGGAGAGAGACAGTGTAAAGGGTAATTCAGGGGGAGATAGGGACAATGGGATCGGTATATAAGGAGGAGGGTGGAGGGGCAGTGGTGGGGTTTAAGGGGGGGGGAGATAGGGACAAAAGGATATATAAGGGGGGAAGCGATAGGAAGATTGGGCAGTGAGTGTCTGACAGTGCCGTTTGAAACATCGATTGTGAATATTATAATATAGCCTCCCAACCTTCATCCACCCTCTCAACTGACTCCATCGCTCACTAATAAACAATCTTTCCCATCTAAACAACCCTTCATCCCTTATATTATTTATATGCATAGAATTAGAAAAAAATCATGTCCTATCCCTAATCCTATCCAAATTTAATCCGTGTGTTCACAAATATTTTTACTTCGAAATCGAAATATATCGTGACTATGTTTATAATTCTTGAGCGCTAGTGTCAGTGAGTGGCTGTGGGGTCACAGTAGTCCAGGTCAAGCCACGAGACGTTGGCTGTTAAGGCAAGATATCTATTTAATTCTAGATTCTTATAAGGAAATAATTAAGAAATAGTCTAAATTTTTCATATTAATTTTTTCGAGTTGTTCAAAAAAAAAATCAAATCTCAATGGTTAGCTTAGAAATATATACAGATACAGAGGCTTTGCTTAGGGTTTACATATCATCATAGACATCTTTGGACTTCGAGGAACACAAAACTATATAAGTTTAAAAAGAATGAAATTAGAAAATTTGTTGGGGCAAAAGATCTAAGGTCTCTTTCAGGGCTTCGAGAACTTCGTTGGACCCCGTGGGACTTGTTTATAGAAATATAAATTATATTTTTTTATTAATAATTAACTTTAAGTTGCGTCCTCTTTACAACTTGATATTCAATCAATTATTAGATTTAACGTTCCTACAAAAATTCAAAACTTCAAATAAATTTAATAAAAATTACTTATTTAGCTCTGATTTCATTAATTAGACCTTGAATTTGTAATTCATACATTTTTCAATATGTAGAACAAATAAAGAAAATATTTCTACAAATTTGACAATAAATCGTCATATAATTTTAGCGACATGTTTCTGATCGTTATTTAATAATGATCAATAATAGTTATATTTTCTCTCAGTAAATTTCTTGCCATCAACGGAGTTTTCAAATTTTTTCATACTTATTAATTTCATCTAGTCAATATAATGTCTTCAAAATTGAAATTAGAGTTTTTGAGTCCGTAAATATAAAAATAATAAAAATGAACTTATTCAACATTTGGCTAGTTTGTCTTAGAATGCGATACAGGTTTTTTACTTCAAATTGAACATTTTATTATTATTATTTTATTTGTAAAATCTTCAATTCGAACTGAAAAACCTCTATACAAATAAATTCAAAAATTATTAATATACTTGTTAAATAATTTTCTAATTAAGTAATTAAAAAAAAAATTGTTAGCTTACATTTGATTGAATATCAAATATTCTCTTAGCATGTGTGTGTAAATTGAGATTGAGTAATACTCTAAATAAAAGAAGAGCCTTAAAACAATCGATTTTAAAATTTTAAAAATTTCCGAATTTTTTTTTGTCTTAAAAATCTTTAATTATCTTTATCTATTCCGATTGCTTAATTTTTCTGAAAATAATTATTGATTATTGATATTTTTATCACCTCGCTTGGTAAAATTAATCTCATCCTAAAAAGTTATGCACGGTTGAACTCAGACACCTAAATTCTTAATGGTTTGGGATAAAAAAAAACTAATCAAAAGGATTTCTATTTGAAAGTAGTCTCGCAGATATGAATTGGAAGTTGGTGTAGGAATAGTTAGGAGCGAAGGGTGAACCGCGAGTGGAATTAGGTGTACACGTATTTGAAATTATGTGAATTTATTTTGGAATTCATTAGATAATGCCCCTTCATGTATTGTCTTCTACTTGGAAATGAAATTGGAAGTAGGTGTACATGATATTAGGTCGCGGTTCACCCCCTCGGTTAGGATTTTGTGTAAGGAAATTTATTTAAATAAATAAAAAGATAATATGGATAGGTTGTAGTATTTAAAATACATCATTAAAAATTAGAATTACTTTTTTGTCAAAATTTTTAATATTTCCCTCCAAATAATTAATCCTTTTGGACCTCTAGGTATATATTCAGGGCCCGTTGCTGGATCTCAAATAGAAATTCAACATGAAATTGATAAGTTCGTGTTTTTTTTTTAATTTTTCAATATGATTAGTCAATGAAGGTGTCTGTTGGTGTATTTGACACCACAAGTGACTCTATATTTGGTTGTACTGCCTATCTAAAATAACTCCTTATAAAAATTAAAAATAATTTTTAATCAAAATTTTTTAATATTTTCCCTCCAAATAATTGATAGTTTTTGTACCTCTAGGTATATATTCAGGGACCCGTGGCTGGATCTCAAATAGAAATTCAACTTGAAATTGATAAGTTCGTGTTTTTTTTTTTTAAATTTTTTCTGATAGTCAATGAAGGTGTCAGTTGCTGTGTTTGACTCTTCAAGTGACTCTATGTTAGGTTGTACTATTTAAAATACATCATAAAAAATTAGAATTACTTTTTTGTCAAAGTTTTTAATATTTTCCCGCGAAATAATTAATCCTTTCGGACCACGAGGTATAAATTCGGAAACACGTGGCTGGACTCATGGAAATTCGACTTGAAATTGATAAGTTTTTTTTTTAATATTTCCTCATTTGAGTCAATGAATGTTGGTGTGTTTGACAGCTCAAGGTAATATATTTTAGGTTGTAGTATTTAAAATAGCTCTTTGGAATAATTAGAATTACTATTTTGTCATAATTTTTTATATTTCCCGCTCAATAATTAATCCTTTCGGACATCAGGGTAGGTATATATGGGCGTGAGCCATGGCTTGAGCTCAAAGAGAAATTCGAATTGAAATTGATAAATTCGTGTTTTTTTTTTATAATTTTTCTTCTGATTAGTAAATGAAGGTGTCTGTTTGTGTGTTTGACACCACAAGTGACTCTATTTTAGGTTATAGTACCTATCTAAAATACCTCCATATAAAAATTAAAATTAATTTTTTGTCAAATTTTTAAAATATTCCCTCCAAATGATTAATCCTTTCGGACCTCTAGGTATATATTCGGAGACCTGTAGCTGGATCTCAAATAGAAATTCGACTTGAAATTGATAAGTTTTTTTAATAATTCCTTGAAATTGATAAATACGTTATTTTTTTAATTTTTCTTCTGATTAGTAAATGAAGGTGCCTGTTTCTGTGTTTGACACCACAAGTGACTATATTTTAGGTTGTTGTATCTATCTAAAATACGTCCATATAAAAATTAAAATTAATTTTTTGTAAAATTTTTAAAATTTTCCCTCCAAATAATTAATCCATTTCGGACCTCGAGGTATATATTCGGAGACCTGTGACTGGATCTCAAATAGAAATTCGACTTGAAATTGATAAGTTCGTGTTTTTTTTGTTTTTTTTAATTTTTCCTCTGATTAGTCAATGAAGGTGTCTGTTGGTGTGTCTGACACCACAAGGTGACTCTATATTAGGTTGTAGTACCTATCTAAAATAACTCGTTGGTAAAAATTAGAATTAGTTTTTATGTCAAAATTTTTAATATTTTCCCTCCAATTATTATTACTTTTGGACCTCGGTAGGTATATATTCCTATAGGAGTCGCCGTGGCTGGATCTCAAATAGAAATTCGACTTGAAATTGATAAGTTCGTGTTTTTTTTTTTAATTTTTCTTCTGATAGTCAATGAAGGTGTCAGTTGCTGTGTTTGACTCCTCAAGTGACTCTATGTTAGGTTGTAGTATTTAAAATACATCATAAAAAATTAGAATTACTTTTTTGTCAAAGTTTTTAATATTTTCCCGCGAAATAATTAATCCTTTCGGACCACGAGGTATAAATTCGGAAACACGTGGCTGGACTCAAATGGAAATTCGACTTGAAATTGATAAGTTCTATTTTTTTTTAATATTTCCTCATTTGAGTCAATGAATGTTGGTGTGTTTGACAGCTCAAGGTAATATATATTAGTGTTGTAGTATTTAAAATAGCTCTTTGGAATAATTAGAATTACTATTTTGTCATAATTTTTTAATATTTCCCGCTCAATAATTAATCCTTTCGGACATCAGGGTAGGTATATATGGGCGTGAGCCATGGCTTGAGCTCAAAGAGAAATTCGAATTGAAATTGATAAATTCGTGTTTTTTTTTTATAATTTTTCTTCTGATTAGTAAATTAAGGTGTCTGTTTGTGTGTTTTACAACTCACAAGTGACTCTATTTTAGGTTGTAGTACCTATCTAAAATACCTGATTATAAAATTTTAAATTAATTTTTTGTACAGAATTTTTAAAATTTTCCCTCCAAATAATTAATCCTTTCGGACCTCGAGGTATATATTCGGGGACCTGTGGCTGGATCTCAAATAGAAATTCGACTTGAAATTGATAGGTTCATGTTTTTTTTTTAAATTTTTCTTCTGGTTAGTCAATGAACGTGTGCTGTTGGTGTGTTTGACACCACAAGTGACTCAATATTAGGTTGTACTACATATCTAAAATACATCATTATAAAAATTAAAATTAATTTTTTGTCAAAATTTCTAATATTTACCCTCCAAATAATTAACCCTTTTGTTCTAGTTTGTTTTTTTAAATTTTTTTTCTGATTAGACAATGAATGTGTCGTGTTTTTTTTTGTTTTTTTTTAAATTTTTTTCTGGTTAGTCAAGTGTGTATATTAACTTGTACTAACTATCTAAAAAACCTCAGTATAAAAATTAAAATTAATTTTTTGGCAAATTTTTTTAAATTTTTCTCTCCAAATAATAAATAATTTCGGACATCTATGTATATATTCGGGGACCCGTGGATGGATCTCAAATAGAAATTCAACATGAAATTGATAAATTCGAGTTTTTTTTTCCTAATTATTCTTCTGATTAGTCAATGAAGGTGTCTGTTGGTGTGTCTGACACCACAAGTGACTCTATATTATGTTATAGTACCTATATAAAATACCTCCTTATAAAAATTAAAATTAATTTTTTGTCAAAATTTTTAATATTTTCCCTCCAAATAATTATTATTTTGTACATAGGTGTATATATTCGGGCGCCAGTGGCTGGATCTCAAATAGAAATTCGACTTAAAATTGTTAAGTTCGTGTTTTTTCTTTTTTTTTAACCGACTTCAAAAAAGGAGGAGGTTCTCTATTCGATTGAATTTTTTTTTTTTTTTTTTTTTTTTTTGTGCCTATGTTACCTCATATCTCCGCCAATTCTCAACCGATTTTGAAAATTTTTTTTGCATTGGGTCCAGTCTAGCTTCCGATTGGTCCCATTTTTTTCGTATTTTTTTTATAGGTATTAGACCTTTTTTATTAGGTTTGTTTAGGCCTAACCTCTTTGTTTATGAACCGATTTCGATGGTTCTTTTTTATCCGAAAGTGGGTGTCTTAGGGATGGTGTCATATTAATTTGGTCAAGTTCTGATGATATGATCACTATTAATAACATCACTAAAAAGAAAAATAAAAATAATTTTTAAGAAAAAATAAAAACCGACTTCAAAAAATTAAATGCAACAAATAAAATACACTAAAAGGTATAAAATAATTATTATCTTATTTAGTTACAACTAAACGACGAAATATTAACATGAAATTACTTTTTGAAGTTGGTGCCAAATATATACCTTTTATGAATCGCACTCGACGGATCTTACTTAGTACGTTTGGAGGGTATGCTCGCTTATAGCTATAGTTAGTTTGGCACCGACTTCAAAAAGTAATTTCATGTTAATATTTCGTCGTTTAGTTGTAACTAAATAAGATAATAATTATTTTTATACCTTTTAGTGTATTTTATTTGTTGCGATCTAATTTTTGAAGCCGGTTTTTATTTTTTTCTTAAAAGTTATTTTTATATTGTTTATACTAGTCTCAAATAGATTCCAATTGGTGAACAAATCTATGATTATAAAACAAAACTTAACTTTTTAAAGTCAGTTCTTATTACAATGTATTCATTACAAGAAAAAGTTGAAATAATTAATTAATTAATTAGTAAATTATATTGTTTTAATTACGTTTAAAAATATTACTTGTAATTTCGTTGATTATTCTTGTGAAAATTTAAAAGCTCGTTCTAAACTTCATCTACGTGAATCTACTATTTTTATTTATCAATGACGAATACAAAACTCAGCCCATTCAAATTTAACGAGTTTCTCATTATGGTAATCAATAAATTCTAATAAGAACTGATTTTAAAAAGTTCAAATTTAACAAACGTCACTTATAGAAACAACAAATGAAAATGCCTTGTTTGTTTTAATAATTCCATGGCCTCAGTGATTTTTGTAAAAATACAATTATTTATAATGTTGATTATTACGGTTCTGAAATTTCAAAATTTGAAAACAAAAATAGGTTCGGATTCAGTATTTTTTTCTCTACAAAAAACCTATAAGAACTTTAACTCTAAAATAATTAGGGGAGCAAATAAATGCAATTTCAAAAATTAACATTGTAATCGCTCTGCTGCGTCGGCCAAGTCACCACCCTGTATATAAGCAAGATCTTTAAATGAGGGGCCAGCATTGTTTATTAGTCTTTGTATTATTTTTTTTTCAATTTCAATTTGTATAAATAGAATATTTTATATATTTTTAATTAAAATAAAATTATTTAAAATAATTATACTATATATGAAATTTTTTTATAATTTTTTGAAAATTGCATTGGTAGAGCTATGTATCCTTACTCTAGGGCTTTGGCCTATGGCCTATGGCCTACCTATGTCACGTGAAATTTTCACTGCAGGAGCCTTGTCTTCTAGGTGACGTTGTCTCAAAATGCATTGGCTTAGTTAAGGAATTTTCCTAAGGGGGGCAGCAGCAGTGGGGGCGCCAGGGTTGAGCGAGGTGTGGCGGCCGCCCTACAATTTAACCAATCTGTTAAATTGAGCATTTAAGCAAAAAAATGTTGATAACAAAGTTGTAAAAATAAAAAGAAGGTATATCGCTTTGAATATTATACACCTTATACAATAATAATAATTAAATTAGTTATTACTAAAGTTTTAAAAAATAATATCTAAATTATATAAAACTTAATTACCCGAATTAATTCACATTTTCGCTGCCCACCAAATGTTTATGCCCAATCTAAAAGGAAAAGCTGGCATCGCCAATGGCCTGCTGATTAGCCACCAGAAGGTTTCATTCGATTAGTAGAATTGACAAATTTGGAAAGTAACGAATTAATTTAATGAGAAATACATAAGTGATGCCTGGTAATAATGGAGTTCTCTTCTGATATAAGGTGACGCCTTCCTCAACTCTACAGTAAAGTCGAAAGTCTGACGATGTAGCTAAATTTAAATAAAAAGTGACATTAGTTTTATTATAAAGATTTTATTTATCATAAATGGAATACAAAAGAATGAATAAAGTCAAGTGAACTTAAGACAATATAGAAATAAATTATTTAGTAAAGTGACTCCCCTCAGAAAATACTCATTGGGTAGGAGGGATTTTGAAGTCATCTTATTCGCTGAACATAAATTGATGCTATTAATATTTTATCCACCTTATTAGAAATAGAAGGTTTCTATCATTAATTTTTAATTTAATCAATTCGGGGCATATCGTTTTAAAAATGTTTGGGCCAAGTTCAATTTCGTCAAGGGCAGGGGTCTGTAAATTCAAATATTTAATTTGATTTCCGATTTGCTTTAGTAAGCTAATGAGTTCATTAACAGAATCCAGACGTTCAACTACTAATTCTAATTCCGTGAGTAATGGAAATTTCGACAGATTTTCAATGACTTTTGTTTCTGGATACAATAGATATATCTTTTTTGCATTTGGACAAAATTTCGAAAAATATTCTAAAGATTGAAAGCTTGTATCTTCATCATGAAATTCGGTTAAGTTAAATAATTTTTTGACAATTTCATCATCGTCATCAACAATGGGTAACACCACACTTAATTCTTGATACATGCCTAAACTTTTCAAATTTGGTAAAAGTTTCAAGAGTGTCCCACATTCTGATGTATTTAATTCTAATCCACATATATATTCAATTTTTAGGAGTGCATTTTTAACATCCTCATCATGCCGGTTAAAATCCTCTTCGAACAAAATTTCACGGATTGGACAATTCTCGTAATCACATGACACTCTCAGAGATTTCAACTGTGTGGTTTGTTTCAGAAATGTTATGAAATTCTCTTTGTTCTCAGGTTTCATCCATAATTTTCTAAAATCGACCGTTTCGATATTCGGACTGTATTTTGCTATTATTTCCAAAATCGAATTGATAGTTTTTTGACTAAATATATAACACTCAAAAGCAATGACTTTTGTATTCTCGTCAAGGAAAATAGGAAGACATTTCATTCGGACGTCTTCACTAAGGTCTTCTTCAATCGAGAGGAACCTCTGCAGCAATTTGTATTTCTGAACAGGCAGTATAGAATTTACAATTTTCCTCTTCCCATCCAGTCCAGCGTTTTCTTCCAGCCCCTCCAGTAGAAATTGGAACAGCCTGTCCAGATCCCCATCGTTTAATCTTTTTGTTCGAAAAGACATTATGAGATCTCTGAAACATAGAACAAGGTCCCCATACAAAGACGAATTATTTATTATGTTCAATTTTATATAATAATTAAACTGATGTGGCCACCCACATGACTTTACCATACACCTGGCACCTCTCTTATATTTAATATTTACCCAATGAATTAATTTATAATCATTTATAACAGACCCCATCCCTTTTAATTATGTGACTATTCTACTCGAAATATAAGCATTCTACGAATTTTGTTTTCAAATTTTATTATTTTAAATTATTTTTGAATACTCCCCCCCCCTGTTTTGGCTCACTTAGGCGTTACATGACGCAAGTGATGCTAACCAAGTAGATGGTAATGAAGCGGTATAGGATGGCCAATCAGACGACAAGAACTTTCAGTGCCTGTCATCTGATTGGCCATTCCAGCCACTCCATTTACCATCTACCTTGGTTAGCATTTACTTTGCGTCATGCAACCGGCCCATAGTGAGTCAATTTTATAAGTGTGCATATACTAGTAGTAGTATGTGAAACTTCGTAGAAATCGATCAAAGGATCATTGATAGATCTATTTTTTTAAACCCTCCTCTCAGTTTCGACTCCGAAAAAAAATTATTCCTTTTTTTATTATAGGTCTCTTTTATATTAGTTATCAATTATCTTTTATTATATAAAATACTAATTAATATAAAAACACTTTTTTAATATACGATTACAATTCTTGACCATAAATTGAAAAAAAAACTAACTGAATGTGCCAATAAAAATTTATCATTGTAGAAAATCGGAAAAGCTGAAGTTTGGTAAACTAATTTGTATTTGAAAAAAATATACATTTGTATACTAAATTTCAGCTTTATAGATAGTAAATATTTATTTGTTTTCAAAAAATATTACAAAATCATTAAAATTAGTAAAATCCAAATCACATTTGAAAAAAAAATTCTTTCAGTAGGTATACAGGGTGTCCCACAACTCAAAGATAAACTCTGATCTAAATATAGAGATGCTGTGGATACAAATTTCAATATTTATTGAATCTAACGTAATCCTGAATAACCCTGCTTATTGGCCATAATTTAACATTAAACCAATAGAACTATACTTTTGAAGAAAATCATTTATTCATGTGTTGAAAAATTTGATAAGCTAAATTTTAAAAAGAGAATCAAAGAGATTGTCTTCTGCTTGATGCAAATAAACATACACACATATATATCGAGATGATATATCTCTCTCTATATATATATATATATATATTATTTATTTGTTTGAGACTATAGTTTCGAAGACGTGGTCTTCATCATCAGTCTTTTTTAATTATAAATAATGTTTTTCATGGAGTCAATACCGTTTGGATATTGAAAATTTGATGTTTCTTCAATGGTGGTCAGTTTAGAATTAACAATTCTGCTACTCTCTGCAAAAAACAAAAACTTTTCAATTAAGCTAAATTTTACTATTCATAAGATATAAAAAATTTCAAATTTTGAGTAAATGTGTCACTTTTTTTAAAAAAGGTTCCATGCTAGGTTTTAATACCTACTATTTGTTTTTACTAGTAAGAGACAAATTTAGCTGGTGGAAATATTTTAACACATGAATTCAGAGAAAATAAATTTTTTTATCCAAAAGTATATAGTACCTTTGGTTTAATTTTGAATTGTGTCCATAGCAAGATTATCCAGGATTTCGTTACAAAAATTACGAACAGAAAATATCAAAATTTGTTGACATAGAATCTCAATATTTAAATTGAAAGTATCTTTTTGCCGAGAGTAGCAGAATTTATACCGGGTGAGTTTTTTTTATCTTGAGACAGTCTCATAACTCAAAAACAATCCATTATATGAAAAATAATTTATTTATATCTGGGGGGAAACTAAACTACGCTAGGACAAGCTTTCAAGAATATTTCGAGGTCAAGTTCTGTTTTTTAATTAGAAACCTATATGTTTCTGTATATATTATTAATCTAGCAAAAAAAAATTTCATAAGAACTATATCTTTATACTACATAAAATAAAATAAAACTATTAATCCAATTACCTAGATCTCAAAAAAATCCTAATAATTATTTTTAATAATCATTGAACTAAATTAGCAAATAATTATATTTTCTATTTTGGTCCAATTGCCAAAAAATATTTACGTTATTTCTTAAAGTACACATTAAAGAACCTAATAGAAAAAACTTTTCAAGTCTAAATAGTTTTCTTAGGATAGGGGTGAATATCCTTTAAGCTCTGGATAATTAAAAAAAGGGTTTTTGGGTTTTTAATCTCTAGGTAGTTGAGAAATTTTATTATATTATTAAGAAAGGTACAAATAGTTTTTGGAAATTTTATTGAATTAAAGAGGTCTCTGAATTTGAAAAGGTCTAATTAGTAATGAATGGTCAATATCTTTTGGGCAGTTTATACAAGAATTTTATCCTTTGAGAAAGAAAGGCTTTGAAACTCCATTGTCTATGGGTCGATGGTCTATAAGTCTATGGTATTCTACCTTAAATAAGGAAACCATTTATTTCGAAAATATTATTAAATCAGAAACCTTGATAAATCTATTCAGGAGAAAAAAATCAATAGTATATCAAATATATATACTTCATTCTTCATATAAAATTTTTATTAAAAAAATAAAATAAAAATAATAAATAATGTCTTAAGGGTTTGGCTACTGGCCCGGCAGGCTAAGTTAGCGCTTGGGTTCGATTCCTAAGGGGACGAACCTCGAACTCCATTAAATTGTCATGAAACATTCTATATAATGAAAATTAATAAATAAATACAAAGATAAGATTTAGAAACATTTTTTAAATTGAAATTCACTATTTTGTTTAATATTGAATTGCATGTCGCATTCTAATTTCAAAGTTACCAACAAAATAAAAAAATAAAGAATTCCTACCTTTCGCGTCTTGATAAATAAATAAATAAATATAATCAATAATTTCTTATGTTAATTCTACATAAGCAGAAAATTTCCTAAAAAAAAAATACCCTAAAAATGTGTGACATCCTATCCATGCTTGGCGTCTCTGTCGCATCTGACCTGTCTTGGAATGAACACATCTCCTCTGTGGCGAAATCTGCAGCAAGGAAGATTGGCTTCTTATTCAGGTCCAAGCGATTTTACAAACCCCCACAACTTCTCACCATCTACAAGGCCCAGATCCGCCCCTGTCTCGAATACGGCTCTCATCTGTGGAGAGGGCCTCAAAATACTCTCTTGCTACCCTGGATGCAATTCAGAAACGAGCCGTCAGGCTAATTGACGATTCTACCCTCACCGACTCCCTCGACTCGCTGGCTCATCGAAGAGATGTCTCTGCCCTTTCCCTTTTCTATAGATACTATCACGGCAGGTGCTCTGATGAGATAAAATCAATAGTTCAACCCAAAGCATGCTTTGCACGTAGCACGCGTTTTGCCGACTCCCAACACTCTCTCGCGGTCAAACTAGAAAAGTGCCGGACCACTTCATTCGCCAATACATATATCCCCATGACTTCAAGGAACTGGAACTCTCTCCCAGCCTCTATCTTTCCCAGCACCTATAATCTTCAAACCTTCCAAAACCGGAGTGCATAGACACCTACGTCTACACCCTCTCACTTAATCAACTTTCTCTTCTCTTCGGTAATGCAAGGGTCTTTCGAGATCCATAGGGGCTGCATCTTTACTGGTGCACCCCTTCTTGCATTCGATTGCATTAAAAAAAAAAAAATTCTAAACACCTCCGTCTCCACCCTCTCACTTAAGGAGGTTCTTTCGCGACAATCCACACAAAAAGTTTTAGCCTCGTAACCACTCTATACCTAAATATGAACGGAACTAAAATTTTAGATTATGTTTTTTTAACGTGACTGTACCACTCACACTACGAAATCTCTACCATTTATAGACACACACATACTACCAGATCGTTTCCAAGCTATTGTGCTTATATCCCCTCCACTAAAAATAATCGCCCAAATATGTTTGTTTTTTATCAAAACTACGTGGTAAATAATTTTAATTTTTTTTAACTTACTCCGAATATATTATTCTAACAAATATTAGTTTTTCATCAAGATGGTGAAAGTCCTTGAATAAAAAAAAACATAATGATAATTTCATCACACTTTCCCTATCTATACCCTATGTTAAAAATGTCATTTTTAATTGCAATTATTTCATGTTTGGTATGGTAAATCGTCTTCAAATTTTAACAGTATCTGTTTTATGCTTTTAATGACTTATATTCCAAGTTTCAAAGACTTTTTGAATTTTTGCATTTGTGAAAGAACTACCTTAATCGACTTTCCCTTCTCTTCGGTAATGCAAGGGTTTTTGGAGATCTATAGGGGCTGTATTTTTACTGGTGCGCCCACTTTTTGCATTCGATTGCATTAAAAAAAAAAAATATATAAATTGAGCATCCGACGGGATGTTAAAACGCATTATTAGTATAAATCAATAAATTCCTGTCGGATGTTCAATTTATTTTTCCTTTTCAAAAAATAATAAAATAATTTTCTGTATGTAGAATTAACATAAGAAATTATTGATTATATTATTTAACTTTCGCGGTTCAAATTGCTTTAAGAAAAAATTAAAACTAAACGTTTAAAAGTTAATTTGTCTAAAAATAAATAAATCTTTATTAATAACTTTTAAGGAGTTCGGTGTTGGTTCTAGGTGAAACATTTTAATATAATAATAAAACTTGAGTAAGATACGAGGTAGGTTTTCTTAGACTCCTGATGATGGGCTAACCCCCGAAATATATCGAATTCAAAACTCAATTTTGTTTTATTTCTTTTTTGTGAAACCTACCTCGTATCTTACTCAAGTTTTATTATTAAATCTTTATTACTTGACCTGCTTAGAGGCACAAGTCGTCGGTGGGTAGGTCATTAAAACATCAATTCAAATTAATTACAGAAATTAATAAACATAAATAAAGATCAATTAAAAGAAATTAACAAAATTAACAAACAAGAAAAAAGAAAAAAAAATAGAAATGTATGCTAAATAATAAATAACATGATCATATCAAATATTCCCATCAAAAGACAAAACGTAATTCAAATAATTCCGCACAAAATCCCGATACCAGGAGCAAACGACGCATTAGCCATAAGTTGTTAATGAAACCTGGTCAAAACCTTAACAAGGATGGTATGACCTTTCTCTACCTCAGGTAATCTCTGCTTGTGAGAACTAAATAAAATTTTGCACAACTCTAGGAGATTAGGACTTGACAAAATTTATAATTGATTTAATCATAGGGGGCAGAGGAGTATAATCCCAATTTCCACAAATCAATGCCAGATCCTACAAATTAATGTAAACCGATATTTTTCAAGAATCTTGGCTTACGAATCTTTTTTCTATGATCAGCTCTATCTAAATAACTTGCTTCCTGAAATCATTTCGTTATTTCCTCCCAACTCCTAAAACCCTTTGAATTTAGCCCCTTCTCTTCTCTCCAATAAGCTAGACCATCCTAATTCATTAATCATTCAAGTGACACAAATAAACCTATCAAATTTATTAAAAACAAATGAAGACGCCCTCCTTTGTACCATATATCCCAGGGCTTCGAAATTTTCACCAAAAATATAAATATTTATTAAAAATTAGTCCCTCTAAAAATTAATAATAGCAAACACAATTTGTAGATAAAGAATAAAATTTAGAAAAATTATAAATTTAAGAATTAGTCGAAAATTCAAATAATAAAAATCCAACCCACGTGTTACAAGAAATTACCAGATTACTTTACTAACTACCTGGCCTTATTTATATTTAAAAATAAAATAAAATCAATACATACACAAATAATATAGAAAACACTTACTTACCTCTCGATGAAGAATAAATAATAAATCCAACAAAAAAATAGGTTATTTAGAAAAAAAATAAAAATAACTATTGAAAGTGACTGAACTAAGTTATTTCAACTAATGCAGAAATCTACACAACTCGAGCATAAGAAAATATTTCCTATCCCCACCCACCATGACCCAAAAACAGGTCAAAAAATGTTACCCCCACTACCACAATACTATAGCCCCGCCCACAAGAGAGAAAACAGATCGGTAAATATACTATTATAAGTGAGCCTTATTTTTTATTGAATTATTTGTAATTTCTATCCATTTAAATATATTCACTAAACTTTTTTAAATATATTTTTTTTGTAAGGTTCAGCTCAAAAGTAAAACAAGACCCAATTAGGGTCGCTACAAATCACCTGTCTTTGAAAACATTGTAGTTTGGAAACAAAATAAGATACGAAATTTAAATTTACAATTTTTCTTAGAAATCAAAAATCACATTAAAATTTTAATTAAATGATTATTTTGTGAAAGAGTTTTTTGTGAGGTCAAAAATAAAAAAAATATTTTTAGACAAATTAACTTTTAAACTTTTAATTTTGTCTTAAAGCAATTTGAACCGCGAAAGTTAAATAATATGATCGATAATTTCTTATGTTAATTCTACATTTAGAAAATTATTTTTTGATTTTATTGAAAAGGAAAAATAAATTGAGCATCCGACAGGAATTTATTTATTTATACTAATAATAATAATTATATTAAGTAAAGGGTGTGTATGTGTTTATTAATTAATATCATGTTCCACCTAAAACCTACACCACTTTCCCTAAGTAAAATTCATAACATATGGTAACTATTTTTTCTTAATTTTTTCACGCGTAAAAGGCATAAAATCTCCCGAAACTTTTGGATTAAAAAAAAAATTTAAGATTTCTATTTATTTATAAATAAATTATAATTAAATAAGTAACAAATAAAAAATTTAATTTAAGCCATGTTTAAAATATAGAAATTTTTATTACAATTTTTTTATTTTAAATAATTTACTGAGAGGCCCAATTAATATTTTCTAAAAACTAAAAATTATTCTAGTTGTCTGAACAATATTAGAAAAATTCAACTTACCTCAAAAGTTTATCTTGATTTGAAATTTATTTACAAAATACTTCAAAAATGCAGCTTTGATGTGGGTCACTCTAAAATGCAACAAAAATAAAAAATCGGAAAATTAATATACTGTCGACTTGTATGTAGTCTGAACGCATAGGCATAAGTAAATGAAATGACTATAAGCAAAAGGCCAGGCACCAAGTTCCCAGTGTTGCCAACAAATGAAATTTTGTTCCCCTAATAGTAATGTCAAAATCCCCTAAAATGGCCAAATTTAACAAAAACCTAAACTGTCGATTATCGCAAAAAATTTAAATATATAATTTCTTTTTCAAAAATTTTTTTAACCAATAAAATATCTCTAACAATTTTTTCCCACTAAAAAAAACTTTTCAATATTTTTGGCCCTAAATTTTGGGAAAAATCCCTAGGTTGGCTACATTTCCCACGAACCCCTCACTTCCACTCTGACTCCAAACTGCCCCAAAATAACCCAACTACTTTCTTGTTAGCCAATATACGTTCAAACAAATGTATCTTTAGCCAAAGAATTAAATTGAAAAAAAAATTATTGATTGATTTATAAATATGAATTATTTTGTAAAAAAAAAATACCATCTTAAAATTTAAGTTTATTTAAAATCCAAAAGTTTCGGGAGAATTTCGTCCTCTATCAATGGAATTAAAAAAAAATTTAATATATTTCTTTATATACCTAATAAGAACAAAGAAATCCTAAATAAATAAATACTTCTAAAATAGACAATGATAAGAAAAATAATTTTTTTTCAAAAAATTTCTGATTAATATTCGAAAAATAATCAGTATCATTGCATATTTATAAAATATTTATTTCCTTAGGCTTGATTAATATTCATAACATAAAACAACTTTTTTTTAATTTATTGCTTGAAAAAGACATAAAATCTACCGAAACGTTTGGATTTTAAATATAATAGATTTAATTAATAAAGTAAAGTGTGTGTAGTTTCACAGTGAATGAAATTAAACTCAAAGAGGTTTATTCAAACTCAATATATTTCGAGTTATTAGTCCATCATCGTAAACTCCTGATGATGGACTAATAATCCGAAATATATTGAGTTTGAATAAACCTCTTTGAGTTTAATTTCATTCACTGTGAAACTACACACCCTTTACTTTATTAATTAATATCATGTTTCACCTAAAACCTACACCACTTTCCCTAAGTAAAATTAATAGTTTTAAGATTTTTCTTTAAAATAAAAGATTTTTATTTATTTAAGTAATTAAATTTAAATTATTATTAAATAAATTACAAATAAAAAAATTTAATTTGAGCGATTTTTAAAATAAAGAAATTAATATTGGTATTTTTTTTATTTTAAATAATTTACTGCCCTGTTCAAATAAATTCTCAGGATTCTCTGAATGAAGGGCCTAATTAATATTCCCTAAAAACTAAAAATTATTCTAGTTGTCTCAACAATATTAGAAAAATTCAACTTACCTCAAAAGTTTATCTTGATTTGAAATTTATTCGAAAAACAATTCAACGATGCAGCTTTGATGTGGATCACTCTACAATATAGACTGAATACTGTTAGTGAGCTGTGTACTCGAGTACTGGCCAAGGTCAACTTCATAGAGGGACTCGATTCTCACGCCATCTGGTTTTGAGTCAGGGTCACCAACAACATAATTTTTTTCCTCCTAAGGGTGATGCCAAAAACTGCCAAAAGGGGCTCCTTATTGTTTTTAGAAGTTGGCGATATTGATATTCTAAAATTATGCCAGACTGAAATGTAAGTTATGAGATTTAGTGTTAAAACTATTGACAATATTTTTTTCCAAGTATACATTTTGGACCGTCATTCCCTCACCCCCAGGTCTATTCTCTAAGCAAAAACGTTAACTTTTAACGAATTCAGCGTTAATTCATTTTAACACCTCCTTGTCTAAAATTGCTATTCTGTAAGCAAAAACTTCAACTGCAAAGCGTTAATATTTAGCCAAAAGTGTTAAAAATTAAAGCCATGCCAGAGGGTGAAGTTAAAATTTAACTCCGTATTTAAAAAAAAACATGGCGTCATTAACCTAAAATCCAAAAAGTAAGGCTATGTTTTTGACAGCTTTGAGTTAAAAGCAATACATTTCAGATCCAATTGATCTGTGACAGAAACATTAATACCACAATGATAAATAAACTTTTATTATATATATATTATTTTTATTTAATTTATTTATGGTTTATAAATTATATAACATATAAAAAAGTTTTTTATTAAACAAAATATATTTAAATATTTAAAAATAATAGATAGAAAATACAGAATTACCTATCATCAGATGCGGCCAAAAAAAAAATTGAATTGCTAACTAGACTAGCTATGTGGGTATTTTTGGTGACTTGAACGTTTATTTGTATCAATTTTTTATTAAAAGTCTTAGATTTATATATATCCAGCATTTTCCACAACAGGATTTATGATCCAAATCCTCAAAAGTGTCATGGAAAATGCTCGATATCTATAAATCTAAGAGTTTTATCAAAAATGTGATACAATTAAACGTTCAATTAAATAAAATTTTCTAGAGAGTGAGACAAGATTCAAGTTCCTAGGATGAGTGGTTTTCATTTTATGAAAGAGAAACTGCGATTTTTTGAAAAAATGTATCATTTCCTGTCATGGAAAAAGATAAATATCTATAAATCTGAGAGTATTAACAAAAAAAGTGATTTAAATAAACGTTCAAGTTAAGAAAATTTCATAGAGAATGAGATAGGAATCAAGTTTCGAGGATAAATGGTTCTCATTTTATAAAGGAAAAACTGCTATTTATTGCAAAAATTTCAGTTTTACAAAACATTTACCTCATTGTGGCACGGATTACCATTATCCAATGAAGATTAAACTTTATTTTCTTTGTAGCAAATTAAATCTAGTTTAAAACTGTAAAGAGCGGTCTTTATCGAAAACCTGCTACTTCATGGCCAAAATGGGGAAAAATCGAAAAAGGTGCGAGTTTTTGGGGCTGCCGAGGTCGGAAACATGGATTTTGCGTTTGAGCCCGAACGGTTGATCGAAGAAAAAACATAAATATTGGAATTTATACGAAATTTTATGAACTTTCATTTTGAATAGGTAGGTTATTAACGAAAAGTTGATAGTTTTCGAGTTATAAGTAAAAAACCGCCAAGAAATGGAAATTTTCACATTTTTTGCATTTTCTACAGTGTTGCGTCACGAAATTTTGGTGAAAGACCTCAGATTTGGATTCAGAGCCCCAAAACACATATTTATGCAAAAAACCAGAACTATCCCAAAACTTTCCCCATTTGAACACAATTTGACTGGACTATAAATAAAATAAAAAAAGAACATTGCTGTAAATATGGACTTGGGAAGGGAGGATTTATTTGCTCGATACTCAAATAATTGTAAAATAAAAAATAATAATGTAAAATTTTAATATATTAAAAAAAAACATTTTGTTGAAAAAAAAATTTGTTTATTTATGCAAACCTATAAATCAGCACAAGGTCTTAAAATTAAAAAAAATTAACATTTCAAAAAATTATTTTTTCTTCTATATTTTGAGCCGAATGTTCTAAACTTGGAGATCAGACAAAATTTAATCAGGTGTCCGTCTATTGATAACAATATGGCGTTGTATATTTAGTCAAATTGGTAAAATCAAGAATATTAGCCTAATAGAATAAATAATAATAAAATTTATCCGTCACATATAATTCTTCGAGGGTGCTCGAAACGTTTTCTCAGGGATCATTTTAGACTTGTTCAAATTGCCATTCAAAATTAATTGTGAAACCATTCTGACGTGGGGTTGATATCACTGCTCTGATATTGATACCGCAAATATAAAAGGTCTTGAATAAGCCTCAAATTTACATTTTCAACTAATAAATTAATAATATTTTTTTAAAATTGAACCACCTAAATTAAAATATTCTCTATTAGACAAATTGACATATCTCATTCAGAATTCAGTAAGATTTCTAGCATTTCGGTAATAACGTTTGTAATACTTCTTTTGAAAGCTTAATACAATTGTTAAGATAGAGTTTTTCTAAATGTTCAAAATTATTTAAAAACAATGGTTTAAATTGACAATCTGCAAGCAAATTACAATCGTTAAAATTTATTTTGGATAATTTTCTACAATTTTCCTGTAAAATTGAAAATTATCTCTCTTAAATTGGATCAGAATTTCTTTTAGAGAAATCAATTTCTTTTAAATTTTTTAAATATTTTTTTTACTGAATATTCTATACGCGTTGGTTTATTTCTGATAAATACAACAGATTCCGGATATCCAAATATTGGAACACAAACGGGTCAAAAATATTTTCAATTTTCAAATCAAAAAGGGTAAAATTTTGACAGAGCATTTAGGTGCAAATAGAGTCCTGAAGTCTCTTTCGGAAACTAGATGGTCTGCACGCGCCAATGCTATTAATGCTTTGCAAAATGGTAATTTAAATATTTCTGAAGCATTGTCTTCAATCGCAAGTGACATCAATCAACCAGGAGACACTAGAAAGAAGGAAGCCCAAAGCTTAGCAAAATAAAAAGCAACGGATCGTTGCTAAACTTGATCCAAATTCATTTGAAATATTAATATGTTTGTTCCTTTATTATTAATCAGATATCACTTGCAATTTGTAGTTCATGTTGACATTAATTAAAAATAATTCTCATTTAATAGTCGAGGAATAACCATTCTACATTGGATTTTTGACATTTCGGTTATTATTGTAACCATTGCTGAAGACATGGAGGAATCGACTTAAAATCAAAAATAGCCACCGATTCTCATCTATTACTAGAGGAATAACCTTATTGCATTCCATTTTTGATGTTTTGACCATTAATGGCAACCTCTACTGAAAACGTGGAAGAATCGACTTAAAATCAAAAATACTAAATTCTTTTATGGCAAACAACTCAAACTTGAGTTAAACTAAAGTTTCGTGTAGATACTTTCATTCCCATAATTGACACATTAAATACACATTTAAAAAACGTTCGGCAGCATCCCAAGAAATTGATAGTCGATTTAGTTTTCTTTGTCAGTTAACAACAATCGAATCTGGTGAGTTGACCAAAAAATGCAAAGAATTTGCAGAATTTTATCATGAAGACATTAATGCAGATGAGCTCAAAACAGAATGTTTTCATTTAAGCCAATATTTAAATAAAAATTTTAAAGAAAAAATAAAACCGAGTTCAAAAAAATTAAATGCAACAAATAAAATACACTAAAAGGTATAAAATAATTATTATCTTATTTAGTTACAACTAAAAGACGAAATATTAACATGAAATTACTATTTGAAGTCGATGCCAAACAAACTGTACCTATAAGCAAGCATATCCTCCAAACGTACTAAGTAAGATCCGTCGAGTGCGATTCATAAAAGGTATATGTTTGGCACCGACTTAAAAAAGTAATTTCATGTTAATATTTCGTCGTTTAGTTGTAACTAAATAAGATAATAATTATTTTATACCTTCTAGTGTATTTTATTTGTTACATTTAATTTTTTGAAGTCGGTTTTATTTTTTTCTTAAAAATTATTTTTATTAATTTTTCATCTGATTAGTCAATGAAGGTGTTTTTTCCTGTGTTTGACTCCTCAAGTGACTCTATATTAGGTTGTAGTGTTTAAATAGCTCCTTGGAATAATTAGAATTACTTTTTTCAAAATTTTTAATATTTTCACCTCAATAATTAATCATTTCGGACCTCTAGCTATATATTCGGGGATCTGTGGCAGGATCTCAAATAGAAATTCGACTTGAAATTCATAAGTTTTTTTTTTAATATTTCCTCATTTGAGCAAGGAATGTGTTTGTTGGTGTGTTTGACAGCGCAAGGTACTAAATATTAGGCTCTAGTATTTAAAATAGCTCCTTGGAATAAATTAGAATTACTTTTATCAAAATTTTTAATATTTCCCGCTCAATAATTAATTCTTTCGGACCTCGGGGTAGTTATATATGAGAGTCAGCCATGGCTTCAGCTCAAATAGAAATTCGAATTTAAATTGATAAATTCGTATTTTTTTCTTAAATTTTCTTCTTATTAGTCAATCAAGGTGTCTGTTGGTGTGTTTGACACCACAAGTGACTCTATATTAGGTTTGAGTACCTATCTAAAATACCTCCTTATAAAAATTAAAATTAGTTATTTGTCAAATTTTTTAAAATTTTCACTCCTAATGATTAATCCTTTCGGACCTCTACGTTTATATTCGGGGACCCGTGGCTGGACTCAAATGGAAATTCGAATTGAAATTGATAAGTTTTTTTTTAATAATTCTTTGAAATTGATAAATAAGTTATTTTTTTTTAATTTTTCTTCTGATTAGTAAATGAAGCTGTCTGTTTCTATATTTGACACCACAAGGGACTCTATATTAGGTTGTATAGTACCTATCTAAAATACATGATTATAAAATTTTAAATTAATTTTTTGTCAAATTTTTAAAATTTTCCCTCCAAATAATTAATCCTTTCGAACCTCGAGGTATATATTCGGAGACCTGTGACTGGATCTCAAATAGAAATTCGACTTGGAATTGATAAGTCCGTGTTTTTTTTTTAATTTTTCTTCTGATTAATCAATCAAGGTGTGTGTTTATGTGTTTGATACCACAATTGACTCAATATTAGGTTGTAGTACCTATCTAAAATACCTCCTTATAAAAATTAAAATTAGATTCGAGTCCCGTCTGATCCTTTTGTCTGTAATAAAAATAATCTTTTCTTCGTTCCCTAAATTTGAATTAAAATTAATTTTTTGTCAAAATTTTTTATATATTCACTCCAAATTATTAGTGTCTTTGACATCGGTGACCACAAATAGAAATTCTACTTGAAATTGATAAGTTCGTGTATTTTTTTTTTTAATTTTTCAATGAAGGTGTCTGTTGCTTTGTTTGACTCCTCAAGTGACTCTATATTAGCTTGTAGTATTTAAAATAGATCTTTGGATAATTAGAATTACTTTTTTGTCAAGATTTTTAATATTTTCCCACGAAAAAATTAATCCTCTCGAACATCGAGGTATAAATTCGGAGACCCGTGGCTGGATTCAAATGGAGATTCTACTTGAAATTGATAAGTTTTTTTTTAAATATTTCCTCATTTGAGCAATGAATGTGTCTATTGGTGTGTGTGACACCGCAAGGTACTATATATTAGATTGTTATATTTATTATAGCTCCTTGGAATAATTAGAATTACTTTTTTGTCAAAATTTTTAATATTTCATGACCAATAATTAATCCTTTCGGACCTCGGTGTAGGTAAATATGTGAGTGTGCCATGGCATGAGCTCAAATAGAAATTCGAATTTTAATTGATATTTTCGTTTTTTTTTTTAATTTTTCTTCTGATTAGTCATTGGAGGTGTCTGTTGGTGTGGTTGACACCACACGTGACTCTAAATTAGGTTGTAGTACCTATCTAAAATACCTGATTATAAAATTTTAAATTAATTTTTGAAAGAATTTTTTAAAATTTTCCCTCCAAATAATTAATCCTTTTGGACCTCTGGGTATATATTCGGGAACCCGTGGCTGGATCTCAATATCAATAAATTTTTCTTCTGAAAAAACAAAAAAAAAAAATCGAACTTATCAATTTCAAGTCGAATTTCTATTTGAGATACAGCCACAGATCCCCGTATATATACCTAGAGGTTCGAAAGGATTAATTCTTTGAAGGAAAATTTTAAAAAATTTGACAAAATATTAATTTTAATTTTTATAAGGAGGTATTTTAGATAGGTGCTACAACCTAATATAGAGTCACGTGTGGTGTCAAACACACCAACACACACCTTCATTGACTAATCAGAAGAAAATTCAGAAAAAAAAAACTCGAATTTATCAACTTCATGTTTAATTTCATATTTGAGATCCAGCCATGGGTCTCCGAATATATACCTAGTTTGACAAGAATTTAATTTTAATTTTTATAAGGAGGTTTTTTAGATAGGTACTACAACCTAATATACAGTTGCTGTGTTTGACTCCTCAAGTGACTCTATGTTAGGTTGTAGTATTTAAAATACATCATAAAAAATTAGAATTACTTTTTTGTCAAAGTTTTTAATATTTTCCCGCGAAAAAATTAATCCTTTCGGACCACGAGGTATCAATTCGGAAACACGTGGCTGGACTCATGGAAATTCGACTTGAAATTGATAAGTTTTTTTTTTAATATTTCCTCATTTGAGTCAATGAATGTTGGTGTGTTTGACAGCTCAAGGTAATATATTTAGGGTTGTAGTATTTAAAATAGCTCTTTGGAATAATTAGAATTACTATTTTGTCATAATTTTTTATATTTCCCGCTCAATAATTAATCCTTTCGGACATCAGGGTAGGTATATATGGGCGTGAGCCATGGCTTGAGCTCAAAGAGAAATTCGAATGGAAATTGATAAATTCGTGTTTTTTTTTTTATAATTTTTCTTCTGATTAGTAAATGAAGGTGTCTGTTGGTGTGGTTGACACCAAACGTGACTCTAAATTAGGTTGTAGTACCTATCTAAAATACCTGATTATAAAATTTTAAATTAATTTTTTGAAAGAATTTTTAAAATTTTCCCTCCAAATAATTAATCCTTTTGGACCTCTGGGTATATATTCGGGGACCCGTGGCTGGATCTCAAATAGAAATTCGACTTGAAATTGATAAGTTCATGTTTTTTTTTAAATTTTTCTTCTCATTAGTCATTGGAGGTGTCTGTTGGTGTGGTTGACACCACACGTGACTCTAAATTAGGTTGTAGTACCTATCTAAAATACCTGATTATAAAATTTTAAATTAATTTTTTGAAAGAATTTTTTAAAATTTTCCCTCCAAATAATTAATCCTTTTGGACCTCTGGGTATATATTCGGGGACCCGTGGCTGGATCTCAAATAGAAATTCGACTTGAAATTGATAAGTTCATGTTTTTTTTTTAAATTTTTCTTCTGATTAGTCATTGGAGGTGTCTGTTTGTGTGTTTGACACCAAACGTGACTCTAAATTAGGTTGTAGTACCTATCTAAAATACCTGATTATAAAATTTTAAATTAATTTTTTGAAAGAATTTTTTAAAATTTTCCCTCCAAATAATTAATCCTTTTGGACCTCTGCGTATATATTCGGGGACCCGTGGCTGGATCTCAAATATAAATTCGACTTGAAATTGATAAGTTCATGTTTTTTTTAAATTTTTCTTCTGATTAGTCATTGGAGGTGTCTGTTGGTGAGGTTGACACCACAAGGGACTCAATATTAGGTTGTACTACATATCTAAAATACATCATTATAAAAATTAAAATTAATTTTTTGTCAAAATTTTAATATTTTCCCTCCAAATAATAAAAGCTATATATTCGAGGACCCATGGCTAATCTCAAAAAGAAATTCGATTTGAAAAAGTTATAGATTGTTTTTTTTTAATTTTATTCTGATTAGGTTATGAAGGTGTCTGTTGCTGTGTTTGACACCTCAAGTGACTCTATATTAGCTTGTAGTATTTAAAATAAATCTTTGGATAATTAGAATTACTTTTTTGTCAAGATTTTTAACATTTCCCGCTCAATTATTAATCCTTTTCTAGCTCTGGCTAGGTATATTAGGAGTGAGCCATGGGTTAAGTTCAAATAGAGTTCGTGTTTTGTTTTTTTTAATTTTTTTCTGATTAGTCAATGAATGTGTCTTTGACACCACAAGCGACTGTATATTAGGTTGTAGTACCTATCTAAAAAACCTCCTTATAAAAATTAAAATTAAATTCTTGTCAAACTAGGTATATATTCGGAGACCCATGGCTGGATCTCAAATAGAAATTCAACATGAAGTTGATAAATTCGAGTTTTTTTTTTCTGAATTTTTCTTCTGTATATTCATATGTATGGAGCATAGCCATGTACGGGTGTGAAACCTGGACAATTGGAAAAGCGGAGAGAAAGAGATTGGAGGCTTTCGAAATGTGGTGCTACAGAAGAATGATGAATATCAAATGGATGGATAAAATTACAAATGAAGAAGTTCTTGGAAGAATCGGAGAAAGAATAACCTTGTGGAAGAGTCTGAAGAAGAGAAGAGGTCAGATGATGGGGCACACACTGAGACATGGGCGACTGCTTAGGGATATCTTGGAGGGGGAGGTGGGAAAGAAAAGGGGAAGGGAAGACCCAGATTAGAATATTTCAACCAAATAATTGGGGATATGGGATGCCAGACATTTAGAGAGGTTAAACAGCTGGCGGGGGACAGAGTCGAGTGGAGACGGATTGTTGCTTCAAACCAGTCTTAGGACTGTATACTCAATGATGATGATCTTCTGATTAGTCAATGAAGGTGTCTGTTGGTGTGTTTGACACCACATGTGACTCTATATTATATTGTAGTACCTATCTAAAATACCTCCTTATAAAAATTAAAATTAATATTTTGTCAAATTTTTAAAATTTTCCCTTCAAAGAATTAATCCTTTTGGACCTCTAGGTATATATTCGGGGATCTGTGGCTGTATCTCAAATGGAAATTCGACTTGAAATTGATAAGTTTACAATATATCCAATGATATATTGTAATAAGAAATTGCAAAGGGAGGCAGATTAGAGAAAAAGAAGGATAAAATTAGTATTTGTTCAATTATAGTTAATTATAGATTTCATTAAAAATAAATTGTAAAAGAGAAAGAAAAATAACTTAATGTAATTTTTGATAGAATTGATGTTTGAATTCGAGCAGAGAGGGGAATGCAGTACGGACGGGGGATGAACCTCTAGGAATTATTTATGTATTTTCCTTTTGAAATAAAAAAACAAATAGTGATATGAATAATTTGAAAACCGCTGCTTGAAGGAAACAGAAGAAGTTAAGAGGGGAAGTACTAATGGTGGGGAGACAGCTCGAGCAGTCGTTGATGATATCTCACGAAGCGCTCATAGAAGACAATCGAGAGAGAGTCCTAGATGATAACTCACTATCTATGCATACAGGAGATCTCTCACAGCAGTCTTGAATGATAACTCACCATATTACATCTCACGAGGCGCTCTTTAAAGAAACAGGAGCCCTTGATCATACCTCGATATACATATGCATGGAGGACAACTGAGGCAGCGGTTGAAGATCACACATTTCTCAATTTTTCGAGTCCACAATACAACTCCTAGGCGGTGATCCAGGAGACCCCTCTCTAAATATACGTCCAGAACAAATATCAATAGGACTGTCTTCGCTAACATATGTCGATACAGACATTTATCGAGGACGCCTATCTCATTCCTGCCGCCGTCACCACCAAGATTGTTATCAAAGGGACAGGTCACCACGAGAGGAATTCTTGAAATCCAGCAAATCGCCAGTCAGGATCCTACAGCCTCACCACCAAGAGTATAATCACCATCTTGTATTTTCTCTTTAACAACTATCTATATCTGCTGATCTCAAGCGGCGATTGAATGAATTCGCATTATCAATAATAAATGATTCCAACATGATCTCTATTATTATTGAAAATTAATAACTCCTGCTTGCCAATCCAATTTCCTTTGTTCCCTTTTTATTATAACTTTTTATATAAGCGATTTCTGTAATCCATTTTTTTATATTTTTATTTCATAGTAGTCAATTAATAGTAAAGTCAGTAGATATAATTTCAGAAAATAAGCACCAAGAGAGTTAACCCTGAGTTTACACCCACCAAAAATCAATAAATTACCCCTCCAACAATCAGATTTTCATAAAACCCACTGCAAGTTTGTGTTTTTTTTTTGTTTTTTTTTTTAATTTTTCTTCTGATTAGTCAATTTTTAATTTTACCCCTTCAATAATTAATCCTTTTCTACCTCTAGTAAAATTTTCCCTCCAAATGATTAATCCTTTCGGACCTCTAGGTAGGTATATATGGAAGTGAACCATGGCCTGAGATCAAATAGAAATTCAAATTGATAAATTCGTGTTTTTTTAAATTTTTCATCTGATTAGTCAATGAAGGTGTCTTTTCCTGTGTTTGACTCCTCAAGTGACTCTATATTAGGTTGTAGTACCTATCTAAAATACCTCCTTAAAAAATTAAAATTAATTATTTGTCAATTTTTTTAAAATTTTCCTCCAAATATTTATCTAAAAAACCTCATTATAAAAATTAAAATTAATATTTTGTCAAATTTTTTAAATTTTTCACTCCTAATAATTGATCCTTTCGGACCTCTAGGCTTATATTTGTGGACCCGTGGCTGGACTCAAATGGAAATTCGAATTGAAATTGATAAGTTTTTTTTTTTTTTAATAATTCCTCTTTTGAGTCCATGAATGTGTGTTGTCTATTGGTGTGTTTGACAGCTCAAGGTTCTATATATTAGGTTGTAG
This sequence comes from Forficula auricularia, assembly GCA_024734495.1. Taxonomy (NCBI): domain Eukaryota; kingdom Metazoa; phylum Arthropoda; class Insecta; order Dermaptera; family Forficulidae; genus Forficula; species Forficula auricularia. The sequence continues at coordinate 481,621 of JALMQS010000216.1, forward strand.
TATTTAAAATAGCTCCTTGGAATAATTAGAATTACTTATTTGTCAAAACTTCTAATATTTCCCGCTTAATAATTAATCCTATCGGGCCTCGGGGTAGGTATATATGGGTGTCAGCCATGGCTTGAGCTCAAATAGAAATTCGAATTGAAATTGATAAATACGTTTTTTTTTTTTAATTTTTCTTCTGATTAGTAAATGAAGGTTTCTTTTTCTGTGTTTGACACCACAAGTAACTCTATTTTATGTTGTTGTATCTATCTAAAATACGTCCATATAAAAATAAAAATTAATTTTTTGTCAAATTTTTTAAAATTTTCCCTCCAAATAATTAATCCTTTCGGACCTCGAGGTATATATTCGGAGACCTGTGGCTGGATCTCAAATAGAAATTCGACTTGGAATTGATAAGTTCGTGTTTTTTTTTTTTTAATTTTTATTCTTATTAATCAATGAAGGTGTGTGTTGATGTGTTTGATAACACAAGTGACTCTATATTAGGTTGTAGTACCTATCTAAAATACCTCCTTATAAAAATTAAAATTAATTTTTTGTCTGAATTTTTAATATTTTCCCTCCAAATAATTAATTCTTTTGGACCTTTTGTCAAAATTTTTTATATATTTACTCCAAATAATTAGGACTTTTGGGCATCGGTGTCCCGTGGCCGGATCACAAATAGAAATTCGACTTGAAATTGATAAGTTCGTGTTTTTTTTTTTTTAATTTTTCAATGAAGGTGTCTGTTGCTTTGTTTGACTCCTCACGTGACTCTATATTAGTTTGTAGTATTTAAAATACATCATTAAAAATTAGAATCACTTTTTGTCATAATTTTTAATATTTTCCCGCGAAATAATTAATCCTCTCGGACATCGAGGTATAAATTCGGAGACCGGTGGCTGTATTCAAATGGAGATTCGACTTGAAATTGATAATTTTTTTTTCCTAATATTTCCTCATTTGAGCAATCAATGTGTCTGTTGGTGTGTTTGAAAGCGCAAGGTACTATATATTAGGTTTTGGTATTTAAAATAGCTCCTTTGAATAATTAGAATTACATTTTTGTCAAAACTTTTAATATTTCCCTCTCAATAATTAATCCTTTCGGACCTCGGGTTAGGTATAAATGGGAGTGAGCCATGGCTTGAGCTCAAATAGAAATTCGACTTGAAATTGATAAGTTTTTTTTTTTTTTTTTTTTTTTAATTTTTTTTCTGATTAGTCAATGAAGATGTCTGTTGGTGTGTTTGACACCACAAGGGACTCTATATTAGGTTGTAGTACCTATCTAAAATATCTCCTTATAAAAATTAAAATTAATTTTTTGTCTGAATTTTTAATATTTTCCCTACAAATAATTAATTCTTTTGGACCTCGGGGTATATATTCGGGGACCCGTGGCTGGATCTCAAATAGAAATTCCACTTGAAATTGATAAGTTCGTTTAAATATTTAATATTTAATAGGAATTCCCTTTAATGCATAAAATTTGATATTGTAAAAGTTCTGGCTGTGATGAAACTGTACTAGATGAAGGAGGAGGTATCAGCCAAAGATGGAATCACTGGGTTCAATAAAACACCTTTAATTAGACGTTTTGGCCTGAATTTTATATGGCCATCTTAAGTCAATTAGGCTAAAAAATTTTTTTACAAATGGTTGTAAATTGATATATTTTTTTATAAAAAATTATAAGTTGACCAAGTTGGTTGTTTAGACTTACAGTTATACACAAAATGCTGTACACATTTGTCATCGAACCAAGCCTTTTCAAAAATAAAAATTCTTTTAGTTTCATGTGAATTTATAACGTGCCTGGACCCAAAGTTTCAAAAAAATTGATTTTAAGAATATATAAATTCATGAAAAGTGATTAATTGATTTTTTTATTTATTTTGTTTGTGTTGACAGAGGGATGATTAGATAGACTAGCTAACCGCTTTTTATTAAAATGTATTTTATTCTTCAGGCAAATTTCGGAGGCTTAGGATGTATTATAATTAGAAATACTTTTTTGTCAAAAATGTTAATATTTTCCCTCCAAATATTTAATCCTTTCGGACCTCGGGGTATATATTCGGGTACCTATGGCTGGATCTCAAATTAAAATTCGACTTGAAATTGATAAGTTATTGTTTTTTTTTTTTTTAAATATTTCTTCTTTTTAATCAATGAATATAATATCTGTTGATGTGTTTGACACCTTAAGTCTCAATATTAGGTTGAAGTATTTAAAATATCTCCTTGGATTAATTAGATTATTACTTTTTTGTCAAAATTTTGAATATTTTCCCTCCAAATAATTAACCCTTTCTGATCTCAAGTTATATATTCTACAAAAAAGCCCTAATGAGTGAACATCGAAAATTAGTATAGTGATGAGTGAAAATAGAGTAGTGTGCTTTAAACACCGTTAAATTTTTAAAAATGATAAGTGAAAATAGTATGACTTAGTATATTTAGCAGAGTAAGATTATCTCTGAAGATAACCTAAGAATAGATTGCACTAATTGCTCTCGAGGTGTATATAAGAGGAGAGAAGATAGGGAGAGTGGGTATATGGGAGGGATAGATAGGGAGAATGGGTATATGGGAGGGATAGATAGGGATAACTGAAAGGGTATATAAAGGGGAGCGTGATAGGGATAATAATAAACTTTTTTAAATTTCTTAAAATTTTCTTTACTTTAATATAAGAATTCGTGAAAAGTTATTAATCTTTTTATTATTAATTTTGTTTGTGGTGACTGAGGGATGATAAGATAGACTAGCTAACGGCTTATTATTAAAATGTATTTTATTCTTCAGGCAAATACCTGAGGCGTAGGATGTGCATTGGAAACCACTCTGCTCCTGCTCAACTCAGATTTGCAGCATCTTGGTAAGCTTCTCTACAAATAATTATTTTTAAGTTAATATTACATGCCTTGCAGCTACTATTTCTAGCAAAATCTTAGATTCGTCCCTAAATATTCAATCAATTATTACATTTAATGTTCCTACGAAAATTCAAAACTTTAAATAAATTTAATAAAAATTACTTATTTAACTCTGATTTCATTAATTAGATCTTGAATTTGTAATTAATACATTTTCAATATGTAGAACAAATAAAAAAATATTTCTACGTTATCGTTATTTAATAATGATCAATATTATAAAGTTATATTTTCTTTTGGTAAATTTCTTGCAATCAACGAAATTTTAAAATTTTTTCATACTTATTACTTTCACCTAGTTAATATAATGTCTTCAAAATTGAAATTAGAATTTTTGAGTTCATAAATAGAAAAATTATAAAAATTAACTTCTTCAACATTTGGCTAGTTTGTCTTAGAATGCGATACAGGTTTTTCACTTCAAATTGAACATTTTACAAATCAAATTGAATATTTTATTATCATTATTTTAATTCTAAAATGTTCAATTTAAACTGAAAAACCTCTATAGCTCTAAACAAACAAATTCAAAAATATTAACTTGTTAAATAATTTTCTAATTAATTTTAAAAAAAATGTCAGCTTACATTTGATTGAATATCTAAAATTCTCTTAGCATGTGTGTGGAAATTGAGTAATAAGAGGAGAGACTTAAAACAATCCAATTTTTTTTGTTTTTAAAATCTTCAAACGTCTCTATCTCAGTAAATATTGGTCTGAGAGTCTTAAAACACTCATTGCTTAATTTCTCTGAAAATAATGATTGATTATGGATATTTTTTATCACCTCCATTGGTCAAATTAGTCTCATCCTAAAAAGTTATACACGGTTGAACATAGAGACCTAAATTCTTAATGGTTGGGAATAAAAAAAAATACTAATCCAAAGGATTTCTATTTAAAAGTAGTCTCACAGATATGAATTGGAAAATGTCTTAGGAATAGTTAGGAGCGAGGGGTGAACCACGATTGTAATTAGGTGTACAAGTCTTTGAAATTATGTGGATTTATTTTGGAATTCATTAGATAATGCCCCTTCATTTATTGTCTTCTACTTGGAAATTAAAGTGAAAGTGGAAATAGGTGTACACGATATTAGGTCGTGGTTCACCCCTCGATTAGGAGTTTGTGAAAGGAAATTTATTTAAATAAATAAAAAGATAATATATATATTAGCATTTCGAAATTTTTATTTTCATTTGAAAATACAGTATTAGAAATGTATGAAATAATTTAACATACAAATAAATACATTTTTTATTATTTTAATAAAAAATAATTAGAATAATTTCACATAGAGTTCAAAACCAATAAATTAAAATTGAAGACATTAAACTCAATTCGTAACAATTAGTCAATACAATAAATTTTTGAAAACTTAATAAATAAACATTTCCATCATTGAAATAATAATCAATCACTTATTGAAATATGAATAAATAAAAATAAATAAAAATATCTGTGAATAAATTTTGAATTCATTTATTATTATTTATTCAATTATTTTTACATATTAGTCTATCGTATATATATCGAATATATTGTAAAAAAATCTTGGAATAATTATTAAATGCAATTTTAGATAGTGAACATAGGTTTTTATTTTTTTAGCAAATGATATCAGCAACACATCAGGCTCCGAAGGTAAGTCATACGATCTGCGAGATAGTTATGAAATTATTTTTGACCACACAAGGTAAAATTAGAAAATTGTCTAATGAGGTTTCGGCTTCTGATTTTGCAGATGTCTTCAAGTAATAATAGAGTATAATTAATTGACTCTATTATTATTTGAAGACTTTAGATATTTATTAACATTAAAAGACTTATGCTTTTGATTTATTTTTTAATTACATAATATCATAGTTATATTTTAATTATACTATATATTATGTAATTAAAAAAATCAAAAACGAGTGTTTTGATGTTACTAAAAATTTAAAACATCATATTATTTATATATGTTGCATGCATATAATATACTATATATATATATATATAATATATCTATATATATATATAATATATATATAATATATAATATAATATACATATATATAATATAATATACTATATATATATAAAATATACTATATATATAATACACTAGTATATATATATAATATACTAATGATAAATCATAATATACAAGAATCTTGGATAGAAGTGCAATATATCCGTCCCAAACCCCAACCAACCATCCCCAGCGAAAAAATTACTTATTTAGCCGGGTCTCCCCTCCAAGTGGCCAGCCGGGACCTGCCGAAGGCCGGCGGAGCTCCCCGAGTCTCGGAGGAGAGGTGGCCCCGGCGGAGGGGTCACCCCCCTGCCGGACTCCAGCGGCGGCTCCGCCGGCTCTCGGCCGGCGCGCGCGGCGGAGGTAAGCGGAATGGAAGGGCAGTCAATGGATTAATTATAGGAATGGTTTTTTGAAATGAAAGGGGGGGGGGTTCTTTTTAAAAATAAGATTTATTTGATATCTTTTTTTCCTTTACATACTATTATACATATTAAATCAAACAATATACTATATAATATTATTTATACATATTTAGAGTAATTAATCAATTTTCTTGAAGAACACCGAACAAGTAGATTGAGCCGGAGAATGATCTGCAAAAGAAATACCAGTTATTTAAGTAACTCTAAATGAAATATTATAATTTATAAAATATATTAATTTAAATGTTTTTTTCAGATGGACAACAACTGAGTCGCCATTGAAGAAATCAAAAAAGAGAAATTAAATATATTTATTATGTATTCACTTAAAATATGTACTTTAAATTAATTAACATAACTTGATTTTGATTTTAATAAAAAACAAATATTATTATTTTTGCTGTTTTTATTTGAATATTTATTATATTTATTTAAATATAATAAATCTACCCTATTTTTTACCCTATCCCTAATTTCTTCCAATCAAATTATCTTTCGTTTTTTATTTGAATAATCAATTAAAAATAAAAACATGTACACTATTATTTTTTTTACTCTATCCTAATTATTTTTTTGCTTAAATCGCTTGGCTCTCAGCCCTACCGAATATATAATTTCTAATAATAATTTCTTTTAAATATTTCATTCATCATAATTTTGAATTGGATATTATTAGTTATTTTAATAAATACCTCACATTATTATAAAATTCAGATTTTTTTTCTCAAAAATATTTGTTTTTCACTTCGCAAAAAAGAAAACTTTTCTGGGTAATATGTTTGCCATAAGGGCATAAGGAATAGGAATGTATATAGAAAAAGCTAAAATTTAGTCTTAGAAAAAGATTTGACCAGAGCGATACGTATATATTATGGTTTCTAATTTATAAATTTCATTTCTGTGACAATGATAATTTTTTATAACGTATATATTTGTTTTGCCGAGAGTAGCTGAGTTGATGATTTATTAAAGAAAATCAATGATTTGATTAAACAAAATGAAGTGGTCCTCTGCTTTATGCTAATAAAATAAAAATAGTCCCAGCGGGTAATTAAACCCACATCGCTGAGTAGCACAGTTTAAAATTGAGAGAAAATTGAAACTTGGGGAATATTTTTTTTTTTTATTTCGAACCATATGAGCCTCAAAATTTTTAACAGATTTTTAGCTATTATAATTTTGGGTCTATAACTTACTAACGATAAGTTATAGCAGTTATTAAAGTAAGTAAGTATAGTTTCACAGTGACCCTGATTCACTGTGAAACTAAACTCACTTTACTTTATTAAATATTATGTTTCACCTAAAACCTACACCACTTTCCCTAAGTAAAACATAAAAAGTTATAGCAGTATTTATCTAACTGTAACTCCAAAATTATAATAGCTAAAAAATTTGATTATATTTAACTATCTAATGGAAATATCTAGAATATATTATATATGTATATATATTAGCTACTAAATCATATTAAGAATAAAAAAACTTAATAAACTATAATATATCAATTCTATTTTTATCAAAAACGTAAGCCTACTGGGAAAACTGATTCAGTCTAAACATGTATCTCCTGGTCCATTTGAAAAATCTTTAAATTCAAATATACATATAATAGAAATGGATTTTCAGTATAAGTATCTAAATAAATGTGTAGGTACTTACATTTCTCGGCTAAGATGAACCGTGCAATAGATGTCTTAATAAAACCAACCAGCAGATGATCTGTAGACCTGAAATAAATTAAATTTAGTCAGAATTAATCAAAAAATAGATAAACGAGCAATTTTAAAATTAAATTGGAGGAAAAAAAGTTTCAATTTTTCACGAAAAATGCCCTGGCCCTCAGAAAAAAAGAACTTTTTGGCATAATTTTAAGTGAATTCGTTTATCGCACATATAGCATGAAATATGAAATTTATTCAGTATAATAAAGTCTATTTAAAATAAATAACCTAATTTTTTTATTAAGCTATTTATTAAAAACAAAACAAAAAAACAACTAAAATTAGCACTTTAAATAATGTGATAGGAATTTTCGAGGGGTGAACCGAGACCTAATATCGTGTACATCTACTTCCACTTCCACTTTCATCTCCAAGTAGAAGAAAATAGATTATCTAATGAATTCCAAAGTAATTCCAAATAATTCCAAAGACGGTGTACACCTAATTCCAATCGCGGTTCACCCCCGAGATTTTTTATAATTAAAGAGGGCGGCATAATAATTTTACAAAAAATCAGTCATAAGTTTGAGATACACTGCGATATAATATATAATTCAAATTTCAAATTAATTGTTTTGTATGAATTTGTCTATTATGTATATAAATATGATTTTAATAAATAAAACAAGTGTGGAATTGTAACTATTTTTCTAATTTGATTATTTAATACCTTCAAAGTTTTCCTATTCCTATCCTATTGAATATAATTGAATATGCAATTTCAAAAAGGGCATATTTTGAGAAATACACTTTTTCATTTAAATGTAATCTGGAAGGTTCCCTGCACCTACTATGTTCGAAAAAGGCAGAACTCTGAAATTAATTTTACTTCCCCCAAAATATAACTTAAAAAATAAGTATTCTAATTTTACACTGTTTTAGAAAATAATTAGTTTTTTCATTCCTGAACATTTTTAATTTTCTGACATGTGCTATTTTAGAAAGTGCATATTCAATTATTTTAAAAATAATAGAATAAGACAAAGAAAAAGAAAAGAGATAAGAAAAAGAAGACTAATTAAAGATCTATTTTTTAAATTAGTATTAGTTAACTAGTATGAGAAAATGAAATGGAATAATATTCTAGCTAAAAAATATATCGATCTAAGTAAGTAAAGTTATAAATAATTTAGACTGGAAATTTGAAAAAAAAAACTTTAGCTTTATATGAAACTAGTTAAAATACTGGGTTGTGGAAATAATTTTTAAAGTAATACTGTAATTCTAAAGCAGAGGCCAAAAAATAAGATAGCTAGGTAAATTGAGAAAATATATTTTAATTGTTTAATTAATGAATCAAGGCCTAGGCTGCGAAAAATGAACGAGGAGAGGATTAAAAAGAAATTCCATAATTCATATAGACAAAAGGTATTAGTTTGGGATCAGGGATCAGTAGCTTAGTGGATATAGGAGTTAAAACTCTTATGACAAAGCATTGCAGTACACATGCAAAGATCCCGGGTTCGAGCCCCGGCTGATCCTTTTGTCTGTAATAAAAATAAACTTTTCTTCGTTCCCTAAATTTAAATATATTTTAATATTTATCAAAGTTACACGTTTCGTCGACTTTGCCGACTTCTTCAGGGCTTCTACAATTATAAGAACATTAAATTGAAAGTTTTTGCCGAGAGTAGCAGAATTTGTATATATTGAAGGAGACAATAAAAGAGTGTGTCTTCTGCTGGAATTATAAATTTTATTTATTTATAACGAGACTATAGTTTCGAGGGCTTTGCCCTCTTCATCAGTCTATTACAATGTATTCACAGGAATTAATTTATGAATTCAGACTGATGAAGAGGGGAAACTATAGTCTCGTTATAAATAAATAAAATTTATAATTCCAGAAGAAGACACACTCTTTTATTTTCTCCTTCAATATAAGAACATTGTTAATATCAAGTTACAAGATTATTTAGAGAGACCAAATAGGCTAATTGTTTTGATATAAAGGGAAAAAAATTACTTTGACATGAATTCAGAGGGTCCCATCATAGATTTAGAAAGAAAAAGAAAATATTAATTCGAAAAAATTTTTTATCGATTTTAAAAGAGGAATATTTATAGAGAATAAATTAACTATTTGTTTTGATATAAAGCGAAAAAATTTACTTTTGACAACGTCAAAAAAACTGAAATGAATGTAAATGGCCATATTCTAATTGGTTGTTTAATATTATAAGTAGTTTGTTTTTAAAATATTAACTTAAAAATAAATATTTATAGAGAAGCTTACCAAGATACTGCAATCTGAGCTGAGCAGGTGCAGATGGTTCACAATGCACATCCTACGCATCCGGTATTTGCCTGAAGAATAAAATACACTTTAATAATAAGACGTTAGCTAGTCTATCCTATCATCCCTCAGTCCCCACACACAAAATTAATAAAAATAAGTTCAATTAATAACATTTCATGAATTTTTATACTTAAGTAGAGAAAATTTTGAAAATTTTTAGAAATTTTAAAAAGTTTATTATTATCCCTATCAAGCTCCTCTTTATATACCCTTTTCTCTATTGTCCCTATCTCCCCTCCCACATAACCACTCTCCCTATCTTCTCCCCTCTTATATACCCCTCGAAAGCAATTAGTGCAAACTATTCTTAGCTTATCTTCCGAGATAGTGCCCTTTTTTGTAGAATATATACCTTGAGGTCCGAAAGGATTAATTATTTGGAGGGAAAATATTACAAATTTTGAAAAAGAAGTAATACTAATTAATTAAAGGAGATATTTTAAATACTACAACCTAATATAGAGAGATTTGGGGTGTCAAACACACCAATAGACACATTCATTGCTCAAATGAGGAAATATTTAAAAAAAAACTTATCAATTTCAAATAGAATCTCCATTTGAATCCAGCCACGGGTCTCCGAATTTATACCTCGATGTCCGAGAGGATTAATTATTTAGCGGGAAAATATTAAAAATTATGACAAAAAGTAATTCTAATTTTTAATGATGTATTTTAAATACTACAAACTAATATAGAGTCACGTGAGGAGTCAAACAAAGCAACAGACACCTTCATTGAAAAATTAAAAAAAAAACACGAACTTATCAATTTCAAGTCGAATTTCTATTTGGTATCAAGCCATGGCTCACTCCCATATATACCTACCTAGGGGTCAAAAAGGAATAATCATTTGAAGGGAAAATTTAAAAAAAATTAATTCCAATTATTCCAAGGAGCTATTTTAAATACTATAACCTAATATAGTGTCACTTGAGGAATCAAACAAAGGAACAGACACCTTCATTGACTAATCAGATTAAAAATTAAAAAAAAAAAACACCAACTTATCAAATTCAAGTCGAATTTCTATTTGAGATCCAGCCACGGGTCCCCGAATATATACCTAGAGGTTCAAAAGGATTAATTATTTGGATGGATAATTTTAAAAAATTCTTTCAAAAAATTAATTTAAAATCTTGGAATCAGGTATTTTAGATAGGTACTACAACCTAATTTAGAGTCACGTGTGGTGTCAACCACACCAACAGACACGTTCATTGACTAACCAGAAGAAAAATTAAAAAAAAACATAAACTTATCAATTTCAAGTCGAATTTCTATTTGAGATCCAACCATGGGTCCCCGAATATATACCCAGAGGTCCGAAAGGATTAATTATTTGGAGGGAAAATATTAACAATTTTGACAAAAAGTATTTCTAATTAATCCAAGGAGACATTTTATATACTACAACATAATATAGATTCAGTTGGGGTGTCAAACACACCAATAGACACATTATAAATGTTAAGATGAATTTCTATTTGAGCTCAAGCTATAGCTCACTCCATTATATACCCCGAGGTCTTAAAAGATTAATTATTTGGAGGATAAATTATAAAAATTTTGACAAAAAATTAATAATAATTATTCCAAGGAGATATTTTAAATACTACAACCTAATATAGAGTCACTTGAGGAGTCAAACACGCAAACAGACATATTTATTGACTAAGATGAAGAAACATTAAAAAATAACACCAACTTATCATTTTAAAGTAGGATTTCTATTTGAGCTCAAACTATGGCTCACTCCATTATATGTCCCGAGGTCCGAAAAGATTAATTATTTGGAGGGAAAATATTAAAAATTTTGACAAAAAAGTAAGTAGCCATTAATAATAACAATAATTTTTTTTCATATTTTTATATATTAAATAATGGGTACAATTACAACAAAGAGTAGTATATCCTATATTAATTTAAAATTATTTACTTATCAATTTTGAGTGTTTTGTGCTTTTTTTAATATCGATTTTTCTTGTTTTAAACTGTGTTGTCAAATGTCTAACTGGGATGCGTTATAAAAAATCAAATGTCCTACTTTGACTATGTCACTATTTGGCCACCCTAGGGTTTCCATCTGTACTATATTATATAGGATCCCAGGGCGGATCCAGGGGGGGAGGCGATCGCCCCCTCCCATAGAGGCCCGTGCCTGGCAAAAAAAATTTGTAAAAAAAAAAAAATTTAAATTGAAAATAAAGTTCAATGTATGTGTGTGGGTGGGGGGGGGGCGTCTCTGACCCCCCCCCCCCGCTTCGACAATTCGATCGCGACACACTTCCGAGATAAAAAGCAGATCTTATATACATTCACCCCCCCCCCCATAAAAAATCAATTCCTGGATCCGCCCTTGATAGGATCTGACTATATTTTAGCCAATTGTACTATATATTATAGAAAAATATTATAGTACGAAATTTACATATTTTTATATATTAAATAATGGGTACAATTACAAGAAAGAGTAGTATTTAAAACAACAAGTAGTATATTTCTATGAATTTACCGACTTCTTCAGGGCTTCTACAATTATAAGAACATTGTTAATATCAAGTAACAAGATTATTTAGAGAGACCAAATAGGCTAATTGTTTTGATATAAAGGGAAAAAATTACTTTGACATGAATTCAGAGGGTCCCCTGTGGTCTCAATCTTAGATATTTTACAAAAAAAAATTTTATTTAGAAAGATATTTTTTTTCGATTTTAATAGATTAGTATTTATAAAGAATAAATTCACTATTTGTTTTGATATGAAAGAAAAAAATTTACTTTTACACCCTAGAGAGAATATGAAATGAATACAAAGGGTATACCCCCTATGGCCTGAATATAGGATTCTCATAGAAAAATAAAATAATAATTCGAAAGATATTTTTATACATTTTAATAGGTGTGTATTTATGGAGAATAAATTCGCTATTATTTTTGATATAAAGGGAAAAAATTTACTTTTGAAAAGTCAAAAAAATCGACATTGATACAAAGGGGGGATCAACATGATGAGAATTAATTGAAAAAAATAATATATTAATTTAAAATAATTAAACGAATTTTAAATAGTAGATTTTATAAAGCGTTTGAAATTTATATTTTCGATTGGAAAAAAAAACACTTTTTTAAGGCTCTGTAAAAAGTGACATTGATACAAAGGGTGACTCTTATCAACTTGATGGATTTAAAAAATATAAAATATTAATTAACAGGAATAGCAGGGAATTGGATTAAAATAAAAAACAGAGTTTTTATTGAATGGGCCAGACGTTTCGTCGATTAATTTCGACTTCCTCAGTGGCTCATTCTATCACTCTTTGTCAAAAGACAATTCCACTACGCGACGAAACATCCTTTAATCCTTTTTATTTAAACTATAATACATTGTTGGATCATGCCCCAATTGCTCAAGAATCTTGAACTTTTACACACTTGAACAATCAAAAAATTAAAACTTTTTAGCAAAATTTATCACAAAAAAAATATGTTTCTACTCTTTAAACAGACAAAGAATCCTTTCTTGTCAAAATTTTTAATATTTTCCCTCCAAGTAATTAATCCTTTTTGACCTCGGAGTATATATTCAGGGACCCGTGGCAGGATCTCAAATAGAAATTCGACTTGAAATTGATAAGTTCGTGTCAAACACCCCTACAGAGACCTTCATTGACTAATCAGAAGAAATATAAAAAAAATACACGAACTTATCAATTTCACGTCGAATTTCTATTTGAGATCCTGCCACGGGTCCCTGAATATATACTCCGAGGTCAAAAAGGATTAATTACTTGGAGGGAAAATATTAAAAATTTTGACAAAAATTAATTCTAATTTTTATTAGGAGGTATTTTAGATAGGTGCTGCAACCTAATATAGAGTCACTAGTGGTGTCAAACACCCCTATTGACTAATCAGAAGAAATATAAAAAAATACACGAACTTATCAATTTGAATTTAAATTTCTATTTGACCTCAAGCCATTGTTTATTTGCATATATAGCTCGAGGTCGGAAATGATTAATTATTTCGCCAGATTTCGCCAATGTTTTGATATAAAGAGAAAAAATTTACTTTTGACACCGTCGAAAAAATAGACATTGATACAATGTGGGGAAAACTTATCAACTTGATGGACAATTTGTATGGTAAATTTTCCAAAATTTAAAAGCATTTCAAATAGTAGATTTTATATAGATTTAAATGAGTATAATTTTGATGGAATATCTCGAAAATAATCACTTTTTTAAGCCTTTCTAAAAGAGACATTGTAACAAATCATCAACTTGATCGAGAAAATTGTGATTATGACAATAAATTTGAAATACATAAATTATAAAAATTTTAATATATAATGGGATCAGACGGTTCTAGAGAATTGAAAAAATATATTTTATTTGACATAATGATTTGATTTTAGCGTAATTGATTCTATTCCGATGTCGAGTTTAATAATTATAAAAGATTGTTTTGGAAAATATTACCTTAAAAATAAATATTTATAGAGAGGCTTACCAAGTTGATGGAAATCTGAGCTGAGCAGTAGTAGAGTCGTTCCCACTGCACATTTAACTGAAGAATAAAATACATCTTAATAAAAAGACGTTAGTTGGTCTATCTTATCTTCTCCACCAACAGACAACTCATTGACTAATCAAAAGAAAAATTAAAAAAAAAAACAAGAACTTATAAATTTAAACTCGAATTTCTATTTGAGATTCAGCCACGGGTCCCCGAATATATACCCCGAGGTCCGAAAGAATTAATTATTTGGAGGGAAAACAGTAAAAATTTTGGCATAAAATTAATTTTACTTTTTATAATGGGGTATTTTAGATAGGCACTAGAACCTAATATTGAGTCTCTTGTGGTGTCAAACACACCTACAGACACCTTCATTGACTAATAAGAAGAAATATTTAAAAAAATAGACGAAATTATCAATTTCAAGTCGAATATCTATTTGACATTCAGTCACGGGTCCCGGAATATATACCCCGAGGTCAAAAAGGATTAATTGTTTTGATCGAAAATATTACAAAATTTTGACAAAAAATTGATTCTATTTTACAATAAGGTATTTTTAGCTAGGTACTACAACCTAATATAAAGTGACTTGTGGAGTCAAACACACCTACAGACACCTTCATTGTCTAATCAGAAGAAAAATTAAAAAAAAAACACGAATTTCTATTTGAGATCCAGCAGCGGGTCCCTGAATATATACTCCGAGGTCAAAAATGATTAATTACTTGGAGGGAAAATATTAAAAATTTTGACAAAAAATTAATTCTAATTTTTATAAGGAGGTATTTTAGATAGGTGCTCTACCAACCTAATATAGAGGTCACTAGTGGTGTTAAGCACACCTATAGAGACCTTCATTGACTAATCAGAAGAAAAATATAAAAAAAATACACGAACTTATCAATTTCAAGTCGAATTTCTATTTGAGATCCTGCCACGGGTCCCTGAATATATACTCCGAGGTCAAAAATGATTAATTACTTGGAGGGAAAATATTAAAAATTTTGACAAAAAATTAATTCTAATTTTTATTAGGAGGTATTTTAGATAGGTGCTCTACAACCTAATATAGAGTCACTAGTGGTGTCAAACACACCTATAGAGACCTTCATTGACTAATCAGAAGAAATATAAAAAAAAATACACGAACTTATCAATTTCAAGTCGAATTTCTATTTGAGATCCTGCCACGGGTCCCTGAATATATACTCCGAGGTCAAAAAGGATTAATTACTTGGAGGGAAAATATTAAAAATTTTGACAAAAAATTAATTCTAATTTTTATTAGGAGGTATTTTAGATAGGTGCTCCAACCTAATATAGAGTCACTAGTGGTGTCAAACACCCCTACAGAGACCTTCATTGACTAATCAGAAGAAATATAAAAAAAATACACGAACTTATCAATTTCAAGTCGAATTTCTATTTGAGATCCTGCCACGGGTCCCTGAATATATACTCCGAGGTCAAAAAGGATTAATTACTTGGAGGGAAAATATTAAAAATTTTGACAAAAAATTAATTCTAATTTTTATTAGGAGGTATTTTAGATAGGTGCTCCAACCTAATATAGAGTCACTAGTGGTGTCAAACACACCTATAGAGACCTTCATTGACTAATCAGAAGAAATATAAAAAAAAATACACGAACTTATCAATTTCAAGTCGAATTTCTATTTGAGATCCTGCCACGGGTCCCTGAATATATACTCCGAGGTCAAAAAGGATTAATTACTTGGAGGGAAAATATTAAAAATTTTGACAAAAAATTAATTCTAATTTTTATTAGGAGGTATTTTAGATAGGTGCTCCAACCTAATATAGAGTCACTAGTGGTGTCAAACACACCTATAGAGACCTTCATTGACTAATCAGAAGAAATATAAAAAAAAATACACGAACTTATCAATTTCAAGTCGAATTTCTATTTGAGATCCTGCCACGGGTCCCTGAATATATACTCCGAGGTCAAAAAGGATTAATTACTTGGAGGGAAAATATTAAAAATTTTGACAAAAAATTAATTCTAATTTTTATTAGGAGGTATTTTAGATAGGTGCTCCAACCTAATATAGAGTCACTAGTGGTGTCAAACACACCTATAGAGACCTTCATTGACTAATCAGAAGAAATATAAAAAAAATACACGAACTTATCAATTCCAAGTCGAATTTCTATTTGAGATCCTGCCACGGGTCCCTGAATATATACTCCGAGGTCAAAAAGGATTAATTACTTGGAGGGAAAATATTAAAAATTTTGACAAAAAATTAATTCTAATTTTTATTAGGAGGTATTTTAGATAGGTGCTCCAACCTAATATAGAGTCACTAGTGGTGTCAAACACACCTATAGAGACCTTCATTGACTAATCAGAAGAAATATAAAAAAAATACACGAACTTATCAATTCCAAGTCGAATTTCTATTTGAGATCCTGCCACGGGTCCCTGAATATATACTCCGAGGTCAAAAAGGATTAATTACTTGGAGGGAAAATATTAAAAATTTTGACAAAAAATTAATTCTAATTTTTATTAGGAGGTATTTTAGATAGGTGCTCCAACCTAATATAGAGTCACTAGTGGTGTCAAACACCCCTACAGAGACCTTCATTGACTAATCAGAAGAAATATAAAAAAAATACACGAACTTATCAATTTCAAGTCGAATTTCTATTTGAGATCCTGCCACGGGTCCCTGAATATATACTCCGAGGTCAAAAAGGATTAATTACTTGGAGGGAAAATATTAAAAATTTTGACAAAAAATTAATTCTAATTTTTATTAGGAGGTATTTTAGATAGGTGCTCCAACCTAATATAGAGTCACTAGTGGTGTCAAACACACCTATAGAGACCTTCATTGACTAATCAGAAGAAATATAAAAAAAAAATACACGAACTTATCAATTCCAAGTCGAATTTCTATTTGAGATCCTGCCACGGGTCCCTGAATATATACTCCGAGGTCAAAAAGGATTAATTACTTGGAGGGAAAATATTAAAAATTTTGACAAAAAATTAATTCTAATTTTTATTAGGAGGTATTTTAGATAGGTGCTCCAACCTAATATAGAGTCACTAGTGGTGTCAAACACACCTATAGAGACCTTCATTGACTAATCAGAAGAAATATAAAAAAAAATACACGAACTTATCAATTCCAAGTCGAATTTCTATTTGAGATCCTGCCACGGGTCCCTGAATATATACTCCGAGGTCAAAAAGGATTAATTACTTGGAGGGAAAATATTAAAAATTTTGACAAAAAATTAATTCTAATTTTTATAAGGAGGTATTTTAGATAGGTGCTCCAACCTAATATAGAGTCACTAGTGGTGTCAAACACACCTATAGAGACCTTCATTGACTAATCAGAAGAAATATAAAAAAAATACACGAACTTATCAATTTCAAGTCAAATTTCTATTTGAGATCCTGCCACGGGTCCCTGAATATATACTCCGAGGTCAAAAAGGATTAATTACTTGGAGGGAAAAATAAAAATTTTGACAAAATTAATTCTAATTTTTATAAGGAGGTATTTTAGATAGGTGCTCCAACCTAATATAGAGTCACTAGTGGTGTCAAACACACCTATAGAGACCTTCATTGACTAATCAGAAGAAATATAAAAAAAAATACACGAACTTATCAATTTCAAGTCGAATTTCTATTTGAGATCCTGCCACGGGTCCCTGAATATATACTCCGAGGTCAAAAATGATTAATTACTTGGAGGGAAAATATTAAAAATTTTGATCAAAAATTAATTCTAATTTTTATAAGGAGGTATTTTAGATAGGTGCTCCAACCTAATATAGAGTCACTAGTGGTGTCAAACACACCTATAGAGACCTTCATTGACTAATCAGAAGAAATATAAAAAAAAATACACGAACTTATCAATTTCAAGTCGAATTTCTATTTGAGATCCAGCCACGGGTTCCCTGAATATATATATATATGTTGATTCACAAAGAGAAACAAATAGGTTGTTACCTGCTCGATGCAAATAAACATACACACATATCTATATATATCGAAATGATATATCTGTATATATATTATTTATTTGTTTGAGACTATAGTTTCGAAGACTTGGTCTTCATCATCAGTCTTTTTTAATTATAAATATTGTTTTTCATGGAGTCAATACCGTATGGATATTGAACATTTTTTGATGTTTTCTTAGAGGGTAGCCAGATAGAATTAAAATCATTTTTGGGTTCACACTTATATTTAAACACAAGCATCCCTTTTTTTTGTGACAAAGGACTTATAGTCTCAAACAAATAAATAATATATATACAGATATATCATTTCAATATATATGTGTGTATGTTTATTTGCATCAAACAGAGGACAACCTCTTTGTTTCTATTTGTGGATTAGGTATATGTATTTTTATATTTTGGCACTTTTAATTTTCTACTTTATTAGTCGATTCGCCTTCAGAGCATCAAAAATGAATATATAAAAAATAAATAAAATTTATGTTTACTATATTATATCAAGCACAAGATACATTCTTTGATTAATCCCTTATAAATTAAACAAATCAACTATTCTCGGGAAAAACATTTATAATTTTATTAAAAACTTTAGCTGAAAAATTCAATATGTGATCCAATAATTATCCTCACTTTGAAAAACAAGTCAGAACTTGTATTGGTCGAGGAATAACATTTAAAATATCCACAGCCCTCCTAAGCGAGATAGAGTAAAATAAAGTGTATTTCAATCATAATTCACTCGCATAGGTTTTACTTAAATTTAAAAAAAATTTAAAAACATTGAAATTTATGAGTATTCATGAATTAAAATTTGATTATATTTTAATATAGAGAAATATTTATAGATATATTAGGATACTAAAACATATTAATCAAGTACGTAAGTCTACTGTGAAAACTGATTCAGTCTATACATGTCTCTTTCAATACAAAATCTTTAAATTTGAATATACATACATATAATACAAATGGATTTTCAGTATAAGTATCCAAATAAATGTGTAGGTACTTTACATTTCTCGCCTATGATGAACCGTGAAGTAGAGATGCCTTAAATAGATTCAACCAGCAGATGATCTGTATATCTGGAAAATAAAATTTAGTCAGAATTAATCAAAAAATACTTAAATGAGCAATTTGTAAAATTTAGTTGGAGGAAAAAATGAATCATTTTCAATACTAGGTACGCTCTTTGAAGTTTCGGTGAAATAATTAATTTATTAAATGGTGATTCAAAATACAACTGTTTGCTAGTTTATTATATTTTACTAGAGAAACGGATTAATATCTACAAAAATTGGTTAAAAATTATTTTTCTCCACATTCTAGATATTTTTTAACACAATGAGCAAAAAAAATTCAATTTTTGAGTAAATTTAATACTAATCCTTAAAAAAAATAATTAAATAAAAATAAAAAAATTTCATTTTTTTATTAAAAATGCTCTGACTCTCAGAAAAAAAAGAACGTTTTGGAATAAATTCGCTTATCGCACATATAGCATGAAATAAGCAATTTATTGACTTTAACAAAGTCTATTTAAAATAAATAATCTAATTTTTTTTGCAACGAAATTTTCTCTGGAGAGAGACGGACTGGTAGAAATTTTAATTGAATGTAATGGAAGGCAGCCCAGAGGTAGTGAGGAAAGAAAAAAATTAACACATATCAAATAAGGTGTAATTTATTGGAATCCTTCCTCCTTTCCTTTCAAACCGACGTTTATATTTATAATTGTACGAGCTGCTCCAGGCGTGCCTTCGGCACACCCTCTGCAGCTCGTCCCTCCGGGCAGGTCCCCCTGGCGGGCGGCGTCTCGGCATGTGATTATTAGGTCTCCAAAATTCATTTAAAAAAAGCTCCATTCCCAAAAAAGTATGTTTTTTTTTCTAATTATAAAACCTGGCAAAAAATTAACTTTTTCATTAAATTTAGCACGTAGAATTTTAACATTTTATTGTAGTTTAATAGATAGAAGACGCTATCTCTTGGCATAATTTGGCTAGCTTATGAGTAACTTCTCAATAAATAACTCTCAGTTTTCTAAAGAGTAAATGTACAAGAAAGCTAAAAATTTCTATATTTTGCCCCCCTCCTTTCGCCCCCATACAGTCAATTTTGATAGTTGATTTTTACAGGAATAGTTTCTTAAAGTAATAAAGAATAACTCTACAAAATTTGATCAAGATCGGAGAGAGTTTTAATTTTTGCCCCCACTCACATTTTGGATAGTTGAGGGGGGGGGGTCGGATTACAAAAAATCTTGAAATTATTTTTTAGATATTTGCAAATAAATAATCCACAGTTTTCTAAAGAGTAAATGTACTAAAAAGCTAAAAATTTCTATAATTTGCCCCCCCCCCCTTTCGCCCCCATACAGTCAATTTTGATAGTTGATTTTTACAGGAATACTTTCTTAAAGTAATAAAGAATAACTCTACAAAATTTGATCAAGATAGGAGAGAGTTTTAATTTTTGCCCCCACTCACATTTTGGATAGTTGGGAGTCGAATTTCAAAAAATCCTGAAATTACTTTTTAGATATTTGTATTTAGAATTTTATTAAGTAAAAATCAAGTAGATATCTTATTGTTCTTAATTGAAAATGCATAATTAGTGTAAACACATTGCAAAGATATTTTGCCCCTTTTGACTCCCTTAGGGGTCGAATTTCAAAAAATCCTAAAATCAATTTTTAGATATTTTAATTTAGTATCTTTATAAGTAAAACGCAAGTAGATATTTTATCGTCATTAAGAGATATCGCATAATCAGTAAAAACACACTTTGGCCCATTTGACCCCCTTAGGGGTCGAATTTCTAAAAATCCTTTCTTAGTGAGCCCCTATGTCATAGATTTAATATCCTCTCCAAATTTCATGTTTCTATGTCCAGTGGTTCTGGCTGTTTTGATGATGAGTGAGTGAGTGAGTGAGTATATCGGGCAAAGAATTTTATATATATAGATTATTTTATTGTTGAAATGATGAATGACCAACCCCATTTTTTATAATTTTGTAATATTGGTTTATAGACCCTGAAGAAGGAGGGAAAAATCCTCCGAAACGTCGGTTTGAAAGGAAATGAGGAAGGATTCCAATAAATTACACCTTATTTTATATGTGTTAATTTTTTCTTTCCTCACTACCTCTGGGGTTTTTTATTAAGCTATTTATTTATTTAAAAAATAAAAACGTAAATTAGCACTTTAAGGTAGTTGTTTCGCGACAATACTAGCAAAAAGTTAATGCTAGAGTATATAGAACAGACAATAAGTATTCATAATTCATAAGCCTAAAACGTTTTGCTCTTTATGTACCGATTCTAGCCAATCCAGTGCTCTTTTGACAAATCTGGCACCATTGTAAGAGATTGAATATTTTTATATTAAAAAGACAGATAAAATACATTTTAAAAGTTAAAAAATTTCTATAAAAATAGTTTTTTTTTATTTTTTAACAAACGTAATCAACGCCTACGTTACACCTTATGAAAATTATAATTTTGAAAAAATCTAGCACATTATACATCTTTATACATCTTTCGCTGGTTAAATAAATGCACTGTTGCCACATTGTTTTTAGTGTAAATTTTTTTTATACATGTTTCATTATTTATTCATTAATATCTCAGAAATTGTGTGACTATGAATCAAAACTGTCTTAAAATATGTATTGGTTAATGTTTACTGTTGATTTAGTTTTTTTTGTAAACATGGTAAGAAGGATTTCTTAATTATAATTAAATAAATTCTAAGAAAAACCCATTTGGCGGAAGAACTACCTTAAATAATGTGATATGATTTATTTATAATTAAAGAGGGCCATGTAATAATTTTATAAAAAATACTGGTCAGCAGTCTCGGCTAAGATGAACCGTGCAATAGATGTCTTAATAAAACCAACCAGCAGATGATCTGTAGACCTGAAATAAATTAAATTTAGTCAGAATTAATCAAAAAATAGATAAACGAGCAATTTTAAAATTAAATTGGAGGAAAAAGTTTCAATTTTTCACGAAAAATGCCCCTGGCCCTCAGAAAAAAAGAACTTTTTGGCATAATTTTAAGTGAATTCGTTTATCGCACATATAGCATGAAATATGAAATTTATTCAGTATAATAAAGTCTATTTAAAATAAATAACCTAATTTTTTTATTAAGCTATTTATTAAAAACAAAACAAAAAAACAACTAAAATTAGCACTTTAAATAATGTGATAGGAATTTTCGAGGGTGAACCGAGACCTAATATCGTGTACATCTACTTCCACTTCCACTTTCATCTCCAAGTAGAAGAAAATAGATTATCTAATGAATTCCAAAGTAATTCCAAATAATTCCAAAGACGGTGTACACCTAATTCCAATCGCGGTTCACCCCCGAGATTTTTTATAATTAAAGAGGGCGGCATAATAATTTTACAAAAAAAGTCAGTCATAAGTTTGAGATACACTGCGATATAATATATAATTCAAATTTCAAATTAATTGTTTTGTATGAATTTGTCTATTATGTATATAAATATGATTTTAATAAATAAAACAAGTGTGGAATTGTAACTATTTTTCTAATTTGATTATTTAATACCTTCAAAGTTTTCCTATTCCTATCCTATTGAATATAATTGAATATGCAATTTCAAAAAGGGCATATTTTGAGAAATACACTTTTTCATTTAAATGTAATCTGGAAGGTTCCCTGCACCTACTATGTTCGAAAAAGGCAGAACTCTGAAATTAATTTTACTTCCCCCAAAATATAACTTAAAAAATAAGTATTCTAATTTTACACTGTTTTAGAAAATAATTAGTTTTTTTCATTCCTGAACATTTTTAATTTTCTGACATGTGCTATTTTAGAAAGTGCAATATTCAATTATTTTAAAAATAATAGAATAAGACAAAGAAAAAGAAAAGAGATAAGAAAAAGAAGACTAATTAAAGATCTATTTTTTAAATTAGTATTAGTTAACTAGTATGAGAAAATGAAATGGAATAATATTCTAGCTAAAAAATATATCGATCTAAGTAAGTAAAGTTAGAAATAATTTAGACTGGAAATTTGATGCTTTATATGAAATTAGTTAAAATACTGGATTGTGGAAATAATTTTTAAAGTAATACTCTAATTTTGAAGCAGAAGCCAAAAAATAAAATAGAAAGTAAATTGAGAAAATATATTTTAATTTTTATTAAAGTTACACGTTTCGCCGACTTTACAGACTTCTTCAGGGCTTCTACAATTATAAGAACATTGTTAATATCAAGTTAATAGATTATATAGAGCGACCAAATAGGCTAATTAAGGGAAAAAAATGAATTTGACATGAATTGAGAGGATCCCCTGTGGTCTCAGGTCTCAATTCTAGATTTTTACAGAAAAATAAAATATTAATTCGATAGATATTTTTATCGATTTTAATAGATGAGTATTTATAGAGAATAAATTCGCTATTTGTTTTGATATAAAAGGGAAAAATTTACTTTTGACACCGTCAAAACAAACTGAAATGAATGTAAATGACCGTATTCTAATTGGTTGTTTAATATGATAGTTTGTTTTGAGAATATTAATTTAAAAATAAATCTATAGGGAAGCTTACCTAGATGCTGCAAATCTGAACTGAGCAGTTGCAGAGTGTTTCATAATGTATATACTACGCCTCCCGTATTTGCCTGAAGAATAAAATACATTTTAATAAAAAGCCTTTAGCTAGTCTAACTTATCAACCCTCAGTCACCACACACAAAATTAATAAAAAAAAGTTCAATTAATCACTTTTCATGAATTTTTATATTAAAGTAAAGAAAATTTTGAAAATTTTTAGAAATTAAGAAGTTGTTTATATTATCACTATCACGGTCCCTTTTATATACCCTTTTCTATTGTGCTTATCTCCCCCTTCCAATTTCCCCCCACTCTCCCTATCTTTTCTCCTCTTAATTTTAATCGGCTTAGTAAACTAAGTCATACTAGTTTCACGTATCATTTTTAATTATTTAACCATGTTTAAATCACACTACTCTACTTTCACTTATCACTAAACTAATTTTCGATGTTCACTCAATAGGGATTTTTTGTAGAATATATACCTTGAGGTCCGAAAGGATTAGTTATTTGGAGGGAAAATATTAAAAATTTGGACAATAAAGTATCCAAGGAGATATTTTAAATACTACAAACTAATATAGAGTGACTTGTGGTGGCAAACTCACGAATAGACGCATTCATTGACTAATCTGAAGAAATATTAAAAAAAAACCTACTATCAATGTTAAGTCGAATTTCTATATGAGCTCAAGCCATGGCTCACTCCATTATAAACACCGAGGTCCGAAAAGATTAACTATTTGGAGGGAAAATATTAAAAATTTGGACAAAAAGTAATACTAATTATTCCAAGGAAATATTTTTAATACTACAACCTAATATAGATTCACTTCAGGTGTCGAACACACCAACAGACACATTCATTGTCTAACAACAAGAAATATTTAAAAAATAACATTATCAAGTAGGATTTTTATTTGAACTCAAGCCATTATATACCCCGAGGACAGAAAGGATTAATTATTTGAAGGGAAAATATTAAAAATTTGGACGAAAATTAATACTAACTATTCCAAGGAAATATTTTAAATACTACAACCTAATATAGAATCACTTGAGGTGTCAAACACACCAACAGCCACAGTCATTGACTAAAAACAAGAAAGAAAAAAACAAAACAAAAACTAATCAATTTTATGTCAAAATTCCATTTGAATTCAATCCATGGCTCACTCCATTATATACCCCGATGTCCGAAAAGATTAACTATTTTGAAGGAAAATATTAAAAATTTGGACAAATAGTAATACTGGATAGATTCAATTGTATGTATTTATCTACTCGTATTATTTATATAAATATGATTTATATAAATAAAAACAAGTGTAGAGTTGGTTGTATCTAAGTTATTAATTTGATTATTTAATACCTTCAAAGTTTCGCTATTCCTATCCTATTGAATATAATTGAATATGCAATTTTGAAAAGGGCATATTTTGAGAAATACACTTTTTCATATA
Source organism: Forficula auricularia (assembly GCA_024734495.1). Classification (NCBI taxonomy): domain Eukaryota; kingdom Metazoa; phylum Arthropoda; class Insecta; order Dermaptera; family Forficulidae; genus Forficula; species Forficula auricularia. Next base: position 506,640 of record JALMQS010000216.1, read on the forward strand.
AATGTAATCTGAAGGTTCCCTGCACCTACTATGTTCAAAAAAGGCAGTTTTCTAAACTTTACACTACTTTAGAAAATAATTTGTTTTTTTTTCATTCCTGAAAATTTTCAATTTTCTAATATATATGCTTTTTTAGAAATTGCATATTCTATCATTTTAAAAATAATAGAAAAAGACAAAGAAAAAGATAAGATGTATGAAAAAGAAGACTAATTAAAGATATATTTTTTAAATTAAAAAGTATTAGTTTATTAGTATAAGAAAATGAAATAGAATAAAATTCTAGATAAAAAAAATATATGTCTAAGTAAGTAAAGTTATAAATAATTTAAACTGGAATTTGGAAGCCTTACATGAAATTAGTTAAAACTCTGGGTTACGGAAATAATTTTTAAAGTAATACTCTAATTTTAAAGTAGAGGCCAAAAAATAAGATAGCCAAGTAAATTGAGAAAATATATTTTAATATTTGCAAACATTACACGTTTAGTCTACTAAGCCATTTCTTCAGGGCTTCTACAATTATAAGAACATTGTTAATATCAAGTTACAAGATTATTTAGAGAGACCAAATAGGATAAATAAAAGGGAATATAAAGGGAAAAATTACTTTGTCATGAAATCAGAGGATCCCTGTAGTCTCAATCTTAGATTTTTACCAAAAAATAAAATATTAATTCGAAAGAAATTTTTATCAATTTTAATAGATGAGTATTTATAGAGAATAAATTCCCTATTTGTTTTGATATAAAGGGGAAAATTTACATTTGACACCCTCAAAAAAAACTCAAATGAATGTAAATGACCATATTCTAATTGGTTGTTTAATATTATAGTTTGTTTTTAGAATATTAACTTAAAAATAAATCTATAGAGATACTTACCAAGATGCTGCATATCTGAGCTGACCAAATGCAGAGTGTTTCATAATGTAGGTACATACTACGCCTCCCGTATTTGCCTGAGGAATAAAATACATTTTAATAAAAAGCCTTTAGCTAGTCAAACTTATCAACCCTCAGTCACCACGCACAAAATTAATAAAAAAAGTTCAATTAATCACTTTTCATGAATTTTTATATTAAAGTAAAGAAAATTTTGAAATTTTTTAGAAATTATTATTATAATCCCTATCACTCTTATATACCCTCTATTGTCCCTATCTCCTCCCCCCCATTACCCCTCCCACTCTCCCTATCTTCTCCCCTCTTATATCCCCTCGAGAGGAATTAGTTCAAACTATTCTTAGCTTATCTTCCGATATAATCTTAATCGGCTTAGTATTCTAATTCATACTAGTTTCACATATAATTTTTAATTATTTAACCATGTTTAAATAACACTACTCTACTTTCACTTATCACTAAATTAATTTTCGATATTCACTCAAAAATGCTTTTTTGTAGAATATATACGTTGAGGTCCGAAAGGATTAATTATTTGGAGTGAAAATATTAAAAATTTGGACAATAAAGTAATTCTAATAAATCCAAGGAGATATTTGAAATACTACAACCTAATATAGAGTGACTTGTGGTGTCAAACTCACCAATAGACGCATTCATTGACTAATCTGAATAAATATTAAAAAAAAATAACTTATTATCAATGTTAAGTCAAATTTCTATTTGAGCTTAAGCCATGGGTCACTCCATTATATACCCCGAGGTGTGAAAAGATTAACTATTTGGAGGGAAAATATTGAAAATTTGTACAAAAAGAAAAACTAATTATTTCAAGGAAATATTTTTAATTCTACAACTTAATATAGATTCACTTGAGGTGGCAAACACACCAATAGACACATTCATCGAATAACAACAAGAAATATTTAAAAAATAACACCAACCTATCATTACAAAGTAGGATTTTTATTTGAGATCAAGCCATTATATACCCGGAGGTCAGAAAGGATTAATTATTTGGAAGGAAAATATAAAAAATTTGACAAAAAGTAAAACTAATTATTCCAAGGATAATATTTTTTAATACTATAATCTAACATAGATTCACTTGAGGTGTCAAACACACCAAAAGACACATTCTTTGACTAAAAAGAGGAAATATTAAAAAAAAAACAATAACATATCAATTTCTATGTGAGCTCAAGCCATGGCTCACTCCAATATATACCCCGTGGTCGGAAATGATTAATTATTTGGAGGGAATATATTAACAATTTCGACAAAAAGTAAAACTATTTATTCCAAGGAAAAAATTTAAATACTTCAACCTAATAGAGAATCACTTGAGGTGTCAAACAGACCAACAGACACATTCATTGACTAAGCACATGAAATATAATCAATTTTAAATCGAAATTCCATTTCAGCTCAATCCACGGGTCACTCCATTATATACCCCGAGGTCCGAAACAATTAATTATTTGGAGGGAAAATATTAAAAATTTTGACAAAATAATAATTTAAATTTTTAAAAATAGGTATTTTAAATACGAAAGCTAATATAGAGTCACTTCTGGTGTCAAACAGACCAACAGACACCTTGGTTATGGCTCACTTCCATATATACCCCCTGGTCGGAAAGGATTAATTATTTGGACGAAAATATTAAAAATTTTGACAAAAATTTAATTCTAATTTTTAAAAGCACGTATTTTAAATAGTACAACCTAATATAGAGTCACCTGTAATATCAAACAGACCAACTGTCTGTTAATCAGAAGAATTATTTAAAAAAAAACACGAACTTATAAATTTCAAGTCGAATTTCTATTTGAGATCCAGCCACGGGTCCCCGAATATAGACCCTGAGGTCCGAAAGGATTAATTATTTGGAGGGAAAATATTAAAAATTTGGACAAAAATTAATACAAATTATTTCAAGGAAATATTTTTAATACTAAAACCTAATATAGATTCACTTGGGGGTGTCAAACACACCAAGAGAAACATTAATTGACTAAAAACAAGAAATAAAAAAAAAAACTAATCAATTTTAAGTAAAAATTCCATTTGAGCTCAAGCCATGGGTCACTCCATTATATACCCCGAGGTCCAAAAATATTAACTATTTGGAGGGAAAATATTAAAAATTTAGACAAAAAGTAATACAAATTATTGCAAGGAAATATTTTTACTACTACAACCTAATATAGGTTCACTTGTATGTATTTATCTACTCGTATTATTTTTATAAATATGATTTTAATAAATAAAAACAGTTTTAGAGTTGTATCTAAGTTTTTAATTGGATTATTTAATACTTTCAAAGTTTCCCTATTCCTATTCTATTGGATATAATTGAATATGCAATTTTGAAAAGGGCATATTTATATTATATTAATTTTACTGTCCCCAAAATGTAACTTAGAAAATAAGTTTTCTAAATTTTACACTACTTTAGAAAATAATTTGTTGTTTTTTCAATCCTGAACATTTTCAATTTTCTAATATGTGCTCTTTTAGAAATTGCATATTCAATTATTTTAAAAATAATAGAATAAGACAAAGAAAAAGAAGACTATTTAAAGATATATTTATTAAATTAAAAAGTATTAGTTTATTAGTATAAGAAAATGAAATGGAATAATATTCTAGATAAAAAAAAATATATGTCTAAGTAAGTAAAGTTATAAATAATTTAAACTTGAATTTTGAAGCTTTACATGAAATTAGTAAAAATTCTCGTTTGTGGAAATAATTTTTAAAGTAATACTCTAATTTTAAAGTAGAGGCCAAAAAAATAAGATAGCCAAGTAAATTGAGAAAATATATTTTAATATTTGCTAACATTACACGTTTAGTCTACTAAGCCGACTTCTTCAGGGCTTCTACAATTATAAGAACATTGTTAATATCAAGTTACAAGATTATTTAGAGAGACCAAATAGGCTAATTGTTTTGATATAAAGGGAAAAAATTACTTTGTCATGAATTCAGAGGGTCCCTGTGGTCTAAATCTTAGAGTTTTACCAAAAAATAAAATATTTATTCGAAAGATATTTTTATCGATTTTAATAGATGAGTATTTATAGAGAATAAATTCGCTATTTGTTTTTATATAAATGGGAAAAATTTACTTTTGATACCGTCAAAAAACTCAAATGAATGGAAATGACCATATTCTAATTGGTTGTTTAATATGATAGTTTGTTTTGAGAATATTAACTTAAAAATAAATCTATAGAGATGATTACCAAGTTGCTACAAATCTGAGCGGACCAGGTTCAGAGTGTTTCATAATGTACATACTACGCCTCCCGTATTTTCCTGAAGAATAAAATACATTTTAATAAAAAACCTTTAGCTAGTCTTACTTATCAACCCTCAGTCACCACTCACCACAAACAAAATTAATAAAAAAAAAATTTATTTATAAAATTAATTGTGTCGCTAATACTCTCTTAGGAACTGATGATGGCATTATTTAATTAAAGCCGAAACGTTTTCTATAATTGGGAGTTTTTTATTCAGCAGAGGCTACCCATTGGCTGAATCCCTCTCCATTACTTAATTATATACATATACAGCCATCAAATTGTATCAACTTTATTGGTATATTATTTGTTTGAAATATACATGTTAATTTACATCAAGCAGAGGGATAACCTCTCGACAAAACAAATTCTTTTCAATAAAATTATTTATATATCTTTTGAAAATATTTTTATGATTAAAATAGTATTAGTAGTTTTAAAGTTATACTTTGAAAGACAAATAATTAGAGAGATTGGTACTTACTTTTGTTTTCTGGAAAATGAAACTTTTGAGCACCTTTTTGCAGATTAGGAGCCGGAAGAATTTTGAGTATAGTTAAGACACACATGCATATATATAGAGGTGAACTCGCGGGGTTGATTTTTTCCCCCTAAGAGAGATGTCAAAAAACTCTAAAGTAGCCAACATTAAACAAAGAAATTCCCTAAACTGATATTTTTTAAAATATATTTTGGATAAAATTTTTTATCATTCACTTGGTGAACATCGCTTGATAGGTTTTATAAATAATATTATTGATTATCGATAAAAAAATAATTAAATTTACCTGATAGTAAACTAGTAAACAAAATGTCTTAAAGGGGAAGAAACCCACTCGCAGGGTCACCAACACTTGGATTATTTTTCCACCTAAAACATTGTGTTTAATAGTTTATTATCCGGTAAATTTAATTATTTGTTTATCGATATCTATTAATAGTAATATTTTTTATAAAATTTCATTTATCAAGCGATGCCGAAAGTGAATGTTAAAAAATATTATCCAAAAGTACATTTTACAAAATATCAGTTTAGGGTTTTTTTTTTTTTTTTGTTTAATATTGGCCATTTGATTTCACACTTAAGAGAAAAATAATTCATTTGTTGGCGACCATGCGAGTTCCCTCTATATATACCATGTGTGTGTCTTTTATCTATGCTCATAATTCTTACAGCTCAAGTCTATATCTATCTATAGTCATAATTCTTTCTTTCGGCTCCTAATCAGCAAACTTTTTCTCAAAGTTTGAACTTCTTCAGAAAATAAAAGTAAGTACCATACTCTATAATTATTTGTCTTCAAAACATAACTTTATTATTACTAATCCTACTTTAATCTTAACAATATTCTCAATAGATTTATGAATAATTTGATTGAAAATATTTTGTTTTACGGAGAAATTTTGAATATTAAAGTAAAATCTTTGGTGTTGTCTTCTGCTTGATGTAAATATACATATAGATATGACTTAAATGATCGAAATTTTAATTAACAAAAATTAAATTACTAAAATGTTCAGATATGGACTCTTTTTCTTTTAATAATCTAAACTTTTTAGAGAAAAATAAGTATTCGTAAATATTTTTTATTTGAATTAAATGCAAACTAAAGAAAATTTTTTTGGAACTTTTTTTTAATTTTTAAAATATAAAATGCTAGGTAGGTTTCACATATAGTAAAAGATCAGATGCTTGTTTAGCACGACGCTAAACAAGCATCTGATCTTTTATTTATGTGAAACCTACCTAATATTTTATATTTAAAAAATGTTCCAAAAAAATTGTCTTCACTTTATTTAACATGTTTCACCAAGAACCTACAGCCTACAACATTCTCCATTAACAAAATTGAATTAAAGGAAATTTCTTCACCAAAACAATTTGTATTATTGTCTATATTTAAAATATTTAATTTTTTCTATAGTGTCCCTTTTTGAGCCTTAGAAATGCAACTTTTTTTTTTTTTTTTTATTTGAAAGTTTTCCATTGATAAAGGTAGAAATTCTCTCGAAACAGTTGTATTTAATTAAACGTTTAGAGATTGTTTTATAAAATAATTGTATTCATTTTGAATATATACAGGGTGTTCCACAGAACTCGTTCATTAAATGTTTTCATGGAAGGAGTTGAGAGAAAATTTTGAACTTTGAGATATTTATGTTTTGGAATATGCTCTTTTTAAATAAATTATTAACAACTTTTGGACACTTTCTGCTTTGCCGCAATCGCTATCAACTTTCTTATTTTCTATGGAACTCCCCAAATATTTTTGCATCATTAAATTAAGTAAGTGTTAAAAACTAAGATGATTTTGTATAATGCACTTGATGTCTCAAATTTATAATTTCTGAGTTATTTTAGATAGGTTGTAAAATCTACCAATTTAGCGTTCATATTTAAAAATTAATAATAATTAAACTATTATTTGTAGAATTAATTTGATTAATCAGAACTTTTAATTAGACATTATAGAAACTTAGTTAATCATAAAAATTCAAATTTTATATCCAGGATGACCATAATAATTGTTTATTTCTGAAAATCAAAAAGTTGTTAATACTCAATTTTTTCAAATAGAACATGGCATAAATTTTAGTATTTTTGAATTCTACATAAAAATCCAATAGAAGTTTATTAAATATTCTCTATACCTAAAATGAATAGTTTTTTAAATAAAAAATATTATTAAATTTCACTCGTCTAGATCTTATTTATTATGTATAAATAATTAAGATCTGGACGAGTGAAATTTAAAATGATTTTTATTTAAAAACTATTATTTTTAGCTATAGGGTATATTTAATAAACTTCTATTGAATTTTTATTGTAGAATTCAAAAATGCTAAAATTTATGGCATGTTCCATTTGAAAAAATTGAGTATTAACAACTTTTTGATTTTCAGAAATAAACAATTATTATGGTCATCTGGATAGAAAAATTGAATTTTTATGATTAAGTAAGATTCTTTAATGTCTAATTAAGAGTTCTGGTTGATCAAATAAATTCTACAAACAATAGTTTAATTAATAATAATTTTTAAAGATGAACGCTAAATTGGTAGATTTTACAACCTATCTAAAATAACTTAGAAATTATAAATTTTAGATATCAAGTGCATTATACAAAATCATCTTAGTTTTTAACACTTAATCTAATGATAGAAAAATATTTGGGAGTTTCCATAGAAAATAAGAAAGATGATAGCGATTGCGTCAAAGCAGAAAGTTGTTAATAATTTATTTAAAAAGAGCATATTCCAAGACATAAATATCTCAAAGTTCAAAATTTTCTCTCAACTCCTTCCATGAAAACTTTTAATGAACGAGTTCTGTGGAACACCCTGTATTTATACCTATATATTATTTGGGTGGACTCCAATACTCTCAACAGGCCCACGAGTCTGGTCTGACAACAGGTAGTAGAGGTAGTGTCTTTTGGTCAGATTTTCATTAGGGAGGGGGAAGGAATATTTTGCTCAAAAAAGTTCAGTTGAATTACTTCATTCATGGAATAGAGGCTCTGAGTCTCTCTATAGTTTTTTGGATTTATTGCTATATACATACATTTATTACTTGTTCTTCACTAGGTAAGCCTTTTAGATATATGTGTATATTGATTGTATTTCACTGTTTAAATATAAATGACAAAAGTTTCTTTTTAAAGGGTTTCAGTGGTGTTTCACAAGTAAAAAAATAAAAATTAAAAAATTTCTTTAATTATATTTTTGGAAGACATCTCTTTTGGAAACTCCTGATGATGGGCTCATAACCCGAAATATGTATAGAGAAAATAAAACTCCAAAAATATAATTAAAGGAATTATTTAATTTTTATTTTTTTACTTGTGAAACACCACTATAACCGTTAAAAAACTCCTGTAAACACAGGTTAATATCATTATGTTTCGGTATAAACCAACACCGCTTTCCCTAAATATTAAATATAAATCATTGGGATTCAGTTCCATAAATTAGTAATGTAATTTTTGTTTTTCAAAGGACCAGGAACAAAATAAATGTTTATTTACGACTTATCAATTGCAACGTTTCGCCACTTTTATTGCAGCTTCTTCAGGCTCTAAGCACTTTGTCAATTTTTTAAGCTCTGCTATTATTACACATATAGACACTCGAATACATTTCTATTTCATTATCAACAATTCAAAAACACCAATATCAACAAATATACAATTATAACTTTTACAATTTCACTGGTAAAATTTAAAACATTTCAAAATTAGTCAACATATTATAAAACGATTTACAATATACAACTATATACAAAAATCGGTCAAAATATCTTAAAAATAAAATATGCAATAAAAGTGGTGAAACGTTGCAATTGATAAGTTGTAAATAAACACTTATTTTGTTCCTCATCCTCCGAAAAATAAAAATTACATTAAATATAAATAAGTACAGATTTTCAATAGAATAATCTAGAAAAGTTTATTTAAAAAAAGGAGGTTTTAATTATTCCTTTCACAAATGATTATTTGGAAATCTCACAGATGTCTCTTCAATTTTTAAAATTTTAATAAAAGAGCATTCTCATGGAACACGTGGGTTTTTAATAAATGTTTTAATATTCATATAGTAAATAACAAAAGGTCAGATATGAATAGTTTTTGCTAATTTTTATCAAGAATTTTAGATTTTTTTTATAAATATTTATTTTATTAAATTGAATTAAAGGTAATTTCGTCAGCAAGTCAAATTTGTATATCTATTTTCAAAATATTTAATTTTTTAGAGATGCTTTATCAGCCGTATAAAAACGTACTTTTTTCAAAATATTTTGATCTATAAAGGTGAAATATGATCATTTTAGAAATAGCAATTGAAATGGTGAATTTCAGATTGTATTTGACTAAAATTTATATATATATATACATATATTTTTTTTTTCTGATTTTATAAACTGATTAGTTTTTATTCAAATTATTTACTTTCTTCCGCAATTTATTATTTTTTATAGTAATATATGTTTTTGTCCACTCTGTTTTTGAAAGCCTCAGTCTATACTATATACATATTATGTTATTTATTTACATCAAGCAGTGAACAACCTCAATGATTTATCTTTATTAATACATTTTTTTTGTTGGTAACACATTGAAGGAAATAAGAAAGTCTTTTTTTATTTTCAAAATCGGTATGGCTCTCTAAGTATTTTAAAGATTTTACAATATATTTGACGGCAAATATTTTGAGCTATAAAAGTGAAATATATTCAGTTTACTAATAGAAATTCATTGAAGGTGGCAATAAAAGAGATTGTCTTTTGCTGAAATTATAAATTTGATTTATAACCAGACTATAGATTCGAGAGCTTTGCCCTCTTCATCAGTCTATTACAATTGATTCACATTAATTAATGTTGAATGGAAATTTATTTCTCCATCAGAAGTGTCTTTTTTACTTTTATTGTCTCCTTCAATATATAAACATTCTGCTATGCACTGCAAAAAACATTCAATTTAATGGAAATTCAGCTTGTATTTGACTAAAATTTATATATTATGTAAAGTTGGTGTAGGGAAATAAGGACAATAGCTTATGCAAATAATTTTTATTTTTAGCCAACGTTTCGTCAACTTTGTTGACTTCCTCAGGGCTCTAAAAAATGAAAGGCCTCAATTAATACATATTATAACAATTTCAAATCAAAAACAAACTTTGATCTCAAAACAACTTCAATACAGACAAAAACAAATCAACACACACAAAAAAACTAATTTTACATACCAAATAAAGTAACTCAAGATTGCATATTTGTCATTTTATCAATATTCCTTCCTAGAAAACATATCAGGCCAGTCATCCCACAGATTGAAAATATTTTCTTTTTTTAAATCTTAAAATATATTTCTTTGTTCTTTTCTTTGTATACATTTATATTACTTTATTTTTTCTCAAAAACGAAAAAACGAAAAGCTGAGGAAGTCATCAAAATTGACGAAACGTTGGCAAAAAATAAAAATTATTTGCATAAGCTATTGTCCTTATTTCCTTACAACAACTTTATTAATTTAATCCAGAGACATAAATAATCATAATAATTTATTTATATGATATATATTTTTAATATAAATTATTGACATTCTCCCGTCATTTATTATTATTATTTTTGTCAAACTCCCAGTTTAGTCCCAGGTAACACACAATATCCTCAGAATATTCTAACAAGATTTAAATGTCCTTAGAATATCCTTAGAATATTCTTAGGATATTGTGGTTACCTGGGGTAGGATACAATGGCGTATCGATAAGGATATAAGAGTTTATTTCTTTTCTAGGACATTAATTGTAACCTAATAATTAATTTTTTACGGAATATTTTTCTCTGTTTCAGAATTCATCATGATTTTTTTACAAAAGAGTACGCAAGATATTGCAATGGATAACCTGTTCAAAAGTCTGCTAGAGTGGTTGGAAGAAAACGATGGATTGGAAGAGAACAGAAATTTTGTGCATTTTCTGCTCCCTGAGGAAAAGGACAAATTGCTGCAGCGGTTTCTCTCGGATGAGGAAATGCTTAGCGAACAGATTCGCGTGGATTGTCTTCCTTTTTTTCTTGACAAAGAGACAAAATCTTTCAGCTTTAATAAACGTTCAAGCAATCAAATAATTATGAATCGCCTTTTAGAAATAATAACTCAATACTGTCCGAATATCGAGACAATCGATTTGAAAAATTTATGGATCCAGCCTGAAAACAAAGAGGCGTTTAAAGCCCTTCTGACAGAGTGCAAACATTTGAAATCCCTGCGATTGCCGTGTCAGGGTCTGGCTTGTGCAATCGGTCAAGTTTTGTTAGAGGAAGATTTTAACCTGCAGGACCAGGATGTTCAAACTCAACTGTTAAAAATCGAATATATCTCTGGATTTTGGTTAAGGGCATCAGATTGTGCCAAACTCATAAACATTCTACCCAATTTGAAAAGTTTGGGCATGAATCAACCATTAGGTCCATTCATATACAATTATACTAAAAATAACCAATTTCCCAAACCATTGAATAACATAATCGAATTCTCGGATCGATATACACACTTGAGCACTTTAGAACAATTTATAAAATGTTGTCCTAATGCAGAAGAGATTTCTCTAATCCTCCCAGATATTGGTTCTATTGAAAATCTTTGGAGATTTCCATTACTCACGAGGATAGTTTTACGATTAGAAGATTCCGCTCAAGTTAAAGAACTCGTTGACTTATTAAAAAGGATTGGAGGGCGAATTACACAGTTGAGTGTAATTACTCGTGACGAAGTACTTGACGTAAACATTTTTAAAAAGTTATGTCCCCAATTAACTCTTTTACGAATTAATAGTACAACTTATAGATTTAAGTAAAATGGTTGAAATATCATTTTATTTCCAGCTATTAGGAGGACTTCAAAATCCCTTCTATCTAAAAGATTATTTTAACCATAACACGATGATGTATTTGACTTTACTAATAATTTATTTCTTTTTTTATGTGAATATAATTTCACATCAATTTTTGTATTCAATTACTGATAAATAAAATATATAAACTAAAATAAATGTATTTACTGTACTCTATTTTGTATCTTTTTATTTTACAGATTTAATATGGTTTAAGATTTGCTTTCAATCAGGGGTAGCAAAAAGCGACATTTGTCCCCTCTGGTACAACTTTTTCCTTAATATTTATTTTTATTAAATGAAAGTTTCAAGGGTTTTGCAATTTTTTTTTATTAATGTTAAATATTATACAAGAGTGCATCCAGGGGGGCGGAGGGGGCGACCGCCCCCTTATAGAGGCCCGTGCCTGGCGGGAGTGCAACACGTGCGTCGCACGCAGAGGCCAAAAAACGGCGGCCAAATCGCCAGGGAATTTATAACAATTTTATTTTTTAATGAACTTGAGATATGAAAAATTTGTAAAAGAAAAACAATTTATTTATTTTTTTTAAATTTTAAAATTGAAAGTTCTATGTGTGCGTGGGGGGGCGTCTCTGACACCCCCCCCCCCCCCCCCCCGCTTGGACAATTCGATCGCGACACACTTTCGAGATAAAATAAAAAGTAGATCGTATATACATCGGGCACCTTATATACATTCTCTCCTCCCCCCCCCCCATAAAAAATTTATGGATCCGCCCTTGCCTGTTCAGAACTTTTTTAATTACTCTATTACTCAAAACATTAATCGTTGATAAAATATTAAAATTTATAATATTATCTATCTTATAACAAGTTAGCACAACCAATTTACAAAAAAACAATCTTAAATCTTATAAAAAATATGGTCGTATTTGACAAATAATACTACTATGGCTCAAATGTTAATATAATTTAAAAAATCTAAACAGAACATTTGTAGAAAATTTAATTTTCTACAAAAAAGTTCATTTAAATAAAATCTCTCCGATTATTGGTTTTCAAGATATATGGGTTTAAAGTTTTATCCAAATAATTTTTTTCCTATTATTCGCTAAAATATTAATTTAATCGTTAAAATCATAAAAGAAAATTTGTTGAAAATTTAATTTTCTACAAAGAAAATCATTTGACTAAAATCTCTTTGATTAATGATATAATAATTTTAAGTTAGAGTGGTTTAAACATTTACCAAAATAAAACATTTTCTATTTTTGGCTTAAATATTAAACTTTAAGAAAAAATTTGTAGAACATTTAATTTTCTACATAACAGCTTATTTGAATAAAATCTCCCAATAATGGTTTTCAAGATAGATGGGCTTAAAGAATTATTATCAAAAAATGTTGTCTCTTATTGGCTAAAATATTAACTTTATTGAAAAAACCTCAAGAGATAATTTGTAGAAAATTTAATTTTCTACAAAAAAGGTCATTTGAATAAAATCTTTCCGAATAATGTTTTTCCTGATAGAGGAGTTTAAAGATTTATCAACATAAAAAATTTTCTATTCTTTAAAATATTAGTTTGATCGAATATCCCTAAAGAGAAAATTTGTAGGAAATTTAATTCTATGCAAAAAATGTATGTTGTATAAAATCTCTCCAATTGATGGTTTTCACGATAGATGAGTTTAAAGATGTATCAGAATAAAAATTTTTCTCTTATTGTTTAAAATATTAGCTTGATCGAATATCCCTAAAGAGAAAATTTGTAGTAAATTTAATTCTCTACAAAAAATGTCTGTTGTATAAAATCTCTCCAATTGATGGTTTTCACGATAGATGGGTTTAAAGATTTATCAGAATAAATTTTTTTCTCTTATTTTTTCAAAATATCAACTTAATCAAATATCCCTAAAGAGAAAATTTGTAGGAAATTTAATTCTCTACAAAAAATGTCCGTTGTATAAAATCTCTCCAATTGATGGTTTTTACGATAGATGGGTTTAAAGATTTATCAGAATAAAATTTTTTCTCTTATTTTATTTTCTATATTTTATATTAGCTTGATCGAATATCCCTAAAGAGAAAATTTGTTGGAAATTTAATTCTCTACAAAAAATGTCTGTTGTATAAAATCTCTCCAATTGATGATTTTCACGATAGATGGGTTTAAAGATTTATCAGAATAAATTTTTTTCTCTTATTTTTTAAAATATCAACTTAATCAAATATCCCTAAAGAGAAAATTTGTAGGAAATTTAATTCTCTACAAAAATGTCCGTTGTATAAAATATATCCTATTAATGGTTTTTAAGAAAAAAAATAATTTATTAATACATACTTGTAAAATGTAAAATTAAGGAACACTTACCCCGCCAGGTACCTAGACAATTTTCTATTGGATAGTGCTGCCATCTGATGGATAACATTTCAAATTTGATTATCCTTTTACGATAAATACCTATTTATAATTTACAACGTGTGTGAGTGTGAGAGAGAGTGTGTATGTTATATTAATCTTATCTAAGATTGATAACAAAATAGAGAATAAAAGAGAAAAATAGTAGTAAAAGTAAAATGTAAATAATTGGTTTAGTTTCATTTCTGAGTGCGTGTTGTTTCGAGTTTACTTTTTGAAAAATTTAATTCAAAATTGGTTTATTGTTAATACAAAATATAAGGTAATTATGAGTATGTGTGCAATTTTTGTTATTATTATATTTTTCTCAATTATTTTTATGTCAATTTTCTTATCGTTTCTTATGAAATTGAATTGTATTAATCGAATTATTTATTTATTTCTGGTTTATTTATTTATTTATTTTTATATTTGTCACTTTATTTATACATTTTATTATTTTCAAATGTATAATCAATTTTCTTTTAAAATGTAGAAAATTATTAAATCGAAATTTTTTCTTGATTTTTTTATCTCTTGATTCACTGTTGAATTTATTAATTTTTATATTTTTTTATAGGTCAGTATCACTTTTGTTATCTCAGACGTTTAGACTCTTACCTATTTACTCAACATACGAGATTGTTGATTCTACTTGGTATAAAATAATTAAATGTGTTTAATACCTAAATAAATTCGATAAATTATTTGATCATTACTATTTTAATTACTAATATTTTATAATTATTTTATAATTAATATGCTTTCTTCTTGAGCTATTCTGTCATGCAAACTAATTAATTGGCCTAGAAATTAATAAAGTAAAGGGTGTGTAGTTTCACAGTGAATGAAACAAAACTCAAAGAGGTTTATTTCATTCACTGTGAAACTACACACCCTTTACTTTATTAATTAATATCATGTTTCACTTAAAACCTACACCACTTTCTCTAAGTAAAATAGCCTAGCCTAGTTATTGTTAAATCTCTGGTTTACATGTAGTCGAATGTTCATTTACGTTATATTTTAATTTTTCTTGTTCTCCATTAGTAAGGAGGGTAAGTCTCTATCAAGGAAAAATTCTTGACTCTTAAATTTATTAAAAAAAAAAACAAAAATAAACAAAGAAATACATTTAAACTCGAAGATCCAATTTTTCAAAAAATGTGTATATTCAGAAACCTGGGCTTTTACTAAAAAAACAATGAAAAGACTGGAACGACACAAAGTTAAATAATTAGAAATATTTTAGGAAAAAAATTAAAATATTATAATATGTATAAATAAGCTGACGTGTTCTGATGTGGCCATCCACTTGACTTTACCATACAACCTGGCCTCTCCTTATATTTAATATTTAATAAAATTATTTATATTCATGTAGGGGGGGGTTAGTTTTTGCATTTTTAAACTCCTGGGGGCCCACTGATTATGTATACAAAATTTGGTTGAGTTTGGTACAAGAGACTAGATTTTCATTTTTGACCATACACCCCCCCCCCATTTTGCGCGTTTAGTTTTTGCATTTTATACTTCTGGGGTCTCACTGATTATATATACAAAATTTGGTTGAGTTTGGTACAAGGGCCTAGTTTTTCATTTTTAGACTTCTGGGGTTCCACTGATTATGTATACAAAATTTGCTTGAGTTTGCTCAAATGGCCTAGATTTTCAATTTTTAACCCCCCTCCACCTCCATTAATTTTGTGTCGATATGCTCCAAAATCTAATCAGCCCTTAATCTCAAATGGGATAAAACTACGTGTGAAATTTGGTTTCGATGTTGAAACAAGTTTTTGAGCTAGCTCGTCCACAAAAATTTGGTAACGCACAGACTAACTAACAACCACACAGACTAACAGACATTTTGACAAAACAATTATTATCTCAAAAAATATAATTTTTTCGATGTTCAGTTATTATGGTTTTTTTGTAGAGCGAAATGCCGTGGTTTTGCTCAATTTTTTTAATCAAAATAGTTTCAGCCGTTTGTGAGATATTTTGAAAAAAAAGAACGAAAAAAACACTTTTTTCATGCACGATTACAATACTTGACCATACCCTGTATGGTAAAGTAAAAAACAAAAATGGAAAATATCATTTTTGGTATCTGGAAATTGCAGATAACTCAAGTGGGAGTGAAAGCTTGAACTATCACAATTGGATCTTCTGACAGTATAAATGACATATAAACAAAAACCAAACTTATTTATTAAAAAATATTTAAAATTAAGTGAAATTTGAATAGTAACTTTATTGTTAACTTCAGGTCTGTTTATTATTTTTCTCTTATTTATTCAAATAAGTATTAATAATGGGGGTCAGATAGGCTAGGCGGGTAGCGTGACAGCGAGCTAACCAGGGGACCCGGGTTCGAATCCGACTCGAGGCATCCAGCTAATATCTGACCCCCGGGGGTAGAGACAAATTTTAAAAAATATATAACTAGTATCGTAATTAGGCTTATGGCTAGAAAGGCCGAAAAGCCAAAAAAAAAAAAAAAAAAAAAAAAAAGTATTAATAATAATAATCCAATCATATAAAGGTTTTTTTTAAAAAATAAATAAATATCAATAGTATTTTCAATCGTAATTTGAATTATAATTTTTAATAGAAAAAATACGAAATTAAAAATAACTAAGGACATATAATATCTAAGAAGGTTTAAATAATTTAAATAATATCTAATAAAAAAATCAGTAACATTTTTCAATATACCTACTAGTATATATAGTGGTGTAGCCAGAAAATTCCCATGTGGGGGGGGGTCAATCCACAAAGCAAAATATTTATTGGGAATTTTTTTTTATTAAAACAATAGACCAGTTAAATGGTGTTTTTACCCGGAAAGTTTTGGAGTAATTGTAATTCCTTCGAGCCTTCATGTTTTTGTATATGCTGAATCCGAATCTTAGGTTTACTAAGAAAATTTCGTGTCGGAACATTGTCAAAAATGCCAAAAAAGGTGAAAAATCTCCTTTTTTGGCGGTTTTTTTGCTTATAATTCAAAAACAAAAAACTTTTTGAAAATAATCTTTTCATTCAAAATGAAAGTTCATTAAATTTCATACAAATTTCATTATTTAGGTTTTTTCTCCGACCAACCGTTCTGGCTCAAGCGCTAGATGAAAATTTGAGTTTTTTTTTTTGTTTCCGCAAATCCCAAAAATTCGCACTTTTTTCGATTTTTTTCACATTTTGACCATGAAGGAGAACATTTTCGAAAAAGACCATTCTATACATTTTTAAACTAGATTAAATTTTCTACAATTCAATCAAATTTTTATCTCAAATGAATAATGGTAACCCGAGGGTGACCTTTTGAAAAACTGTAATTTTTTGCAAAAAATCGCAGTTTTTCCTTTATAAAATGAAAACCACTCATCCAAGAAGCTTAATTTCTATCTCATTCTCTACGAAATTTTGTTTACTTGAATCACTTTTTTGTTACAACTCTTAGATTTATAGATATCCAGCATTTTCCCTGACAATTCTGAGGATTCGGATCATGCCCTGTCATGGAAATATCTATAAATCTAAGAGTTTTATCAAAAAAGTGGTCCAAGTAAACATTCAAGTCAATAGAATTTCCTAGAGAATGAGATAAGAATCGAGTTCTTAGGATGAGTGGATTTCATTTTATGAAGGAAGAATTGCGATTTTTTGCAAAAAATTGGAGTTTTTCTAAACTTCAAACTCATTGAGTCACGGATTATCATTTATCCGAAACTTTTTTTGAATTGTAGCAAATTTTATCTAGTTTAAAAAAATGTATAGAGTGGTCTTTGTTGAAAACGTGCTCCTTCATGGTCAAAACGGGAAAATATCGAAAAAAGTGCGAGTTTTTGGGTGATCCGGGGGGGGCTGCCGAGGTCAAAATCTTTGATTTTGCGCTTGAGCCCGAACGGTTGGTCGGAGAAAAAAACCTAAAAAATGAAATTTGTAGAAAATTTTATAAACTTTCATTTTGAATGGAAGGGTTAATTACGAAAAGTTAATAGTTTTCAAGTTATAAGCGAAAAACCGCTAGAAAATGGAGATTTTCACCTTTTTTTGTATTTTCTACAATGTTGGGTAACGAAATTTTGCTGGGAGACCTCATATTTGGATTCAGCCACCCCAAAAACACATATATGCAAAAAATCAGAACTACTCCAAAACTTTACCCATAGGGGCCCATTTGAGCATAAGACTAGATAGTCAATAATAGAAATCCTTTGTCTTGAAATATAATTCGAAAACACATCAGATTTATCTTGAAGTAGACAATAAGAGAGAGTGTCTTCTGATGGAAAAATACATTTTTAATTTATTTATAACGAGACTATAGTTTTGAGGGCTTTGCCATCTTCAGCAGTCTATTATAATTGATTCACAGGAATACTATAGGAAACTATAGTCTCGTTATAAATAAATTAAAAATTTATTTTTCCAGCTCCTTCAATTTATAAAAATTATGCTACTCTCGGCAAAAAGAAACTTTTAATTTAATTTATCAGGTTTATCTCTTGGATAGAAAAATCATTATATACGACATTACTAGTATATGTCAATATTTATTTGCATCAAGCAGACGACAAACTCTCATTGATTTCTCTTTGTTTCTAATATATTTATTGCGTAATAGAAATAGATAAATTTTGATGCCCTTTCTCAATATATTTTTCTCTCAATCAAATCTTATACGAAATCTATTTTTTTCGTTTACTTAATTTTTTTTTTTTAATAGATAATTGAAATGACTAATAGATATGAATAATACAGCCATCATTTCGAAATGCCTTTTTTTTGGTTTTTTCTTTCTTCTAATATATATTAATATTATTTAGATGCTTATTCTATTCTATTTTCTATTCCAGTAAGAGACGCGATGACGACGCCGACGCCGTTTGTGAGGAAATAGCAAGCAGCAGCAGCAGCAGGTGAATAGACAGACAGACATACAGATAAGGCCGATAGATAAGAATACTCGAGAACAAGATTGCCTCCATCCATCCATTCATCCATCCATTGAGCGATGATCCGTCCTACGGAATTGTTACGCTCGTCTAGTTTCGAACAACAGAGCAGCGTATTTTCAGCACCGTCAAGTCTCAAAGCCCAACCAGCGCAATGCGCATGCGCGTGTTTACAGTGTGCCACAAGACCTGGGGTGAGTCCTGTTATCTATTTACTATTTCACTGATTACGGACTTTTCTTTACCAAATACACACACTTTAAAGTTAATTAGATATATATTAAACGACTTCAAAAAAGGAGGAGGTTCTCAATTCGACTGAATTTTTGTTCAGGTATAACTTCTTTGTGTTACGAACTGATTTCGATAATTATTTTTATATTGGAAAGAGGGTACCTTAGGGGTGGTCCCATAATTATTTGGTCAAGTTCTGATGATATGATCAATGATGAATTAACGTAAATATCCAATTCTTATGAGCAAATAATCGAAAAAAATATATTTTTTGAGATAATAATTGTTTTGTCAAAATGTCTGTTAGTTAGTTGGTCTGTGCGTTACCAAATTTTTGTGGACGAGCTAGCTCAAAAACTGGTGTGAATATCGAAACCAAATTTCACACGTAGTTTTGGTCCATTGAGATTAAGAGCTGATTAGATTTTGGAGCATATCGACCGGGGGTGGAGGGGGCCGGTTGTAAAAATTAAAAATCTAGGCCATTTGAGCAAACTCATCCAAATTTTGTATACATAATCAGTGGGACCCCAGAAGTCTAAAATACAAAAACTAACCGCCCAAAATGGGGGAAGGGGGGTGTATGGTCAAAAAATGAAAATCTAGACTCTTGTACCAAACTCAACCAAATTTTGTATACATAATCAATGGGCCCCCAGGAGTATAAAAATGCAAAAACTAACCCTCCTCCCTAACATGATTATAAATAATTTTATTAAATATTAAATATAAGTGATGGGCCAGGTTGTATGGTAAAGTCAAGCCGATGGCCACATCAGAACACGTCAGTTTATTTTTCATAATATTGAGGTAAATATTTTCATGTATACCAGACAACAAAAGAGGTTAGCTTTCAGTCAAGTATAATTAAAAATTTGCTAAAAAATTATTATTGGTTGATTCATCGGCAGTTAAAATTCAAAAAATGTGCAAAATTTAATCTCGAACATTCTTTATGATAAAGTCCATTTAAATAGAGTGAAGGAGTAATATATTAATGATTCATCATGATACCAAATTCTATTCCACTTATCGCATTTACTTTTAGGAGTTTATTTTTTTCTCGAGATGAAGAATTAACCGATTAGATTATTATTATAGTCATAAACTGATAATCACTGATAGAAATACTTATTTTTGACACTATATTAAAACATGTGTAATATAATATAATTTGGACAAGGAATACCTCAATAGTTGGAAAAACTAAAAAAAAAAACACAAAACTCCGTATGGACGTAAATCAACTATACTTGGATCATAAAATCTTGTTATATTAAATAAGCAATTATTATATACGTATATATATATATATATATTTATATATTTAATCAGTTTCTCGAAAACGGCTCTAACGATTTCGATGAAAATCCCAGATTAGAGGGTTTTAAATTATATTAAAAAAAATTTTATTTCTTTTTATTAATTAGTTTAATTAATTATTTTTTAATTTAAAAGCTAACTAATAATTCATTATAAATTTTATTAAAATTATGAAATATAATTTACTTGAGGTATTTCATATTTAAAATTTTGTTCGATTTCTTTTTATTAATTAATTAAATTAATTATTTTTTAATTTTAAAACGCACTAATAGACTATTATAAATATTATTATATATTAAAATTAGAAATTTAATTAATTTGATGATCCAATCGACTTGATTGGGGAATAATGGAATTGAAATAATTATCGGAAAAGTAGGTTTTTTTATCTAATTAGATTTTTCCTCTTATTAAAAACAAGGACTAAAGATGAATAAGGACACTCGATGGTGGAGAAGTAATCTCCGGAATCGAAGCAAAAATACAATGTATACATTAATTAATGTAAAAATAATTGGTTTAATTAATTTGATGATCCAATCGACTTGATTGGGGAATAATGGAATTGAAATAATTATCGGAGATGAGGTTTTTTGATCTAATTAGATTTTTCCTCTTATGAAAAACAAGGACTAAAGATGAATAAGGACACTCGATGGTGGAGAAGTAATCTCCGGAATCGAAGCTCAAATACAAGGTATACATTAATTAATGTAAAATAATTGGTTTAATAAAATTTATAAAAAAAAAAAAAAATAATAATTTGATGAGGGAGGAAATTAGAGGAGAAGAATGGAATTGGAATGATTATCGGAAAAGAGGTTTTTTTATTTAATTAGTTTTTTCCTCTTATTAAAAACAAGGACTAAATTGATGATCAAGGACACTCGATGGTGGAGAAATAATCTCCGGAGTCGAAGCTCAAATATAATGTATACATTAATTCATGTAAAATAATTGGTTTAATAAATTTATAATTAATTTGATTATAATAAATTATCTTAAAGACTGGAAATTAAAGACAAATCCAAACAAATGTGAAGCAATCTTATTTACAAATAAACTGCAACGGATCGTTGCTAAACTTTATCCAAATTCATTAGTTATATTAATATGTTTTATTCCTTTATTATTATTCAGATATCACTTGCAATTTGCAGTTCATGTTGACTTTAATTCAAAAATAATGATCGATTCTCATTTAACAGTCGAGGAATAACAATTCTACATTGGATTTTTGACCTTTGATTATTATTGGTAACCATTGCTGAAGACATCGAGGAATCGACTTAAAATCAAAAATAACGATCGATTCTTATCTAATACTAGAGGAATAACCTTATTGCATTCCATTTTTGATGTTTTGACTATTAATGGCAACCTCTACTGAAAACGTGGAGGAATCGAATTAAAATCAAGTCGATTCCTCCACGTTTTCAGTAGAGGTTGCTGGTTTTATTGATGGATTTAAATACTCCGGCGAATAATTCAGTAATTTCATTCAGATGATTAGGAATTTTCAAAAATTTGAGTTTATTACCCCTGAGTCCACCTTACCCTCGCTCCCCCCAAAAAATTAAAAGGCATTGATCTATTTCTTTTATGTTTAATAATCTTTTTATTTAATAACCTAATATTTAATAATCCAACTTCCTAATATTTGAAGATATCTTGTCATAACATTATTTAAATATTAATTCATACAATCAAAATGCCTTATCTCTGATTCGTTTACACTAGATGATTTTCACTAATTATTCTTAAAATAGCAATGTAATGATAAACCTAAATTTGACCAGCAATACAGTCGTTCTCAGCTATTGCTGCTCCGTTTAAAAATAAGATGACGTGTTCTAATGTGGCCATCCACTTAACTTTACCATGCAACCTGGCCCCTAAAATTATTTGTAATCATGTAGGGGGGAGTTAGTTTGCATTTTACTTCTGGGGTCCACTGAGATTATGTATACAAAATTTGGTTGAGTTTGGTAAATGGGCAAGATTTTAATTTTTGACCTTACACCCCCCCCCCCATTTTGGGCCGTTTAGTTTCTGCATTTTTAGACTTCTGGGCTCCCACTAATTATGTATACAAAATTTGGTTGAGTTTGCTCAAATAATCTAGATTTTTAATTTTTAACCCCCCCCTCCACCCCCTTTAATTTTGGGTCGATATTCACCAAAATCTAATCATCTCTTAATCTCAATAGACCAAAACTACGTGTGAAATTTGGTTTCGATATGCATACTAGTTTTTGAGCTGGCTCGTCCACAAAAATTTGGTAACGCACAGACTAACGGACAACCAGACAGACTAACAGACATTTTGACAAAACAATTATTATCTCAAAAAATATAATTTTTTCGATGTTCAATTATTAGAGCTTTTTTGTAGAGCGAAATGCCATGGTTTCGCTCAATTTTTTTATTCGAAATAATTTCAGCCCTTTTTGAGATATTTCGAAAAAAGAAGGAAAAAACCACTTTTTTCATGCACGATTACAATACTTGACCATACCCTGTATGGTAAAGTAATAAGAATAAATTGTTTTCAATACCAGACTTGTAAATAATTTGAATACAAATATTTATGTATTTTTTATACATACATATATTATATATTCCAATTATCCTCAGGAGACTCTTAGAATATGCATAATATTGAACCGGAAAAATTCTTGGACGAATCATATGGGAATATCCTTATGTGGATAAGCTAAGAATGTTTACCTAAGAATATTCTAGTAAATCAATTTAAATGCTCTACACGAATACTATATATACTTTTTTTATTCAGTATGAAATATACAATTAAAAATGCGTTTAATATTTTGAAAATTAATAATTTATTTTTTCTTAAAATTCTCTATGAAGTTGATAAGGGGGGACCATTATCATCAACAACCATTCCAAGGGAGGCTTAAAAAAGTAATTTTTTCGATATATTCACCCGAAAATATACTCATTTTACTCTGTATAAAATATACTATTAAAATTGCGTTTAATATTTCGAAAATTAACAATTTATTTTTTCTTAAAATTCTCAATGAACTTTATAAGGGGGGATAACTAGACTAAGTATAATTTTAATATATAAAAGCAACGTATTTCTTTATTATCCTCGTAACTAACTAGTATCCAAGTCGTGGGTTTTTTTTTAAATTTTCCTATTAAGATTTTAAAAAAATGATTAAAATAAAAAAGGACATTGTTCTAAATATGGACATGGGTAGCCATGTCCATATTTAGAACAGTGTAGGTACTATTTATTGCTCGGTGCTCAAATAATTAAAATATATTTGTAAATTTTAATTTAGAAATAAAAACATTTTGTTCAAAAATCTAACTAGTAGAACCCCCTCCCCCACTAAGTTCTGACTACTCCTGCTTAATAATGTTTATCGTCAGTAACTATAGCACTATAGCAAATGAAAATAAAGCATCAAAATAGTAAATTCCAGATTATGTTCATTTTTGTAATTCCCTGGTTAATATGTATTTCCTTCCACTGGCATAAAAACTGCCAGGGGAGTGACGCCAGAGAAGTATACAAAATCGTACATAACCTCGAAATGTAGCTACATTCGTAGTTGTTACCAAAATTAAATGTAATTCATGTCACCTTTGCACAAAAATGGTTGCTTTTTGCAAATTAAATAATACGAACGAGAAAATATAAAAAGATATACTTACCAAGGGAAAGTTGCCAGCTACTGGCTAATCAGTGAGCCCTAAAACCACCGTGCACCGGCAACTGAGGCTTTTAAAATTCAAAATTCCGCACGGATGTTGGCTTGTTGCAAACTTCACTCTGTTTTACAGAAATCCCTCAATGTACAGATCGCGAGTTTGTAATTTTGACGCGAAATATTTTAATGTCGCCAGGTGAGGGTGACAATTCTTTTGGGACACTTAAAAGTCCGTGATTATTTTTACACCTGAATTAGCAGAAATATTATTTGTTATTTATTTAATCGTAGGATAACAATGAAAATATTAATCTAATAGTTCAATAAAAAATATATGTCTAAAATTGTAGTACAAAATGGAAATGGGACAAGCCAGGGGAGTATACATTTCTTACGTTTTTTTCAACGTTATTGCGTTGAGATGACACTATCTTATAATTTTCTAGTACACAATTTTCGCTAGTTTAATAAGTCTTATATTTGTCAAAAAATGATTTTCGATCAGTATTATTTTTCTGTATTGCTCGATGCATTATTTTTATAGTATCATTTACTTAAAAACCAGAATATTATACGACAAAAATATTAATAATAATTTCTTATAGTTGTTGTTATTGTTGTTTAGTGGTTCCTGCTGGTGCTCTCTGGGCTGGGTCTCTTCCACGGGGTAGCCGTCGGCTACTTGGCTACCACCGCAAAAGCCATCTCGCAGACACAATCTTTTCCATTCTGGCTAATCAGTGAGTTTTTATTATATAATTACATACAAAACTAGAATAAAAATTGAAAGTAATGGAAGGCAGCCCAGAGGTAGTGAGGAAAGAAAAAATTAACACATATAAAATAAGGTGTAATTTATTGGAATCCTTCCTCCTTTCCTTTTAAACCTCTGGGCTGCCTTCCATTACTTTCAATTAAAATTTCTACCAGTCCGTCTCTCTCCAGAGAAAATTTCGTTGCTAGAATAAAAATTATTCAATTTGTAATAATTTAAAAGTCCAGACATGTTTTGTAAGATAATTCTCTTCAGAATGCTTAGAACCTTGTTTCTGAGTATAAAATAATTTAATTTAATCATTTACGAAACCCTTCCTATTAATTTTGGACTAATTAACAATTAATACCATAATATCTCCTTTTAAATATGGAACTCTTATATTACGAGCTTTTCGAGCGTGCCTTCGGCACGCCCTCGAAGCTCGGCCCTCCGGGCTAGTGCCCTGGCGGGCGGCGGCGGCGTCTCGGTCCAAAAATGTTATTCCTCTTAAAAAACCACACTCCAAATGTATACCTGTAAACTCCCGAAAATACATAGTCTCTTAAAAGTTTCGCCTCATTTTCGTCCTGACACAGCTACAGAAATGAGGCTCTAGATATGAATCTGGGAGTATTTTATTTTCTATAATCTACAGCATTGTGATATTTTTGTGTGGAAATAGATTAATTTAAATAAGTGGGATCGTGTGAGGAGGAGAATTATATTATATCATTTTATTAAAATTTGGGATCGATAATCGATATAAGGCTCCAAATATTTAATAGAGATCAGGTGTTGTTTGTATGACAGGCTGCTCCATCCAGTATTGCCATGAGAAACTCATATGGGCATGCGTGTCTTAAGTCGTTCAATTTTGTAAAAATCAAAAAATAAGAATAACAAAATTTAGATTTTTAAAAAATAATAAAAAAGTGGCAAATTATTAAAAAATAAACAAATAATATATAAAATATAAATCAAATAAGATGTGATTAATTTCTTCTTCTGTGCTCAAAGAAAAGCGAATTGAATATTTAATTTTTGAGTGTTGAAGGGGGGGTGGGGAATAATTATCAATATATTTAATGTTTCTTAATTTAAAATCAATTGGAGTCTTCGTTTCAAAATTCGAGTTAAAATTACAATTATATTTCAAATTCGCCTCGACTTATCTCGACTCAAAACACAAATATACCGACGGCATCAGCGCCCCTGTCGGCAGCATTAGACCAACGTTGGTGCAAATTAATCTGGACTATTCTTATTATAATTCTTTGAATACTGTTCTTTTTTGGACTGGATGGACTGATTGAAATGTTACCGCCCTCCACTGGACCATACCCATAATTACTTAAATAATATGAACTAATGTTTCAGATCTGCTGCTGTTGACGAGTGAGCTTGTGCAGGGTGTGTTAGGAATTGCGGGGGCTCGACTGGGTCGCCAGGGGCGGCGACCCCTATGGATCGCCGCCGCTATTTTCGTCCAGGCGACCACCTGCTTCATCGCCTTCCTGCCCTCTCCTGTAAATTCCTTTGATTTTTACTTCGACCCAAGAGGTAGCTAATTCATCTCTTTCTATGAATACCTAATAGAGTTCTTTAAATATATAAAAAAAAACACTCGTTTATTAAATATCCAAGTGTTTCGGGATAAATTCCCCCTTTAAAAAAATTCACCATTTTAAAGGTTAGTTTTAGCTAATTGTTATTTTATAGAAGCTATAATCTTATCTTATTATATTAAACGATCAATTCTTGTATATGTATATGATTATATATATAGAATCTGTTTCACGAAAACGGCTCTAACGATTTGCTTGAAATTCAGGGGTTGGGGGGGGGGGTTTGTGTTGTCAATCCAATCTGCCACGATCTCATCTTCGGCTAAGTACAAAAAACAATTTATTAGAATTCGATTTCATTCTCTTAAAAAATCCGACAATTCGAAGGATCTCCTTCAGGATTTAAAAGGTTCAACCAAAGAATCTCCGTGTATTTTAATATTATTTTTAATTTCGATGACATTCAAAACTGTGTGCCCAATAATGATGGTGGCCATAGCGGGTGTAAACATTGGAAAAAATATAAATTATATTTTATTTTCTCTGCGAATAAAAATCGACCTTTTTACATGAATTTAAAATTAAAAATAATATTAATACTATTCAAATTATTCAAATTTACGCGGTTCAATTAATTTAATTAATTTCAAAATAAAAATGGAACTGAGTTCGTTAAAAATAAAATGTTTATACAAAATCAAAAGTCACTAGACTAGTCTAGATTCTAGAAGATAACCGCCAAAAGGAAAAATGACATCGATCTAATATGGCTTCTCTGGTAGGATTCATCTGTAGCGCAGTTGGTTAGCGCAGCCTCGGCTATAGAGGAAGACGCAGGTTCGAATCCTGCCAGATGCTAAATTTCATTTTTCCTTTTCAAAGACAAAAATAATGAAATGATTTATGAACTGCAAAAAATTCGCAGGCTGAATCATGGAAATTATTCAAATTTACGCGGTTCAATTAATTTAATTAATTAATACTATATATCGCTTTTAGCTAGAGCAAAAAATTACCGACCTTCGCTCTGTGTTCCAGGTACTTATTGATTAAATAAGCAAAACTATCATGATTGAACGGTTGTGAGAATCGATTGATTTTTATGTGGATTAATTAAATGACTTTTAAAAAATTATGTTATACGGAATTTGTGATGGTATTCATTATCAATGGGCTGTCTTTGTGTCAATTCATTATTGAGTTCTATCACTTCATATTCAACAGAAAATACCTCTAATTAATTAAATTTTATAATTTTAATATATAATATAATACTTATAATAAACTCTATTAATAGATTTAAAAATTAAAAAGCAATTAATTAGCAAAGGAAATTTAATTGTAAGTCCTTATTTGACATTTGGGGCAGGATTTAAGCATAGGCTGCAGACTATAGGCCAGCACCACAAAGGGTTACTAAAAATTCGGGTTATGTAGGTTAATTAAAAAAAAAATATTTTCCTAGATAGGGCCCGCACCACAACTCCAGACTAGGGGCCAACAGATCCTAAATACGGCCCTGCTCACGTCTGTGAATAATTATTTTAAATAAAAATAAAATAAAAAAACAATCAAATTAAAATTACCCAAAGATGTGAGGATATAAATTGATTTGTCCACCCGAATATCCCTTAATCACCGATTTTAATTTAAATCGTTTGAACCGTTTTTGAGTAATCGATTCTATATAGATATAGATTTATAATAGAGACTACTATATATACAATAATAAATCATTGCTCATTTAATATAAAAAGAAATGATTGTTTTTTTTAAGACTTTTAATAATTTAAAAAAATCAAGAATTTTATTTCAAAATACTATATTTATGTATTTATCTTGTTTAGTTACCGGCCTTTCTTGTTCTTCGTTATCGGATCCGATCGTAGCGCCACCTCTCGCGACCATAATACTTCTATTTGTGGTCCAATTCGGGGCAGGAATCGGGAACATCGCGCTGCTCTGTCATGGTCTCGCTTATCTAGATGATAATCTTGATCACCATGAATCACCTCTGTTTATCGGTAACACATCCATATTTTATTTTTACTTCTATAGAATAAGTAAAAGTTTAATTGAAAAGTTTTTGTTTTGCCGAGAGTAGCAGAGTTGTTGATTCACAAAGAGAAACAAATAGGTTGTCCTTTGCTTGATGCAAATAAACATACACACATATATATCGAAATTATATATCTGTATATATATATTATTTATTTGTTTGAGACTATAGTTTCGAAGACTTGGTCTTCATCATCAGTCTTTTTTAATTATAAATATTATTTTTTATCGAGTCAATACCGTATGGATATTGAAAATTTTCGATCTTTACTTAACTCTTACTTTACTTAGCTGGGAGCCAGTTAACCAGCTAAGTAAAGATCGAAAATATTATTTATAATTAAAAAAAACTGATGAGGAAGACCAAGTCTTCGAAACTATAGCTCAAACAAATCTATATAATAATAATGAATTTCTTTTTCTTTGTAAGCGCAGATCTCTCAAATGCCTGGACCGATTTAGCTAATTTTTCTTTTAAAATGTTCGTAATAGTCCAATTCAGGTTAATACGTAAAAAAAATTGGAAAAGTTGCCCGGAAAATTGGAAAATTCAGGAAAAACTAAAAACAATTCAGGTTAGCCAACATAGCTTGCCAAACAATAAAAGAACTAAACTAACAAAAAAAACTGCAACAAAGATTTAAAAAAACTATCTATTTTTTTAACCGACTTCAAAAAAGGAGGAGGTTCTCTATTCGACTGATTTTTTTTTCTGCCTATGTTGCCTCATATCTCAGGCAATTGTGAACCGATTTTGAAAAATTTTTGCATTGGGTCCAGTCTAGCTTCCGATTGGTCCCATTTTTTTCGTAGGTAATAGACTTTTTTGTTAGGTTTGTTTAGGCCTAACTTCTTTGTTTATGAACCGATTTCGATGATTCTTTTTTTATTGGAAAGGGGGTATCTTAGGGATGGTGCCATATTAATTTGGTCAAGTTCTGATGATATGATCACTATTAATAACATCACTAAAAAGAGAAAAATAAAAATAATTTTTAAGAAAAAAAGAAAAACCGACTTCAAAAAATTAAATGCAACAAATAAAATACACTAAAAGGTATAAAATAATTATTATCTTATTTAGTTACAACTAAACGGCGAAATATTAACATGAAATTACTTTATGATGTCGGTTATTTAAGACCCTCAGACATTTCAAAAGAACTAAGCTTTTGTATTCAAGCTCATTCATTAATTTCAATATTATTTATTTATTTCAAAGTTAATTATAAAGGATTATTGAAACTATAGTAACTAAACTAACTGAAAGGAATTCATTAGCTTTTGGAATTTCTTTAAAAATATATTTTAAAGATTAAAACCAAAAATTCAATTAGCCCGTAGAATTCTTTAAAGAAAATAAAATCATTTGAAACCCCATTTTTATATTGTTTTGAAATCTAGGAAATTTTAGCCTATTGAAATGATTAAAAACCTATTTTAAGCCTAATTACACCTGAATTATCTATAATCTAATAATAAACTTTAAAAGTTTATTATTTTTAATTTTTTAATTGGATAATTCTCCCCAAATGACGATTTTTACCTTATTTGTTGAATTTTTACAAGACAAAAACTTTATTTTAATTTAAGTTGAAAGGTTCTTTTTGCCGAATAATTGAGTAGCAGAAGGGGACAATAAAATATTGTCTTCTACTGGAAAAATAAATTTTTTAAATTCATTCATAAAGAGATATACTTTGTCCTCTTCATCAATCTATTACAATTAATTCACAAGAGTTGATATATGAAAGTGCTCTTTACACGTGTATAAAACATCAATAAAACAGCCACGTGGGGGTCCAGGGGGCGAAGTCCCCTGCCTAGCAAAAAGGCCCGCCAAAGGCGGGCCTTGAAGCTAGTAAATGATATATATATATACACCGTATATATACAGATATATGATTTCGATATAATTATATGTGTGTATGTTTATTTGCATCAAGCAGAGGCAAATCTATTTGTTTCTCTTTGTGAATAAGTAAAAGTATTAGAAATTCACTTTTTGAAAACTACTGATTTAAATATTAGCACTATGTTATATTTCACTGTTTCTGATACTCTTTCGGTGTCAATACAGATGAAGTGATCAAAACGTTGTGATTGTGAATTTCTGTTTGTCTACATTTGTACTATATATGTTTAATAAAGTGAATAATTTCCAAAAAATTAAAATTCTTCAGGAGGGTCAAAATGCACAAAAAATATGCAAAAAGTATGTATGTATAGAGGTATCCCTGATCACCGATGGCTTAATATCTCGAAAATTTAAAATGCTAAAAACTTCGAATTAGCCTTAAAATAATTATATATTTATTTATTAAAAAGGGTCACAATCGAAAACGTTTAATAAAAATTCAAAACGTTTCGGGAGAAATTCTCCCTTTATTAATTGAAAATGTGAAAAATAATAATTGATAAAGGAAGAATTTCTCCCGAAAAGTTTGAATTCTTTTTAAGCGTTTTCGATTGTTATTTTTATCAACAATTTTTTTCATTTCTACTTTATACCTATACTAATTTAATTTTGTAATTTAGTTAACTTAAGATAAACTTAATTTCTTTAAATAATAATAAATAATAAATAAATAAATTTTATTGAACCAATTATTTTACATGAATTAACGTATAATTATTTGAGCTTCGACTTCGGAGATTACATCCCCACCATCGACTGTTTTTGATCTTTACGGGCTTGCGATAATGTTTTTAATCCGTCTTTTTAATAAGAGAAAAAATTGGCGAAATAAAAAAACCTCTTTGACGTTATTTATCTCAATTTCTTTAAATATAAATTTATTAAACCAATTATTTTACATGAATCAATGTAAACATTGTATTTGAGCTTCGACTCCGGAGATTACTTCTCCACCATCGACTGTCCTTGATCATCTTTTTAGTCCTTGTTTTTAATAAGAGGAAAAAACTAATTAAATAAAAAAACCTCTTTTCCGATAATTATTCCAATTCCATATTTTCATTTCTCCTCCATCGATCTCTCCTTCTTTAAATATTATTAATATATGTATAATTATTATAATTAGCAATAAACTATTAGTGGGTTTTATAATAAAGAGAAAATGAATAACGTCTTTTTATTATAGCTCTAGATATCCTAACAAAGTCTTAAAATCTTTATAAATTAATTAAATATATATATATTCATTTTTTTCCTTGGAAGTTAAAGAGCTAAAAATATAATCAGTTCTAACCAATAGAAACATTCTGGCACCAGAACGAACTTTCTATGACTTCTATTGTTAAACTATTTTAGCGAATATCAGAATCCGGATACAGAGAAAAAATCATTAAAAGTAGCGCATTTTTATTATAATTAATCCAAAGGCTTTAATGTATTGCAAAAAATCGAAAAAATTTTATTTTTCGTAATTTTCTCGAGACCACCCACTTCTTATGAAAATGGCTAAAAAATTTTAATTAAATAGTTTTGTGTCCTTAAAATTATTTCCTTATTGTAAGAGGGTTAAGTGTAATCAGGGTTTTTTGCAAAAAAATTTATTTTGGCCATAACTACGAGCTTTTATGAAACTAGGCGACCATTTAGAGCTAATAATGTTTGTCAAATCCATAATCAGCAGCTTGTTCTAAAATTTAATTTTGGATTATTTTACATTAATGTTAGTATGTTATTAATAAGGGTTGATTGTGATGTGCAATTTTTTTAAAGGATGCTAATTTTAGGCGTGGCGATGTCAACGCGAGTCCTGGGTCCGGAAATTGGCTCTCTGCTCGCCACCTACTTCCTGTCCTATCGGTTGTGGTGGTTGGGCTGGCCTATCATCAGCATTGGGCTAGTTATTCTTGCCGTGGTTCTGGCCATGTTTCCTTTGCGAATGCCCAACACAGCCGTCAAACGGATGGCCAAAGAAATCCTGATGATGGCCAGCGAAACGACCATGGGCACCGCCAGAAGGGCAGTGAGATTCGGGTTGAGGCCAACTACTGCCGTCGAGGATCATGGTGAGCCCAACAACATATCTAGGATATTAAAAATTCTACAGTTTTCTAAAAAACACTGTACATTGCGCTACTTAATAATGTAAGAAGTTTTAACAATATTAAAATTAAAAATTGTGGTTAGTCACTGAAATTGAGTAAACTAATACTTCAGCTTGTTATATTTTAATTTATTAAAAATCAAAGCACTAACCGAAAAGTGTACCGAGGTTTGAAGATACTTTCACTTTTTTAGTTAATTTGTAATTAGAATATTATGACGTAACATAGAGTCAACCGAGGGGTGAACCGCGACACTAGTAGAAGACAATAGATTATCTAATGAATTGTATAGTAATTCAAAATAATTTCAATGAGGGTGTACACCTAATTCCAATCGCGGTTCACCCCTTGGAGTCAACAATTACACTGCTCGACAAAAATTAAACAAAAATTTCTCCTCCTAAACCTAACAATGGATACCAGTAAAGTTTTATACGCTGATTATCATGCACTTTCCAATTTTTTTACAACCCGTCAGAGTTTGGAGATATTATCGGCCAAAATGACGAAAAAGGCCATTTAGATCTATTTTCGAGTCCCATTAGATATTAAACAGTAATATTTGAAATCAAAATATTTTGTTGACGTAATAGAAAAGATGTCCTCTTTGATTTTCAAATTACCACTTGTTTTTAGCTCAATTAGAACTCGCGTTATAACTAAAAAACTATGACCTTATTTTTTTATATGTTTATTATCCTATATAATCACGTAGTTTTAGTTTTTTAGTTATAACTCGAATTCTAATTGAGCTAAAAAAAGTGGTAATTTGAAAATCAAAGAGGAAATTGTTTCCTATTATGTCAACAAAATATTTTGATTTCAAATATTGCTGTTTAATATTTAATCGGACTCGAAAATAGGTCAAAATGGCCTTTTTCGTCATTTTGAACGATAATATCTCAAAACTCTGACGTGTTGTAAAAAATCGGGAAATTGCATGAGAATCAGCGTATGATATTCTTCTGGAATCTATTGTTAGGTTTACGGAGAGAAATTTTTTGTCGAACAGTGTTATTAATAAAAGGTTAGAAGCATTTACTTACTCTATTTCAAGCTAGATGTCGTGGAAAACATCGGATATTCTTCTATAACGCAGAAGAAAGAACCAACTTGCCCTGAGGAATGCTCGTTTTAAATTAAATTATATTTTTGATAAACTGGTCGACTTTTTGCCTTTATCGAATTTCAAGGAAATTCCAATATTTGTTTTTGCAAAGAAATATAGGCTAATAAATAAAGTGAAAATAGAAATCAGTGTAGTTTAAGACGCATACCTAATTATCTAGATAACACTACAAGGTGTCTAAACAGTGTCTTATAGGGTGGGTAAAAAATTTAACTTTTTTAAAAAAATATATAA
The DNA here is from genome assembly GCA_024734495.1 of Forficula auricularia. Lineage (NCBI taxonomy): Eukaryota > Metazoa > Arthropoda > Insecta > Dermaptera > Forficulidae > Forficula > Forficula auricularia. The sequence continues at coordinate 540,585 of JALMQS010000216.1, forward strand.
GTATTTTTGGTTTTTCGTGAATAATACAGGGTGGGGCATAAAGATCTACCACATTTTGAAGAGGTATAAAAAAAATGAAAAAATTTAACTAGAAAAAAACAGAATATATTTTTGAAAAGAACATTAAATATTTTTTTTTTAAATATGTTTTAGACATTATATCAGAAAAAGGGGGTGGAGCGGGGTCTAAAATGAAAATTCTAGCCCTTTCGACCAAACTCAACCAAATTTTGTATACATATCCTGTGGGCCCCAAAAGGCTAAAAATGGAAAAACTAACCACCCAAATTGGGGTGGACGGTGAAAAATGAAAATTCATATCCTTTCGAAGAAACACAACCAAATTTTGTATACCTAGTTTGGTCGAAGGGGCTAGAATTTTCATTTTTGACCCTCCCCCATTTTGGGTGGTTAGTTTTTTCATTTATAGCATTCTGGAAGTCCACAGAATATGTATAGAAAATTTGGTTGAGTTTGGTCCAAAGGGCTAGAATTTTCTGCCCCCTTCCCTCTTTTTTTGTCTGAAATAATGTTTAAAAAACATTTTTTTTTTTAATTTATTTTATGTTTTTTTTTTCAAAAATATTTTCAGTGTTTTTCTAGTTAAATATTTTTATTTTTTGTGGTAGATCCCACATTGTATTTTTGGTTTTTCGTGAATAATTTATATACAGGATAGTAATTAGGTCTCCTAACCTAAATCTGAAATCCCTCCCCCCTCCCCTCCCCAGCATCTTACCGTCACACATACAGAAAGACATTCAGGGAAAACAGACACAGCAATTGATGAATAAAATTTGGCGAAAGTGTTGGTTCGATTATTATCCAATTTGACAGCGAGACTTGGTGTTGAGAGTTCGAAAACCTCATGTTTCTTACAAAAGGCTTTTGTGAATGGTGATGAAATGGCTAGATAGATACATTTTACTGAAGATTGATCAATGGATTGCGTTTTATACTTATGACACATCCTAAATATGATTATTATTTCTGATTTCAGGTGTGTTTTCATCGCTGGTTCGTTTGCTTAAAAACCGAGTTGTTCTGTTCAATATTCTCTCGACGGTGTTTGCGCAACTTGCCTACAGCAATTTCACCTCACGAGAGGATCTCTACATCCAGAGTCGCTACCATGTAGCAAGAACCCGATATTCGCCGTATCACGGCTGGCTCTATCTCAACTGGAAAGGTATTAACCATTCTTTTCTCTTATTTTTGTTTCTTTGTTTTTGTTTGATTAATATCATACTTTTGTTTAGATTTTGCTAAACCAGTCCTGACTTCATTGGCCGTTGTCATTTCCGGTTTGGTCATTACGAAATTCCGGCCTCGGGTGCGATTCCTCGCTCTCTGGAATTTCCTTGTCCTACTTATAGTGGTAGGCGGGTATATCGGATCGATTTTCATTAATTGTGAATTGCCACCCATCGCTGGAGACTTCTATGGTAGGTAGGTAAATCGAAAATCATTATTTTCTTTAAATGCTCTTTCGATTGATATTAACACCATTAAAAATAAACATCAAAATCATATACCTTAAATTTTAAATAAATACAAATTTTTTACTTTGCCATACAGGGTATGGTCAAGTATTGTAATCGTGCATGAAAAAAGTGATTTTTTCCTTTTTTTTCAAAATATCTAAAAAACGGATGAAACTATTTCGATTAAAAAAATTGAGCGAAACCATGGCATTTCGGTCTACAAAAAAGCTCTAATGAGTGAATATCAAAAAAATTATATTTTTTGAGATAATAATTGTTTTGTCAAAATGTCTGTTAGTCTGGTTGTCTGTTAGTTAGTTAGTCTGTGGGTTACCAAATTTTTGTGGACGATCTAGCTCAAAAACCAGTTTTAATATCAAAACCAAATTTTACACGTGGTGCATATCGACCCAAAATTAAGGGAGGTGGAGGGGGGGGGGGGTTAAAAATTAAAAATCTAGGTCGTTTGAGCAAACTCAACCAAATTTTGTATACATAATCAGTGGACCCCCAGAAGTATAAAAATGCAAAATCCAACCGCCCAAAATATGGGGGGGGGGGTCCAAAAATGAAAATCTTGGCCATTTACCAAACTCAACCAAATTTTGTATACATAATCAGTGGGTCCCCAGAAGTCTAAAAATGCAAAAACTAAACGCCCGAAATGAGGGGGGAGGTTAGTTAGTCTGTTTGTCTGGTTATTAATCTGTTCGTTACCAAATTTTTGTGAACGAGCTAGCTCAAAAACTATTCTGAATATCAAAACCAAATTTCACACGTAGTTTTAGTCCATTGAGATTAAGAGCTCATTAGATTTTGGTGCATATCGACCCAAAATTAAGGGTGGAAGGGAGATTAAAATTTAAAATTATAATATTTTCAAACTATAAAAACAAGAAAAATGAAATCTACTGTAAAATGAACCTAAAATAGCGAAAATATTATTTTTCTGGCGCCAAAATTAGGGGGGATCATAATATAAAAATATAAAAATATAGGCCATTCGAGCAAACTCAATCAAATTTTGTATACATAATCAGTGGGCCCCTAGAACACTAAAAATGCAAAAACAACCCCCCCCCCCTCAATGCAGGGCTCCCCGGGTCAAAAAATTAAAATCTAGGCCCTTGTACCAAACTCGACCAGAAGTGTATGGTAAAGTCAAGTGGATGGCCACATCAGAACGTGTCAATTTATTTATTTTTTAAATGAAGGTGTTGGACAAAAAAGTCAAATTAAAAACAGAGTTTTATCATTTAATATGACAAATGTTTCGTCAATTTATTTATTCATTTCATAGTTTCATGGGCATCAGATTATTGAGTTGTGTAAATGAGGTATTTTAAAAACTAACATATTCTTTGTTAAAAAAGTACTTAATATTGTTATAATTTGTTTTCTGATTGTCTTTGTTTCATTATTTCACCCTCTAAGGAAGTCATAAATAAATTGACGAAACGTTTGGTACATTAAATGATAAAACTCTGTTTTTAATTTGATTTTTTCTCCACCTCTCTACGATTTCATTAAAAAAAAAATAATAATAATTATGGATACACAAAGAGAAACAAAGAGGTTGTCCTCTGCTTGATGCAAATAAACATACACACATATATATCGAGATGATATAGTCTCAAACAAATCAATAATATATATATACAGATATATCATCTCGATATATATGTGTGTATAAAGATAAGAGTAAATAAATATTTTATTTAATATGTATTTACTATGAGTTAAGGATACTGGCTCACTTATTTCACATTAAAATTAAAAGATATAAATTTTTTTTTACTTTATCCAATGCAAATCATGGGTAAAGTATTGTAATCGCTCTCGGGGCAAGCGTGGCTTCAAAGGGTCCTCAGGTAAAGACTACGGAACCCATGGACTCAATTAAAGTCACAAATTGTAGTATTCAATTAGGTTGAATTTTAGCACGTGACGGTTTTGCCAAAAATTACAAGGGGTCTCGTCGAGAGGCCAAAAAGTGCGATTTTTTCATTTAGTGCGTGCGGATGGATGGATGGATGTATGTATGTTATCGTTTTTTTGGCCCACTATTTTTTCCACACCGTTACACCGATTGAAATGAAATTGAAAACCTACAATTAGTTTAACAAAATGAAGCGCTGATTAGTTTTTGGTACATATCGGCCCACAAACATTAGTACTTTATTTCAGTACTTTTTTAGTTTTTTCTAAATATCTTGAAAATGACTTAACCTATTTTGATGAAATTTAATATCCTAATTAAGTACCTTGGGGACCACAAAAAAGTATAATAAAGTTTTTAGTAAAATTATATTTTAAAGTACTTTACTCTAGAGTAAGATGGTACTTTTTTTAATTTTTTAAATTCTTAAAAATTTATTCATTTGAAAGTTTTAATATAGCTCATTTAGCCTTGTTTAAGTAAGAATGGATAGGCTTCTCTGTGTGAAATGCTAAAAATTTGGGAGGAATTTTTATGAGTAACCATAGCAACTGCGTTGTTTTCTTAACCGTTACCTTTGCTGAAGACAGAGAAATCGATTTTAAACCAAAAATAGCGATTGATTCTCATCTAGTACTTGAGGAATAATCATTCTATATTGGATTTTTGACGTTTCGGTTTTTATTAGTAACCATTGCTGAAGACATAGAGAAATCGACTTTAAACCAAAAATAGCGATTGATTCTCATCTAGTATTTGAGGAATAATCATTATATATTGGATTTTTGACATTTCGGTTTTTATTGGTAACCATTGCTGAAGACATGGAGGAATCGACTTAAAATCAAAAATAGCCATCGATTCTCATCTAATACTTGAGGAATAACCATTCTATATTGGATTTTTGGCGTTTCGGTTTTTATTGGTAACCATTGCTGAAGACATAGAGAAATCGACTTTAAACCAAAAATAGCGATTGATTCTCATCTAATACTTGAGGAATAACCATTCTATATTGGATTTTTGACATTTCGGTTTTTATTGGTAACCATTGCTGAAGACATGGAGGAATCGACTTAAAATAAAAAATAGGCATCGATTCTCATCTAATACTTGAGGAGTAACAATTCTACATTAGGTTTTTGACGTTTCGATTATTATTGGTAACCATTGCTGAAGACATGGAGGAATCGACATAAAATCAAAAATAACGATCGATTCTTATCTAATACTAGAGGAATAACCTTATTGCATTCCATTTTTGATGTTTTGACCATTAATGGCAACCTCTATTGAAAACGTGGAAGAATCGACTTAAAATCAAAAAGACTAAATTCTTTTTTTGCAAACAACGTCAAAAACCTAATGTAGAATTGTTATTCCTCAAGTATTAGATGAGAATCGATGGCTATTTTTGATTTTAAGTCGATTCCTCTATGTCTTCAGCAATGGTTACAATAATAACCGAAATGTCAAAAATCCAATGTGGAATGGTTATTCCTCGACTCTTAAATGAGAATTATTTTTGAATTAATGTCAATATGAACTACAAATTGCAAGTGATATCTGATTAATAATAAAGGAACAAACATATTAATATTTCAAATGAATTTGGATAAAGTTTAGCAACGATCCGTTGCAGTTTATTTTATATATATCTTTTAATTTTTTAATTTTAATGTGAAATAAGTGACCCAGTATCCTTAACTCATAGTAAATCCATATTAAATAAAATATTTATTTACTCTTATCTTTATTAAAGATGTTTCACCTTGCACCAACACCACAATCTCTACTGATTATATGTGTGTATGTTTATTTGCATCAAGCAGAGGACAACCTCTTTGTTTCTCTTTGTGAATCAACAACTCTGCTACTCTCGGCAAAAAAAAACTTTTCAATTATGGGTACGATTAGTGAAACAGAATTTAAATTTAAGTTTCAATTTTCTTTTATCTCATATAACTTATCTCTCCTGAAGATCGCTGATATTACTTTATTAATAATGTCCTAGTTACAATATGGTCCGCGAATGCAACGTGAACTGCCAATGTCCGTTGAGCAGTTTCACCCCTGTGTGCGTTCGTCCCCGCATCCAGCCCTTCGACTTCCGTCCCCCGGGCACTACCATCTCCAACAACAGCAGTTTTACCTTCTTCACGCCCTGCCACGCTGGTTGTCTGGCTGACCACTCTACGTGCAACTGTCTACGAACTGGCTCCTTCTCCTGGGGCGCATGCGCACAAATCACTTGCCAGGCTAGCTGGACCACTTACCAATGTGTGGCACTGGTTATGGCAATGCTTATTGCGACAACTATCGTCGGCAATCTCCTCGTCTCTTACAGGTTTTTCCAACTTATATTAAAACTATATTATTCATAATAAAAATACTAATAATATTGAATTACAGATCGATTGACGGGAGTGACAAATCTTTGGTTGTCGGTCTTCAGCTCAGTTTAGTTGGTCTCATCTCCTTCGTACCCGGACAAATTTTGTATTCATACATTTTAGGTAAGAGAACTTTGATTGGTTTATTCACTCTAGTAACAAATCACCCACTTTTTACATTTGTGCTTAAATATACTTTATCTCCGAATTATTGTTGGTCTTGCAATCATGGGCTTAGTCATTGCAAGACAAGAACAAGACCGAAACCAAATCGCCCCAACAATACCATGACCAGGGCTCAGATAACAAAACCAAGATTCAGAAAACAAGACCAATTACTGACCACACGCCTGCCTACAAGACTGTGTTTGCAAGACCAAGACCAATACCGATACTATTTCAGTTTTGATCTTTATAAATGAAAGTATCTACTTGTGTTGTTATTATAAGTATTGTAGGTTGATAAAGTATTAGGTCTTGATTCTGGAGAAATGTTTGAATATATTAGTATCTCTATTGGTAAATGGTAAGTACGTTGTTGCCGCCATGTGGTTGAAATTGAAACTAACGCATTTGGGTTGCTGTCAGAAATGTCATATGCATAATCAAAGAATATTATTTAATAAATAGATTTGGTTTTTGTTTATATGTTATTTAAACACTGCTCAATCAGGTGTGACAAGACCCAATTGAGAGAGTTCAAGCTTTCACCACCAGTTGGCGTATCTGCGATTTCTAGTTAACAATAGGGTCTATAATTTTCATTATTTTGTTTTTTAAATCAATTAAATTTCCGGCAAAATTACCATGTTGGGGTGTTCATATAATTCAATAAATGATATTTCCCTATGTTTGTTTGTTTTAGATCATACTTGTATTCGTTGGATTGGAAATAACAAACGTAACGAATGTTTGATGCATAATCCGCAAACATTGTCACTCAATTTAAATTTACTTACAGCAGGTAAATATAAGAAACAACAATCATGACATGAACTATTTCTATAGTATCTTGATAAATATTCAATGAACTTCATTCTAGAAGAATATTACACGATTAGAAAATTATATTTTACTTACCGGCTGGGCAGAGGTATTTAATTTACTCGAAAATTTATCCTGATTAAAAATATCTGGAATATAAAGAAAGATGATTTCCGTCTAGCGGCAAAAATGTTTTATTTCGTTAAGAAAAGTCGGATTTTATTTCACGATTAATAATCCAAAAATTTCGGATGAAAAAATGTAGAAAATCTGAAAAAAATTGAATTTTTAAAAAGAGAGCGTAAAAGTTTATTCAGTCTTAAAAAAAAGTACTTACTTTTTCTTCAAATTATATTATATTTTATTATTATAAAGGAATCTCATATAAGGTTTCTTATGCCGAATAAATTGTATGCTTGCTCTAAATTAAAAATTTATGCTTTCAAAATTTAATGAATGGATTTTTAAATGATGGCTTTTATAGTGTTATATCGTAGATATTAGCTTCAAATTACGTATCAAAGTTTATTGGCTAAGAAAAATTTTTTTTAATTCAAATTTCTCAAATAGAGAAGAACTTCATAATTAACGTTTTCATCCTGTTTCAACAGAATTTTATGTTAAAATGTTGCTAGTCTCGAAAATATATTCAAGCGCCGCGCTGTAATAAGAAACGCATATTCAAAGCGTAGCTTCATTATTGGTTGCATACCCTACGAGCGACAGGCGTTCCCATTGAAACTAGTATTTTTGTTTGTAAATTCTTAATTTACATAAAAATATATAAAATAGTTACAAATTTGTAAATTTAACAAACATGGTTCCATTAAACCCTTTATATATTAGCTTAACTTGTATGTAAGCCGTTCCAGAGAGTCGATTTTATCAAATTATCGTATCGATTTGAAACTCTGGATCTATATGTAATTCAGGCGACAATACAATAATTTTAAACAATCGAGCTGAAAAAACTAGCCAGGGAGGGCGAAATTTAGAAATTTAACCCCCTTTGATCAAAACTCAACCAAAATTTGTATACATCAACTGTGGGCCCTTAGAAGGTTAAAAATACAAAAAGTATTTTTTTAGAGGTTTTTCCTTGTTTCATTTATTTATAATTATAATTTCTTAAAAACCTTTGTTAGCAAGCAAAAGTATTAATGTCTCGAAATTAATCTCATTACAAAATTTCAAATTTCCAGCCCTTTGAAACCAATCTCTTTAACTTTTTTTCATATATTATGTTGCATATTGGTTTTGGATGACTGTCCGAAGAGCAAATTAGCACTTCCGTTTGATTCCTGAGGGAACAAAGCCCTCTGATAAACAATGTAAAAATAGTTTCTACTAAAATCTTTTATTTTGACCTTAAAAAATTGAATTGTTTTTAATATAATTGAAATACTTTTGAAAAATTCCACCTTTTTTCAAAAAAAGATGCTTAAATCTTTGAATAGATTATTTTAATTTGGTACTTTGTTTTACGAATTTCTAATTAATAATTAGCCTATAATCGGAGTGGGTACTCATCTGCTCATACTTGAGAACGATCGCAGAATAAGTCGATCGAAACGTCGTAGTTATATTGTATTATTTTGTTCGTGTTCAATAAATAATTATAACTAATTATGTGTGATTTAAATAAAAATTCAAACATTAATAATTATTTGTTTGTTTCTATCCTCAGTGGTGATGTTTGTTGCTGCTTTATTGGCTGCGCTTGTCTGGTTATTCGTGCGCAATCTGGAATTGTACATAGAAAAAGACGATCTCTCTGAGAAAGGTGACGCAGACGACGAGGAAGACGAAGAGGACCCTGAGCACAAACCGTCGAAGATTAAGGAGAAATTGCGAGCAAGACGGCTGACCCCGGCGGCGAAGAGGAGGACCAAAGGAAGTGCCGAGGCCAGCACTGTGGTCGCCGTCGAGAACAACAACACCGAGTTGTCTTCAGGGACGGAAATGGTTCCTTTACAACAACAAGCGCCGCCCACCAATGAGGACACCGATGCCAGTAACGAAATGAGTGACGAAGTTTTTGACGGGGATGACAATAATGTGACGGTGAGGACAAAACCCGCGAGGGTAAGGGGATTTTCTTACGCGCAACCGGCAGAACTCGAAAGCATCCATCTTAGGAAATCTGTCCGAGTGTGAACCCAACAAACAACACACAGGGAACAATTCGTACATGACATTTCGAACGGATTATGTACCTATATACAGGTAATCCTCGTTTAGAGATAAGGTTATGTTTTACAAAAACCCCGCGTTACGCAGATGGAAGGAAAACTATATCCAGATTAAGATAGTCTTTTGGAGCAATATTAACAATTAATATTGCTTTGAAATTAATGTTCTTGATCTTGGTGTAGGTAAAAACCAGGCTGTTAAAGTCCCTGTTAACTCCACGATTTGTAGGGATGCAAACAACGTAAAAAATATCGATATATAAAAATAAAACATCGACGTATCGATACATCGTCTAGAAAACATTGATGTATTGTATCATCGATAGTTTTTTTATTTTGGTATAAAATAAAATACATTTAAGTTGTTAATTTTTTATTAGAAGGTTATACAATAGTCATGTGACTCTCATAATAGACTTTTTTCCAAAACCAGAGCCTTTTTTTTGTAACTGAATTCAAAAATAATAGTTTTGAAAGCCGTTTTTCTGTCAAACGGTTTCTTTGTTGCGTTATTTTATTGCTCTTGAAACGTTGGAACTTCGATGTAAAAAACATCGTATTTAAAAACATCGATGCATAGATGGTTTGTAATAGTGAACATCGATGGTAAACATCTACTGAAACATCAATGTATCGTTTGCATCCCTAACGATTTGTAAATCGCGTTATAACGAAACCACGCCATAAAAGTAGCTCGTTTTACGAGAGTTACCTGTACATATTATACACCCTATTTAACTACGAAAATTCAGCAGTTGGACGGAGATCTAATCCAGATTAAGATAACTTAGTTTAGGTCTTTTATGGGATCATCAACAATTATTACTTATTAGAAATCAAAACGCTCTTTTTTTTATATATTGACCTAGAAAATGAGTTATAATAGTCCGTGTTAAGCACGATTTTACCATGATTAAACGAAACCAAGGAATATAAGTACGTCGATTTACGAGGGGTACCTGTACATATTACATATACATTTAAATATTAAATTAATTACATCATCATATTATTTTTATCACATGATTATTATATACATATTTCTATATACAAAAGTTTTATTATTTTATCTGTAAATATTGTATTTCTTGTTAATTTATGTATTAAAAAAAATATTAATTTAAAACAGAAAAAATATTTATTTATTTATTTGAATTGAATCATATTTTTGAGACCTTTGTTTTCGGATTTCTTTTTTAGTTTAATATTATAATAATGTTTAAAACGTGGAGAAAAATTATTTTTAAGTATTATTGTTTTTCTATCTTGAGTCTGGCTTAAGATATCCATGATAACTAGAAAAATAATAAGGTCATAGAAAGTTCCTTCTGGTGTAAAAATATTTCTATTAGGAAGACGAAGAACAAGTTAGATTTTTTTGCCCTTTCAAAAATGCAGGAACTAATTTTTTAAAAATCGAGTTGTTCATATTATGGTAAGTAATCAAATTGTTGAAAATAAGAAGCTGAAATTTGGCAAACATTTTTTTCACTTTTTTAGTTTACTGAAGACCAAACTAGTGAGGATCCGAGAGTCTGGCCGGGATAATAATCTCCCCAAAGGGCCGAGCTGCGAGGACAGTAACAGCTCATTAATTAATTCAAATAATTGTTTAGTTAATAATATCTATAATTTAATTACAAGATCGTAGGAAATTAGAAAAATTAATTAATCACAGAGTTTTATATTAAATAAGACATACGTTTCGTACTTTATTTTATTACTTCTTCAGCGACTTATTTCTTGACTCAATTGTCCAATATCATTATGTGAAACATTCTATCTTAAGATTTTGTTTTTCTAATTTTTCTAATTAATATAACAAAGAATAATTGCTATATCAATGAGAATTGTTTTTGATCGCGCTTATTTAAAAAATATATTTTATCGCGAGACTAATGCGGATTACGCTATTGAAGTCTGCGGAGTCTAAAGTCTGGACCAAAAGAAAAAGATGTGATCCACTTAGCTACAATCCAACGTCATTTCGTGTATAGCCCGCTGGACTTTCGGATGGATCACCATGGTAGCTAAGTGGATCACATCTTTTTCTCTCTTGGTCCAGACTTAAGACTCCGCAGACTTCAATAGCGTAATCCGCAGTAGTCTCGCGATAAATATCTTTTTCAAATAAGCGCGGTCAAAAACAATTCTCATTGATATAGCAATTATTCTTTGTTATATTAATTAGAAAAATTATAAAAAAATTTATTCAAGATCATTATTTCAAGCTAGAAATATATAAGTTCAAATATTATTTTCACTCAATATTTGACAAAAATTCCCTACATTTGATTTGCGATTGAATCAAATGTAGAAAACATTCGATTTCTATCTTATGAAGTAAGTAGTCTCTGAAGAAGTCACAAATAAAGTGATGAAAGGTAAATTTTATTTAATATAAAATTCTGTGATTAATTTATTTATCAAATTTCCTACTATCTTGTGAAATAATATAATTTAAACAATGCATCTTTAACTATCTAACCATCCCCTAAAACAAATTTTTAGTTTGTAGCATAGTGGGGAAATATGCTAAGTATTTCGGACACAACATATCCATAAATTTTATCATTTATATATTAGGTGCTCAGAGCTCAACTGAATCAAGTCTAAAATTGTAAAAAATTTGTGTATTGATGTATATTTTCAGAAACATAGTGAACTAAGTCCCTCTGTTATTACTATTTTTTAACAAATTGCAGCAGTTTTCTCTGGACCTGAAGAACTCTCATAAAATGTAAGTCCAAAATCATACACATAGTGAACTAAGTCCCTCTGTTATTACTATTTTTTAACAAATGGCAGCAGTTTTCTCTGGACCTGAAGAACTCTCATAAAATGTAAGTCCAAAATCATACACATAGTGAACCAAGTCCCTCTGTTATTACTATTTTATAACAAATGGCAGCAGTTTTCTCTGGACCTGAAGAACTCTCATAAAATGTAAGTCCTAAAATGGATCAAGTCCAAAATCATACACATAGCATAGTGAACTAAGTCCCTCTGTTATTACTATTTTTTAACAAATGGCAGCAGTTTTCTCTGGACCTGAAGAACTCTCATAAAATGTAAGTCCTAAAATGGATCAAGTCCAAAATCATACACATAGTGAAATAAGTCCCTGTTATTACTATTTTTAACATGGCAGCAGTTTTCTCTGGACCTGAAGAACTCTAATAAAATGTAAGCCCTAAACTGGATCAAGTCCAAAATCCCGATATATCGTACCTATGTAGTAGTACATATCAAATCGTTTCCAGCGTATCAGAACCACTATTGAAAAAAAATAAAATCCGGAAAGGAAGTATCTTCACAAAGATTTAAATATTAGAAAAATGTATGCCAAAGTGAAGGAAAGCAAGCTTTGAAACAAAAGTGTTACTATCATGTTTTCTCTACTAAGTTTAACGTGCATATTAAAGTTCCTTCAAAAGATACATGTAGTTGATGTGACGAACTTCATTTGAAGATAGTAGCTGAAACAAATGACCCTGAACTGCGAGGTGAATTTGATTTGGAAATGAAACTGCATTTGGCCAAAGCTTTGCAAGCTAGACAGTCTTTTAAAAATAAAGTTAATAACGAACCTCTCTCTCTTAGATGATACCATTTAAATACGGTAGTTTTTTTCGCGACAATACCAGCAAAAAGTTAATGCTAGCGTATATAGAACAGACAATAATGATTCATAGTTCATAAGGTCAAAACTTTTTTCTGTTTATGTACCAAATCTAGCCAATCCCGTGCTCGTATGACAAATTTGGGACCATTGTAAGAGATTGAATATTTTTATACATGACATTAAATTGACAGATAAAATGACTGTTAAAATACATTTTAAATGTCGATTTATTAAACAAATAGTTCGAAATAAACGAGTAAAGGCTGTTGCGGCAATGAATGAGGAAAAAACGTGTGAAATTTGGTTTTGATATTCACACTAGTTTTTGAGCTAGCTCGTCCACAAAAATTTGGTAACGCACAGACCTCTGCACAGACTAACTAACAGACTAGCAGACATTTTGACAAAACAATCATTATTTCGAAAAAAAACGCTACTTTCATGCACAATTACAATACTTGACCATACACCCTGTATGGTAAAGTAAAAAATGATTACCTATCCCCTCATCCAGAAAAAAAATTAAAATTATATAATTTATAGAGTAAAATAATAATATTTTCAACATTTTGTAATTTTTTAACAAATGTAATCAACGCCTACGTTACATCTTATGAAAATTATAATTTTGAAAAAATCTAGCGCATGCATCTTTCGCTGGTTAAATAAATGCGCTGTTGCCAAAATGTTTTTAGTGAGAATTTTTTTTTATACATTTTTCATTATTTATTCCTTATTATCTCAGAAACTGTGTTCTAACTATGAATCAAAATTGTATTAAAATATGTATTGGTTATTGTTTAATGTTGGTTTAGTTTTTTATAAAAATGGTAAGAACGGTTTCTTAATTATAATTAAATATGTGTGTAAATTTTCCGATATCCCCTACAGTGCAATGCTAAAGAGCCCGAAAAACACGATTTTTGAAATTGAATAACTCCGGAACTGTATTGTTCATAAGTTTCGTTTTGCCACCAATCGATGCACAAGTATTTAAATAATAATATATCTAAATTTCAGAAAAATCCTAAGAAAACGGATTTGGAGAAACAACTACCTTAAAGCACGCATGTCCAGACTTTTGGCTTAGACGGGCCATTTGAAGAAAAAACAAATGCTTCGGGGCCGCATATAAAATATATTAATTCCAATGATATTTTTAATAATGTAGAATAATTTAATCTACTATGACAAAGAAGCAAAAATGTCATAGCATATTAAACTTTGAGTTCTTTTTCTTCGGGAATTTGTTTTTAAATCATTTACTACTTGATAAAGTTTTAATTACTGAAATAATAAATATCAAAAGAAAATTGAAATATGAGATGAAAAATAATTTTTAAACTTCGTAATTTTTTTTTACCTGATAGTTGATCTTATAATTTTGCTTTTACTGAATTTTATTCTCGAAAATATAGCTTCAAGTAGGTATAAATATATATATGTATATATATAGTATATATATGTAAATTCAAATTTCTAAAAACTGAATAAATATTCTGAACCAGTAGGAATATTTGTTTTTGGGTAGACAATTTTTATAAAATTTTAACAAAATTTTAAATTTTTCTTTCAGTTCATTGTCTGATTACAGTTTCATATATTCAATAAGAAAGAAAATATTCAAATCCATAAAAAATGGAGTCAAAATATGTCAAAATTGTGAGGATTTTGTCGGAAATCTTGATATTTTTTCACATTCAAAATTGAAAATCTGCCTTTTATTTTTCGAAAAATTTTGGGATGATTTTTCTAATTTTAGAAAAAAAAATCCGGTCAAATTGTATTAGATATTTTTTCAAGAAACATAAAAATCTCAATGTTTTAAGGAAGTTAATTTTATGTCCGGCCGCAGGTTTGAATGCCCCGATTTAAAGCTTACCATAATTTCAAATTTTTTATATTATCTTATGATACAGGTGTTAAAAAATAATAAACTGTTTCCATTTTCACTGTGTCGTATTCATTTGATCAATATTATGTAAAAATATTTCAGGGCCAAAGTGGATCAAGTCCAGTAAATTATGATTTAAAATTAAATTGTCACCTTAATTATTGTTTTTGAATTTTCAAATTATGACCCATATTTAAGTTAGTCTTCATACTACAACAATAAAAAACAAAATATCCGCTATATCACTTTAGGATTCATCTAGATTTAATAAACTTCAACCTTGATTATCTCGAAACTATCATTTATGGACTTGATCCAGTTTAGCTCTGAAAGCCTCAAAAATATAAGTATAGAATTTTTAGGAAATAATATAATGGACAGGATAAAAGATAATTCTTAATTTTAATTATTAATTATTAGGTACTTGCATAAATGATTAAAAATTTTACCAAATACTTCATGTAAATATTTTTTTACTCTTTTAATATTTAGTTATATATAGAATTATTTTTAAAAAAATATACATTTTTTTTAATATAAAATATGATTTTTATAATATAAGACTATTTGTAGCAGTAGTAATAGTATCTAATAGTAGCTGTTATAGTAATAATAGTAGCAAAAATAAATATATATTTCAAAGTTTTTATAATAAGGTCTTTTGGTTTTTTTTTATTGGCACTTGAGTTTTATATAAAAAAAAATACATTTGTGACGTTTCGGGTTGTTGTTTTTTTATAAACTTTCAAAATAAACGGCTCATATATATAATTATGTATACACACAATTAATAAATGTAATAAATTGTCTAATTCTATCTTAGATAATAAAGAATCACATCTATTTATGAACAACAATATTTTTTAATATATAGACTACAAACTTATCAATATTATTACAATATTTATGTAGATTTGTAGATTTTATAATATTAATAATTTGTACAATATAATAATAAATATTAATTAATTATAATATCAAATAACTAATAATTATTATTATCTATTCAATATCAATGGCTTTGATTTACATAATTATTCGACTTTATTAGTTATTCTTTTACGGGTTATTAATTTAATATTTCTGGTGGTTCGGGATGAAAGAGAGAAACATTTTTTTTATGATAAATCTTATATTATTTTCATTTGACAATTCCTAAATGTTTAAATTAAGTATTGCGAACTTTTCAAATATTTTTATTGGTAGTAAGAAATTTTGTATATTCGTAGTTTAAGGGTTTCAGAAATTCCGTTTCTTGTCCCTTTCCTGGAGTATTTATTCTTTTTTTGCATTCTTAATATGTTTTTAAATTTATTTGTATATATGAATGGGCCACGAGAACAAAGTGTTTTGGATATGGATAGTACTCAGCCATTAGAAAAGAAAGGGAGCTGCGACAGGTGGCATTATATTCCTTGGCTCATGCAATTTCATCATATAAGTTACCGATAGGGCGACAATTGATTTTAAGAGGTTAGCTCCAAAGATTGAATTTTGCGTAGGAAATGCTAGCATTCTAAGAGCAGAATGAAAACACTGATGAAGCCCATTTTTACCTTAATCGGACTGTCAACAGTCAAAATTGTAGGTATTAGGCTGCTGAAAATCCGCAACAATTAGACAAAAAACAGCTAAATAGCTTTCGAGTGTCCAAAAGAGTCAATGACAGTTCTTCGCTTGCTATTTCACAATCGTCTTATTTCGAGAGTTGGTGACGTTTTATGGCCCCCCTCGCTGACCTATTCACATGTGAGTTTTTTCTATGTGGTATTTCAAGTCTCATGTTTACAAGAACAAGGAGATTACGTTAGTTGAATTAAAGGCATTAATACGACAACAAATCGCCTAAATCAAAACAGATCTGCTAGAGTGGAGAGTAATTTTCCAAAAGTTTTAAAATAATTGATTGATTGTTTCAAATAGTAAGTTCTTACTAATATTATTTTACCAATAAAACCTTTTTAAAGAAAAAATTAACAATTTTATGATTATTTAAAAAACACTTGGTTCCCGTGGCCCACCCTTTTTTTTATAATGATAATGATACAAGAAGTTGTAGCAAAAAGTTACAGCCTCTGTGGTCCACGGTGGACCCTTGTATCGTGAAGGTAAGAAGAGATGTATCTACACCTAATCGGCTTGCGCGACGACGACACTGGCATGATTTTTTTTAATTTAAAAACCGACTTATAATTCATGACAAATAAAATTTGTAAAAATTAGGGAATTGAAATTATTATTTTAAAACCCACAAATAGTTCATGACAAATAAAATTTATTAAAATTAGGAAATTTAAATTATTTCTTATCTACTCTTATTATTTTCTATTATAGTAAAAAAAGTAGAACTACATGTTTTCAAAATTTATTTCAGAAAATCTCACTTGTATTTCAAAATTCTCAATTGAAAATTAGGAAATCTTAATAATTATATTCCAGAAATCTCAAACTGATCATCGCACAGGGGCGATAATGTTAAATTATTTTATTAAGAGGGGGCGGGTTTAGAAAACATTTTAGCCTGTTTGATTATAAATTATTTTATAACAGAGGACAGGGGGTGATTATATATTATTTTAGACGATTCAAATGTTATGGAAAAACATTTTGACCTGTTCACAATGTTGACAATACCCATGGCGTACCGAGAGGGGCGGTGATTAAAAATTATTTTATAACGAGGGGACGGGAGGTAATTATAATTTTTTTTTATTATATCAGGGGCGTACCGAGGGGAGGGGGGCACTGGAGTCCAGGAGCGTCCCCCTGGCTAGCAAGATGCCCCCCGAAGGCGGCCTTCGCAGCTGGTAATAATATAAGATACACAAATTACAACATGTAAAATAGGATGTAATAATAATAATGTTAGGATGGAATATGTGTAGGATTGATTGATTTTGAGCAATGATTATAATTCCTATTATGATAAGGGCATCAATTCCTGGCCCTCGCCAGCCGGCCCCGATTTACTCTTCTTTTCCGTCTCTTCCTCGTCATCGAAGATTTTGATTGTTTTCACGAAATACCAAACACCGCAGTCAAAAAGTGTGCCAATCAGTATGAAACCTGTAAATTATTCAGCTCAATAAAATATTGCTATGCCCTTAAACATATAAAGAAAAATGATAGATGGTAGGGACAAACTCACCTGCTGATGTTAAATTGAGCATATATCGTAACGATTCGCTGTTATATAGCCAGCAGTTGCCTTTGCCGTTGCATGTTTTGCCCCAAACCAGACATGTCAAATCTATTCAAAAACAAACAACAAGAAATAAATACACGAGGTGGTCATTATCACAATATATTAGATTATTTTTTTGTTAATTGAAATTATACAAGATAATTTACTTCTTTAAAAAAAGCTATGTATATTTACTGTGATAGTAAATAGTATTAATGAAACTAGATTGTTAAATTATATTTTTACTTTATCCAATGCGAAGTATGGGTAAAGTCGAGGGGTGAACCGCGACCTAATATGCTATACACCTACTTCCACTTGTACTTTCAAATATTTCCAAGTACTTCCAAATATTTCCAAGCACTTCCAAATATTTCCAATCACTTCCAAACATTTTCAAATATTTACAAGTACTTCCAAAATACTTCCAAAGAAGTGTACACCTACTTCCAATCGCGGATCACCCCTCGGGTAAAGAATTGTAATCGGTCTCGTGGCAAGCGAGACTTCAAAGGGTCCTCAAGTAAAGATTACGGAACCCATGATCTCAATTAAAGTCACAAATTGTACTATTCAATTAGATTGAATTTTAGCACGTGACGGGTTTTCCAAAAATTACATGGGGTCTCGTCCGAAAATGTGCGATTTTTTCATTTAGTCTGTGCGGATGGATGGATGTTATCGTTTATTTCGTCCACGATTTTTTCCACCCCATAGAACCGATTGAAATGAAATTGAAAACCTACGATTACTTTTACAAAACGAAGCTCTGATTAGTTTTTGGAACACATCGGCCCATAAACATTAGTACTTTATTTTATTACTTTTTTAGCTTTTTCTAAATATTTTGAAAATGACTAAACCAATTTTGATGAAATTTATTATTGTAATTAAGTACCTTGAGGACCACAAAAAAGGTCATATAAAGTTTTTTTGTAAAATTATATTTTAAAGTACATTACCCTAGAATAAGATAATACATTGGATAAAGTTTAGCAACGATCCGTTGCAGTTTATTATTATTTGAACGAATACTTGTATATGTGTGAGTATACCATATTCTAAAAGGAAGTTTTTTTTACAGGTTCACAACTTTAAATTAAAATAAAACAAAGAAACATATTTTAAATATTAATGAAAATGGCTTTTTGGAAAGATAATTTTATGCCATTAATGTTTGAATATGATTTCGGTTATTTGGCCTCCACGGCTGTCTCTTAGATGGCCAAATCTGGATTTCCAATTTTCACCCACTTTTCGCAGCAATTGCGACCGTATTTCGCCAATAATTCGCCGAATGTTGTGTTCCAAGTGTTCAATCGTCTCTGGTTTATCGACTTTGGGTATTTGTCAAGTCAATTGTCTACGCCAGGGGTCGACAACCTTTTGAGACGGAAGAGCCAAAAGTTAGAATTTACAAAATTTCCCAGTTTTTAAAGAGCCACTAACATTTTTGTTTCAATAGTATATAAATTTGATTTTTGATTTGAAATAAATAACTTTAAATATGAAATAATATTTATTCATATAAAAACATACAAATGTTTCGCACAAAACATATTAAAGTATTAATAAGTAGTTGTAGGGAAATAAGGACAATAGCTTACGCAAATTATTTTTATTTTTTGCCAACGTTTTGTCAACTTTATTGACTTCCTCAGAGCTCAAACAAATTAACTTCTTTGCATATTTGTCATTTTATTCATATTCATTCTTAGAAAACACAAAGGCCAGTCATCATACAGATTGAAAATATTTTCCTATTTAAATCTTAAAATATCTTTCTTTGTTAATTTAAGATTTAAATAGGAAAATATTTTCAATCTGTGTGATGATCCTTATCTCCCTACAACTACCTACTTATTAATTTAATCGATGGACATAAATAATCAAAATATTAAAGAAACTATAGTCTCGTTATAACTTGAGTTACGCGATCTGAATGTTGAATTCACTAAACTTATTTAATTTGCATATTTGTCTTTAAAAATTTTGAAAATCTTGAGAATGTAAAATGTTCAAATTTTATTTTTCGAAAATGCACTTATTTGTCTTTGAAAATTTTGAAAATCATAATATTGTAAAATATTCAAATTCTTTTTTCGTAAAATGTACTTATTTGTAATTGGGAGAGGCCTATGCCCTAAGGGGCCTGGTACAATAACTAATTAACCATGTATATATTGTATATTTTATGTAAGAAACCAAAAAAGGCTATAAATAAATAAATAAATAAATAGTCTCGTTATAAATAAATAAAATTTATAATTCCAGCAGAAGACACACTCTTTTATTGTCTCCTTCAAAATATTAAAGTATTTTAGCTAGCTCTTCTAGATTAATAAAATTAGTAATCAAATAATATAACTTTATTGAATAATAGATAGTTACATCAATGGGAGCATTGGCCTTGCATGCCTTTTGAAAGTTTGGTTAAATCTGGCTCATAACTTGTTGTTTTGTAAATAAAATAATATAATTATTAATATTTGCGCATGGAAGTGGAGAGCCGCATCTTGACATCGAAAGAGCCACATGCGGCTCGCGAGCCGTAGGTTTCCGACCCCTGGTCTACGCCGATAAACTAGAGATAATTGAACACTTGGAATCCAACATTCGGCGAATTATTGGCGAAATACGGCCGCAATTGCTACGAAAATTGTGGGAAAATTGGAAATCTAGATTGTCCCATCTACGCTCCATCCGCGGAGGCCACATGGCCGAAATCATATTCAAACATTAATGGCATAAAATTATCTTTCCAATAAAGCCAGTTTCATTGATATTAAAAATATTTTTCTTTGTTTTATTTTAATTTAAATTTGTGAACCTCTAAAAAAACACCGTGTATATTTATGTTGTTGAATTGAAAATTGTGAGAATATTTTATACTTACTATATATCACTATATTTGAGTGTAAAATAAATTTAATATTAATGCAATTGGATGTTGATGAAGGCAGTCCACGGTGGTTGTAAAAAATAAGACTATATAATATATCAAAGGAGACAGGAAGTAATTACGATTTGAACTACTTTCATTGACTTTTTGTTACCCTGAAGAAGGAGAGAATAAATCTCCGAAACGTCGGTTTAACAAATAAATGTAAAATAATAAAACCATTATAGTCTTATTTTTTCCAACCACCGTGGACTGCCTTCATCAACATCCAATTGCATATTTATACCAGTCCGTCTCCTAAAGAAAAACGCTATCAATTAATAATAATACTCGTAATTATACATGAGTGGTCCACACGACTTTCACTTACAGCTTTTCCTTTGAAATCATCCTATCAATTTTACCTCTTTGAATCGATTCAACGAAAACAGAAAAACCCAGAAGTAAAGGAGTCCTTTAAGTGGACTAATTTAAACCAAAACTTTACTATATTCCTTGCAGTCAAATTCCAGGATAAATTTGTGTTCCTCTGTTACTTACCATTCCTATATAATAGATATTATACGGTGATTAAAGGAATCTTTGTCGTGTCCCATAGATTGCTTAATAATTATATTAATTTTGAATTCAACATTTAACTATTTATTTTTGAATTATTAATCGGAAGAAATACACCAACCAATTTTCAGGTCATTATCTAAAACCTTTCAAGATAAAAAGCTATAATTTAATATGTAAAATATGAATGGTTTTGTAAAAATTCTGAATTTGATTTGAAAAAGTCTGATTTTCATTTTTAAAATTCTGAATTTGTTTTGAAACATCCCGAAATTGATTTTTAATATCCTGAATTTGATATGGAAAAGTTCGAACTTAAGATTGGAGTAATTTTTGGAGACGGACTGATAAGTGAATTAAGTGGATATTGATGAGGCAGTCCAAAAGAAGAAGATAATTTACACTATCTTTTTATTCATAAAACCGACGTTTCGGGGCTATTCCATCTCTTCAGGGTTTTGAAAAGTTAGTGAGGACAATGCGGCATTCCCTCGTCTTTCGTTCAGTGGCAGTAATAATAATATCTTGTATTTCATTCTCAGCAGAATTATAATGTAATAATCATCATTTATCATATATTATTACATTATAATTCTGCTGAGAATGAAATACAAGATATTATTGTTACTGCCACTGAAAGAGGAGACAGAGGGGAATGCCGCATTGGATTTCCTTCACTGACTTTTCAAAACCCTGAAGAAGGAGGGAATAGCCTCCGAAACGTCGGTTTTATGAATAAAAAGATAGTGTAAATTATCTTCTTCTTTTTTTGGACTGCCTCATCAATATCCACTTAGTTCGAACTTAATTTTTAAAATCCTCAATTTCATATGGAAAAATCCGAATTTGAATTTAAAATTTGATAATTGAAACTTACCAAGAATGTAACCGAATAGAATTGGAGATGGAATAAACGCAAGCAACGAGCCCATCATTAATGCAATGCCCAGCGACATAGTTTTATCTTTCTCTTCCACACATCTGAAAAAAACAAACATAATTATTATATGCGGATTTAAGCTTTTAATTTTAATGTAGAATACGTATTTTAATGGCAGTGTATTAATAAATAAATGTATTGGAAGCCTCATTGGATCATTCGATAGTGTCTATAGTGGTTGACTAAATACAGGCGTTGCCATCAAGTGCTGCCATCTGTTAAACTCAAAGCGGTCAAATTTATAGTTAAAGTAGTTGTTCCGCCAAATGCGATTTTCTTAGGATTTTTTTGAAATTTATACAGATTATTATTTAAATACTTCTGCATCGATTGGTGACAAAACAAAATTTATGAACAATATAGTTCCGGAGATATTAAATTTCAAAAATCGAGTTTTTCAGACTCTTATACATTGCACTATACGGGATATCGGAAAATTTACATACATATTTAATTATAATTAAGAAACCCTTCTTACCATTTTTATAAAAAACTAAACCTACATTAAACAATAACTAATACATATTTTAAGACAATTTTGATTCATAGTTACAACATAGTTTCTGAGATAATAAGGAATAAATAATGAAAAATGTATAAAAACAAATTTAGACTAAAAACAATTTGGCAACAGTGGATTTATTTAACCAGCGAAAGATGCATGCGTTAGATTTTTTCAAAATTATAATTTTCATAAGGTGTAACGTAGGCGTTGATTACATTTGTTAAAAAATAACAAAACGATTTTTATAGAAATTTAAAATGTATTTTATCTGTCATTTTATTATAAAAATATTCAATCCCTTACAATGGTGCCAAATTTGTCAAACGAGCACGGAATTGGCTAGAAATGGTACATAAACAGCAAAAAGTTTTGGGCTTATGAACTACGAATCCTTATTGTCTGTTCTATATACTCTAGCATTAACTTTTTGCTACTATTGTCCCGAAACAACTACCTTAAAGAGACAATTATTTCTCGAAAGACGTGTCAAATCAAACATACCTAAAGATTGCGTTCCATGAAAAAATGAATTTGAAAATATACATTTTTAATATACAGGGTGTCCCGTATCACAACGCTAAACTGGTGTTAGGGCAATTTACGACAGTCCTGATTATAAAAAATTGTTTAATAAAAGTCTCATAGTTTTTGAGTTATAAGCATTTTTGGAAAATGGTGAAAATCGCTGCCCTGTCCTGGCTACAAATTTAAATATTTTATTATTCTCATTTTTGTTATGCAATGCTGAATAATTCTGGTATTGATCAGAATTCAAAATAAAATAATAAGTACTATACTTTTGGAGAAAAAATATTTTTCCGGACTTATGTTTTAAAAAATTTTAATCAGCTAACTTTGTATCATCTTTAATTTAAAAAAAACTAATCACCTAACATAGCAAGTTGTTTAAAAAATTGGCCCATACAGTCTAGATTTTAAATGGTACAGCACTTTGTACTTAATTTTTTAGAAAAAAAAAGATGTGTGAGCCTCATCCACATAAGATCACGGGGGAAGTGAAACTTCTTTACCTGTAGATATTATTTGTTACTAGGTATATAACGGCCAAAAAGTTTCTCTCTCTTAAAAATTCACACTCCAGAGACATATCTATTAAGGGGATAAACTTTTTGGCCTTATTTACAAATAACATCTACGGGTAAATAATTTAAATTTCTAATTTTATTTTTGATGAACTATTAGTGGGTTTTAAAATAATAATTTAAATTTCCTACTTTTAATAAATTTTATTTGACATGAACTATTAGTGGGTTTTAAAAAATAAATTCCCTCTATTGAGCCATTTCCCCTTTATTGTAACAAAATAAACCAGATACGTTGCTAAAGAAGTTTCACTTCAAAAAAATTGTATTTTTTTGGCAAAAAATTAGCTAATTTGAAAACATATTTTGATAGTGTTTTTTTTATTTAATAAGTTAATCAATTATATCGAATCTTAATTGATCTAATCTTTGGCTATTATAGACATTAATATTCCTCTCAAACACTTTAAGTGTTCCGCCAGTCAATGCTAAAATTCGATGTATATTATAATACAAATACTTTATATTTTGAGAGATTTCAAGTTACCGATAGTAATAGATTTAAATATTCTTAGAAAATTATAAGAGATTGTCATCTATTAGATCTGATGGAATGGATTAATTTTAATTATGTCAGAATGGTTGTTTTTCACTCCCTCGGAAATCGAACCCGAGTGCCAGTAACAGCAATCCGGGCCATTTGGCTATTATATTTTATATGCGATAATTATATTTTTGTTTGAATAAATGAAAATCGTATATAAAGTTTTTATAACAAAGGCATGGACGCACCTTGATCATAACATTTAATATATAGTACAATATACCCCCCCTAAAATCAAATCTGGGTGTTCTACTAAACCTGCTATTTACCTGAAATGACTTCTATTTGCCTTTACCCGACTTATGTATAGTTTCAAGCTCGCTCACCTGACGGAAACGAGAAAGTTGGACGCCCGTCCTGATGCGCCAATAAATTTGAGTATGCAGACCACCATGAGGAACATATAGAATTGCTTGGTGCAGTCGACTAGACAAGGGCCGGCGGTAGCAGTTCCCCAAAAAGAGGGCTCGGTCACGTGCAGTTGCTTGCCCAGGGTCTCCACATTCACACAACTGCAATCCAGATATGTCTGTGCAAACAACACAACAACGATACTTACTCTTCTTTCTTTTACGTAAATACAAAACACACATTTCATAGTATTATGATAAGTCTATTTTTAAATGGGGCAGAACACCACCACCATTATGTATGATATAGGAAGAATTTCGTAATAATTTTAGATCTGCCATTTTAACACACACACACTATACTACATACTACATTAATGGAGGTCTAGGAGTAGGGAAACTCATCATTACTAACCATATTTTACTACCTCACTTGTGTACGCCAAGTGATTATGAATTATCGGTTGTTGTATTTTCGCGATGAGAGTTACTTAGCCGCACCTGAAGGCTTCGTTTCCGTGTGTCACCGCCAGGAGGTGAACTCTCCTATCCTTCCTGAGTCCAGATATTTTACTTATATACTAGGATTCTGTTGAATAGGTCAACAGCTTATATCTAGTGGAAAGTATCTATACTAAGCTGCTAGATTTCTATTGATTAGTTTAATAGTAATCTGACAGTTTTCTTAGACTCCTGATGATGGGCTAACCCCGAAATATATCGAATTCAAAACTCAATTTTGTTTTATTTCTTTTTTTGTGAAACCTACCTCGTATCTTACTCAAGTTTTATTATTATATTAAAATGTTTCACCTAGAACCAACACCGAACTCCTTAAAAGTTATTAATAGTAATCTACTTGTTAGTTTTTATTTATAATTGTGTGTGTTCTAACTCTATTGGTTAGAATTTCTACTTGCTCAGAGTAGCAATAGTGCTACTCTGAGTTGCTTAATCTAGCTTAGTCTTATATATTAGCATGCTTTAAGGGGCCGGGAATTCGCAGTCCCCGTCCCTTGTTGGTCTGATCAGAATAGTTGGTCAGACCCACTTAATTATAAGAGTGAGAGAGAAGGAACGGACAAGAAGCATTGTATTTCTAATGCCGTTTGTCCTTAGTCTTCTATTTCCGCGTTTTCAAGAGCGTCCGGAGTGAGGCTCCTTAGTTGTTGGATTGTGAGTCTGCGGTGAGGGAAGGCCAGCCCAGCGAAGGTCTTGAATTTTGTGAATAGATCACTTTATTCTATTAATTTTGGAAGGTTTTTCCGAAAGTTTTTATCCTCGAGTTAAGGGTATCTGAGATCCGTGTAGAGCGGGCATTTGAAGAGAATGTACTCGACAGTTTCTTCACTGTTTGAACATTGAGATCTGCCATTTTAACAGATTATTTATACACCTTTGTGAAACTTTATTTGAAATGAAAAAAATAAATTCTAGCTACCCCTAATATAATAGTCTCAAACACCCATAGCTCAACCTACTCTCAATCGTCAAACTCCTCATATATAATTTATTTATCAGAGACTATAGTTTCGAAGTTTTATGACCTTTATGATCAATATTTTTAATTAGAAAGGTTTTATCTGTTCCCATGGGTTCAAATACCCGATCGGATATAGTTCAATTGGTTTTTGTTGTAATAGCATTGGTCATATAATAAACGAATTCGACCAGTTTGCTAATTTAACAAAAAACAATTGACCTATTTCCGATCGGGTATTTGAACCCACAGAATGATGATAAAGATCATAAAACCTCAAAACTATAGTCTCTGATAAATAAATTATAAATATAGGTACATTATTTTTATTCGTTAGGTACATTACAGCTGTGAATAGGCGTGTAAGTTCTTTTTACCAAACCTTACAGGGCCGCGGTTTAAAAGTTTATAGAGGTACTAAAAATCAATAATGTATAATAATTTTCATCTCTAGAATTTCTACCATTCCTCCTAACACTTATTCACAATGTGGGCAACACCAGAGCCTTCCTTCCTGTGAAGTTACTCAATTTTTCACAAAAATCGACTTACACACTTATTCATAGTGGTTACAGTAATATGAAATAAATTGATGTTTATTTGTATCAAGCAGAGGACAACCTCATTGATTTCTCATTTACTTATTTATTAGTAGAATTTTTACCTTTGTTCCGTTGACATATCCAAATTTCCGACAGCCGGCGTGACAGGCAGAGATAAAAGACGATTTTCCATCCAACGAGCAGACCGGTGCGTAATTTACATATTCACAATTACAATTATTGTTACAGTCATAGTTGACTTGAAGCCTGAACAAAACAAACATTAAATAAGCTGACGTGTTCTGATGTGGCCATCCACTTGACTTGACTTTACCATACAACCCGGCCCCTAAAATTATTTATAATCATGTGGGGGAGGGGGGTTAGTTTGTGCATTTTTATACTTCTGGTGTCCCACTGATTATGTATACAAAATTTGGTTGAGTTTGATAAATAGCCAATATTTTCATTTTTTGACCACCCCCCCCCCCATTTTGTTGAGTTAGTTTTTGCATCTTTAGACTTCCGGGGTCCCACTGATATTATGTATACAAAATTTGGTGAGTTTGGTAAATGGTCAAGACCCTTAATTTTGGGTCGATATGCATCAAAATCAATCAGTTCTTAATCTCAATGGACCAAAACTACGTGGGAAATTTGGTTTTGATATTCAAACTAGTTTTTGAGCTAGATCGTCCGCAAAAGACTAACGGACAACCTGACAACCAAACAGACATTTTGACATAACAATTATTATCTCGAAAAATGTAATTTTATGGATGTTTACTTATCAGAGCTTTTTTGTAGACCGAAATGCCTTGGCTTAGCTCAATTACTTTTAGCACGATTACAATACTTGACCATACCCTGTATGGTAAAGTAAAAATACAAAAAACAAACTCTCAAATACATATTTTGTAATTTAATAATAATTATTACTTACTCGCCAGATGGTTGGAAGGAGTAATCATCTTGCACGCCCACTTGTGGACAGCCGAGAAAGACATAGGAGATGATGCCGAAGACAGTCACGAAACTCACGAAGACATTCCAGGCGGCGAGGCTTCTCGCTTTGGGTTTCCACCGGGAAATTACAAGACCCGAGGCGAGGATCCCGAGGGCAGAGAATCCGAGACCAACCGTTCCTGTAAAATATTTAAAGATTTGATTATTTGGCGGTTGTTGAGTTGTTTATCGAGAAAGATGTTTCGACTGAAACCACTTTAAAGTTTATCTCATTAAAATTTGTAATCTAAGTGGTTTCTCCCGAAACATCTTTCCTAAGGAATACCAAACAGATTTAACATTACGTAATAGATAAAAATTGATAATAAAAACTTAGTTTTAAAATTAAATAAATCTACCCCTGGACTCACGGTATATCCCCTCATTCGGCGACTAGGCCATTTGTACAGAGTGAGTCACGGGAAACGGATGTTTTACGGGAAAGCATAACTCTCAGATTTTTCAAAACAAAATATTTTATTTTCATAGAAACAATAACTAAACTATGCCATTATTGAATGCTTATGAGCGAAAAATTATGTCTGACAAATGATGGGCATGTTCACGAACACAAATTCGAAGGCGATCTCGATAAAAATGAGTTTCATCGCTCATTATGATGGTCAAATCCTCATTTTCTTCAAACATGTCAAACATTGTTTGGCAAAAAGTGAGACGTTGTTGGTAATTCAACTGGTGGATTATCGTAATTTTATACGTGTGAAGCCATAGGTCTTTTTGTAAAATTCTCTTCACAGTGTTTTGAAGAAACTTTGCCAAGAGTGAACGCAAGCGCCTTTAAATTTGTGTTTCTGAAAATGCCCATCATTTGTCAGACATAGTTTTTTCGCTCATAATCATTCAATAATGGCATAGTTTAGTGATTGTTCCTATGAAAATAAAATATTTTATTTTTAAAAATCCGTAGAGTTATGCTTTCCATAAAAACATCCGTTTTCCGTGACTCACTCTGTATAATTATATTTTTTATAATCACCTCCTAGGTATGGCACTGGTATTGGGATGATAATAAATTATTTTATTACGAGGGCGCGGGGGTGATCTTGACAATACCAGTGGTGTACCGAGGAGGGGTGATTATAAATAATTATTTTTTAAAACAAATGGCGTACTGGCGGAAGGTAGGAAGTACTGGAGTCCATGGGGCATAGCCCTTTGTTCAGCAAGATGCCCGCTGAATGCAGGTTTCGCAGCTGGTTAATAAATATTTCTTTAAAATTAGATAATATTTTATCATTAATATCATATTTCTTAAAAATATTATTTAAAATTAATTGATAATTAACTGTAAATCGATATTAAGTAATATTATCTGTAATTATTATTATGTAATATTATCTGGTTCTAATTTGATCCCCTTAATATTTGCGGAATCGAGTATTTTCTCGATTAATGGCTCTGGCGATACGGAAACGAAAAGAAACACGATATATTTTGAACGTATCTTAAAATTTCTAAAACGAGGATGTTTTTTCCGTATTTTTTACATTAAGTCTATTGGACTTTTTTTTAGTAATCGTCTTGAATCTAAATGAGATTTTTAAAAAAGTTATCATTACTTGTTAGTTTTGACCATAGAGTAATATAGAGTGGATGGCTACCGTATATCGAAAAAGCGCTCTCTAGCGACTGCAGGGCGAAAACTCTTAGTTCTTAAGAGCTATCCAAAGATCATAGAACATTCAAAGCCTTTGTCATAGATAAAAGATACATACCTTTTATGTTATTAATATATAGGTATATATATAAGCGCATTTTTTTACTCTTGATAATCTCACCAAAATTTGCCCCGAAGAGAGCGGTTTCGACATTTTATTGCCTAATGGTTTCGCCCTGGTCTCGCCAGAGAGCTCGTAAACGTATTTTAACATTGGGTCCTTATGGAGCCTTCCACTCAATATTACTCTATGGTTTTGACTTTATATTTCGGAGTCTATGTAAATTGGGGGCATGAATTTATTTTCAAAGTAATCTCTTGTTCACGAGCTATTAGAAAACTGTTTTTTCAGCACTCAGAGTGTAGTACTATTTTTTACCATTAGCAGTTATTCGTAGAAAGTCGGGAAATTTCAAAAATAAAAAATAAAACTCTGATAACTCCAAAACTAATGATTTTTGACCCCGGGTCTCATATAGGGCCAAATTTATTGGAAATTAGCTATAGTATAACCCCTTTCAAGATTTCTATCGAATTACCAATAACTCTGTATAGTAAAATGAATCACCTGTAACTAGTGAAGCGAAACTCGCCGATTGCCGATATTGTATTTCTATATACTTGGCTGTGAAGATCCAGAAGGGCATATAACCGAGACAGTAAAAAACAGAAGCCAGGGTGTTGAACATGTAAGTTGGATTGGACAAAATGCGCTTGAGTGTCACCAGTAAATCTGTAAACAGCAAACATACCATTCAGAAATCACCTTCTTTATAAAAGAATAAAGAAAGAATACCTGATAAGGAAGCTCTCTCGTCCTCGTCTTCCTTGTCACCCTGGCCTTTGTCACTCTCCTTGGAGAGTTCTCTCTCGAGGGCGAGCATTTTCCTGGCAGCCGCCCGCGGTAATACTTTCGGGAAGAGACCGATAAGGGTGCCAATTATGAAGAGCAACGTCGCCAGAATACACCAACCTAAGAACAACAATTGAACACAAATTTGACGGGCAACAAAAAACAAAAATATATTACAATAGAAGAAGAATTTTTAGAAAATATTAGCTAGGTACCATGGGCTTCTGCTTAATAACAATTTTTGTAACAGTCCTGATTTCCGACCTGGCCTCACTAAACTATGTATAATGTACCATATATGCATTTTTGTATTTAAGAACTACTGTGTATTAGTGTATTCAATTGTGAAAAAAAACTAAAAAAATTAATTATTGAAATAAAAATTTAATAATGTGATGGAAAGGCAGCCCAAGGATAGTGAAAAAATTCCCTCGAATAAAATAGATTTATTAGACAGTCATTTTTTACACACTCATAAACCGACGTTTCGGGAAGGATCTTGCATCCTTTTCCAGGGAGAAAAAATTATTATATGTTTCCTCATTGACCCCTTTTAAACCTTGAAGAAGGAGGGAGAATCCTCCGAAACATCGGTTTATGAGTGGGTAAAAAATGAGTCTCCAATAAATCTATTTTCGAAAGAATTTTTTTCATTATCCTTGCGCTGCCTTTCCATTACTTCTCAATTAAAATTTCTACCAGTCCATCTCTCTCCGAAGAGAAAATTTCTTCTAATATACATATATTTAATAATGTAATTATTTGTTTCCAAGTTTGGCCCCACCCTCCTGAAAATTGTTCTGCGGACGCCGCTCTATAGTACATATTTATTTATTTAAATTTAAAGTGTTTACCTCAGGCAGTTTACTTCATAAGAGCAGTAAAAAATTACAAAATATTATATAAATTTAAAAAAGTCGCAGGTGTGGATCATTTAAAAAAATCGGTTGTCTGTAAAGTCGGTTTACTGACGATAGTTGAACGTGACAACGTCATAAGAAAATACTGATGGAATGGTATTTTCTTATGACGTTGTCACGTTCAACTATCGTCAGTAAACCGACTTTACAGAGAACCGATTTTTTCATAAAATTCTTCGTTCAGAAAATCATTTTAAATTTACAAAATACTTGAATAAAATTTATTGTTTAAATTTCTACTCGACTGTTAAAATTTAATTTTTGATTTTATTATTTTATAATAATAAATTTTGTATTGACATTATTTCTTTCAGCAAGTAAACTGAATAAAAGTTGTTGTTCAATTAGTTACTTAATTATTTTTGCAAATTTAATTCTAATTTGTTGCAAAAAAAGTAATAATTTTGAATAATTTATTATAAGAATAAATTGTGATTAAATTATTGTTCATAAATCTTAAATTTAAAATTTGGAAACATCATTAAAATTTTTGTAACTGTAGCTTTTAAAAAGCCCGCCTCAATCTTTGTCACTCGTTCTTGCTCGCTTGCGCTTCAAGCCTTAAATGGAACGCCTCAGAGCGAGGTAACGCATGCAGCGTGCATGAGTCATGTTTTTTTGAGCGTGCAGCCAGCTTCATCGAATTATAAGACGTTGTCACGTCAAAAATTTGATAGTATATGATAAGAGAAAAGGCGTTAGCAGGTGGTTCGAAAGAGAGTTTTATAAGTTCCTATTATCTACTATTGTAGACTTGGTAGGCTAATTGCCAAATTGGTGACGTACCTAACCACCAAGCGCCCAGCCATCGAGGATCACTTTTATTGATAAATGGCGTCAACGTTGGCGATATGTAGATGCTAAGGCAGAAGGAGGCGAGTGTGTAGCCGATTGCAGGGCCCAACATACGGATGAAATACGACAAGCCTACAAACATTAAGAATATACTCATTTAATATATGCTGATGTGATAAATTACATTCCATAATCAACATTCATTCCTGTGCACAGTTTTGAATTTAATTGCAATTAAAAATAATATTCATATACGGGAAGGCTTTTTAAATCTTGAAGAAAGACGGACAATCCCTTGAATCGTGTTTTTGAAAAAGAATAAAAATTACGTTCTAATAAATTATTAACCACACTTTGAGAGACCCCTCCACGCATCGAACAAGTTTTGAAAAATTCCATAAAGAATTTAGTTAAAGCAGTGCATCAATTTTTCATCCGTGGTAATATCAAGATCTACAAAGTACTTTGTTATTAATATTATTTATTTTGTTATTTTAATTTTTTTTAACATTTATATTTTATATATGTATGTAAGAATTATGTATAATCTATTAATTTTGTATTTTGTAATTCCTTTTTGATTTTTAAATTTTATTATAAAATAGTTTTATATATATATTTTTTTATGTAATTTGAAGAGAATGGCCTCTGATCACCTAATAAAAAAAAATTATTTTATTTAGAGTTTGTGTTTTTCATAATTCTTGGTCTGGCATTGTATCAATTCAGTATTGTGGGATCTACCACTCCGTTTGCAATAGAAAATACCTCTAATTAATTAAATTTTAATATATAATAATATTTGTAATGAGATATTTAGTGAGTTTTAAATTTGAAAAAAAAATATTATTAAAAGAAAATTAGATCATTATAAATTTTCCACCTCCAATAATTATTTCAATTAAGAAAAAGTCAATCAAATTGAAGTTTCTAGAAGACGAGACTCTGACAGATCGAATTGTCGATCCAAAAATCCCCATAACCCCTGATTTTCATCAAAATTTTTAGAGCTGTTTTCGAGAAACCGGCGATTCTATATAAATATACATATGATACAATAATAATTTAATATAATAAGATAAGAATAGAGAGAAGGGGGACTGACTGATAAGGCTGGGTGTTTTGCTCTTCTGGATGTTGTCGTCCATATAGGAGAGGCCGAGGGTGTAGTAGAGAGGTCCGCCAACCCCTGACACGCAATTCGCCACGAAGAAGATGATTGTGGGGGCCAAAAGGCCACCCTCTTCGTCACAAGTCACGCCGCCTTCTACGTTGCACAATTTACGATTCTCCTTCTCATCTGTAATAAACAAAAAAACAGCACTGTTAGGATCAAAGGCGTAGGAATTATGTATGAGAATAATCTCAATTTTTTTATAAGTCGCTACTAAATAAGTCAGTGACGCAATAACAAATTTTCGGGTCCCCGTAAAATATAATTTTGAGTCCTCAGGTTCAAAGATAACAATTTAATTCCATTAGTATGATACTATAAAAATAATGTTCTATCATTTGCATCCATAATAAATTTGTAACAGGAATAGCAGGGAATTGAGCAAAATTAATAATAAATAATATTAAATGTGCCAGACGTTTCGTTTTGATTTCCTAGTGGCTACTTGTTCTAACTGGTTTGTTTTTCTTATAAAAGTTCGTGGAAAGGCGGGCATCGCCGTTTTGAAATCTCCGCCAAAACTTCCAGATTAAATTATTCATAAGTTGGCACTACCGACTGGATATGAGTTTCAAGTGCTCAAAACTTAACAGTATTAGTTCCACTTTTTTGAGCCAACCAACTACTGTACTTAACCTATAAAACACGTGTGTTATATATATTTTTTGTCTTTTAATTAATAAATCACCCCAGGTATCAAACCCCAATTATTCAGTTCGTAATAATATTTACACTCTTCGTTCTTATGGCATCCTGTTCATCCTAGCCACTAAAGAAGTCAAAATAAATTGACGAAACGTCTGGTCCATTTAATCTGTGCTTTTAATTTTTGTCCAATTCCCTGATGCTGATGATAATAATCACATACAGAAAATCAGTTATATAAAATATCTCTTAATTATGTACATTAGTTAATATTAAATATATTTTTAACGCATAATTATTGTTCAAGTAGCAAAAAATAGACAATTTTAGTAAAATTAAAAAATAATAGGGGAGTCGGGTTGGCCGAGCTGGCTAAGGCGCTGGCGCCGCTTCAGCATCGTTGATGACGGCTAACATATAAAATTTCTACCTAAAACTCGGCTCCCTCGCTAACCCTACTAACACTTTACTGATGTGGTGTCTAAATGGGCTTTGTTCCCGGAGACAATAAATAAATAAAAATAAATAATAAATCAAATTCGTGTTGTGGGGTCGTTCCGCCACTGCTTTGAAGATCTCCTTAAGTAGAATTGGGTTCAATTAAAAAAACAGTACAGAACAGTGGTTTCTAACCTAGAAGTATTTACCCCCATGGGGTAAAATAGCTACTTGAAGGGGGTAATCAGACTAATTAATATATGTTGACGTTAACGGATTCGGGGCGAGGATTGATATTATTTTAACAAAGGGAAAAGACACATGGCTTGCTTGGTCACAGGGGTAAATAAAACTGAAAAGGCTAGGAACCACTGCTTCAGAATAACGATATAAGAGGGGCTCGAATTGATCACTGTTCGACGGTTTTTGTACCCGCCGGGAATGAGAAATGGCTTAATTGAAATTAAAAAAATAAAAAAATAAAATAAAAAACGTTCATTCTCTCCTTATTTACGACACATAAGATTTGATTTGATATCCCAAATATTTTAGAAAATATCAAGTATGGAACCCGTGATTTGCAATTGGCCGGCTTATTTGATTTGTTATTGTATTTATTTACTTTTTCAATTTCATTTTTTTTTGTTTAAAAATTTTTTCTTTTAAATAAAATAAATAAATAGATAAACGAAGAATACTAAGAAAGAAATTATACTAATTCAATATTCATTATTTAATTAAGTGATAATACACACAAACAATGAACGATTATATACTTAAAACCGGCCATAAATTATTAGAGAAGATAAATAAAAAAAAATATGTGTCTCATTTTCTCCTAAAAGTCGGAGAATTTTAGTTTAAACTACTTTATTCAGGTCTTTAAAACCCACTCGTTTATGATGACGTTTCGGTAGCTTATTCCAGAATGTCCAGGTCGTTTGTTGAAAGGCCATTTAAGTAACTAACCAGCTCAACAATCATTATGACGACTGCATGAAAAACATCACTATTATCCCATAAGCATACCATTACTGTCACAGATAAATTTACTCTTTTATCTTATTTATTTTCAATTTTCTTAGTATATTTTTGTATAATTTATTATAAAATAAGTACATGTAGATTTAAATTAGTATTTTTTCTGATTTTAAAATAGGTAATTTTAGGTCTTTTAAAGGTATTATATATTGTAGTGTTTTTGGATAACGTCAAATTTTCTAATTAATTTATCTTTTTAGAAAACCTTATTAGATATATTGTCAACTAATTAAAAATATGTGTATTAATATTTATTAATAGTAGGTATTAATAAATATTAATAATAATAATAATATATTACTTAAAAAGGGGTTATTTTAAAAAATTTTAAAGGTAATGTAATATATAAAAAAAGCATTACATTACATTTAAAATTCCTAAAAATAATCGCTTTTCAAATAATAATATTAATAGTCCAATCAAATTGTGCTCTAATGGGCTCCTGTGGAAAGTTTTGGGTAGTCACTCGATTTTTTGCATATATATGTTTTTGGGGCAGTTCAATAGTCTGAGGTCTCCCACCAAAATTTCGTGACGCAACATTGTACAATAAAAAAAAAAAAAAAGGGAAAATTTCAATTCCTTGGCGGTTTTTCGTTTATAACTCGAAAACTATCAACTTTTCGTAAATAACCTTTCTATTCGAAATGAAAGTTCATAAAATTTGCTAAAAATGTCATTATTCAGGTTTTTTCCGACCAACCGTTCTGGCTCAAGAGCAAAATCCAAGTTTTCGACTTCGGCAGC
This sequence comes from Forficula auricularia, assembly GCA_024734495.1. Taxonomy (NCBI): domain Eukaryota; kingdom Metazoa; phylum Arthropoda; class Insecta; order Dermaptera; family Forficulidae; genus Forficula; species Forficula auricularia. The sequence goes on from JALMQS010000216.1 coordinate 576,500, forward strand.
CCTCCTCTCCCTGGATTACCCAAAACTCGAATTTTTTTCGATATTTTCCATTATGACTATGAAGAAGCACGTTTTCGACAAAGACCTCTCTATACATTTTTAAACTATATTAAAATCTTCAACCTCATTGCGGCACGGATTATCATTTATCCAATTAAGATGAAACTTTGTTTTAATTGTAGCAAATTTAATCTAGTTTAAAAATGTATAGAGTTTTCTTTGTCGAAAACGTGTTCCTTCATGGTCAAAATGGGAAAATATCGAAAAAAGTGCCAGTTTTTGGGTGATCTGGGGGTTTTTGGGTGATCTGGGGGAACTCCCGAGGTCGAAAATTTGAATTTTGCGCTTGAGCCCGAACGGTTGGCCGGAGAAAAAAACCTAAATTTTTGAAATATGTAGGAAATTCTATGATCTTTCATTTTTAATAGGAAAGTTATTTACGAAAAGTTGATAGTTTTTGAGTTATAAGCAAAAACACGCCAAAAAATAGAAATTTTCACCTTTTTTTTTTTTTTTAATTTTCTACAATCTTGCGTGACAAAATGTTAGTGGTAGACCTCAGATTTGAATTCAGCGCCCCAAAAAATATGTATATACAAAAAATCAGAGCTACCCCAAAACATTCCTGAAAAAAACACAATTTGACTGGACTATATATAATGAATCAGTATTAATACACATATTTTCAAATAGTTGACATGAGGTTTTCTAAAAGATAAATTAAAAAAACAATTTAAAGCCCTTAAATTATCTTAATAAAAGTAAAAACACTAATTTAATTCTAAAGGACCTTAAACAAAGCATGGGTGATTAAGTGGAAAAAGCCAATTCCCAAACTAAACTAAACCAACACTAAAATCGACATTATCAACCTTATTTGGCTTAGGGTCGACAACGCAATATTTTTTTCAAATCCATTTCTTTTATAATAAATTAAAACAAATAGACTAAAAAATTGAAAAAAATTTATATAAAAAAAGACAATTTTTGTTTATCTTTTTACTTTATCTAATGCGAAGCATGGGGAAAGTATTGTAATCGGTCTCGAGGCAAGCGAGAACTTCAAAGGGTCTTCAGGTAAAGACTACGGAACCCATGGTCTCAATTAAAGTGAAAAATTGAAGTATTCAATTAGGTTGAATTTTAGCAGCTGACGGTTTTGCCAAAAATTACATGGGGCCTCGTCGAGAGGCCAAAAAGTGCGATTTTTTCATTGCATGCGTGCGGATGTATTCATGTATGGATGTGGTCGTTTTTTTTCGTCGACTCAAGCTTGAGTTGTTAACAATAAAATAATTTAGTATTTTTGATTTTAAGTCGATTCTTCCACGTTTTCAGTAGAGGTTGCCATTAATAGTCAAAACATCAAAAATGGAATACAATAAGGTTACTTCTCTAATATTAGATAAGAATCTATTGTTATTTTTGATTTTAAGTCGATTCCTCCATGTCTTCAGCAATGGTTATCAATAATAATCGAAAGGTCAAAAATCTAATGTAGAATTGTTATTCCTCAAGTATTAGATGAGAATCGATGACTATTTTTGAATTTAAGTCAACATGGACTGCAAATAGCAAGTGATATCTAATTAATAATAAAGGAATAAACATATTAATATTTTAAATGACTTTGGATAAAGCTTAGCAGTTTATTGTAACAGTAATACTAAGGTTATGAGACAATAGTGACGAATGTCATGCAGTGGCCATATTGGATAATAAAGTTATAGGTTACTGAAATAGCTTAGGTTGCAACTGTAGTCTACGATCCAGTATCGATCAGGAGAAAAAAATGACCTTGATATGAAAAAACTTTTTGGTTTAATTTTACGAAAATTCACTCATCGCATATGTAATGTAGTGTAACATGTTGCAATAAATTTGTTGAGTCTCAATAAAGTCTTGAAGGAGACAATAAGAGAGTGTGTCTTCTGCTGGAATTTTAAATTTTATTTATTTATAACGACTTTCAATTTAATCTAATAAAGTCTATTTAATATAAATAATCTGAATTTTTTTATTAAACAATTTATCAAAAATTAGAATTAGCACTTTAAATAATACCTACGATATATATTTTTTACCGAGGGGTGAACCTCGACCTAATATGCTGTACACCTACTTCCACTTGTACTTCCAAATATTTCCAAGTAATTCCAAATATTTCTACAGTAATTCTAAATATTTCCAAGAACTCACAAATATTTCCAAGTGCTTCCAAATATTTCCAAGCACTTCCAGATATTTTCAAGTGTTTCCAAATATTTCCAAGAACTTCACAAATATTTCCAAGTACTTCCAAATATTTCCAAAACTTCACAAATATTTCCAAGTACTTCCAAATATCCCCAAGTACTTCCAAATATTTCCAAGCACTTCCAAAATATTTCCAAGTGCTTCCAAATATTCCCAAGTACTTCCAAATATTTCCAAGCACTTCCAAATATTTCCAAGAACTTACAAATATTTCCAAGTGCTTCCAAATATTTCCAAGACACTTCACAAATATTTCCAAGTGCTTCCAAATATTTCCAAGTACTTCCAAATATTCCCAAGTACTTCCAAATATTTCCAAGTACTTCCAAATATTCCCAAGTACTTCCAAAATACTTCCAAAGAGGTGTACACCTACTTCCAATCGCGGATCACCCTCCTTTTTTACATAAAAGAGGACGGACGTAAAATTTTTACAAAATATACTTGTTCGATGTCGAAAAAGTTTGTGAAACGCTGACCTTATATACCTATATCATACCTGATTATTTAGCAATTAAAAAATAAATTATATGTTCATATGTTGCCATGACATGTACCTAGTAGGTACTTACCTGCGATTCTCGGTAGATAGAACAAGTATGTTAATTACTGACCTACGAGGCTGTGTGTGATGTTGAGCGTTTGCTGCATGGCATGGCCCCCGTATTCATATGTAAGGGCGAGGGCGTCCTCCCCCGGGCCGTAGAGTATATGCGGCAGAACGGTCAAGAGACAGTAAATGACCACCGTGTAGATTCCCCCAGCGATCCATCGAGGCCTGTGTCCTTTTCCACCATAATAAGAGAGAATCACCGTGATGAACAACTGCACGATGTCATTGCCCACTGTGATCAGACCTACACACACAGACACACATTATATACAGCAGTTATAGGGATGGCTGATGATGGTGTTCCAGTCCCTCTTCCGAAATTATCAATATTACACTATATATTTTTGATTTGATTGTAAATTTATAATAAACTTTATTAAGTGTGCGGCATAAAGATCTAATACATTTTGAAGAGGTATAAAAAATGAAAAAATTTAACTAGAAAAAACTTAATATATTTTTGAAAAGAACATAAAATAATTTTTTTTAAATCTGTTTTAAACATTATATCAGACGAAAAAGGGGGTCACAAAATGAAAATTCTAGCAAACTATGTATACAAAATTTAGCTGAATTTGGTCAAAAGGCTAGTATTTTCATTTTTGAGCCCTCTCCCATTTTTTGTCTGACAATATTCAAAAAAAAATATTTTATGTTCTTTTCAAAAATATATTCAGTTTTTTTCTAGTTAAATTTTTATCATTTTTTATACCTCTTCAAAATGTGGTAGATATTTATGGCCCACCTTGTATAACATACATTTCAAAAATAATACATACCTAAATATTAAGGTGACCCATTTTGAGCGACAATTTTTCTTTTTTGAGTCTCGTAATGCAAATTCGTGAGTATTTCACCTTTTTTAAAAGAAACCCTCTTTAAATTTTCCCTCGAAAAGTTTTTTTTTAGAGATTCGAGAATTTTAAAAATCTCAAAAATTTTACAAATTTATTTAATAAATCGAAAGAATTATAGTATCTTTTTTTTGAAAATTATATGGTAAATTTTTTCAAAAAATCAACTATAAGATGGCTGAAACCAAAATATATTATTAAGAAAGATTCTAAATTTAAGGTCAAAATTTCATGGACTTTAGTAGAAATAATTTTATATTGCTTATTAGAGAGGGTTCATCCCCTCAGGAGTTGCTTTCTGGGCAGTCGATATAACCCTTAAAAATAAAAAGATACTTAATTCATTCGATATATTAAATAAATGAATGGTCTGCAGCCGAAAACCTTTTTCGATTTAGCTTTATTTTTTGCATTTCCGCTTGAATTGAATAGAGTGAAGAATTTTGGCTTTTCTTAAAATTTTCTTTATTATTTTTTTCGAAATTTTAATTTTTTGAATATTATGGCCTCATGAGTACTTCCCAAGGCATCGGTAGCCCATTAGGCAGCGCGAACTTACTCTCAGAATCTTAGGTCATGACTTCGATCCTCACATGGGGTTCTCTTTATTTCTGTTTTTTAGATCTCATAAGATTGTATAAAAATATTCCTTCCTTCGCATTATATATTTAACACTCCAGAATCAGAATTCGCATAAAAGAAGTTATACTTCAATATTAATTAAAAATAAATAAACTGTGTTAATTTGTAAATAACTAATATTATATTTCATCATTTATTATATTTTAGTATTCGGACTATAAAACATAAATTGAGTTTTGAATTCGATATATTTCGTGGGATTAGCTCATCTATCATAGGTAGTCTAAGAAAATCTGATTGATATATTGGAAAGATAGTTTTACAGAGTAAGAATTTTTAATTAATAAATTTTTAGACTGTATGTGGTTGAGGGGAAAGTATGGTGAAGAGGAGAAGTTGTTCTAAGAATTATATATTTTCTATTGACGATTTGAATTAGCTGAATTGAGAAGTATATATGTCGCTATTATAATAACGAATGGACAAGTACCTGTTAGAAGTACAACTTGAAAGATACATGAGAGAGTACAATTACATCTTCAGTATATTCAATGTGCGATTACAATGGCACACGTGAATGTTTAGATTAATTTATTATAATCATATAATCAATAATTCGTATTTTTATACACTTCACAATCGATTATTATAAAATATTTGAATTATATAGAGAGTGCTATTGTATTATTTCGGTGTGATTCCAAGAGGTCGCAGATTTAAGGCCTGTTTCTTTCAAAATGAATTGCGAGGTCTGAGATCGAGATAATCTTACTCAAGTTGGTCATTAGTGTGATATTAAACTGTATAGTTATCAACTAGAACTAATATCGAATAGTCCCTAAAAGTTATTGTTTTATTATATTTGTGACTATTTAACATTTACTTCTTATGAACTAAAGAATGTTGTAGGTTAAATCCGGTAACCCACCTGTTGTCCGACTTGGTATCCTGTATCTTTTTTCGATGGTGGTGATGATGCCGTTGAAGTAGGCGTGACTGGCCGAGAAGATGAGCCCGAGGAGGCCGTACAGGAATACGTACATCTTCTTGTTGGCCATCCGCTGAAGAAGCGGCGAAGAAATACACAGGCAGCCACATCTCGTGTCTTCAGTGATGGGCAAACTATTTATCAAATCATCCACCTACAACACCAAAAACAAACACCCACGCACCAAAAAAATAACACTCAATCAATACTTGAAGATTTGATGTTTGGGTGGTTGAGTTGTTTATCAGCAAAGATGTTTCCGCGGAAATCACTTAGATTACACATTTTACTCATCAGGATTCACGACCTTTCGATGTCTATTTCTGGAATCGTTTTTAACTGCAGATAAAGTCTTAAGATACACTGAAAACGTTGATTTTGGTAAAAGAGAAATAATTTAATTTTTAGGACAAATTCTAAGATTTTAGTAGAAATATTAAATTGCGATATCAGAGGGATTCATCCATCAGGAGAAATTTCTGTTCTTATATAATATATTGCGATTCAGAGAGAGGTTTTTGTCTCGAGGGTGTGAGCTGACTGCCCGGAAAGCATGTTAATTCTCAGGTTCGACTCCTGAGGGGGTGAATCCCCTCTGAGATCGCAATATAATAATATTTCCACTAAAATCTTAGAATTTGTCCTAAAAATTAAATTATCTCTCTTTTAATAAACATTGGTTAGTTTTAACATGAGGTGATTTTTTGAAAAACATTCAAACTTTTTTCAAAAAAAAGATGCTCAAATCTTTAGCTAATTTTGGCTTTCAGTTTTTCTGTACTTCATTTGCCTTTGAAAACGACTCCAGTAATAGGGGTCGAAACCAAAGAGGATGAAATAGAGAGAAAAATGCGTTTCGACAAAAATGCCATCTGGTGATCGTGACCGGATTTATTCTTTTAGCTCCTATAAGATTGATGGTCTGGCAGTTGGTATTTTCAAGAATATGTTTTTAATCAATTTCTCTATCAATGTTTTTAATTATTTCCTTAGTAAATAGTTAGGAATGAACATAATATAATAATCAATAAATTTATTAGCACTCCCCTAGCTGTTAAATTCTATTCTGATGCGGTTTTGATAAGCAAAAGAAATCAAAGAGGATGAGATAGAGAGAAAAATGCGTGTCGACAAAAACGTCATCTGGTGATCGTGACCAGGATTTATTCTTTTAGCTCCTATAAAATTGAACGTCTGGCAGTTGGTATTTTCAAGAACATATTTTTCATCAATTTCTCTATCAATGCTTTTCATTATTCCCTTACTAAATAGTTAAGAATGAACACAATATTATATTTAGGATTTTTCAACCAATCTGAATCAATAAATTTATTAGCACTCCACTAGCTGTCAAATTCTATTCTGATGCGGTTTTGTTCAGCAAAAAAACCAAAGAGGATGAGATAGAGAGAAAAATGCGTATCGACAAAAATGCCATCTGGTGATCGTGACCAGGATTTATTCTTCTAGCTCCTTTTAGATTGAACCTCTGGCAGTTGGTATTTTCAAGAATATGTTTTTCATCAATTTCTCTATCATTGTATTTAATTATTCCCTGTCTAGTTACTAAATAGTTAAGAATGAACACAATATTATATTTGGAATTTTTCAACCAATCTGAATCAATAAATTTATTAGCACTCCACTAGCTGTCAAATTCTATTCTGATGCGGTTTTGTTCAGCAAAAGATAGTTTTTTAATGTTGTTTTTTATCTTCTGGAATTCTAATTTCAGTATTCGTCCTAACTTAATGGGATGGATTCTGCCTAGATTAGCATCATTTGATTGTATTACAACATGATAATGACCCGCATCCGTGTCTAAATATTTCTTGGATATTTTATATAATTAGGAGGTATGCACTCGTCTCAGGCACCAAGGAGATTCTCTCATAGTCAAAGCTGAATAATAAATATATAAATAAATATATAATGTATTAAATAAATGTGAGGTTAACTGAGTTGAATCAATAAATAACCAAAAAGTAGACGCTTTTGGGAGTAAAGTTCAAATGATATCAGTCAGTCTCCTGGCCAGATGTTCTCTCATCAGAGGTTAATTCTATACTGCATTAATTTATTGATATTCTCAAATTATTCAATTTAATAATGATATAATAATTAATATGTTAATTTTCTAATATTTGTAATATTTGATGAATAGATACCATATAATAATTAATATTGATTAAATAACACTGTTTGACAAAATTAAACAAAAATTTTCATCCAAAAAATTTAAAAACTCAACTCTAGTCGACTTTTTTATACACTGATTCTTATACCATTTTCCAATTGTTTACAATAGTTTAGAGTTTTGAGATGTTTTTGATCTAAACACCAAAAAAAGGCTTTTTTTGGCCTATTCTTGAGAGGCCTTAGATATAAAACAGCAATATTTGAAAATATGTTTGTTTGTTTTTTTGTGAAACCTACCTAGAATTTTATATTTTTAAATTTTATAAAAAAATTTTAAATTTATTTTACTTTATTTAAGGAGGTTCGGGTCAGCTTATCTATCTTGTAGATCTTCGAAAAAATATTTTGTATTTCTGCAGAGTGACAACTTCTGCATATAAAATTTTTTAATAAAAAAATTGTTAATAATGAGGTTAATTTCGAATACAAATCTTTGTTTTGATAATATTAATAAAAAAGAACATTTTTTCTCATTTTAAAAACATTTATTTAACACAAAAAACGATTTCAAGAAATAGAGTTGGAATTCTACTCTAGTGCTTTTGTTATATTCTGTTGGCTGCAAATAACTTTTTATTTTTAAATTTATGAATAACTAATTAACTAGACTGTCAAATCTATTGAAAAATGTAGATATTATTCGATTCATAAAAGTTGAATGATTGATCTGGATAAATTTGTTGAAAATGGTATAATTTGTATAGAAGTTATAACCCTTTTAAAAGCTTGGTCCATTTACTTCCATGTTAAAAGGACAATTTTCAATAATTTATTTCTCGATAATGGGACAGACGATCAAATTCTAATTTAGGGAATAAATATTTAAATTGAAAGATTTTGCCGAGAGTAGCAGAATTTTATATATTGAAGGAGACAATAAAGAGTGTGTCTCGCTGAATTATAAATTTTATTTATTTATAACGAGACTATAGTTTCGAGGGCTTTGCCTCTTTCATCAGTCTATTACAATGTATTCAAAGGAATTAATTTATGAATATGTGAATACATTGTAATAGACTGATGAAGAGGCAAAGCCCTCGAAACTATAGTCTCGTTATAAATAAATAAAAGTTTATAATTCCAGCAGAAGACACACTCTTTATTGTCTCCTTCAATAAATAAATATTTAATACATCAATGATTCGATGGTAAAAATTTGAGAATTTTCTTATAAAAATGATAAACAGTCCATAACCCCCTAAATATGTTTTCACCAAGAACCTACACCATTCTCCCTAACAAAATATCTAGTTTGTTCTCTTAATAGAGTACAGCTTCCTCTTTGATTTTCATTTTAGCTTTTTCTTTTATTTCGATTATAACTCGATTGGAAGCAAAAAACTTAAACTACATTTATTATTTTAAAGAACCAACTGGCAAAGCCTCGCCTTCGGCCTGAACTTCGTGGTGGGTTTTAAAATAATAATGTAAATTTCGTAATTTTAATAAATTTTATTTGTCATGAACTATTAGTGGGTTTTAAAATTTAAAAAATCACATCGGCGTCGTCGCACAAGCCTATTATAATAAGTATAGATACCTAAATATATAATGGGAAAGCGGTGTTGGTTTATAGTGAAACATATTAAATACAGGAGTTTTTTAATGGGTTATAATGGTGTTTCACAAGTAAAAACAAAAATTAAAAAGTTTTATTTTAAATACTCAAAGTCTCTAAAATAAAACTCCAAAAATATAATTAAAAGAATTTTTTAATTTTTGTTTTTTACTTGTGAAACACCACTATAACCAGTTAAAAAACTCCTGTATATAATGAACATAGATAACTTGGTTTTTTAGTTATAAATTGAGTTCTAATTGAGCTAAAAATAAGCAATTAACGCGAAATCAAAGAAGAAGCTTTTTTCTATCAAGGAAACAATTAATTTTGATTTTAAATATTGCTGTTCCATATCTATTCACGAGGGGTGAACCGCGACCTAATATGCTGTACACCTACTTCCACTTGTACTTCCAAATATTTCCAAACTCTTCTAAATATTTTCAAGTATTCCAAATTATTGCCAAGTAATTTCAAATATTTCCAAGTACTTTCAAATATTTATTTCCAAGCACTTCCAAATATTTCAGAGTACTTCCAAAGATTTCCAAGATTTTTAGTCTAGGGGTGAACCGCGACCTAATATGCTGTACACCTACTTCCACTTGTACTTCCAAATATTTCCAAGTAATTCCAAATATTTCCAAGCACTTTCAAATATTTCCAAGTACTTCCAAATATTTCCAAGTACTTCCAAAGATTCCCAAGTAATTCCAAATATTTCCAAGCACTTTCAGATATTTCCAAGTACTTTCAAATATTTCCAAGTACTTCCAAATATTTCCAAGTACTTTCAAAGATTCCCAAGTAATTCTAAATATTTCCAAGCACTTCGAGATATTTCCAAGTACTTTGAATATTTCCAAGTACTTTCAAATATTTCCTATTTCCAAGTACTTCCAAAATACTTCCAAAGAGGTGTACACCTACTTCCAATCCCGGATCACCCTTCGTCTATGCCTATCAAGAATAGAACCAAAATGGCCATTTTCGGTCTTTAAATCAAAAAAATCTCAAAACCATGACCTATTGTAACAAATCAAAAAACGCTCTGAAAATCAGCGTATAAAACTCTACTTCATTGTTATATTTAGGGATGAAATTGTTTTTTGAGCCGTTTATTGAATAAATTTCGAGTTGGGTGTTTCTCGTTGTATGGTATACCGTTTGTCCGTTGAGGGCGAGTTTTTCCTTTTCCTTGCCGTTTGCAGCTGTTGAGTTGTTAAGGTGTGCCATGATTCCGGGCTGAGTGGATGGGTGCGTTCCCTCGGGACGCTCAACTGGGAATGAGGAGAGAGAGAACTCTCCAACCACTGTACCTCATCTCCATGGTCACGGCTGCTGCTGATGGCCTGTTAGTTAACACAACACACAAACACTAACGATTAGATACTTATCATTTACAACCTAGCTGCTAACCGCAATATCATCGAGCCAACCCCTCCCTGCCCCTCTAGTTCATTTATTTATTTATTTCTAATTTATACTTAGTTATAAAATATTAATAAATGGATTGACTAAAAGATAAGAAAAGTGTAGGTAATTGAAAAGATTTTGTTTTACTGAGAGTTGTTGACTTATAAAGAGAAATCAATGAAGTTGTCCTCGGCTTGATGCAAATAAACATATTTATATTGGCGATTCCACACGAAATCGAACATTTTTAAAAAAATTTAATTTTTGATTTGATTAATTTCTTTATGAAAAAGGCTTACAGGTAATTTTTCAATTTTTTTTTGACAAACCTTTCAAATGAACGTTTTTTTTTTGTTTGTTTTTTGTTTTTAAAAACCGTTTTTTTCGGGTTTTTTTTTTTAATTTTTTTTTCTTATCTTATAAAATGGACGAAATTGCATAGAATTTTTTTTCTTCAAAATTTTCGTTTTTTTTTTAAGGCGTGTTATTACACTCAATTTTTTAATGTTTTATCTTGAATTTTTATCTATTTAACCATTTTTAAGACCGGTCTGATCGTGAAGTCTTGACAATTAATTTTTTTATTTTTTTTTTAATTTTTATATCAAAATATCTCGAAAAATATAATTTTTTCGATGTTAACTTATTAGAGCATTTTTGTAGAGCGTAATGCCATGGTTTCGCTTAATTTTTTTAATCGAAATAGTTCCAGCCGTTTTTGAGATATTTTGAAAAAAAGAAGGAAAAAAAACACTTTTTTCATGCACGATTACAATACTTGACCATACCCTGTATGGTAAAGTAAAAATATGAAGGGTTGTTTTTTGAGAGCATCCCATAGTTGAATAGTAGTCAGCGTCCGTCACTGTTGTATATGTATAATATATATTTATAATATTTTCGTCAAGCAGATGTCAAAACCTCATGATTTCTCTATATGAATCAACAACTCTCCTACTCGCGGTAAAACAAAATCTTTTCAATATTTTATACTTGTCTAAATAATATTCAAATCCAATTCATTCTTTCTCTATATTATATCGAGTCACGTTTTTGTCAAAGTGCGCATTTCAAATGGCTATTACTAGAATAACAGAACATAATAAATTAATTTTCAATAGACAGAAACTGGTTTGGACCTGTTTAGTGTATTTGGCTCAGAGAGATGATTCTATCAGCGCCATTTTTAGTCGCTTTCCTCGATCAGATTCTAATGAAATAATCATTCAACCCCATATTATATAACATTTCTATATAATATATTTTAATTATATTCTAGCAACCATACTCGTTTTAAAAATTTTTCGAAACTTGTCCAGTCTCGTGAAGCCACCTATCTATTGAGGTAGGTGGCTTCACGAGGACTGGACAATGTAATTAACGGTGTAATTAATATTAGAGAAATTCGATATTCAATTCTAAATTATCCAATTTCAATACTAATTCCTTAAACATATTATATTTATTCAATATATCAGTTATAATTTGTTGGAATTAATGTTTTAGATCTGTATCGCTTCACAAAATAATTTGTCACAATTGTCTTTTATTGAATTTTGACCGAACATATTTCAAAACTCTGAACTCTAGAAAATAAGCTGATGTCGCCATCCACATGACTTTACCATACACCTGGTTCCTTTCTATTATATTTAATATTTAATAAAATAATTTATAATCATTTAAGAATCACTCTCTTAATTTTAGTTCCATTAGTAAATAATAATTACCTACTCCTTTTAATTACGAGACTATTTAATTAGTAATATCTGCTGTCTTTGATTTAATTATTTTTAACCCCCCCCTCCCCCCTTCCTCTTTTTGGTCACTATCAATTTCACAAGGTGATTCATTTTCATAAGGTTTCGTACAAATCGATCAAAAGATCTAGGACTATTGAGGGATATAGCTCTATTTTTTGAACCCCCCAATTTTGACCCTTGAAAAAAATAATAACTCTTTTTTTATTATAGGTTCATTTTTTCTTGTTTTTTTTTTTTTTTTTAGTTTTAAATTTTTTATAATTTTAATTTTTTAAACCATCTCCCCACTTTCAACTAAAATCTAATCAGCTCTTAATCTCAATACACTAAAACTACATTTGGGATTTCGTTTTGATATACACACTAGTTTTTGAGCTAGAGCGTAGACAAAATTTGGTAACGTACTAACAGACATTTTAACGAAATAATTAATATCTCGTAAAATATAATTTTTTCGATGTTCACACATTGAAGCTTTTTTATAGACCAAAAAGGTCTGGTTTCGTTCAATTTTTTAAATCTAAATAGCTTTAGCCGTTTTTGAGATATTTTGAAAAAAGCAGCAAAAACTAACAATTTTTTCATGCCTAATTACAATAAATGACCATTAGGTGGCCTTTATTTTGTGTATTTTAGAATTGTTATGCTACCAGAGGCTCATATGGTTCAAAATGAATAAAAAAATATCTCCCAAGTTTCAAGTATCTATCTCAATTTTTTAACCTTTCCCGAACAACGATATAAGTTTCCCATCTAAATAACATGGGGTTTTTGGCTTTGGACGATTAATTTTTTATTCCGGCCAAAGTAATATCTCAAAAAATTTGAAACTCTCTAAACTTTATCACTATAATAGTAGCTATCCCTGAAAATTTTTATATGATTTTTAGATATTATAATTTTTGAGTCTATAACTTACTAACGCTAAGATATAGCAGTATTTTATCTAACTATAATTCCAAAATTATAATAGCTAAAAATCTGTAAAAATTTTGAAGGATAGCTAGTATTATGAGGATAAAGTTTACAGAGTTTCAAATTTTTCGAACTATTACTTTGGCAGGAATAAAAAATTGATCGTTCAATGCCAAAAACACTATGTTATTTAAATGGGAAACTTACATCGCTGTTTGGAAAATGTTAAGATTGAGATAGGGGGAACTTGGGGGATTTTTTTGAATTTATTTAGAACCATATGAGTCTAGCATGCATAAAAATTTGAAAATACCCAAAATTAGGGCTACCCTAATACCATACCCTGTATGGTAAAATGAAAATCAGAAAATAAAATAAGAATCAAGGTTCTATTTAATTTACATGGTGCTGTATTATTATGTTAATCTAGAGAAGAGAATAAAATCGGTTGTTCTGAGTAGATATGGCTGTCTCCCTCTGTTTGTCTGTCTGTCTGTCTCTGTCTCGTCAATTGTCATGTCTACTGTTTGTCAAAATGACTTGAATGATTTGAGTTGAGAAGCCAATGCAAAGCCCCCCTGTAATAAATAAAATCAATTATATAATTACTAGATTGGCTTTGACATCTGACTATCTACTTTTTTCTACATATTTAGTAGTAAGTAACTTTATTATGTATATTATATGTGTGAATGTGTGTGTGTGTGTAATGTCAACAGGTGATCTTTCTAGTTCTCATTTATGTTTGTCATCTGTCTCCTTAAGAGATTCTTCAACTCATCCCCCCTCTTAGCAAAATTGCTGAGAAACCGTGAAAAATCATTCATTCTTCTCATTTATACCCCCTTCTCTCCAATTCAGCCCCTTTTATTGTTAATGTACTTAGGTTTAAACCCCTGGAAGATTTAATGATATGGAGGATAATTACTGGTATCATTGTCTGTATTTTAGTTTGTTAATTAGTCGTTTAACTATTTACACTTAAATAAACTGATATATACATCATCCACGTGACTTTACCATACATCTTCCTCCACTCTTATATTTAATATTTTGTTCCCTTAAAGAAATAAAGACTATCTTTTTACTTCAGCAAAGCGTATGGTCAAATCAGGGCCGTGCGGTGCTAAGATGAACAGAGGCGGCCGCATCAGGGAGTGGCACAATCAGCGAAATCGAAATACAGGGTGGGCCATAAAGATCTACCACATTTTAAATAGGTATAAAAAATGAACAAATTTAACTAGAAAAAAACTGAATATATTTTTGAAAAAAATATAAAATAATTTTTTTTTAATGTGTTTTAAACATTATATCAGATGGAAAAGGGAGGTAGGGGGTTAAAAAATGAAAATTCTATCCCTTTTGATCAAACTCAACCAAATTTTGTATACATATTCTGTGGACCACCAGAAGGCTAGAAATGCAAAAACTAAACATCTAAAATGGAGGGGGGAGGGAGTCAAAAAGGAAAGTTCTAGCCCTTTCGACCAAACTATGTATACAAAATTTGGTTAGTTTTTGCATTTCTAGCCTTCTGGCGATTCACAGAATTGTATGCAAAATTTGGTTTAGTTTGTTCAAAAGGGCTAGAATTCTCATTTTTCATCCACCTTTTTTAGTCCGATAATGTTTAAAACAAATTAAAAAAAAATTTATTTTATGTTTTTCAAAAATATATTCACTTTTTTATTAGTTAATTTTTTCATTTTTTTATACCTCTTCAAAATGTGCTAAATCTTTATGCCCCAGCCTGTAGATACAATTTGAACCAATTTAAAAATAAAAATCTTTACACTACAAGTTTATATGCGGTGAATTCTTTGGAATGATATTTTATTTGAAATAAATTTAGTCTCGAAGCTATTGAAATGTGTAACTATATATTTATCCGATTGTGTTAAGATGATATCAGAAACTATCAAAATAAGCTGACGTGTTCTGATGTGGCCATCCACTTGACTTTACCATACAACCTGGCCCCTCACTTACATTAATATTTAATAAAATAATTTATAATCATGTAAGGGAGGAGGTGCTTAGTTTTTGCATTTTTAAACTCCTAGGGGTACACTGATTATGTATACAAAATTTGGTTGAGTTTGGTAAATGGCCAAGATTTTCATTTTTGACCCTCCACCCCTCCATTTTGGGAGGTTAGTTTTTGAATTTTTAGACTTCTGGGGACCCACTGATATGTATACAAAATTTGGGTGAGTTTGGTAAATGGCCAAGATTTTCATTTTTTGACCCCCCTCCCCCATTTTGGAGGGTTAGATTTTGCATTTATAGACTTCTGCGGGTCCACTGATTATGTATACAAAATTTGGTTGAGTTTGCTCAAACGACCTAGATTTTTAATTTTTAACCCCCCCCCCCCTACACCCCCCTTAATTTTGGTCAATATGCACCAAAATCTAATCAGCTCTTAATCTCAATGGACCAAAAGTACGTGTGAAATTTGGTTTTGATATTCACACTAGTTTTTGAGCTAGCTCGTCCACAAAAATTTGGTAACGCACAGACTAACTAACTAACAGACATTTTGACAAAACAATTATTATTTGGAAAAATATAATTTTTTTGATGTTCATTTATTAGAGCTTTTTTGTAGAGCGAAATGCCATGGTTTCGCTCAATTTTTTTAATCGAAATAGTTTAAGCCGTTTTTGAGATATTTTGAAAAAAAATAAGGAAGAAAACCACTTTTTTCATGCACGATTACAATACTTGACCATACCTTGTATGGTAAAGTAAAAGAGAAAAGTTATAGTTAATCTGGATATGATCAGATGAAAATTTTTGCTAATATGATTGCAAAGAATCTGGAATAATGAGGTACAGGAGTTCCTTGACGTTAGATCAAGAAGGAAAAAGCGTTAATTTGACTATGAAGAAACTGTCGATGAAACTTTAACAGAAGAGAATAAATTTAAAATAAACTCTTTCAATTATACCGGGTGAGTTTTTTATCTTGAGACAGACTTATAACTCAAAAACAGTGCATTATATGAAAAAAAGATTCAAATAAAATTTTATCTATATGGAGGGGGAAACTAAAGTACGCTATTGTTTGTTTACCAAGAACAAGCTTTCAAGGATATTTCAAGGTCAAGTTCTATTTTTTAAATGGAAACCTATATGTTCCTGTACATATTCTGAAACTACAAAAAAAAACTGAACAACTTTCATTAGAACTATTTGTTTATTCGATATCAAATAAACAAAATATTAAATCAATTAGATCTCAGAAAAAAACCCTAATAATTATTTTTAACAATTATTCAACTTAATTTTTAAATAATAATGATTAAATAATTAATTATTAAATAAATAATTATTAAATCGAAAAGTCAAAACAATGAAAATATGTGTTTATAATGATCTTAAAACTTCATTATACACAGATTTAAGAGATTATTTTCTACTTAATAGATCTATTTAAAATTCTTGACTTAAAAAAAGTTTATTTCTCGTGTCAATCCAGTAGATAGTTATACCTAATGTATTATCATAATAAAAATGGATCATTTTTTGTTGAAGACAGAATTAAAATGGTCATAATTTATGGTGAATGTGAAAGAAGCGTGGGCTGCAATTGAAATGGATGCCAATCATTTTTCTGACAGGGATACTCCCTCAAAATCTTCATTTTATTGTGCTGTAAAATCTGTTTAGAAAACAAAATCAGCAAATGTAAAGACTACGAAAAAATTTAAAAGGCCAAAATAACGAAATTGGAACTGGAATAGATCCAGAAAACTTGCGATAACATTTTGGAATATCACAGAACAGTGTCGGAAAATGATTAAATTATTGATTATTATTAAATTATTTATTTAATAATTAAATATTTGATCATTATTATTTGATAATTAAGTTGAATGATTGTTAAAAATAATTATTAGGGTTTTTTTTCTGAGATCTAATTGATTTAATATTTTGTTTATTTGATGTCGAATTAAAAAATAGTTCTTATGAAATTTGTTAAGTTTTTTTTGTAGATTCAGAATATGTACAGAAACATATAGGTTTCTATTTAAAAAACAGAACTTGACCTTGAAATACCCTTGAGAGCTTGTTCTAGGTAAATAAACAATAGCTTAGTTTAGTTTCCCCCTCCATATAAATAAACTTTTATTTGAAACTTTTTTCATATAATACACTGTTTTTGAATTATAAGACTGTCTCAAGATAAAAAACTCACCCGGTATATTCTGGACATTACCCTTAATTCTCTGAATGAACGATACACGCTTTTGGAAACCCATAGTAACAATTTTAAGTTTTTATATGACATTTTAAAACTCAAGGATAAAGATAATAAGGTAAAACGCTAGAAATTTCGGTCGATAATGAATTAGAAAAAGAATTACGTGATTTATCGCGAATGATACCGTGTTCTATGACAGCTTTGGATGTTTTAAATTAGCTGTGCCTAAATAACCTAATTACTTTGTATCCGAATACTCCGAATACTCTGTTGTAGCTGAGAGAATTTTATTAATACTCTCTCCTATCTCTGTAGCTATTTTTAACGGACTTCAAAAAAGGAGGAGGTTCTCAATTCGACTGAATTTTTTTTGTCTATGTTACCTAATATCTTCGCCAATTGTTAACAGATTTTGATGATTTTTTTGCATTGGGTTCAGTCTAGTTTCCGATTGGTCCTGTTTTTTTTCATTGGTATTGGACCTTTTTTGCTATGTTTGTTCAGGTATAACTTCTTTGTTTATGAACCGATTTTGATGATTCTTTTTATATTGGAAAGAGGGTACCTTAGGGGTGGCCTCATATTAATTTGGTCAAGTTCTGATGATATGATCATTGACGAATTAACGTAAATATCCAATATAACAAAAAAAAAATCTTTTATAAAAAAATCAATCTTAAAACGATCATTTAAAACCCGCAAACGTTTCTAGAGAATTTCTATATTTATGAAGTGAATTTTATTATCATTTTCGGATTCATTTGCACGACGCTTTCTCTTACGAAATGCATGGAAGGTATTATATTAAATCACTATTAATAACATCACTAAAAAGAGAAAAATAAAAATTATTTTCATAAAAAAAATAAAACCGACTTCAAAAAATTAAATGCAACAAATAAAAATAATAATAGCTTAAAAATCAAATAAAATCCACTAAAAGGTATAAATTAATTATCTAATTTAGTTAAAACTACAAAAAGTTAAAAAAATTAAAATTAATTTTTCTTTTCATTATGAATTTAACATTAAATGAATTAATGAATTAAATGATTAATTTTAATGAACAAGGAAAAGCAAAGTTAAATCACGTATAATTGTGTACCTAATGATAATTGCGAAATTAGTAAATTAACAAATTGTATAAGAGAGGATTAAATATGAAACTTTAGTATTAAAATTGAAAAAAAAATTAATAATAATAAATATTTTGAAATAAAATAATAATAAAAAAAAAATTGTTAGGGGAGGATAATATTTCACCCACTTTTTTGGTAGAGGTGGGAGGGAGGGGTAAAAACCACCCCTCTTGTCCCTAGTGCTGTTTTTCATACGAACCTCTTCTAAACATGGCGAGCTCCGACCCGGTGTGGAAACTTCCTACTAAAATATGTAAATGATCATTTTTTTATTATTTTATTTTTTTTAATCATTAAATCACTAAAAATATATATAGAAAGGATCTATATGTAAAATAATTTCAATTCCCGAAAATTGAGATTTTTAACAAATAAATAAATGAAAAATAATTAAAATACATTGTTAAATTAATTTCAAAATAGAAATGAATAAATTTTCCAACTAAAAGACTGAAGAAATGTAGAAATATTGAATTACGAAAGATATAATAATCAATAAAAGGGTAGAAATAGATTGAGCTGCCAAGTAGAGGGCATTGCTCTGCCATCTATCGCGAAACTAATGAACTATAAATTTATTTAAGTGCTTAAGGGGTGTCGAATATGGATGAATTGATGAATAAATACTTTTTTATCTTTCTTTAAAAAAAAATTACTGTACCATCTCTGCAAATTCTAGTAATTTGAGGTAGAAAGTTGAAATAGAAAATTGTTTGTAGCAGAGTTGTTGAAAAACTTGTTATAAAAATTTTTTTTTATAAATTAAAGGGCTTTATTTAGTCAAATAAAATAAATAAATAGAGTAATTTTAATCAATTAACATTATTTATTTGATAGATTTACTAGACAATTTCGGCCACCCCTGGTTGACCATCTTTAGAGTAGTATTGAAAATTGAAACATTTTATAAGATTTTTTTTATACAATTACACAAAATAGAAACGATACAATTTCGTTCAAGATTTTGAATTTGTCACACTGCATATACAGGGGGTCCAGCATCACAACGATAAACTGTGAACAAGAGATAGAACAATTTATGATGGTCCAGAACCTAAAAAAATTTGAAGGGTTTGCTGCAAAAAGGAGGCTGCTCCAATTTTTTCAGTTTTTGGGAAACCAAAAAAAACGTTTAAAAAATTCAAAACGGCGACAAAATTCAAAATGACGGGCAGCTCCATCTGTTGAGCAACGCTGGAAATAACGACTGGAGCTACATCCTTCTTGTACCAAACAAAAGCTTTTTTTTGCACAAGATAGTGTTAATATCTCCCAACATCAATAGGATGGAGCTACCTCCTTTTTGTAGCAAACCCTCATTTTTTAATAAAAGTCTCATAGTTTTAGAGTTATAGGCATTTTTTGAAAATGGTGAAAATCACTACCCTGCCCTAAATATCGAGATGCTGTGGCTACAAATTTACATATTTTATTATTCTAATTTTTGAATGATTTCAATTTGCCGATGGTAATAGATTCAAATTAGAAAATCATAAGATGATGTCTTCTATTAAATCCGATGGAATGGAATAATTTTAATTATAAGTCAAAGGGGTTGTTTTTCACCTCCTCGGAAATCGAACCCGAGTGCCAGTAACAGGAATTCGGGCCATCTGGCTCACCTGCGGGATGCGAACCTCTCTGACATATGTAAACGCGTTAAATATTTTACTCAAAGATTGTTATCTTTTACATATGCCAGAGAGGTTCGAATCCCGCAGGTGAGCCAGGTGGCCCTGATTGCTGTTACTGGCACTCTGGTTCGATTCCCGAGGGGGTGAAAACAACCCCTCTGACATATAATTAAAATTATTCCATTCCATCGGATTTAATAGAAGACACCATCATACACCCATTTTGGGCGGTTAGTTTTTGGATTTTTAGATTACTGTGGGCCCACTGATTCATCATCAGCGGAGAGAAAGAGATTGGAGGCTTTCGAAATGTGGTGCTACAGAAGAATGATGAATATCAATTGGATGGATAAAATTACAAATGAAGAAGTTCTTAGAAGAATCGGAGAAAAAAGAACCTTGTGGAGGAGTCTGAGGAAGAGAAGAGGTCAGATGATGGGGCACACACTGAGACATGGGGGACTGCTTAGGGATATCTTGGAGGGGGAGGTGGGAAAGAAAAGGGGAAGGGAAGACCTAGATTAGAATATTTCAACCAAATAATTGGGGATATGGGATGCCAGACATTTAGAGAGGTCAAACAGCTGGCGGGGGACAGAGTTGAGTGGAGACGGATTGTTGCATCAAACCAGTCTTAGGACTGTATACTCGATCGATGATGATGATGATGATGATGTGGGCCCACTGATTATGTATACAAAATTTGGTTGAGTTTAGTACAAGAACCTATATTTTAATTTTTGACCCTACGCCCCCCCATTTTGGGCGGTGAGTTGTTGCATTTTTAGACTTCTGGGGTTCCACTGATTATGTATACAAAATTTGATTGAGTTTGCTCAAATTGCCTAGATTTTTATTTTTTAACCCCCCTTAATATTGGGTCGATATGCACCAAAATCTAATCAGATCTTAATCTCAATGGACCAAAAGTACGTGTTAAATTTGGTTTTGATATTCCCACTAGTTTTTGAGCTAGCTCGTCCACAAAAATTTGGTAACGCACAGACAGACTAACTAATAGACATTTTGACAAAACAATTATTATCTCGGAAAATATATTTTTTTCGATGTTCAATTATTAGCTCTTTTTAGTAGACCGAAATGCCATTGTTTCGCTCAATTTTTTTAATCGAAATAGTTTAAGCCGTTTTTGAGATACTTCGAAAAAAATAAGCAAAAAAAACACTTTTTTCATGCATGATTACAATACTTGACCATACCCTGTATGGTAAAGTAAAAATACAGAAAATCAGAAAAACAAAATGGAATTTTACCTAACAGCCAAGTTTCAACCTTTTTGGTTGAAATGTTAATTGACAAAAAAAAATCGCACACCAGATAGCATGAGAGTTGGTTTTTGTTATTGTTGCAATTCATATTGAATTCAATATGCTATTCAATTAGGAAATATGTTTTTGTCGTGATGCAGTACAGTAGGAGTGGAAGGGGAGGTAAAGTAAGTACATAAATCCATCCCCTCCACTGTCTTCTCCTTTCTTTTGTAATTTCTTTTAATTTCGTGTTTGACAAAAGGAGCGTTTAATTCAAACTAATCGTTCACTTAATCGCACTATGAACAGCAAGTACGTTTGAATCTATCCTAGTCTCAATTCTAGTATTCCCGAAATCTCAATTCAATTTCATAAAATCCCAATTGTATTTCAGAATTATCAATTTTGAATATTAAGAAACCCCAAGTGTATTTCAGAAAACCCGCCCATTGAATTTGAGGATTCTCAATTGAATATTAGAAAATTTCACTTGTATTTCAGAAAATAAATATATAGTACCTGGAGGCACCGAGCGATGCCCGATAACTTCTTCCTTCAGTTAAAAGTTTTATTTTAATATTATTTTTAAATTAATTTAAAATTCTGATAAAAAGGTCGTTTTTTATTTGAGAGCCGTTTTCAAATTAAAAAAAATACAAAAATATATAATATTCGCCCACTGTACCCCCCCCCCCCCACCTCCACCCCGCTCGACCCCACCCCCGAAACCTCGCCCTACCCCCGGATCACCCACCACTGCACCCCACCTCCTGCACCTGTTTTGATTCAACCATATGATTCATTTTTATTCATCCAATTGTTAATAAATAAAACCTATCAAAATGTGTTGTTTTTTCAGAAAATTGAGACCTGCTTATGCGAAATATATTTTTAAATAAATTCTTGATTATTTTTTATTCTATTAAATAAATAAAGTTCATTATAAAACAATTATAAAACGTTTATTAATATTTGTAACGTTTAGGGGGAACAAAATATGTTAAAATCCACAATCACAATACTTCTTCAAGGCCTTTGAGAATAAAGGATTAACCCAACCCATTGTCTGCCTGGGTACAAAAGGAAAAGGAAACCTTTTTTAAAACCCTAAGAATGGTATTTGTCTACCTGAGAATAATTAATTTGATTACGAAAAAAAACCATCAAAAACAATTTTGTCGAAGATGAGACCGTGACAGATCCAATTGTCAAGCCAAAAACCCACTAACCCGTGAATTTCATCAAAACCGGTAAAGCCGTTTTCAAAATAGAACTAAGATACAAATATATATACAAACAAATAAATAAATATACAATTTTTGCTCGTTTAATAAGAGTAGATAAACAACTAACTAAACTAAATTAAAAGTTTCTTTTTGCCGAGATTAGCAGAATTTTTAAAAATTGAAAGAGACAATAAAAGAGAGTGTGTCTTCTGCTAGAATTATACATTTTAATTTATTTTAAGGCGAAACTATAGTTACCTTTGCCCTCTTCATCAGTCTATTCAAAGGAATTGTTATAAATAAATTATAAAATATATAATTCCAGCAGAAGACACACTCTTTTATTGTATCCTTCAACGAACTAAACAATTGAGATATTTTCTGAAATAAATTTTGATTAAAAAAAATTACATTTCTATGTAGCCCAGACAAATTAGACCGATAAAAGACCACAAGCCGGAAATAATTTTAATCGACATTATTATTAATCGTACTAAATGAAGGAGGAGGTTTCAGCCAAAGATGTAATCACTGGGTTCAATAAAACACCTTTAATAAAACGTTTCGGGCTGAATTTTATTTGGCCATCTTCAGTTAATTAGGAGTTATACACAAAATGCGGTAAACATATGTGATCGAACCAAGCCTTGTCTAAAATAAAAAAATTTTTAGCTTCATGTAAATTTATAACGTACCTGGACCCAAAAGTTTCAGAATGAAAGTCTTTCATTCCTCGTTCATCTAGTACAGTTTCATCAAAGCCACGAACTCTAACAATAATTATAAATGAGTTTTAAAATCCCACAAATTCGATAAATTGTTATTAAATTAAAAAAAATTATACCGTATTTATTTACCATATATACCTATATACAGATAATCTGTGATCCACTAGAAGGCTAGAAATGCAAAAAAACTGGGTCTGGGGTTAGGGATGACGGTGGGGGTGAATGTGGGGGTGTAGAAGTTAGGGTATAGTGGTGGGGCGAGGTGTGGGGTTTCGGGAGGCGTGGTTGGGGTTGGATGGGGTGGAGGTGAAACTGGGGCGTGCAATGGTGGGGGTTCTGGGTTGGGGAGAGGTGCGGGGTTTCGGGGGTGGGGTGGGGTATGGACGAATAATTAAAAGTAATATTAATATATAGCTTTTAACTGAAGCAAAAAGTTACCGAGCATCGCTCGGTGGCCAGGTACCTAAATTTTTATTCCACCAGTGAATAATTATTTCAATTATCAAAAACCCATCACAAACAAGTTAGCCGAAGATGAGACCTTGACATATCGAATTGTGAACACAAAAACCCCTAACCCGTGAATTTCATCCAAATCGTTAGAGACGTTTTCGAGATTCTATATTTATATAGTTTTAAAATTAAAAAAAATCACGTCGATGTCGTAGCACAAGCCGATTATTATTAATTATAGACATAGATTTTGACCCGGAGCCGAAAAAAGTTTACCAACGCCTGGGATATAGACAAGTGGATACAGATGATTGCGTCAAACCAGTCCTAGGACTGATGATGAAGTCTATAACAATCTGACTAGAATGTAAGCTCGACTGCGACAGACGGACAGACACAAATTTCAGATGGCAACAAAAAAGTACTAACCGTGTTCTCGTCCACACTGTGGTTGTCAGTAGAAACATTATCGAACTTGGCATATGCCTGGTTGCGTTGTTGCGGGTGCAGTGGGTGTCATAGTCAATAATCATAATCATAATCAACTTACTTTCATTCTGAAACTTTTGGGTCCAGGCACTTTATAAATTTACATGAAGCTAAAAAAATTTTTATTTTTGACAAGGCTTGGTTCGACTCGCTATATGTTTACCACATTTTGTGTATAACTCCTAATTAACTGAAGATGGCCAAATAAAATTCAGGCCGAAACGTTTTATTAATGTTGTTTTATTGAACCCAGTGATTCCATCTTTGGCTGATACCTCCTCCTTCATCTAGTACAGTTTCATCACAGCCACGAACTCTTACGTTATTATTAATCATCCCAAATAAGAGTTATATGAGTTTGCGACGGATTCTGGCTGGTGCAAAATTTTTGAGGGCCTAAAAACCTTTTTTCAGATTTTGCCTAGTTTTGAAATCATTATAAATTTTTTGTTTTTGCAACACTTTTTAGTGTCTTAAACGTGGAGAAAAATTATTTTCATCCATTATATGTCTGCACTCAGACACCTACGGTAACTTATAAAGAAAAAGTAGAAGAAAGTTCGTTCTTGTGCTACAATATTTGTATTTCCAATGCTGAAAACTGATTAGATTTTAATCTATAAATATCCCCTTAATTTTGGGTTAAATTTCATAATAGGAAATTAAGTAAAATTACGAGGTAGGTTTCACATAAATTAAAACAAAAATGAGTTTTTATTTAGATTTATTTCGGGTTACGAGCCGATCCTCAGGAGTTAGAAAACTGAATACAAAAGTAAAAACATGTGTACAAGTAATACTATTTTGGGATCACATGTGGTAAGTGAAAGAGGCGGGTTAGGGGTTTAATTTCAACCAAAATATAATAATCTTTAATTTTAATAAAAATAGACTATTTTACATGTGAAATTTCGTTTTGATATTCTCACAACTTTTTGAGCTTGAGCGTATACAAAATTTGGTAACGTATTAATAAACATTTTGACAAAATAATTAATATCTCGTAAAATATAACTTTTTCGATGTTTTATTTTAAAGACTTTCTTGTAGACTAAAACGCTATGGTTTCGTTGAATTTTTTTATGAAAATTATTTAAACAATTTTTTAGATATTTCTAAAAAACTAAGCAAAAATCGCTTTTTTCCCAAGCGATAGTGAAAAAAATTCTGTCGAAAAAGTAAATTTATAGTATAGTCCAGGCAAATTAAGTGAAAAAATAACATAAACAGGAAATAATTCCCGATAAAGATTTTATTGCTGAAATACCTTTATTGGTATTCCAATATTACTACCCTAAGTTTTCCCCCAAATCTGTGTTGTGGAAATTTTTCTACGCGCCTCAAAATGAGAAAATTTCGGAGTTTTTTCAGTTTTTCTTGAATAACTCTAAAACGGCTTATCAAATCAAAAAGATATCCATTAGATAAATTAAAGCTCTTTAAATTACGCGTAAAATGATAAAAATTTCATCTATTTAGGTTTAGTAGAACCGGTACTAGCGCCTGTCAAAAAACAGCCCCCGGGATCACTTTTGAATATCCCTAAAACTCGTACTTTTTTCGATATTTCCCCATTTTGACCATGAAGGAGCACGTTGTCGACAAAGACAACTCTATACATTTTTAAACTAAATTAAATTTTCTACAATTTAAATTAAGTTTAATTCTAATTAGATAATGGTAATATGAGGTTGAATTTTTGAAAAAATGCAATTTTTACTAGATAAAGGAGGAGGTATCAGCCAAAGATGGAATAACTGGATTCAATAAAACATCTTTAATAAGACGTTTCGGCCTGAATTTATTAATTTGGCCATCTTCAATCAATTAGGCTAAAAAACATTTTTACAAATGGATGTTAATTGATATATTTTTTATACAAAATTATAAGTTGACCAAGTTGGTTGTTTAGACTTAGCAGTTGCTGCAAAAGTACGGTGCCTGCCTCAAGAGAGAAATCAGGAAAGTACTTGTAAAGTACTAATAATAACTAAGAAACAGAAGTTCAAAAATAGACTATATTTCAGACCATAGTGTTAATCCTAATTTCATTAATTTCAGTGTAAAGAATGTATTTAATCTTACACTGAAAACTAACTCTAACAAGGCATATATGAGCCGTTTATTTTGAAAGTGGCCTAACTCCATTTTCCAAAAAAATCGAGTTAGCAACCTTAATAGTTACATTTTTACATGATGTTTTCATTCTGAAACAACTTGATACTAATATATTTAAAATCATTAAGATTTTGTAACATGAAAATTTGCTGGTTAATGAAATTATATAAAAGTTTATTTTGAAAGTGGCCTAACTCCATTTGTTTACATGTACGTTTGGGATGAAACTATTGCATCCAGAGGTGCTCAAGAAATTGTTTCATGCATCCTAAAACACGTTAAAAATTTAAGAAGTGAAAGACACATTATAGCTTACAGTGACATGTGAGCCGGGCAAAATAGAAACATTAAAGTAGCTTTAATGTGGTTAAAGATTGTCCAAACTTTGGAAAATAATGTGGAAATCATAGATCACAAATTTTTAATATCAGGACATTCATTTTTACCAAATGATAGAGATTTTGGCGTGGTAGAAATGTCATTAAAAAATAATTTACTATTCGTTCCCCAGGATTATTACAAGATTATTAAAAAGTGTCGGAAAGGTAACAACTTTATTGTAAATGAAATGAGACAAGAAGATTTTGTATCAACAAAATTATTAGAAGACGCAATTTTTAAAAGGGTAAAGAATTCTGATGGAGAATCAATAAACTGGTTAAAAATATGTTGGATGCGTTTTGATAGAAATAAACCGTATAAAATTTTCTATAAGACATCAATGAATGAGAATGAAAATTTTAAAGTCCTGGATTTATTACCACGTCGGGGTAGACCAAGAAAGTTCGAAAATATCGTGTTGACACCATTGTATAAAAATATCAAACAATTGAAGAAGACAATAAAAGAGTGTGTCTTCTGCTGGAATTATAAATTTTATTTATTTATAACGAGACATATAGTTTCGAGGGCTTTGCCCTCTTCATCAGTCTGTTACAATGGATTCATAGGAATTAATTTATGAATGAAAGGTTAAAATCTTTCATGTGGTTAGGTAAAGAAATTATACAGAGTGGGCAAGTTAAGAATTAAAATTTATACATGTTTTATTATTTTGGCTGTAGGTGGCGTTCGTGAAGTTTATATTTTAGCGGCTATTTTTAAAATAAAGCTTTCGGGAATTTCTATTTTCCGATTTAAGAATTTTTTGGTGAATTATTGTATGATTTTAAAATTTCTAACGATTCGAAAATACTAAGGCAAAGCCCTCGAAACTATAATCTTGTTATAAATAAATAAAATTTATAATTCCAGCAGAAGACACACTCTTTTATTGTCTCCTTCAATATATAAAAATTCTGCTATTCTCGGCAAAAACTTTCAATTTAATATCGGACAAATTACAACAGAAAAATTTAAGGACATAATTGACCTATTATGATATGTAACACCAAAACATCATGATTTCTTCAAATCCCTTTCACACACACAAAATGTAGATGAATAGTAAATTATTTTGTAATAAATAAATTTATGCTTTCTATGTTTTGTAGGTTATGTAGTTAAAAAATGTTTTGAATCAGCATAAATTAAGTTTCAGAAGTGTTTTAAAAAGTAAAATAAATCAAGTATTGTTTTTTACAATTTGAAGCATCTCAAATTATGTTGAATGGACTTGGGCACCTTCAAATTTTATAATGAATCTGGATGTTAATTTTGAAAGTGGCCTAACTCCATTCTTGATAAGAAAACGCATATTATTCATTTAATAATTGCCACTATTTTAATCGGAACTATAAATTTAACACCCTTAGAATACACTTAAGCAGTATGACTCATTAGTATCCTATACGTATATTTTTAAATTCATTGAAACGCAAACCCTTAAATATCTCGATTTGAAGATAAATGGAGTTAGGCCACTTTCATAATAAACGGCTCATATATAAAAACCTTTTTGGGATTGTTTGATAAGAATTGTATAATTTGATTGAATGGAAAAAATGCATATGATTTAAGTAATGAAATTCTAATTTGGATTTTTGTTTGTAAATAAATAATGATGAGATATATGATGACCTCCCATAAGGGTCAACTATTTAATTATAATGTAATATATAGAAAAAATTTATATAAACTCATTACTTTCATTCTGAAACTTTTGGGTCCAGGCACGTTATAAATTCACATGAAGCTAAAAAAAATTTATTTTTGACAAGGCTTGGTTCGATCACATATGTGTACCGCATTTTGTGTATAACTGTAAGTCTAAACAACCAACTTGGTCAACTTATAATTTTGTATAAAAAATATATCAATTAACATCCATTTGTAAAAAAAATATTTAGCCTAATTGACTAAAGATGGCCAAATAAAATTCAGGCCGAAACGTCTTATTAAAGGTGTTTTATTGAACCCAGTGATTCCATCTTTGGCTGATACCTCCTCCTTCATCTAGTACAGTTTTCATCACAGCCACGAACTCTAACAATAAAAATGCAATTTTTTGCAAAAAATCGCAGTTTTTCCTTCATAAAATGAAAACCACTTATTCTAGAATCTTGATTCCTATGTCATTCTCTAGCAAATTTTGTAGACTTGAACGGTTACTTGGACCACTTTTTTGATAAAAATATTAGATTTATAGATATCCAGCATTTTGAGGCGAGGAGAAAAATTTCCACAACCCAGATTTGGGGGAAAACTTAGGGTAGTAATATTGGAGTACCAATAAAGGTATTCAAGCAATAAAATCTTTACCGGGAATTATTTCCTGTTAAAATCGTAATTTGTCTGGACTATTATTAGATATTCATTTTTTTTCATCACTCAATAATCAACATTCCAGAAACAGGGAAAATGCTCTGAAAAACTCTTTTTTGAGTGATGAAAAAAATAATATTCAATAAATCTACTTTAATCGAGATAATTTTTTTCACTATCCTTGGGCTGCCTTTCCATCACTTATCAATTAATATACAGTTTTGTTTTTAAATAAAGCAAAAAATTGCCCAAACAGCGCGCCCGGTCGTCCAGGTACTTTTATTTAACGATCAATAAAGAAAACTTCTTTTCCGAACCAAACGATTTTTCACCCCCACTCAACTCCTTATATTATACAAGGCTCAAATTCGCCCCTGTCTTGAATATTGCTCGCATTTGTGGAGAGGAGCCTCCAAGTATTCTCTTAATACCTTAGATGCAATTCAGAGGCGAGCTATCAGACTGATAGGCGATCCTACATTAACTGACACTCTCGACTCCCTAGCCCATCGTAGATCTGTCTCCGCCCTTTCCCTTTTTATAGATATTACCATGGCTTTTGTTCTGACGAAATAAAATCGATAATCCCACCAAAGGCTTCATTTGCGCGAGGTACACGATTTTCTAAAATTCAACACCCCTACGCGCTTAAACTAGATACTAATCGAACAAACGCATTCGCCAATTCGTTTATCCCTATGACATCTAGAGACTGGAACTCTCTTCCCCCGACCGTCTTTCCAGCTACTTATAACCTTCAATCTTTCAAGACCAGCATCCACAGATACCTTCGACTGCTACCCAATCCCTAAATCTCCCCTTATCTTCACGTTACAAGGGTCCACCACGGACTTCAGAGGTTGTACCTTCTTGGTGCAACTTCTTCTTGTTTCAATACACTATAAAAAAAAAAAAAAAAAAATGCATAATACCTGAATTTGAAACAGAGCAATTATTATAAAGATGGTATTATTTCTAGAATAATAATTGATAAATCGAAATCAATCTCTTATTAAACGTATATTGATCTTTGATTTCTAATTTACAGTTTAAAGGCGCCTCCGACTGCGTGGTCATTTGCAGTTTCTAATTTAAATAATTTTTAAATAATAATATAAATATATGGTCAACCACATAACAAAAACACAGGATATATTTTGAGAGATAATGGAAAATTTAATAATATTAATCAATATCAAATATTGACTTGGTCTTTTCTCGATATTATCTTTGTATTTATTTACTAAAAATTAACTGAAATTCTAGAAAATCAGTATTCCTAATTTTCAAAGGCATAATCAAAATTTATTTATGTTTATTTTACAAAAATTAAATTTTTTCTTTGAAAACTATGCATATCTTTCCCCGAAAAGAAAAGAAATTTTCTGTAGGAGGAAAACTATCTGTTCTACAAAAAAAAAAAACACTCGTATCATTTTATATCAGTTTTTATTGAAGATTTGTTCCAAAAAATAGTCCATTCTGAAATCAAATCGTTGTTTTTTACTTTATTTAATATGTCTCACCAAGAACCTACACCATTCTCCCTTAACAAAATTATTAATTACTAATGGACCCAAAATCAAGGGGGGTTCCTTCATTTGTTTTTTTTTTTTTTTTTTTTTTAATAAATATTAAATATATGAGAGGAGCTAGATGTATAGTAAAGTCCTGTGGATGGCTACCACAGATTACTTTACTAGAGTTCAGATATTTTCGGTCTAATTTCACACATTTGTAAAGCGATTTAGATCTGAAATAATAAATACAAACAAATTACGACTTATACTTATATGGATAAATATAATAATTTTAAGGAATTTGTATTGAAATTGAATCATTTACAATTGAATATCCATTTTTCGAATATTAATTACACACCGTTGCAATTTTCGAAAAATTTTCCCACGACTATGTTTACTAGAATATAATTAAAAATGTGAAATTAATAAATTAAAAAATATTATATAGAAATGTTATTTTGCAATGTGCACTTGGACCAAAACGTAACTCGATATCATATAGAGCAGGGGTGGCCAAGCTACTTGATAGTCCGAGCCATTTTTCAAAATTTGAAATGTTTCGCGAGCCGCAATTAAATACGTATTTAAAAGGTATGCAAAAAAGATATTAAAAAAAAAATTTTTTACAGAAATTATATTTATTGAAAACATAAATAAAAGTACAAAATATGTGTATTGAATTTAAATATTAAAAATTAAACACATTTATTTCACTTCTCTTGATAATTCTTTAAAATTTGGTGAATAATTGGTGACAGCACTTCTCAGTAATTCTTTGAGATGCTGGTTAGTTAATACTGATCGGTGTTTGGATTTCACGAATTTTAAAGTGGAATAAAATGATTCACATAAGTACGTTGTTCCGAATATTGAAATAATTCGACAAGCACCCTTTTTTAATTCAGGATACTTCGATTCTGGTACAAATTTCCAAAATTCGGTAATCGACGTCGACTTATATTTTAATTGTAGAGCTTGATCTTCTTCTATTAATTATAATTCTCCAGATGCTTTTTGGGTCATAATTATACTGGAAATGGAAAACTCACCTTGAAGTATGTTAATTTCAAATGGATTCAGAAAAAAATCTAGAGACGATTTAAAATATTTCAAGTCTTGAAATCTATATCGAGAGCCACAAATAATCCTTCAAAGAGCCGCATGTGGCTCGCGAGCCGCAGGTTGGCCACTTCTGATATAGAGAAAGAATGAATTGGACTTGCCTATTATTCAGACAGGTATTAAAAATTGAAAAGATTTTGTTTTAAATAAAATAGGAGAGTGGTTAATTCATAAAGAGAAATCATGAGGTTGACATCTGCTTGATGCAAATACATATATATATGTATATAGAAAATATTTTTTTTACGTTACCATACAGGGTGTATGGCCAAGTATTGTAATCGAGCATGAAAAAAGTATTTTTTTTTTTTTTTTTTTGTTCTTTTTTTCGAAATATCTCAAAAACGTCTGAAATTATTTTGATTAAAAAATTTGGGCAAAACCATGGCATTTCGGTCTAAAAAAGCTCTAAAAAGTGAACATCGAAAAAATGATATTGTTCGAGATAATAATTGTTTTGTCAAAATGTCTGTTAGTCTGTGCGTTACCAAACCTTGTGCAGGTAGTTTTTGGTCCATTGAGATTAAGAGCTCATTATATTTTGGTGCATATCGACCCAAAATTAAAGGGGGTGGAAGGAGATTAAAAATTAAAAATCTAGGTCATTTGAGCAAACTCAACCAAATTTTGTATACATAATCAGTGAGACCCCCGAAATCTAAAAATGCAAAAACTAACAGCCCAAAATGAGGGGCGGGGTCAAAAAATGAAAATCTAGGCCCTTGTACCAAACTCAACCAGAAGTGTATGGTAAAGTCAAGTCCATGGCCACATCAGAACATGTTAATTTATTTGTTTTTGTTTTAAATTTTCTTTAAAAAGAGGGTTACAAAAATGGCGTCTCTGAAAGTATTTCAAAAATATGATAAAATTTCATTTAATAGAATAATTTTGATTTCTAACAGGAATAGTAGAGAATTGGATAAAATTAAAAACACAGAGTTTTTATTAAATGGGCCAGAAGTTTCGTCAATTTATTTTTACTTCCTCAGAATTTACACATGTTATCTCTGTATAAAAATGACGACAATTTTTTTTAATTGTTAAAGAAAAGTCGCTTAATTTGAGCCAAGAATATGTTAAAGAAAGATTAACGATGTTTTGACTTATAGTGAAATTGTTTTTTGACAAAGAGTGATAATAAAATGAGGATGAGGAAGTCAAAATAAATTGACGAAACGTCTGACCCATTTAATAAAAAACTTCTGTGTTTTTAATTTGACCAAATTCCCTACTATTCCTGTTACAAATTTAATATGGATACGAACAGAGGCGTAGCCACGGAGGGCGGTTTTGCGGGTCAGAACCCCCCACCCCCAAGGAGCAGGGCTTATGGGATGAGTAACGGCAACGACAAATCGTTTCTTATGGCAAACTAAACATAATTAAATATATTTCATATGTTTAATCAAGAATTATGTTCTTGAAGTACCCTTTTAACTCCAGTTAAATTATTCTCTAAAGGGCCCCTCGCGTGTAAGTTTTGGGGTAATTTTGATTTCTTGATCCTATTTGTTTTGTTGTGTTCTGAATCCGAATCTGAAGTTTGCTAAGAAAATTTCGTGACGGAACATTGTCAAAAATGCAAAAAAAACGTAAAAAGGAATTTCATTTTTTGGCGGTTTTTTGCTTATAACTAAAAACTATCAACTTTTCGTAAATAATCTTACTTTTCAAAATGAAATTTCATAAAATTTCCTACATATTTCATTGTTTAGGTTTTTTTTTCTAGCCAACCGTTCGGGCTCAAACGCTATTTGAAAATTGGCGTATTTTTTCTGTTTCAAATCACAAAATCTCGCCTAAATTTGATAAAATTCAAACACTTCGGTTGGTCTCAGAAAAAATCTAAATGATGAAATTTGTAGGAAATTTTATCAGCTTTCATTTTGAATAAGAGGATTAATTACGAAAAGTTAATAGTTTTTTGAGTTATAAGCAAAAAAGAACGGCAAAAAAGATTTTTTACCTTTTTTTTTCATTTTTGACAATGTTTCGTCACAAAATTTTGTCAGCAAACCACAGATTCGGATTCAGAACACCAAAAAACATAAAGGGTCGAAGAAATTTCAACTACCTCAAAACTTTCTTGGTAAAAACACAATTTAACTCTACTATTAGTAGTGGACGAAAAAAACGATAAATTACACCCATACATCCATCCATACATCATACTAAATAAAAAAATCGCACTTTTTGGCCTCTGGGCGAGACCCTATGTACTTTTTGACAAAACCGTCACGTGCTAAAATTCAACCTACATGAATACTACAATTTATGACTTTAATTGAG
Organism: Forficula auricularia; assembly: GCA_024734495.1. Lineage (NCBI taxonomy): Eukaryota > Metazoa > Arthropoda > Insecta > Dermaptera > Forficulidae > Forficula > Forficula auricularia. The sequence goes on from JALMQS010000216.1 coordinate 610,558, forward strand.
CCCATGGGTTCCGTAGTCTCTACCAGAGGACCCTTTGAAGTCGCGCTTACCTAGAGACTGATAACAATACTTTACCCATGCTACGCTATGGATAAAGTAAAAAAAAATCCCATTAAATATTTTACTTTGTGGATTGACCCCCTCCTCTCCCCCCATGAAAATTTACTGGCTACACCACTGGATACGAATGATATATAAAATTTTGAATTGTTTTGTAGTCCCAGCGGATATTTTTACGATGTTTTGTTTCTGAGTTATCAGAGACATCCAAAAAGTGGCTGAATATGATTTTTCTTCACGTCTCAGACATTTTTAAGCACAATGACGAAACAAAATACAATTTGAAGACACTCCGGAAGACACGCGATATCACAATTGTAAAATTCAATTGGTTGTTATTGTTGTTGTTGTGTTGTTTCACTACAAAACAATTCCATGTCCATGTTAATTGCAAGAAGAGTAGTTTCTGACCTTGGCTAGGGCTTGCTGCCTGGCTGGCTGCTGCGCTGTCCCTTCCTCGGCTTATCACGTTATCAGCTAGCTATTGAGCTATTCAGCGAGTTAGCGTTAGCGTCCACTTGATTGAGCCTCTCTCGACGGAGGCTCAACTGAAACTGGACGGACGACAACTCGCCACGAATCAGCCCATCAAGCCTCGCTCGGATAACAACATTAGCCTTATTAACATTCATTCCAACATCCAATTGCACTATACTATTCTAGTTACTACAACTATTAATATATACTTACTATTACTACGCTTCGGATCAGCATTATAAATAGAAATTGGAGCAAAAAGTCAAACTTTTTCAAGAATCGCCACGTTTTTTGCAGTTTTGGTGAATTAATCTGATATTTTAATTTTATTTATTATCGGCAATCAGAAATTACATATCGCATTTCCGGAGAAACAACTACCAAAGTTCAAATTTTAAAAATCGTCAATGCACAAGAAGTGACACATCTCAAAAATTCTCCTTTTTTTCCTTTTTTTACTTTACCATACAGGGTATGGTCAAGTATTGTAATAGTGCATGAAAAAAGTGGGTTTTTTCCTTATTTTTTCGAAATATCTCAAAAACGGCTGAAACTATTTTGATTAAAAAAATTGAGCGAAACTATGGCATTTCGGTCTATAAAAAAACCATAATAAGTGAACATCGAAAAAATTATATTTTTTGAGATAATAATTGTTTTGTCAAAATGTCTGTTAGTCTGTCTGGTTGTCTGGTTGTCTGTGCGTTACCAAATTTTTGTGGACGAGCTAGCTCAAAAACTAGTGTGAATATCGAAACCAAATTTCAGACGTAGTTTTGGTCCATTGAGATTAAGAGATGATTAGATTATTGTACATATCGGCCCTAAATTAAGAGGGGTTGAAGGGGGGGGGGTTACAAATTAAAAATCTAGGCCGTTTCAACAAACTCAACCAAATTTTGTATACATAATCATTGCCCTCACAGAAGTATAGAAATGCAAAAACTAACCGCCCAAAATGGGAGGTAGAGATAAAAGGGAAACTATTGGCCATTTACCAAACTCAACCAAATTTTGTAAATATTATCAGTGGGACTCCAGAAGTCTGAAAATGCAAAAACTAACCGTCCAAAATGGGGGAGAGGGGGGGGGGGGGGTCAAAAAATGAAAATCTTGGCCATTTACCAAACTCAACCAAATTATGTATACATAATCAGTGAGACACTAGAAGTATAAAAATGCTAATACTAACCCCCCCTACATGAATATAAATAATTTTAGGGGCAAGGTTGTATGGTAAAGTCAAGTGGTTGGTCAGATCTGTTCTGACTCTGTGTTCTCATCAGCTTATTAAGTTAAATAATATAAAATATTCAAAAAAATATCTAGTTTTATCAGAAAAATTGGCATAAAGATAGTTCATAATATACTCTGTAGGGAGACCATGTGTCACTTTGCCGCAGCGCTGGAATTGAAGTACCACGATCAGGTAAAATGTCCATCCACTTGTAGGGAGTATATCTGTTGTAAGAAAAACACGTTTTTACGAGTAAAAAGCGTTTCGCTGAATTATGGCAACTAGAGTTTACTGATATTGATTGAGTTTGGTTCAAAGGTCAGAATCTTCATTTTGTGTGTTTATTTTCAAAATTTTTTAAAAATGTCAAAAATTAGAAGCAAAGTTGTAAAGGATGAATTTTTGACATTTTCGTTTAAAATTTTTTGAAAATAAACACACGAAATGAAGTAAAAAATGAAGATTCTAGACCTTTGAACCAAACTCAACCAACATCAGTAAACTCTAATTGTCTAATGTTCTGATGTGGCCATCCACTTGACTTTACCATACAACCTGGGCCCTATGATTATTTATAAAAATGTAGGGGGGGGGGGGTTAGTTTTTTGCTTTTTTTATACTTCTGGGGTCCCACTGATTATGTAAACCAAATTTGGTTGAGTTTGGTAAACGCCCAAGATTTTCATTTTTTTGACTCCCGCCCCCCCCATTCTGGGCGGTTAGTTTTTGCATTTTTAGACTTCTCGTGTCCCACTGATTATGTATACAAAATTTGGTTGAGTTTGGTACAAGAGCCTATATTTTTAATTTTTAACCCCCACCCCCCGGCGTTAATTTTGGGTCGATATGAACCAAAATCTAATCAGCTCTTAATCTCAAAAACTACCTGTGAAATTTTGTTTCGATATTCATAAGAGTTTTTGAGCTAGCTCGTCCACAAAAATTTGATAACGCACAGACTAACGGACGGACGGACAGACTAACAGACATTTTGACAAAACAATTATTATCTCGAAAAATATAATTTTTTCGATGTTCACTTATTAGAGCTTTTTTGTAGAGAGAAATGCCATGGTTTCGCTCAATTTTTCTAATGAAAATAGTTTGAGCCGTTTTTGAGATATTTCGAAAAAAAGAAGGAAAAAAACACTTTTTTCATGCACGATTACAATACTTGACTTTACCCTGTATGGTAAATTAAAAAATAAGTCACACTTAAAAACTTGTCCTTATTTTCCTATTATAAACTTTCAAATTAATACAAATTATGGAAGGAAGTGATAATTATAATTATAAAATTACTATAATATTTGTCGTAATTACTTTAGTTCCAAACACATGCACTCGTCACGAAGCATAGAGCACAACTAACCTATCGGATGACGTTGCTTCAGCAAAAAATATCATTTGCGCCAATTCCACAAAGACATTTGTACGCATTCAAGCGGAAATTTTTCCAAATACAATTATGTCTTTGTAATTCTAAATATTTAATGGTTTTTTAATAATTTTGGCATTAAAATCTATTTTTGCAATTAAAAAAATATTAATATACATGGAGGTTTGTTTTTTCGTTGACCCTTTTAAACCCTGAAGAAGGAGGGACGATCTTCCGAATCGTCGTTTTTTTTTTACGTTCTAATAATTCTATTATTTAGAGTTTGTAGTTTGCATTATCCTTGAACTGCTTTTAAATGCTATGAATTTTACCACTTCGTCTTCAATAGAAAATACCTTTTTTTTTTAATTTTATTGAACCAATTATTTTACATGAATTAATGTATACATTGTATTTGAACTTCAACTTCGGAGATTACTTCTCTACCATCGGACGTCCTTGATCATCTTTTTAGTCCTTGCTTTTAAGGAAAAAACTAATTAAATAAAAAATTAAATAAAAAAACCTCTTTTCCTATAATTATTCCAATTCCATTATTTCTCCGTCCATTCACCCCTTTTAATTCTCTTTAATTTATTAAAAAAAAATTTTTTTTATAAATTTTATTAAACCAATTTTTTTACATTAGTTAATGTATACCTTGTATTTTAGCTTCGACTCCGGAGATTATTCTCCACCATCGAGTGTACTTTATCATCTTTAGTCCTTGTTTTTAATAAGAGGAAAAAACCAATTAAAGAAAAAACCTCTTTTCCGATAATTTTTTCAATTCCATTATTACCCAATCAAGTCGATTGGTTTTAATTACCCTCTCCCCATCCATCATTCCTCCCTCATTCAATTAATTAATTTTTTTTTTTATAAATTTTATTAAACCAATTATTTTACATTAATTAATGTATACATTGTATTTTTGCTTCGATTCCGGAGATTACTTCTCCATCAAGTGTCCTTATTCATCTTTAGTCCTTGTTTTTAATAAGAGGAAAAATTTAATTAGATAAAAAAACCTCTTTTCCGATAATTATTTCAATTCCATTATTCCCCAATCAAGTCGATTGGTTAACCCCCAGTCCATCCATCTCCTCCTCCAATTAATTAAATTTCCAAATTTTAATATATGATAATATATTTGTAATGAAATATTAGTGAATTTTAAAATGATAAAATCAATTAATTGATTAAAGGAAATTAAAAAAATATAATTATAAATTTTTATTGTCAGAACCATCTGTTAATAATTACTTTAATTAAAAAAACCCCATCAAATTAAAATTATCCGAAGATGAGACTCTGACAGATTTTCATCGAAATCGTTAGAGTCGTTTACGGGAAACCAATTCTAAATAAATTTATACCTACATTTACTCGTATGTATAGAAAAGTAAAAATATTTATTGATTGTTTTAAATAATAAAAAAATACAAATCTTTTAAAAAACAATCTTAGGAACGTTTAATAATCCAAACGTTTCGGGAAAAATTCTCCCTTTATTAATGGATATTTTTTTTTAAATTGAAAAAAATAAAAAATAAGCTGACGTGTTCTGATGTGGCCATCCACTTGACTTTACCAAACAACCTGGCCCCTAAAATTATTTATAATCATGTAGGGGGGTTAGTTTTTGAATTTTTATACTTCTGGGGTCCCACTGATTATGTATACAAAATTTGATTGAGTTTGATAAATGGCCAAGATTTTCATTTTTTGACCCCCCCCCCCCCATTTTGGGGTTAGTTTTTGCATTTTTAGACTTCTGGTGGTCCACTGAATATGTATACAAAATTTGGTTGAGTTTGCTCAAATGGCATAGATTTTTAATTTTTAACCCTCATTCCTCCGCCCTTAATTTTGGATCGATATGCCCCAAAATCTAATCAGCTCTTAATCTCAATGGACCAAAACTATCTGTGAAATTTGGTTTCGATATTCACATTAGTTTTTGAGCTAGCTCGTCCACAAAACTTGGTAACGCACAGACTAACAGACAGACTAACAGACATTTTGATAAAACAATTATTATCTCAAAAATATAATTTTTCGATGTTTACTTATTAGAGCTTTTTTGTAGAACGAAATACCATGGTTTTGCTCAATTTTTTTAAACAAAATAGCTTGAGCCGTTTTTGAGATATTTCCTCAAAAAGAATGAAAAAAACATTTTTTTCATGTACGATTACAATACTTGACCATACCCTGTATGCTAAAGTAAATGATAAAGGGAGAATTTCTCCCGATACGTTTAGATTAATAAACGTTCCTAATATTGTTTTTAAATGATTTGTATTTTTTTCATATATCTATATAGAAGAATTGCTAATTTAATAGTATAAGATTTAATTTTAAGAATTTCGTTGGTTTGTTTGTTTGTCGTTTAATTCACGAATGAGAATTCTCTCGCAGCAAAAGGCAGTAATTTTTATTTTTAGTATTAGTATTAGACACCCTCCAAATAAGTAAGTACCTACTCCTCTCTCGGCTGGCTTTTCTTTTTCTCGGTCAATAGCTTAAACGATATTATACGAAGGAATCAAAAGATTTCGTTCTAAATAAACGAAAAAGCAAAAGACAGAAGAAGAAGAGAATTGGTTGGCTCAAGTGCGGGGGCGGATGATGAACAAACGGAAAGAATTAAGTCAAGTCAAGTCGCCTGGCGAGCCATGGAAATTGTCAACCCGACCCGCTAAATGTTTATTAGACGGGGGTTGGCCAACAACCAACCAATTATTGTCTAAAGAGAGAGAGAGAACGTCTGCTAAAAAATTATACTACTAATGGGAAAAGTATTTCTCGTGTACTTCTAGAAAACAAACACCATTTGATTGAATTTATGGAATTTCCATGTAAGTATTCGCTCCGTGAACAACAGAGGCAGCGCCATAGGTGACACTTTTAAGAACTTCGGGTACAATCCACCTCCTTATTTAGTATTCATCTGTGTATATTAACGTATATTTTACTGAATTAATGTTTAATTATTTTTTATTTGATTTTATTGCAATTGTAAAGTTTTATGTGTTTGTACTTTTTAGACTGATGATGGCTTGAGAGTGTCAGCCGAAACTGTCTCCCAGTTTAAAATAGGAAATTGATAAGGACATAGAAGATTTTGTGTTTTCTTAAGAGTCTTTTTTCTCCTTACGAGAACCTGATAACGGTTCTCACGGTTTTAATTCCCTCATTTGAAATCAAATATATAATAAAAAAAAAAACATCCTAGTACTGCTATCTAATTTAATTATTTTATTTTAACTTATAAAGTGAATCAATTTATGATGAATTCAAGTTAAAAAAAAAGTTTTCAAGTGCTCTGCGACGAACTGTAAAAACACTTCACTAAATTTCAACTATGAATTTTATTGATTAATTCTGAGAATTTTATCTAAATTTTTTGAGGATACAAATTCTCTATTAAATAGGTGTTAGTTTTATTCTTTTTTGACAAAAAACACATTTTTATCTTTTACATTTCTTTATTTTATTGTCACCCAGGAACGTTTCGACATTTACAAATATGTCATCATCAGCCTGAAACATTTCAATCATTACTAAATATACAATGACAACTTCTCATCACAAAACAACACACTCTCAAAAATTACATCAAAATGACATACCTTGGAACAACAATCTTATGATGGTAAAAATTCCCTCACATCGAAATTATCACAATATTTTTCCCATCTTAAGATTGTTGTTCCAAGGTATGTCATTTTGATGTAATTTTTGAGAGTGTGTTGTTTTGTGATGAGAAGTTGTCATTGTATATTTTGTAATGATTGAAATGTTTTAGGCTGATGATGACATATTTATAAATGTCGAAACGTTCCTGAGTGATCAATAAAATAAAGAAAAATAAAAAATAAAAATTAATTTTATTGTTTTCCTTCGGCTAACCCTAACTAAGTGTTTAGACGCATGTATTGGTTGAAAGCTTTAAAAAAGTCTGAGTAAGTATAAGGAAATAAATAATTAATTCATACAAACAGTTTTATATAATTGACAAATGATAGTTAAAATTCATAAATATTTACACGCGGATGGAATTGGGAGGAATTAACCAATCGACTTGATTGGGGAATAATGGAATTGAAATAATTATCGGAAAAGAGTTTTTTTATCTAATTAGATTTTTCCTCTTTTCAAAAACAAGGACTAAAGATGAATAAGGAAACTCGATGGTGGAGAAGTAATCTCCGGAATCGAAGCAAAAATACAATGTATACATTAATTAATGTAAAATAATTGGTTTAATAAAATTTATATTTACACGCATATTATTTAAATTCAGATTGGATTCCACACAAACGTAGTGGAATCTGTAGTTTTCATTTGGCTGGAAATAAAAAATTCAAAAATCCGGAAAGTCCAAGTTATAATCCGACTATCTTTGACAATTCAGCAAAAATACTACGGAGATCAGAATCTTCAGCAAAATTTTCAAGTGCTAGAGATTTACTTTTTGTTTATTAAAATCGATTGAAAGGTAATTTTTTCAAAGCCAGTTTTAATAATTTTATCCATTATGACATTTCATGAAGGTTAACCTCAATAAGGATATTTAAAGATTTGTTTTAATTGAAAAATTATATTTTTCAAGCTATTATTTTAATTATTTATTAACAAATTTATTTATTAAGGAAATCTCTGATTATTTTAGCTTTTAAATATTGTATTTTTTATGAAATTCATTATTTTTTCGTAAATGCCTATTCCTTTTATACACTATTATTGTACCTGAAGTTGTTTTTTTGGTCACGGATGGCGCCAAGCGCGGTTACCCACGGAGCGAATACTAGAGTAGGTATAGTACAACAACCAACGTTCTCAATTGGATAAATTTGCTTAATCAACTTCTATTAATAAATTCTGTAGTTAAGCTCTGTTAATATTAATCAGAAAACTAAATTAGGGATCATAACCGGAAGGACATTTTTTAACTGAAAAAGTCTTTATTGTTTGTTGTTGTTATGTGTTTGGACCCTTGGGATCACGCAAAGCTTGATGTTTCTTTCTGGTTGGACCTTCCACGCATCTATCTTTTTCCGGAACGTGTTATCATGTTCCATGGCCAGGCTACGTAATTTTCCTAGCCGGATGAGTGTGTTGATGTTATAGGTGCTCAGATATGTATGGATTTTTGGCGTTATTCTTCCATTGTTTCTTCTTTGATTTCGTGATTGTCCGGGTCCCCCAGAATCTGAATGCCCGGTTGCCACTCGAGGGTGGGTGGTTTGGTTACCATTTGGGGTAATCTTGTTTTGCCTCTCACGATTCATTGTTGTTTGTTACGAAATTTTGTCCTGCGCATACGCGAGGTTTTGTAGAACCAGAGATTGTCAGTTTCTGGAGAAAAAAATCTTTATTGGTATATAGAGCAAACTTTTTACTTTACAATAAAGGACATGGCGTTTTGCACTACAAAAAAGCCCTAATGAGAGAACATAATTTTACTAGGTATGAATTATTTTGTCAAAATGTATGTTAGTAATGTAAACCCGGGTAAGTGTGAATCGGAGGTAAGTGTATTTGTTTAAAATATTTATCATAATTTTAATAGCAGCGAAATCTCTTGTATGGTAGGGTTTACATTGTCAGTGCGAAGAGTATTGACGCAAAGAGTGCTTAGTACTGTTTTAACCTTTCAAAAATGAAGGGGTATTAGGATTTTTGCAATACGAGTTGCCGCATGTGTATTAAGTTTACTATGACAATTTAAAAAGTTTATAACTTCGTTCATGTTTAAGATATTAAACAATTCAAAAAATGAAATTGTAGTTTTTTTAATAGATTTTCGAACTTACCTCAATTTTGCCTACAGTTAGAATAATAGAATTCAATAAAAGCCGAGTTCTCACTTACCCCATATTCCGAAAAAAGTGCGATAACCAGAGAGACATCGTTTTAAAAAAAATATAAACTCATTACACGTTGTTATTGTTGTTAAAAACCATTTAGGGAATACTTTTTGTCTCATCGTAATAAAATAATAAATAATTTAAAATAATACGTTAGAAAATATGATAATTATTGAAAGTTGTACTCATCAAAACTGGGTTCAGATTTACCTGGGTTTACCTTACTTAATTTTAATAAGGTTCGTAGTTATGTATACAAAATTTGGGTGAGTTTGGCCTAAGAGAAATAATTTTCATTTTTTGACCCCCCCCCCTCCCCATTTTGGGTGGTTAATTTTTGCATTTCTAGCTCTCTAGAGGCCCAGAGATTATGTATACAAAATTTGGTTATAGTTTGCTCCACGGGCAAGAATTTACATTTTTTCACCCTCCCCCCCTTTTTGGGTGGGTTTTTGGGGAAATTTTTTTAAACAAAAGTTGTCAGAAATCACATCCCCTACAACTTTGTTCATCCTAAAATTTGCCGTAGGGTTAATAGTTCAGGAGTTATTTGATAATTTTCATTTGTGAGCCCCCCAAACTCCCTTCTGGGGTCAAAATATCAAAACGTTATATAGCTAAAAACGTAAGTTAGAAGACATCTGATGTAAATATGAAATTTCATAATAATCCCTTTCAGCCGTTTTTACGTGAATCGTGAGCAACTTTTCGCGGAACCCACGGAAACATACAGACAGACAGACAAATAGGAATTTTTGAGCGTGTTTTCGTTCATAACTTTGCTTGAAACTGTACAACCAAAATTTGGCGTGATTTGGACCAATGTACAGACAAAACCTTAATTTTATATATATATAGATAACAAGAGACAATCTTAATTATTTTTATATGTTTTTTCTTTGTTTTAATGATAAATTATTGATGTTTCGGAAAAGATTCATCCTTTAAAAATGTATTTTTTTTTTGCTTTTCTATGACAAATAAGTTTATCAAATGAGGCACTGAAAAACTAACAAAAATCAGTGACGAAAAGTATGACCAATTTATTAAAAAAAAATTTGCTTTTGATTTAATTTCTTGTTCAACTCCCTACGATCCTTATTAAAAGATTTTACTATAAGTATGTTAATACGTTACCAGAAATTTTATATCCACTGAAGCTCAAAAACTAGTGTCATTATCAAAACAAAATTTCTTATGTAGATTCTTTATAATAAGATTAAGAGCTGACTTTATTTTGGTTGAAATCGGCAAAAAAAATTAAGGGGAGGGGGTTAAAAATTAAATTTATAAAATTTTGAAACTGAAAAAAATCAAGAAAATACCTACTATAAAATGAGCCTATTATAAAAAATAGAGTTATTATTTTTCGGGGGCTAAAATTGAGGGGGGGGTTAAAAAATAAAACTATCAAGTCCGTTTGATCGATTTGTAAGATATTTCGCTCTCTATACCGGCCTATAAGTAAATGACAAAACGCCTGAAGGCTATGCAACCAATAGGGACGCCATGCCGAGAATATGCGTATACACAGGCTGTGCCAGGAAATAGAATCGTCATGAGGGTCTATGAAAAAATGTATGTAATTCCAAAAATATTATTTATGAAAATATAAATACACTTTTGAAGCTTTTGTGGTCATGTTTATAATTTTAATTGTGTTCTTTAAAAACTATTGTGTCGACTTGTTCATATTTAAATATACTTAGACATTTATTGATGCAAAAGCTGTTAGACCAAAGAATTACAGCATTTCTAAAATTTCGAAAGCCATCTGGTAGGTAGAAATGAAGCTTTAGGGGGGATTATATATTTTATTTTGTCAGAACAAACACCTCAAGCTAATATTTATAATAAAGGGAACGCGAATTGTATCCAGGATGGAAAGTCAATAAACCTCTTGAGAAATCAATGAGGTTGTCCTCTAGCTTGATAAAAATAAAAATATACGTTTATATGTATATTCATTAGTAAAATGACCATTACTGAGTAATTAGTTTTAATTTTAAAAATTTAAAAATATGTATTTCCAATTCATTTTTCATCATCTTTTTATTGAATTGAATATTAAAAAAAAAGTACTTTTACCTAGAAATGTTGCTTTCCTAGGTTTGAGACCTGAGTTTTTTAAATAAATTCCCCACTTCTAAAAAACATCCCAAAGATTATAGTTATATCAGTGACGTGGAGTCCATGGATGCTGTTGGATGCGGCGCACCCACTAAAATTCCAAACATTTAGAGCATTTTTATACCGAGTCATAGAAAATCTTGCTGGCTAGGGGGCTACGTAGTTGTGTGGCTTTAAGATAAATAATTATTTAAATTTTCTAATTTGAATAACTTTTATTTGTCATAAACTATTAGTGAGTTTTTAAAATTAAAAAAAATCACTTCGGCGTCGTTGTGCAAGCCGATTATAATAAGTATAGATAGATATTAAGTTTTAAGTAATATTATGCGTATTACTATTTATCTATGTATTTTAGTTTTGAATTATTATCTTCTTAAAAGCTTTAGCTAGAAACAAGCTTCAAATAAATTAATATAACGCTATATAAAAATCCCATCTCTTTCTCGAAATATTTAGATTAATGGAGAAAGTCTCTATGAACTTTTGGGCTGATATTTATGTCACTAATCCTTCTTAATTTAAAAAATTTACGAGGTAAAAAAGAAAAAGAAAACAAAAGGGGGGATTTATAATTTTGTTAAAAAATCGAAGACTATTTATTCGGTACGATCGGCATCAAAAAACGAACTCCTCGAGAAAGCTGCGTATTAAAACGGAGAGATGATGTCTTGAGGGGGTGGCTGTTGCGCAGGGCGGGGGTGGCGGTGATAAATTGTACCAGGAAGCCCATGAGGAGCAGGAGGAGGTCTTTTTCTTCTTCTTGGGCTTAAGTCCGAGAACGATGGTGGCTTCTTTTGTGTCTTTCTGTTGCGCCAGAGCGAAAGACAATGCGAATGTCAGAAATCTTACCCCTTTTTATTTTGATATCTCTTTTTAAGCCCTTTTTAAGAGTGGGTGGCAGGGTGGAGGAAAAGCCCCAGGCTAAATATTTAGAAGAAGAAGAAAGAAGAAAGAAGAAGAAGAGAAGAAATAAAGAAAAGAAAAGGAAAGAAAAGCAGCAGCAATGATGATAAAATACGTTGGGGGGTGGCTGCGGGGGCGGGAGGGTGGGCGGGGGCGGTTTCATTTGCGGACCGATCCCGGGGGCTTAACAATTGAACCGGGATTAAACTGTCTTATTTTTGATGGAGAAAAGAAGAAAGCGGGGGCGGAAAAACCCTTGAAATTATAAGTCGGGAGGAAAATTGAGCGAGCTACTTAGAAATTAACAACCCGCACCCCCCGAAACCACCCCCTCACAAAGGCTGATACTGATACATGCGATTTACCCCCTGGGACATCAACCACCCCCCGGGGAGGAGGCGGGGGCCAATAAAAACAAACTATTCCTTTTTTTTCGAAAACGAATAAAAAACAAAACGTAATCCCTTCTAATAATACTGAAAATAATAAATAAATAAATAAGCTGGATTATATTTTTTTTCTTTTCGTTTAATTTTTTTCGGCATTATTCTGTTTCTGATCTCTTTTATTTTTTTGTGTGTGTTTTTTGGGTTGGATTTGTCAATTTAAAAAGATAAAAAATAATCTTAAGAAAGAGAGAGACACAGAAAAGCTAAAACAATTTACTCACTGTTAATAATATATACTATATATTTCAATGTTAAATAATTAAATGTTGATGAATGTTTAAAAATTGAGTTTTTCTTAAGTAGGCCTAGGTCAATCTATTGATCAAACAGATTGAGTCAATCTTTGACGCGCCCTTCAATCAATCCTTCAATCTTTTGATCAAAACTCATTCGAAGTGAAGGTTTCAGTGTTGGAAGCTAGCGGATAGCCCTCCATGTTGACGAATGCGTGAGTGAGGGAAATGATTGATCAAAACCCTTCTAGTCGGTCATGAGACTCTTAATAAATATAATAATTTTTTTATTGTTAGGATAAATAAACTGAATTTGCTTCTTTCCAGTAATTTATTTTGATTTTCAAATGGTTATTCCAAATATTTCGAGAGCGTTCTCAGCATCTCTTCCTCAGTGGAAACTGTGGGACCACACAATAGGCAAGTCAGTGAGTTGTTATAATTACAGGTGTCAAAAAAGTACTCACCCACTCCCCCACCAATGTGCCGACTCCATCAGTTTGTACAGAACATTGATAAAAAGCTCGATCACACAACACACACATACATATATATACAAATTTAAAATGAGACAACATACGAATATACAATTATTTACATCTCCTTATAATAAAGTCTAATGAAATTTAAAAAAATCGAAAAATGGTCAACACCAGAGCTAGTTTAAATTTAACCAACTAATTACTGTTAATGACCAGTCGAGCGAAGGTCAACGACCACAAATTGTCTACACTTTCTGGCACGCGCAATTAATTAATAAAAAAAGCATAAATGTTTATTTATTTGTCATTTCAATTAAAATTTTGTATTCCCTCATTAAAAAGCCCGTGTCTACCTTGTAATTTACTGTCTTTTTTAGGCTTTGTTGGATGAAACACGATTCCTTGAAAAAACGTTTTGTTATATTTTTTCATAGTCAATTATATTAAAATTTTCAAAATCAAAATTATGACCCAATAAATTACTTTGGAAAGAAGCAAATTCAGTTTATTTTATCCTAACAATAAAAAATTAATATGTCCGGTACACACCAAGCCAGCAAAATTCTTATAAATAATAAATTTTGATCAAAAGATTAAGATAAATCAAACTTTCCATCAATCACCGTCAATGATCAGCTCAAGCATCAAACGGATTCCTTAACTGTCAACCATGCATGACTCAATCGATTACCAGCAATCTATTGATCAAACAGATTGAGTCAATCTTTGACGCGCCCTTCAATCAATCCTTCAATCTTTTGATCAAAACTCATTCGAAGTGAAGGTTTCAGTGTTGGAAGCTAGCGGATAGCCCTCCATGTTGACGAATGCGTGAGTGAGGGAAATGATTGATCAAAACCCTTCTAGTCGGTCATGAGACTCTTAATAAATATAATAAATTTTGATCAAAAGATTAAGATAAATCAAACTTTCCATCAATCACCACCATCAATGATTAGCTCAAGCATCAAGCTGGTTCCTTTCGATTATTATCAATCTTTTGATCGAAATGATTGATCGTCTAGGGCCTAGTTTACAAATCTTACTTTAGGGGGAATTAAAATTATTAATGAATATTAGAAAAACATTACATATTTGATCAGTTCTCATTGGAAATACACTTTTTTAGCACAAGAACGAACTTTCTATGAATTTTCGTTTTAAGTTATCATGGTTATTTGAATTCAGACTGTAGGCAAAAAAATCATGGTTGAAAATGATTTTTCTGTTTTCTCCACGTTTCAGACATTTTTTTTTAATGATATTGATGTGAGAAGTAGATACACCAAAAGGTGCATCCCCTAAAGACCTGTATGTGATAGCCACATCGTGAAAAGAACAGAGTAGAAGGAAAGAAGCCGGGATCACGAGCCGAATTTCAGAAAGTTAGATACAATCCAATTTACTAAGATTTTTAAGGGCTTCGAGCAGTGGTAAATTCTCGGCGCGATAAATTTTTGGTTAAATTTATCTCACACTTAATTTTTATTACCAGACCCTATACTTACAGAAAAAATGTCTGGGTATAGCCAGGAATCAAACCCGGGACTTCCGGGTTGCCAGCCAGAGATGCTGAACATTACACCAGGGAGGCGGACAACACAATGAGTAATATTATATAGAAATGTTGTTATTTAATAAATATGCATGTGAGCGATTCTTTCTTTAGAATCTGACCGGGGAAAATGTATAAAATGGGTGTGGATAAAATGATCTCTCTGAGCCAAATACCTACAGGTCCAGACCGGATTCTGTCTGAAGATTTATTTTCTATCTATGTGCACCTTAGGCCAAAAGGTAATTCCATATTTATAATATTAAATAAATAAATGTTGATAATTGTTTAAAAATTGAGTTTTTCTTACAAATGTTACTTTAGGGGGAATTTAACACGCTCTCATGGTAATTATTGTATTTATGTTACAAATAATTTTGTGAAATTTCATATTTCTGGAAATTATTAATATATTTTGAAAATATTAATTTTTAAATCTAGCTGGGATCGAACCCGTGATATTGTGTTTTTGCAGAATATATGCAGAATTTATCCGCTAGGTTATCGGCTTAATTCTAAAAATAGTCAATTTCTCAAATTAGGCGTAACAGAGACAAATAAATTTTTTTTTAGTAAAAACTATCAATCAAGAATAAAATATAAATCTACTCTTATTAAACGAGCAAAAATTGTATATTTATTTGTATATATATATTTGTTTATCTATTTGTATCTTGGTTGTTTTTGAAAACGACTCTACCGATTTTGATGAAATTCACGAGTTAAGGGGGTTTTTGGGGTGACAATTCGATCTGTCACGGTCTCATCTTCGACAAAATTGTTTTTGATGGATTTTTTCGTAATCAAATTAATTATTCTCAGGTAGACAAATCCCATTCTTAGGGTTTTAAAAAAGGTTACTCTTTTCCTTTTGTACCCAGGCAGACAATGGGTTGCCTTAATTCATTGTTCTAAAAGGCCTTGAAGAAGTATTGTGATTGTGGATTTTAACATATTTTTGTTCTCCATAAACGTTAGAAATATTAATAAACATTTTATAATTGTTTTTATAAAGAACTTTATTTATTTAATAGAATAAAAAATAATCAAGAATTTATTTTAAAATATATTTCGCATAAGCAGGTCTCAATTTTCTGAAAAAACAACACATTTTGATAGGTTTTATTTATTAACAATTGGATGAATAAAAATGAATCATATGGTTGAATCAAAACAGGTGCAGGAGGTGGGGTGCAGTGGTGGGGGATCCGTGGGGGTAGGGCGAGGTCTGGGGGTGGGGTCAAGCGGGGTGGGGGGGGGGTACAATGGGCGAATACTATATATATTTGTATTTTTTTTAATTTGAAAACGGCTCTCAAATAAAAATCGACCTTTTTATCAGAATTTTAAATTAAAAATAATATTAAAATAAAGGTTTTAACTGAAGGAAGAAGTCGTCTCGGTGCCTCCAGGTACTATATATTATTTTATTATTATACTGAAGGAGTGTTTCAATGAAAAACCTTTTATTTTTCTTCAAATGAATGAATAGACAAATGAGTGAATTTCTTAACAATACCTATTTCTATACCTATACACTTATTTACAATTTTATTTGATACTTTCTATTCCATTAGCCATTTTCTTAATTGTGTCTTTTGAAGCCACAACTTTGATTTTCTCTTTTTCAGAGTAGGTATATATTTCTTTTGATAATAATTAATTGAATTGAGATATAGAAAAAAAAGGTCAATTCATCCCTTAAGACACGTTTGGGCCAATCTCAATGAATAGAGAAATATTGATAATTGTAAAAGAGAAAGTGAGTGTGATTTGAATTATAAAAGAAAAAAATTTAATTTTTTTGAAAAAACAAACACAATTCTCATCAGTTTATACTAACTTCTTCTAATTCTAATATTACAATGTTATGCATTAAAATCCTCTTTTTAAAATATGGTAATATCAATTAAAGGAGACAATAGAAGAGTGTCTCTTTGCTGGAAAATTTTATAACTAGACTATAGTTTCCTGTGAAACAATTGTAATAGACTGATGAAGAGGACAAAGCCCTCGAAACTATAGTCTCTTTATAAATAAAAAAATAAAAATCTATTTTTCCATCAGAAGAGACACTCTTTTATTGTCTCCTTTAATTTATAAAAATTCTACTACTCTCGGCAAAAAGAAACTTTCAATTTATGGTAATATTGTTTCTTAATATTTCGATGTGTGCTGAACACGAATCCGAAGTCAGAAAAGCTTTATCAACAGAATTTTTTGTAAAATTTAAATTTTATTGTAAAATAATGTAATTCCTTCCAAAACTTAAGTAATTTATGTAGAATTTAAATTTTATAAATTAAAGGATTTTTTAGTCACATAAAATAAAAAAAGGCAGCAATTTTAATCAATTATTATTATTATTTATTAGAGTGATTTACCAGACAGTTTCGATCACCTCTGGTTAAACATATTCAGTAGTACTTACTCGATGTTGCGGAAACCCAATTTATTTTTTCTAAGATTCTTCCAGATCAAATAAATAATACAGTGAAACCCGTCAAATCCGAACCCCGGAAAACCGAACAAAAAAAGAGAAACTTATTTATTTAGTCATAAAGCAATTATGTATATGTTCTAAATTATAAACCTTATTTTACATAATTAGTTGAAAAAATAACAAATAAGTACAGTTAGAATAACTAATAAAATGTAAGTGTCTATATACTTGTTATTTAGGATTGAAAAACGGTAAAAGTTGGTTATTTAAATTCTTTATGTTAATCCCTTTGCAAAAACGATGAAATAATAATAGACACACAAAATATCACTTAATCTTGCACTTGATATCAGTTATCTTCAATTGTCGAAGGTGCTTTCGCTAATCCGAACAAATTGACATCCGAAAAGGCTACAGCCCCAATTAGTTCGTATTTTAGGGGTTTCACTGTAATAATTTATAATTGATTAAAATTACTCTATTTATTATCTATGTGTCTAAAAAAGCAATTTAATTTATGAAATTTAAAATAATGTAGTGTTTTTTTTTAATTTTGGGGAATTTATTTTTACTTTATCCAATGCGAAGCATGGGAGAAAGTATTGGAATCGCTCTCGAGGCAAGCGCGACTTCAAAGGGTCCTCAGGTAAAGACTACGGAACCCATGGACTCAATTAAGGTCACAAATTGAAGTATTCAATGAGATTGAATTTTAGCACGTGACGGTTTTGCCAAAAATTACCTGGGATCTCGCCGAGAGGCCAAAAAGTGCCATTTTTTGGAAGTGCGTGCGGATGGATGGATGGATGGATGGATGTGTGTGTGTTATCGTTTTTTTCGTCCACGGATTTTTCCACACCGTTGCACCGAATGAATTGAAATTGAAAACCTACCAGTATTTTAACAAAATGAAGCGCTGATTAGTTTTTGGTACATATCGGTCCACAAACATTAGTACTTTATTTCAGTACTTTTTTAGTTTTTTCTAAATATCTTGAAAATGACTTAACCAATTTTGATGAAATTTAATATCCTAATTAAGTACCTTGGGAACCACAAAAAAGGTTAAATAAAGTTTTTAGTAAAATTATATTTTAAAGTACTTTACTCTAGAACATATTAATGTTTCAAATGAATTTGGATAAAGTTTAGCAACGATCCGTTGCAGTTTATTTATTTTTTTTTGAAAACTCAAATGAAAAATCTGCATGATTATGACTTTATTACGATTAGAAATTCAATTAACCTAGGAATTTCTGTTGGCATGTTTTATTTAAATGTTCTTGGCTTGATTTAAAAGGGAATTATTATATGTGTATATTGAAAGTACCGTAGCGGCTATACCTTTGCGTATCATCACTTTCACCAAATATAGATATCCCGAGAATGATTGAGAGGATAGCATTTCGGTTTGTCCCTTGCTAATGAATTAGATTGGATGGCGGTGACCTTCTTGAGAGGCTGGCTCCCTTTGAGGGTTCCTAGGACACCCACCCCCACACAAACACACACAGAGAGAGAGAGAGAGAGCCTTTAGCCAACCCTCAAATAGGCCCATCGATTTCACTTATATTAGATTAATGGAAATAAACTTCAACAACCGGAAATATTGCCTTAATAGAGTTATTTAGACAACCAGTAAACACACACACCCAAACACACACACACGTCAATATATACTATATAATAAATGGATATTAAAGCGGTAGCTACAGAGTTTCAGGTTTATAGTAAAATTAGAATTTAAAATTAATACCGCTGAGAATTAATTATACAGGGTGTCCCGTATTACAACGATAAACCGTGAACAGGAAATTTTAGAAGTTTTATATGTTTTCATTTTCATCAAAAATCATAATAAAATTTTAATCGAATGATGTTGAAATAATGTATAGGTACCTAGTCGGTTTAACAAATTAATTTAAATTAATGTACCCTAGGGTACAAAAAAATCGAGCCACCAATAAAAACTTTATTAAATAAGAAATTATTTTTAAAATTGCTACAAATAACTACATAATTTATTCTATTAACTCTTAAATTAACATATTCAATAAATTTGCGTGATAATTTTTGAATTTTATAAAAAAAAATAAGTAAAATTACAAATTATCCTACTTTCTCAAAATCACTAAAGTTTTAATAAAAGATCAAATTCAATTTGAAATATCAAAAAAATTAATAATTTTGAATTAAGTATCATTGATACAAAGATAAAATATACAAAATGGATATTTCTGAAGTTCAAGCAGTTCAAATTGGGTGCCTAATTAATCAAGGTCTAAGTCAACGACAAGTGGCAATTACACTTGCAATAAGCCGTTTTTCAGTAAATGTATGGTTATTTGTAAAAAAATTAAAAATGATTTACTATTTAATAAAGTTTTTATTGGTGGCTCGATTTTTTTGCACCGTAGTGTAGTTAGATTTTTTGAAATTTACCTAATTAAATGAAATTAATTTAATGTAGATTATATTTTAAAGCAACTATTTTTTTTCGAATTAAGCACTTAAAATTCCATTGATAAAGCATGAACTTCTGAAAAATTTCAAAAAACAGTTGCCCTAAGAAATTAATTAAATTAATTAAATTAAATCTCTTAAAATCTTTACCAATATATTTAAATTAAATTAATATCATATTAAAGGAACTAATTTTTCGAATTTCTTAAAATCCCATTAATAAAGAGAGAAATTCCCCCGAAATGTTTGAATTTTATATAAACGTTTTAAGATTGTTGATTTTTTTATATACCGGGTGAGTTTTTTTATCTTGAGACAGTCTTATAACACAAAAACAGTCCATTATATGAATAAAAGTTTGAAATAAAAATTTATTTATATCGAGGGGGAAACTAAACTACGCTATTGTTTGTCGATCTAGAACAAGCTTTCAAGGGTATTTCAAGGTCAAGTTCTATTTTTTAAATGTAAACATATATATTTCTTTACAGATCCTTAATCTTCAACAAAAACTGAACAACTTTCATAGGCACTATTTTTTATCCCACATCAAATAAACAAAATATTAAATCAATTAGATCTCATAAAAAAATTTCTAATAATTATTTTTAACAATTATTCAACTAATAATGATCAAATATTTAATTATCAAATAAATAATTATTAACTAGAAAATTTATATCAATGAAAATAAGAGTTTATAATGATCTTAAAACTTCATTAAATACACAGATTTCAGAGATTATTTTCTACTTAATGGAACTAGGAATTACTTAAAATTCTTGAGTTTAAAAAGTTTATTTTTCGTGTCAATCCAGTAGATAGTTATATTGTATTTTCATAATAAAAATGGACTATTTTTTGTTGAAGACAGAATTGAAATGGTCTTAATTTATTGTGAATATGGAAGAAGTGTTGTGAAGCTGCCATTGAAATGGATGCCGAGCGTTTTCCTGATAGGAATACAGCCTCGCAAGCTTAATTTTATCGTGTTAAAATAAACAGGAAGTGTAAAGGCTACGCAGAAACTACAAAAGGCCAAATAACGAACTGGAATTCATTCAGAAGACTTGCGATAACACTCTGGAATGTCACAGAACAGTGTCGAAAAATTATTAAATTATTAATTATTATTAAATTATTTATTTAATAATCATTATTTTTTGATAATTAAGTTGAATAATTGTTAAAAATAATTATTAGAAATTTTTTATAAGATCTAATTGATTTAATATTTTGTTTATTTGAGATCAGATAAAAAAATAGTGCCTATGAAAGTTGTTCAGTTTTTTTTGGAGATTAAGGATCTGTAAAGAAATATATGTTTCCATTTAAAAAACAGAAGTTGACCTTGAAATACCCTTGAAAGCTTGTTCTGGGTCCACAAACAATAACGTAGTTTGGTTTCCCCCTCCATATAAATAAACTTTTATTTGAAACTTTTTTTCATACAATGGACTGTTTTTGATTTATAAGACTGTCTCAAGATAAAAAAATCTCACCCGGTATATAAAAGATTTGTATTTATTTATACAGGGTGTCCCGTATCACAACAATAAACCATGAAGAGGTGATAGGGCACCTTATGATGGCTCAGAACCTAAAAAAATTTTTAATAAAAGTCTAATAGTTTTCGAGTTAGAGGTATTTTTTGAAAATGGTGAAAATCTCTACCCTTCCCTAAATAATGAGATGCTGTGACTACAAATTTACATATTTTATTATTCTAATTTTTGTTTCGCAATCCTGAATAATCCTGCTATTGTGCAGAATTCAAAATAAAACCATAAGTATTATACTTTTGGAGAAAAAATATATTTTTGCCGGACTTATGTTTTAAAAAATCTTGATCGGCTAACTTCGAATCATCTTTATGTAAAAAAAATCTAGTAAACTAGCAAAATACAAATATTTTTTTTCTTTCTAATGACGGAAGTTTAAGTGCTGTATCTCGAGTAAATGGGCCAATTTTTTAAATAATTTGCCATGCTAATTAACTAAACTTTTTTTATATTAAAGATGATTCAATATTAGCTGATCAAAATTTTTTACCGGTAAAAATATTTTTGGTTTTATTTTGAATTCTGGTCAATAGTAGGGTTATTCAGGATTGTGTAACAAATATTAGAATAATAAAATATGTAAATTTGTAGCTACAGCATCTCATTATTTAGGGCAGGGTAACGATTTTCACCATTTTCAAAAAAATGCCTTAAAACTCGAAAACAATGAGAATTTTCTTAAAAAAATCATTTAGGCATAGCACCGTTATAAACTGGCCTATCACCTGTTCAAGACTTATCGTTGTGATACGAGACACCCTGTATATTAAATTTATTTTCAAATTTCTTAAAATTTACATTGATAAATGGAGAATTCCTCACGAAAAATTTACATTTAAAATAAACGTTTTCATAATAATTGGAAACCCACCTCGCAATTTTACCCAATTTTTTATTATTATCTGAAAATGTGTCACCTAGAACCAACCCCTATCTCCTTAAAAGTTATAAACATTTTCAGATTGTTTTTATTTTACCATACAGTATATGGTCAATAGAGTGTCCGTTATTTATCAAGTTGATTTTTTCTTTTTTGCAGCGCCCCCTAAATTTTTAGCTTATGGTCTAAAAAAATATCAGACCAAAAACAGCTCTTAATTTTCATATTAAACCGTGCCCTAAAGACGATACATTTCCCATTTAAATAACATGGGATTTTGAAACTTTAATTTTTTTACTTTATCCAGTGCGAAGCATGGGAAAATTATTGTAATCGGTCTCGCGGCAAGCGCGACTTCAAAGTGTCTTCAGGTAAAGACTACGGAACCCATGAACTCAATTTAAATCACAAATTGTAGTATTCAATTAGGTTAAATTTTAGCACGTGACGGTTTTGCCAAAAATTGCATGGGATCTCGTCGAGAGGCCAAAAAGTGCGATTTTTTCATTTAGTGCGTGCGGATGGATGTATGGATGGATGGATGGATATTTCTTTTATGGTAAACAACTCAAGCTTGAGTTGTTTACCATAAAAGAATTTAGTCTTTTTGATTTCAAGTCGATTCTTCCAAGTTTTCAAACATCAAAAATGGAATGAAATAGGGTTATTCCTCTAGTAGTAGATAAGAATCGATCGTTATTTTTGATTTTAAGTCGATTCCTCCATGTCTTCAGCAATGGTTACCAATAATAATCGAAACGTCAAAAATCTAATGTAGAATTGTTATTCCTCAAGTATTAGATGAGAATCGATGGCTATTTTTGATTTTAAGTCGATTCTTCCATGTCTTCAGCAATGGTTACTAATAATAACCGTAACGTCAAAAATCCAATGTAGAATGGTTTTTCCTCGACTATTAAATGAGAATCGATCATCATTTTTGAATTAAAGTCAACATGAACTACAAATTGCAAGTGATATCTGATTAATAAAAGGAATAAACATATTAATATTTCAAATGAATTTGGATAAAGTTTAGCAACGATCCGTTGCAGTTTATTTCTTTTTAACAAGTTAACATACAGTAACAAGAAATATATATTCTTGTAGCAAATTGAACGTTCTACAAGAAATGTCTCCTATGATTTTTTGATAAATTCACTTCTTCAAGAGTTATTTGAAGTTAAATTTGAACTTATAGTAAATTAGAGCGTTCAATTTCCTTCAAGAATATGTATTTCTGGTTGCTGTATGTTCACTTGTTCAAAAGAAAATAAAGTAAAAAATTAAGATGGTTCTTCTCACACAAAAAGTTTTAGCCTTGTAACCACTCTATAAATATGAACGGTGTTAAAATTTTAGGTTATGTTTTTTTAACGTGACTGTACTTTTTACGCTACTATATTCTATTTATGAATGGATCGTTTCCTAGCCATTGATCTTATATACCCTCCACTAAAAATAATCGCCGAAATGTTTTTTTTTTTTTATTTCTTATCAAAACTACGTGGTAAATAATTTCAATTTTTTTTTTAAGTTACTCAGAATATATTATTCTAACAAATATTAGTTTTTCATCAAGATGGTGAAAGTCCTTCAATGAAAAAAAATAAAATAATGATCATTATCCCACCCTTTCCCAATCTACCATATGTAAAAAATTTCATTTTTACTTGCAATTATTTCATGTTTGGTGTAGTAAATCGTCTTCAAATTTTAACAGTCTGTTTATTATGCTTTTAATGACTTATATTCCACGATTCGAAGAGTTCTTGAATTTTTGCATTTGTGAAAGAACTACCTGTAATTTAAAAAGTTGCAAAATCCCATGTTATTTAAATGCGAAATGTATATTTTTAGGGATCGGTTAATATGAATATTAAGAGCTGTTTTTAGTCTGATATTTTTTTAGACCATAAGTTAAAAAAGAAAAAAGTATAATATTGTATTATAAAAGAATTGTATCTATTTATATATGTTTACATATTTGCATCAAGCAGAAGACAAACTCGTTGATTTCTCTTTATGAATAAATTAATTTTAATAGTAATTTTGGTGTAATGTAGTGGTCGTGTTCATTTGAGAAAGGTACCTACGTTTGAGGATCCCTTCTAAGCCACCCCTTACTATTTCCCCCTCTCTATTCTTTTCAAGTTAGCCGTTAAATCGGCCATATAAATTATATTAAGAGCCGTTAAGAGCGCCATACACTTTCTTCGTGGATGTGATTACGAATATCATTAAAAAATCACGAGGGCTGAGAAGAGTTGATCCTATGCTCAATTTTTCTAAATTACCCCTGCCCCACCCGGTATTACCACCCCCTCCGCATACCCCCCTTTTTCTTTTCCCAGATGGTCGACCTTAGCGCGTTATGAATATTCAGATGAAAAAGGGGGATGAAGTGAGAGAGGGAGGGGGCAAATCCCACCCTCAGCAGTTCATCAATCAAGACGACAAGAGTTTGCGGGTATTAAGATCGGAACAAAAAGAATTCAGAAGATTCCGCCAGGAGAGGAAAAATAACCGCAGGTTGCTTGCTGGGTGCTTAAGAGACGGGGGCCGGGTTTAGGCGTTTGTTCCTTAAAGAGGGGGTTGCAGAATCACCGATATAATTTAATTATACATTCAAGGGATTTCTTTCTTTCCTGCGTCTATTCAACCAGGCATCTTGCCATTTAATCTCCAGATTTCAAGCCGAATTCTAAACAGACTTTCGGCTTGCTTTATTAGACTACGAACCTGAAATGCGGCTAATTCCATTCGAGTGTGAACATTTCATCAGGTATAGTTATTAAAAGGTGCTTTAAAAATTATTTTATCCATAGCAAGATCAGGACTGAGTGAAGGGGGCGCGAAGGTACGCTATTTACACAAACAATTTTGAGTCACTTTTGAACCCTCTGAAGCTCAGAATCCATTTAAGATAGAGAGCTGAAATTATACACGAGTTATGTTCGAGAGTGAACATTTCATCCTGTATAGTTACTAAAACGTGCTTTAAAAATTATTTTATCCATACCAAGATCAGGACTGAGCGAAGGGGGCGATGTACGCTATTTACACAAAAATTTTGAGCCACTTTTGACCCCCCCCCCTTGCAGCTCGGAACCCATTTAAAATACAGAGCTGAAATTATACACATGTAATTAGGTATAATGTGTGATGGTGAGTTGATTTGTGGATTGGAGGTGATAGGGTTTATTTGTATTAATAATTGTGATGATTGCGGAAGAATGCTTTGTGATATCTCTAATGTGTGGCGTATAATTATGTATTCCTAGATAGCACGCTTGATCTAGAGATGTCTTATTTAGCTCCTATTGTATTTAAGATGTCTTTAAGATGTCAATAAGATATCTTAGTCTAGAAAACATCTTTTAGAACAGGTGTGCTATCAGGGTTATTGTGTTATGCATGTAGGTATTTATGTTTTTTATGTTTTGTATGACTCAAATTTATTTTATTTTTATTATTGTTTTGTATTATTGTATTATATTTAATTTGTTTGGAGGACCTAGCCACCGAGGACGTGTGCCTCTAAGCCGGTCGAGGAATAAAGATTTATTTATTTATTATTTTATTATTATTTAAAAAGACTGACGATGGATGTCAAACCTTTAAAACTATAAACTAACAAATGAAGAATAAATATATATAATTTGAATCAATCTCATTGATTTCTCCTTAGACCATGAAATATATAGAAACGCCCTGGTGTCGATTTGGTGAGGCCAACATCAACTAGAGAACGTGACGTCATCTGTAGGTAGGAACAACCAGAAATATCATGGCCACTATAGGAATTATTATACATTGAGATAAATTTATAGTAGTTTAGATGATTTATTTTGGGTTCCAATAATCGCAAATTAATATTAAATTAATATACCAAAATATTTATGCGAGAACGTGACGTCATCTGTAGGCGATGTTGGTCTCACTTCACTCTGTGTGGAGAGTAGCAGAGGGCGTGTCTATATATTTCATGGTCTAAGGATTTCTCCTTATATAATAGATAAATAAATATATTTATCGTACTAACCTTTGTAGCATGTTTTCTAGCTAATTAACAATGATAGACGACCAGTAGATGGAGATAATGGACCTTTAGGAGAATGTCCGGAAGAAAGCCCTCACTTCCGATTAATTCAATAAAAAGAATCGCTTACTTACCCATAATACAATTTATGAATAGAAATAAAGTTTCAAATACAAGTAAAGTAGTATTATTTATTTTCTTATCAAATGATTATATATTTCAAATTAAAAATAAAAATAGCGAACAAATAACTTCAAAGCGTTATAAATTGCTAAGATAAATAGAGAGAGAGAGTTTGTCTTGTTATCTCTGATTGATGAAAAAAATAAGTAAAAAAAAAAATTAAACGTTAAAGAAGAAGAAATAACTAAACTCAAACTCAAATTGGCAAACTCTCTCTCTGTCTCTCTCATCTGCCAGTTTTTTTATGATTTGCATTTGTTGTTTGAGTTTGGGAAATGGACCAGCCAGCAAAGGATCTTGTTTGAAAGGGGGATGGTGATGGGGGCGCGGGGAGGGGTAAAAATGAGAAGTATTTATTTGAAGAGAGCCGAATAGAAAATTCCAGATACACGAACGATTTGGTATGGAGATAAAAGAATAGTCGAGAAATATATATATAAAATATAAGTCGATGACAAATATTGGCTGATCAAATCGCAAAGATTTAATTCTTTTTTTATATATAATATTTTCTCTTCCAATCACAGATATAAATCTTTTTCAATTTGAATAAAAATACAATAAAACAATCAAAAACTTAAGCTGATAAAACTTTTCACCAACAATATATTCTGAATATTATAATATATTGGGTTTTTTGAGCTGTTCTTTTTTTCTCTCCAGATTGATTTTTACCCTAGATCAGGGCTGTCCAACCCGCGGTCCAGCACTGCAATAAATGCGGCCCTACATAAAATTATAAACTTCCTTGAAAAATAAGATTTTTAGTGCCTGGAGTACCGAGCGATACTCGGTAACTTTTTGCCTCTAAATACTCTAGCTCAAGTTTTAAATTTCAAGGCTCTGCGACTTACCGAAGACGATTATGAATGATTAAAATATTTATTTTACGCCACTCCTAATTTAAGCCCCTTCCTTTATTTCAATTGGATTAAAATCCATTCACGACTAATAACTCATGACACTTGATAAGTACACCAATTTAAAATCTTTCATGTAAATGTCCACTTGCGGTGTTTCGATTTCAACCAAAAGCTTGCTGTATCCCTTCTAGTCTATTCTTCCTTCTATTATTTATCATTATTTTATCACCTGTTCAGCGCTTACACCCACTTCCTTAATTTCAATCGGATTCAAAATTTGACACAACTAATAACTCATGACACACTTGATAAATACACTAATTTTTGAAAAAATCGTTAGAGCCGTTTTTGAGAAAAAAAATCAAAATAATGGAAGGAGGGGGTAAATTAGTAGTGTCGTGATGATTTCAAATAAATGAAAATGTGAAAGTGGTGTGGTGAACACACCAGTTGATTTTAAATGTTGTCACCTTTATTGTCTCACGTGCAATTACTTGTGTGTATGGAAATGTCCATCTATAGGCTTGATTTCGATATTTGGAGGGGACAGAGGAACCGTTGGATCAGCGGGGTCAGCTGACCCCCATGTGTATTTGACTACCGGGTCAAGGGGGTCAGCGGACCTCCTAAAGAAAGAAATTTGAACTCTTTTTTTTCTTTCAGTTTTCAATAAAATCACAGCTACAAACTGCTTAAAAATAGGTTAAATTGTTCCAATTTGCTCAAAAAGTTTCTGGGGGAGGACCCCTAGACCACTTGTTTTCTAGGGGGCATTCCATACCCCTCAGACCTCTCTGTAGGCCTACATCACTTTCCAAGTTTTGACCCCCTGGCCTAAGATCGTTCCGCCGTGCTTGTTCGGAGGTAAACGTGCATTTGTTTCTGTATTGTTAATCCTATTTTGTTAAGATCTTTTCTATATTCTATGATTATTTGATTCTCTTTTTTAGCCTGAAGATGGGCGAGAGTGTTGGTCGAAACATATTTCTCTAATATGATGTGATCTAAGCAATAAAGAAAAAAAAATTTACTTTGTTTTTGATTTGGGTGGTTATAGTTAAAGTTATTGGAGGTAGATGAGAGAGGTGAGGAGTTGAGCATTCCTCACTCCCTCCGGGGGTGGTTAAGCTGTGTGTGAGAATAGCAATGTGTGGATGGGTGTGTGATCCATTCCGGTAAGTGTTGCATTATTAACAAATGATTTCGACGATACTCCGTTCCTAGCGTTCACTTAACCTAATCCTGAGTCTTGAGAGTTCTCCTCTGAATTGAACATGAGGCCGCAAGGCGATTAAACAAACCCTCCCCTCTCTCCACCCCCTTTCTCCCTTCCCCTTTCTCATGTCTTATCATCTTATCAATTAATCTAATGACCAAAAGGTGCTTTGATCAGGGAGCTTTCATCTCTGCGTCTTACTCTTACCTCTTACATTGAAGGGAATGAGGGTGGCTCGAACACAGTCTCGAAATAACGTCTACCTTACACCCTCTTTATTAATAATAACAAGAGTTTTCATTTCTGATTGTAATTTAGACGATTCATCATCAAAAGAAAAATAATTTTTGTGTCTCTTTATCTATAGTCCAGTCAAATTATGTTTTTAATCAGGAAAGTTTTGGAGTAGTTCTGATTTTTTGCAAAAATATTTTATTTGGGGAAGTGAATCTAAATCTGATGTCTCCCACACAAATTTTTTTACGCAACATTGTAGAAAATGCAATAAAAGGTGAAAATTTACATTTTTTGGCGGTTTTTGACTTATAACTCGAAAATTAAAAACTTTTCGTAAATCATCTTCCTATTCAAAATGAAAGTGCATAAAATCTCCTACAAAATTTATAATTTAGGTTTTTTTCTCCAACCAACCGTTCGGGCTCAAGCGGTAGTTGAAAATTGGCCTATTTTTTCTGTTTCGGCAAATCCCAAAAACTTGGACTTTTTTTGATATTTTCCCATTTTGACCATGAAGGAACACGTTTTCGACAAAGATCGATCTATACATTTTTAAACTAGATTAAATTTGATACAATTCTAACAAAGTTTTATCTTAATTGGATAAATGGTATTCCGTGCCGCAATGAGGTTGTAGTTTTTAAAAACTGAAGTTTTTTGCAAAAAATCGCAATTTTTCCTTCATAAAATGAAAACCACTTATCCTAGAAACTTGATTCTTATTTCATTCTCTAAGAAATTTTGTTGAATTGCACGTTTACTTGTACCACTTTTTTGATAAAACTCTTAGATTTATAGATATCAACCATTTTCCATTACACTTCTTCTTAGACTGCCATACCCGAAACATATACCTGTGCTGAGAGTGTTTAGTTGTTTTTACACAGATATACGGGAACTACTTTTAAACAGCTAATTTGGAGAGGTTACTTTGCAATTATACTCTTGGTAGGTTGCCATTACTTTCCAAGAGGAGGCGACTGCAAATATCTATCTGCCAAGACTCGGTCTCGGACCTACGATCTTCGAGTCAGCGACCAAACACTCTATCCACTGACCCACATTCGCTCCTTTCTTATTTTAGAGAAACAAAATTATCAGGTGTCTTTTCCAGGAACTACATATATAAAAAATCTCAATCTTTTAAGGAAGTTTAGAAATTTATGATGGGCCGCATTCATTGCAGTGCTGGGCTACGGATTGGACAGCCCTGATCTAATGGTACTCGAAAATAGGTCAAAATGGTTTTTTCGTTGTTTTAACCGATAAAATTCCCAAAGAGCTAATCGGTAATTTTATGGTGATTTTTGAATTCAGGAGGTGGAACTACATAAGAGTCAGAACCCCAAACATTTTCATTGATGGCCAGTAATATGATTGAATTTTCAAAAAAGGCCACAACATAAAAGTCGAATACTCTCAAAATTTGTAAATCGGGCCCTGATAATGAATTATGAAATATAATAGAGAAATCTATGAGCGCTTAACTCGGGTTATTTATTATTCTTATCTTGTTACAAATTGATTGTGGCCCATATTTTTTATAAAACCAACTTGATGTGTTTCTGCATTGGATTATGGTCGAATCTAGTCGGTTGTTAATGACGCAAGCGATAGATAATAATTTCGCAGTAGAATTGAGAGAGTCGCTTCCTCTGGCCCCTCTAAAAGAGCCAATCTTTTTCCTTCTCTTTTTCGGGTGCGTGTGTGGGGGGGTGAAGGGCTGGGGGTGCGGGGGTGGTGCCCTGGCATTCTCTTCTTTTCCATCGGTTGAGCGCTTAAGTGAACGTTCTTAAGAATTACATGGCCATTATGAAGGGATTATATCGAGAAATGAGAGCGAAGAAGGGATGGATGGATGATGGGGGTGGAGGGGGTGGGTGATAGGGAAGGGGGAGGGAGGCAAAGAAGAAAAAGCACAAGACCAACCAACCAACCAACCAACGGCATTAACCAAAAAAAAGAGGGCTTTGTCTTAAGTGACGTCATTCTTTTCAATGCTAATAGCAAATCCCGAGAAGCTCTCATTATTATTACAAGTATTATTAGCATTAGTATTATGCTAAAATGAATAGGAAAATACCAATCAACTCATCCCCTACTGACAAGCAGATAAAGGTTTCGCTGTTATAGGATTTTACATTCAAAGAGAGAAGACCAATGTCAAAGGGACTAAGAGGTTCAAATAGTGTTGTAACGAATATTCGCGTCTTTTTACTTTACCATACAGGGTATGGTCAAAGTATTGTAATCGTGCATGAAAAAGTGTTTTTTTTCTTTTTTCGAAATATATCTAAAAACGGCTGAAACTATTTTGATTAAAAAAATTGGGCGAAACCATGGCATTTCGGTCTACATAAAAGCCCTAATAAGTGAAAATCGAAAAAATTATATTTTTCGAGAAAATAACTGTTTCGTCAAAATGTCTATTAGTCATTAGTTAGTACGTGCGTTACCAAATTTTTGTCGACGAGCTAGCTCAAAAATTAGTGGGGATATCGAAACCAAATTTCACACGTAGTTTTGGTGCATTGAGATTAAGAGTTGATTAGATTTTGGTGCATATCGACCCAAAATTAAGGAGGGAGGGGGGGTCTAGTGAAAATCTAGGCCCTTGTACCAAATTCAACCAAATTTTGTATCCAAAATCAGTGGGCCACCATAATATTTGATAGTTAGCCATATACTTTTGACAATGCCTTTTACTTATAAAAAAGGGCGGCACATTGGTCAAGGCCTAGGGCGGCATCGAACCTAAATCCGTTCCTGATTATATTACTTACTATTTAGTATATGAAATTAACAATATCTTGAACGAAAATGTTAACTTTTCTTAAATTGAATAAAAAATAAACTTTTTCATAAAAATATTATAATGTTTAGATTTAATTTGGCTCTAGTTATATTATTTTTACTATATTCGCATTCGCGAATATTGGGAATTGAACATTTGTAACATCACTAGCTCATATTACATTATTTTTAGTTAATCCAGTGCGAATCAGCTAATTATGTTCAATTTTGTGAAAAAATCAAAACAAGTACTTGAAAAATTTAGAGTATTTCTTATTTATATATTAAACTAGCTGCAAGGCCCGGCTTCGGCGGCCCTCTTGCTAGGCAGGGGGCACGCCCCCTGATCCCCTAGCCCTCGAACCCCACCATCACCCCCACTCCCACCTACCACACCACCCGAAACCCACCCAGCACCCCCACCATACTCCACCTCACTCCTCACCCCACCCCCATTTCACTCCCGCACACACCCTCCGCACCCAATTTTTGGATTTCTCGCCTTCTAGTGACCCACAGATTATGTATACAAAATTTGGTTGAGTTTGGCCCAAGAGAAAGAATTTTTATTTTTTGACCCTCCCCTTCATTTTGGGTGGTTAGTTTTTGCATTTCCAACTCTCTAGAGGCCCATAGATTATGTATACAAAATTTGGTTGAGTTTGCTCCAAGGGCAAGAATTTACATTTTTTCACCCACCCCCCCCCGCCCTTTTGGGTAGTTTTTTGGGAAATTTTAAAAAAAAAAAAGTTGTCAGAAATCAAATCCCCTACAACTTTGCTCATCATAAAATTTGCAGTAGGGTTAATAGTTTAGGAGTTATTTAATAATTTTTATTTGTGCGCCCCCCAAAACCCCTTCTGGGGTCAAATTATCAAAACGTTATATAGCTAAATACGTAAGTTAGAAGACATCTGATACAAATATGAAATTTTATAATAATCCCTTGAGTCGTTTTGACGTGAATCGTGAGCAAATTTTCGCGGAACCCACGGAAACATACAGACAGACATATAGACAGGCAGACAGGAATTTTGTTGAGGGTGTTTTCGTTCATAACTTTGCTTGAAACGTGTGCAAACAAAATTTGGCCTGATTTGGACCAATGTACAGACAAAACCTTAATTTTATATACCATATATATAGATTGAAAGTTTTTATGCCAAGAGTAGCAGAATTTTTATATATTGAAGGAGACAATAAAAGAGTGTGTCTTCTGCTGAAATTCCAGCAAGAGACACACTCTTTTATTGTCTCCTTCAATCTTATTTATATAATTATATACCTAGTAAAAATAGAGTATTATAAAGATATCTTACCTTAAGAGTTCTTGGACCTGGAATGCTGTCTCCACAGGAACACACGGACTCACAAGAATAAATATAGTCGCGATAAATTTTGGTTTCGAATGAATAAGAATAAGATAACATGGATTAAATTTGGCTAGGATTATTGGAAGACATGATTCTCTTGGACAGGGAGGGAACCCACTGAAGCAGGTCTATGCTTCTTACTCTATAAGTAAAAAGTAGTAAACACCTACCCATTACCCAAGTATTAATATTTTATACAAGATCTAAAATTAATTTAAAAAATGCAATGAGTAATCCTGGAAAGCAATTAAATTTTTTCACAATAATTTGTGAGAATTTTTATCCCAACAACCATTTAATTTAGAAAAGAATATCGTCTTAGACATTGTATTTATTACTAATTAAATTATTATACCACTAATTCTTAGAGACAATAACGTCGAAAAATTTGCCTAGTATTTTCAGTCGAATATAAATATTTCAATTTTCATATATAATATATTATTATTATTTGCATACATTTTGAATGAATTTTAGTTATTAAAATTAAACAGGAATTTTATATTATATTT
Source organism: Forficula auricularia (assembly GCA_024734495.1). Classification (NCBI taxonomy): domain Eukaryota; kingdom Metazoa; phylum Arthropoda; class Insecta; order Dermaptera; family Forficulidae; genus Forficula; species Forficula auricularia. The sequence goes on from JALMQS010000216.1 coordinate 643,911, forward strand.
TTATAAAATCCATACCATAAGTGAAATTATAATTGCGAAGTATATATTTGTGTTTTCGAAATTGATTATCATTAGTGAAAATGTGTAGAGTATGTAAAAAATTATGCAAATGTAATTTATTATATATGATTATGTCTCGATTGTTAATTTATAAAGAGACATAGACAGCTGTTTAGCGAGAACAGGGGGCACCACGAGAAGGCAGCTGTCACCACCCCCCACATGGATAGATAAATAAATAATAATTAAGGGGAATTCATTAATATAATTTTAATTGCAAAAATATGGGTACTCATAGAGTGATAATTTTAAAATTTAAAAAATTTTATTTATTTTCAAATGTATAATAAACTCAGTAATTCAATTTGAAATTAGAAAGAAGAAAATAATTAACATTTCAAGGGTAGACGTGTTTTGAAACAAATACCTAGGAGACATGGTATTTGGAGCAAAATCCGTCTACACTTGAAATAAGTAATTGTTAAAAGACATTTTCCGAAACAAATACAATGTCTCCAATATTGCATTTGTTTCGAATCAAAGTTTTAAAACAAACGATTTTTGTATAAAAATTTTGTCAAAAATATGTATTTAAAAAACAAATATAGAAATTTGTAATTCTGAGTGTAGTATACCAAGTAGTTAAGGATAAGAGAAGTTCGATTTTGACTCATGCATTAGATCAGAAACAGAAAATAGAATGAAATTTAGAGGGGAATATCAAAATAAGGGGATTATATTTAAAAGTGAATTATTTAATTATTTATTATTTAATTTTATTAGTTTTAACAGAAATTTAAATTTAGTTATCTATCCATGTGAAATAATTTTATTAAACTGAAAATATAAAAGCGAAATTGTTTCAAAACAATATCTCAAATTAAATTTTGAAAAAAGTGAAATATTATCAAAATGCCTATATATATATATATAATTTTTAGTTTTAACTTATTTAATTATTTCTAGTTAATCAAAATGGTAGTATTAGTAGGACGATCACTTACCTGAAAAAAGAAAAATATATTATAAGTAAAATAAGTAAAATAGTAAATTTAATTAATTTTTTTACAAAAATTATAGGAGTAAAATGTTATTTAATAAATTGTATATTTTATTAGATATGTTAAGAAAATTTTGAAAGAATTAATATGAAAAATTTAGAGTGATTCTTAGTTATTTCATTATAAGAATAAAGTATTGAATAGATATTTTACCTTAACAGTCAACGTCTCGTGCCATTGGATGATGACCCTCACAGGAACGGACACACACACTCGCGCACAAATAAAAATATACTCGCGATTCACTTCGAGAAGGGAAATACGAAAGAAAAGGAAATTAAAGGTAAAATGGATACAGGATGAAAAAGATTAAGGATTTGATTTTCCAGAAAATAAGAAAATCAAAACCTTAATCTAAATGTTAATATTAGTAGTATGCGCACCTACCTGAAAAAAGAAAAAAATATTATTAGTAAAACCATATAGTGGATATAAACTATTTTTATTTTATAGAAATTTTCGCAATAAAATTATATATATATGATCAAATATAGTTGATATTTTTAGAAAATTTTGAAAAAATTAATATGCAAAATTTAGAATATTTCTTAGTTATTTCATTATAAGAATAAAGCATTAAATAGATATTTTACCTTAACAGCCAACGACTCGTGCATGGACCTGCGATGCTGGCGCCACAGGAAGACACTCACGCACTCACGCACAAATAAAAATATATTCGCGATTCACTTCGAGAGGGGAAAGACGAAATAGTAGGAAATTAAAGGTAAAATGGATACAAGATGAAAAAGATTAAGGATTTGATTTTCCAGAAAATAAGTAAATCAAAACCTTAATCTAAATGTTAATATTAGTAGGATGTGCACCTACCTGAAAAAAGAAAAAAATATTATTAGTAAAACAGTATAGTGGATATAAAGTATTTTTATTTTATAGAAATTTTCGCAATAAAATTATATATTTATTATCAAATATAGTTGATATTTTTAGAAAATTTTGAAAAAATTAATATGCAAAATTAAGAATATTTCTTAGTTATTTCATTATAAGATTAAGCATTAAATAGATATTTTACCTTAACAGCCAACGTCTCGTGCCATTGGATGATGACCCTCACAGGAACGGGGACACACACTCGCGCACAAATAAAAATATACTCGCGATTCACTTCGAGAAAGGAAATACGAAAGAATAGAAAATTAAAGGTAAAATGGATACAGGATGAAAAAGATTAAGGATTTGATTCTCCAGAAAATAAGAAAATCAAATACTTAATCTAAATGTTAATATTAGTAGGATGTGCACCTACCTGAAAAAACAAAAAAATATTATTAGTAAAACAGTATAGTGGATATAAAGTATTTTTATTTCATAGATATTTTCGCAATAAAATTATATAAATATTATCAAATATAGTTGATATTTTTAGAAAATTTTGAAAAAATTAATATGCAAAATTTAGAATATTTCTTAGTTATTTCATTATAAGAATAAAGCATTAAATAGATATTTTACCTTAACAGCCAACGTCTCGTGCCATTGGATGATGACCCTCACAGGATCGGACACACACACTCGCGCACAAATAAGAATATACTCGCGATTCACTTCGAGAAGGGAAATACGAAAGAAAAGGAAATTAAAGGTACAGGATGAAAAAGATTAAGGATTTGATTCTCCAGAAAATAAGAAAATCAAATACTTAATCTAAATGTTAATATTAGTACGATGTGCACCTACCTGAAAAAACAAAAAAATATTATTAGTAAAACAGTATAGTGGATATAAAGTATTTTTATTTTATAGATATTTTCGCAATAAAATTATATAAATATTATCAAATATAGTTGATATTTTTAGAAAATTTTGAAAAAATTAATATGCAAAATTTAGAATATTTCTTAGTTATTTCATTATAAGAATAAAGCATTAAATAGATATTTTACCTTAACAGCCAACGTCTCGTGCCATTGGATGATGACCCTCACAGGAACGGACACACACACTCGCGCACAAATAAAAATATACTCGCGATTCACTTCGAGAAGGGAAATACGAAAGAAAAGGAAATTAAAGGTAAAATGGATACAGGATGAAAAAGATAAAGGATTTGATTTTCCAGAAAATAATAAAATCAAATACCTTAATCTAAATGTTAATATTAGTAGGATGTGCACCTACCTGAAAAAAGAAAAAATATTATTAGTAAAACAGTATAGTGGATATAAAGTATTTTTATTTTATAGATATTTTCGCAATAAAATTATATAAATATTATCAAATATAGTTGATATTTTTAGAAAATTTTGAAAAAATTAATATGCAAAATTTAGAATATTTCTTAGTTATTTCATTATAAGAATAAAGCATTAAATAGATATTTTACCTTAACAGCCAACGTCTCGTGCCATTGGATGATGACCCTCACAGGAACGGACACACACAGTCGCGCACAAATAAAAATATACTCGCGATTCACTTCGAGAAGGGAAATACGAAAGAAAAGGAAATTAAAGGTAAAATGGATACAGGATGAAAAAGATTAAGGATTTGATTCTCCAGAAAATAAGAAAATCAAATACTTAATCTAAATGTTAATATTAGTAGGATGTGCACCTACCTGAAAAAACAAAAAAATATTATTAGTAAAACAGTATAGTGGATATAAAGTATTTTTATTTTATAGATATTTTCGCAATAAAATTATATAAATATTATCAAATATAGTTGATATTTTTAGAAAATTTTGAAAAAATTAATATGCAAAATTTAGAATATTTCTTAGTTATTTCATTATAAGAATAAAGCATTAAATAGATATTTTACCTTAACAGCCAACGTCTCGTGCCATTGGATGATGACCCTCACAGGAACGGACACACACACTCGCGCACAAATAAAAATATACTCGCGAATCACTTCGAGAAGGGAAATACGAACGAAAAGGAAATTAAAGGTAAAATGGATACAGGATGAAAAAGATTAAGGATTTGATTCTCCAGAAAATAAGAAAATCAAATAATTAATCTAAATGTTAATATTAGTAGGATGTGCACCTACCTGAAAAAACAAAAAATATTATTAGTAAAACAGTATAGTGGATATAAAGTATTTTTATTTTATAGATATTTTCGCAATAAAATTATATAAATATTATCAAATATAGTTGATATTTTTAGAAAATTTTGAAAAAATTAATATGCAAAATTTAGAATATTTCTTAGTTATTTCATTATAAGAATAAAGCATTAAATAGATATTTTACCTTAACAGCCAACGTCTCGTGCCATTGGATGATGACCCTCACAGGAACGGACACACACACTCGCGCACAAATAAAAATATACTCGCGATTCACTTCGAGAAGGGAAATACGAAAGAAAAGGAAATTAAAGGTAAAATGGATACAGGATGAAAAAGATTAAGGATTTGATTTTCCAGAAAATAAGAAAATCAAAACCTTAATCTAAATGTTAATATTAGTAGGATTTGCACCTACCTGAAAAAAGAAAAAATATTATTAGTAAAACCATATAATGGATATAAACTATTTTTATTTTATAGAAATTTTCGCAATAAAATTATATATTTATTATCAAATATAGTTGATATTTTTAGAAAATTTTGAAAAAATTAATATGCAAAATTTAGAATATTTCTTAGTTATTTCATTATAAGATTAAGCATAAAATAGATATTTTACCTTAACAGCCAACGTCTCGTGCCATTGGATGATGACCCTCACAGGAACGGACACACACACTCGCGCACAAATAAAAATATACTCGCGATTCACTTCGAGAAAGGAAATACGAAAGAATATGAAATTAAAGGTAAAATGGATACAGGATGAAAAAGATTAAGGATTTGATTTTCCCAAAAATAAGAAAATCAAATACCTTAATCTAAATGTTAATATTAGTAGGATGTGCACCTACCTGAAAAAAGAAAAAAATATTATTAGTAAAACAGTTTAGTGGATATAAAGTATTTTTATTTTATAGAAATTTTCGCAATAAAATTATATATATATTATCAAATATAGTTGATATTTTTAGAAAATTTTGAAAAAATTAATATGCAAAATTTAGAATATTTCTTAGTTATTTCATTATAAGAATAAAGCATTAAATAGATATTTTACCTTAACAGCCAACGACTCGTGCATGGACCTGCGATGCTGGCGCCACAGGAAGACACTCACGCACTCACGCACAAATAAAAATATATTCGCGATTCACTTCGAGAGGGGAAAGACGAAATAGTAGGAAATTAAAGGTAAAATGGATACAGGATGAAAAAGATTAAGGATTTGATTTTCCAGAAAATAAGTAAATCAAAACCTTAATCTAAATGTTAATATTAGTAGGATGTGCACCTACCTGAAAAAAGAAAAAATATTATTAGTAAAACAGTATAGTGGATATAAAGTATTTTTATTTTATAGAAATTTTCGCAATAAAATTATATATTTATTATCAAATATAGTTGATATTTTTAGAAAATTTTGAAAAAATTAATATGCAAAATTAAGAATATTTCTTAGTTATTTCATTATAAGATTAAGCATTAAATAGATATTTTACCTTAACAGCCAACGTCTCGTGCCATTGGATGATGACCCTCACAGGAACGGACACACACACTCGCGCACAAATAAAAATATACTCGCGATTCACTTCGAGAAAGGAAATACGAAAGAATAGGAAATTAAAGGTAAAATGGATACAGGATGAAAAAGATTAAGGATTTGATTCTCCAGAAAATAAGAAAATCAAATACTTAATCTAAATGTTAATATTAGTAGGATGTGCACCTACCTGAAAAAACAAAAAAATATTATTAGTAAAACAGTATAGTGGATATAAAGTATTTTTATTTCATAGATATTTTCGCAATAAAATTATATAAATATTATCAAATATAGTTGATATTTTTAGAAAATTTTGAAAAAATTAATATGCAAAATTTAGAATATTTCTTAGTTATTTCATTATAAGAATAAAGCATTAAATAGATATTTTACCTTAACAGCCAACGTCTCGTGCCATTGGATGATGACCCTCACAGGATCGGACACACACACTCGCGCACAAATAAGAATATACTCGCGATTCACTTCGAGAAGGGAAATACGAAAGAAAAGGAAATTAAAGGTACAATGGATGCAGGATGAAAGATTAAGGATTTGATTCTCCAGAAAATAAGAAAATCAAATACTTAATCTAAATGTTAATATTAGTAGGATGTGCACCTACCTGAAAAAACAAAAAAATATTATTAGTAAAACAGTATAGTGGATATAAAGTATTTTTATTTTATAGATATTTTCGCAATAAAATTATATAAATATTATCAAATATAGTTGATATTTTTAGAAAATTTTGAAAAAATTAATATGCAAAATTTAGAATATTTCTTAGTTATTTCATTATAAGAATAAAGCATTAAATAGATATTTTACCTTAACAGCCAACGTCTCGTGCCATTGGATGATGACCCTCACAGGAACGGACACACACACTCGCGCACAAATAAAAATATACTCGCGATTCACTTCGAGAAGGGAAATACGAAAGAAAAGGAAATTAAAGGTAAAATGGATACAGGATGAAAAAGATTAAGGATTTGATTCTCCAGAAAATAAGAAAATCAAATACTTAATCTAAATGTTAATATTAGTAGGATGTGCACCTACCTGAAAAAAGAAAAAATATTATTAGTAAAACAGTATAGTGGATATAAAGTATTTTTATTTTATAGAAATTTTCGCAATAAAATTATATAAATATTATCAAATATAGTTGATATTTTTAGAAAATTTTGAAAAAATTAATATGCAAAATTTAGAATATTTCTTAGTTATTTCATTATAAGATTAAGCATTAAATAGATATTTTACCTTAACAGCCAACGTCTCGTGCCATTGGATGATGACCCTCACAGGAACGGACACACACACTCGCGCACAAATAAAAATATACTCGCGATTCACTTCGAGAAGGGAAATACGAAAGAATAGGAAATTAAAGGTAAAATGGATACAGGATGAAAAAGATTAAGGATTTGATTCTCCAGAAAATAAGAAAATCAAATACTTAATCTAAATGTTAATATTAGTAGGATGTGCACCTACCTGAAAAAACAAAAAAATATTATTAGTAAAACAGTATAGTGGATATAAAGTATTTTTATTTTATAGATATTTTCGCAATAAAATTATATAAATATTATCAAATATAGTTGATATTTTTAGAAAATTTTGAAAAAATTAATATGCAAAATTTAGAATATTTCTTAGTTATTTCATTATAAGAATAAAGCATTAAATAGATATTTTACCTTAACAGCCAACGTCTCGTGCCATTGGATGATGACCCTCACAGGAACGGACACACACACTCGCGCACAAATAAAAATATACTCGCGATTCACTTCGAGAAGGGAAATACGAAAGAAAAGGAAATTAAAGGTAAAATGGATACAGGATGAAAAAGATTAAGGATTTGATTCTCCAGAAAATAAGAAAATCAAATACCTTAATCTAAATGTTAATATTAGTAGGATGTGCACCTACCTGAAAAAAGAAAAATATTATTAGTAAAACCAGTATAGTGGATATAAAGTATTTTTATTTTATAGAAATTTTCGCAATAAAATTATATATTTATTATCAAATATAGTTGATATTTTTAGAAAATTTTGAAAAAATTAATATGCAAAATTTAGAATATTTCTTAGTTATTTCATTATAAGATTAAGCATTAAATAGATATTTTACCTTAACAGCCAACGTCTCGTGCCATTGGATGATGACCCTCACAGGAACGGACACACACACTCGCGCACAAATAAAAATATACTCGCGATTCACTTCGAGAAAGGAAATACGAAAGAATAGGAAATTAAAGGTAAAATGGATACAGGATGAAAAAGATTAAGGATTTGATTCTCCCAGAAAATAAGAAAATCAAATACCTTAATCTAAATGTTAATATTAGTAGGATGTGCACCTACCTGAAAAAAGAAAAAATATTATTAGTAAAACAGTATAGTGGATATAAAGTATTTTTATTTTATAGAAATTTTCGCAATAAAATTATATATATATTATCAAATATAGTTGATATTTTTAGAAAATTTTGAAAAAATTAATATGCAAAATTTAGAATATTTCTTAGTTATTTCATTATAAGAATAAAGCATTAAATAGATATTTTACCTTAACAGCCAACGTCTCGTGCCATTGGATGATGACCCTCACAGGAACGGACACACACACTCGCGCACAAATAAAAATATACTCGCGATTCACTTCGAGAAGGGAAATACGAAAGAAAAGGAAATTAAAGGTAAAATGGATACAGGATGAAAAAGATTAAGGATTTGATTCTCCAGAAAATAAGAAAATCAAATACTTAATCTAAATGTTAATATTAGTAGGATGTGCACCTACCTGAAAAAACAAAAAAATATTATTAGTAAAACAGTATAGTGGATATAAAGTATTTTTATTTTATAGATATTTTCGCAATAAAATTATATAAATATTATCAAATATAGTTGATATTTTTAGAAAATTTTGAAAAAATTAATATGCAAAATTTAGAATATTTCTTAGTTATTTCATTATAAGAATAAAGCATTAAATAGATATTTTACCTTAACAGCCAACGACTCGTGCCATGGACCTGCGATGCTGGCGCCACAGGAACGACACTCACGCACTCACGCACAAATAAAAATATATTCGCGATTCACTTCGAGAGGGGAAAGACGAAATAGTAGGAAATTAAAGGTAAAATGGATACAGGATGAAAAAGATTAAGGATTTGATTTTCCAGAAAATAAGTAAATCAAATACCTTAATCTAAATGTTAATATTAGTAGGATGTGCACCTACCTGAAAAAAGAAAAAAATATTATTAGTAAAACAGTATAGTGGATATAAAGTATTTTTATTTTATAGAAATTTTCGCAATAAAATTATATATTTATTATCAAATATAGTTGATATTTTTAGAAAATTTTGAAAAAATTAATATGCAAAATTAAGAATATTTCTTAGTTATTTCATTATAAGATTAAGCATTAAATAGATATTTTACCTTAACAGCCAACGTCTCGTGCCATTGGATGATGACCCTCACAGGAACGGACACACACACTCGCGCACAAATAAAAATATACTCGCGATTCACTTCGAGAAAGGAAATACGAAAGAATAGGAAATTAAAGGTAAAATGGATACAGGATGAAAAAGATTAAGGATTTGATTCTCCAGAAAATAAGAAAATCAAATACTTAATCTAAATGTTAATATTAGTAGGATGTGCACCTACCTGAAAAAACAAAAAATATTATTAGTAAAACAGTATAGTGGATATAAAGTATTTTTATTTTATAGATATTTTCGCAATAAAATTATATAAATATTATCAAATATAGTTGATATTTTTAGAAAATTTTGAAAAAATTAATATGCAAAATTTAGAATATTTCTTAGTTATTTCATTATAAGAATAAAGCATTAAATAGATATTTTACCTTAACAGCCAACGTCTCGTGCCATTGGATGATGACCCTCACAGGAACGGACACACACACTCGCGCACAAATAAAAATATACTCGCGATTCACTTCGAGAAGGGAAATACGAAAGAAAAGGAAATTAAAGGTAAAATGGATACAGGATGAAAAAGATTAAGGATTTGATTCTCCAGAAAATAAGAAAATCAAATACTTAATCTAAATGTTAATATTAGTAGGATGTGCACCTACCTGAAAAAACAAAAAAATATTATTAGTAAAACAGTATAGTGGATATAAAGTATTTTTATTTTATAGATATTTTCGCAATAAAATTATATAAATATTATCAAATATAGTTGATATTTTTAGAAAATTTTGAAAAAATTAATATGCAAAATTTAGAATATTTCTTAGTTATTTCATTATAAGAATAAAGCATTAAATAGATATTTTACCTTAACAGCCAACGTCTCGTGCCATTGGATGATGACCCTCACAGGAACGGACACACACACTCGCGCACAAATAAAAATATACTCGCGATTCACTTCGAGAAGGGAAATACGAAAGAAAAGGAAATTAAAGGTAAAATGGATACAGGATGAAAAAGATTAAGGATTTGATTCTCCAGAAAATAAGAAAATCAAAGACTTAATCTAAATGTACCTTGGATGCTGAGCCAACAGGAAACACTCACACACTCGCGCACAAGAATATAATACTCGCGATATTTTTCGGTTTCGAAGGAATAAGGATATGAGATAACACTGATTTAATTTGGTTATGATTAGGGATAGGACATGATTCTCTGGATAAAAGAATCATGAGCTCACATGGGCAGGGAGGCTAGTCTCTGAAATAGGTTTGTATTCTTTCTCTATTATAAGAACAAAGAATTACACACCTACCCGTTACCCAAGTATTATAAATAATTTAGTATCAATAAAATTTTAACTTTTATTATATTAAGTTTCAAATTTATTTAAGGAAATTTGGACAATTAAATATTTAATAGTTTTGTTTTCCTTATATATCTGTAGATTAGGAAATATATAAGAATATACTTATTAGTCGGACGAGCACCTACCTAAAAAAAATATTATTAGTAAAATTTTATATTGAAATTAAAGTTATTTTTATATTTGCAATCAAATTATATTTAATACTATAAACTATATTATTTTATTTTATTTTTTTCTTTAAACTCGATAAAAGTAATTTTAAAATGTTAGAGTATATTTCTTATTTAATTAAATAGGTATCTTACTTTAACATCTCATGTCACGTACTTGGACCCCTGAAATGATGACTCCACAGCAACACACACACGCGCACAAGAGAAAATATACTAGCGATTTGATAATCAAATCACAAAAGGTCCTATCTTAATCTGAATGTTAGTAATAGTATGATGAGCACTTACATGAAAAAAGAAAACAAATATATTACTAAAATCACATACTGAATTTATATTAATTTTTATATATATATAATATGATTTTAATTAATTGATTATTTATTTTATTTGATCTTTTTTGAAAAACTCGAAAAAAGTAATAACAAAAATTTAGAGAAGGTATTTTTTAATTATTTCATTATAATCATAGAGTATTTATCAAATAGATATCTTACCTTAGCAGCCAATGTCTCGTGGGCCTGGGCCTGGTATACTCCATAGGATCACACACAATTAACTCGCGCACAAGGCAAAATATACTCGCGAAACCTTTCGATTTGGAAGGAATAAGGATTTGAAATAACTCGGATTGAATTTGGTTAGGATTAGGGATAGGTCATGATTCTCTGGATAAAAGAATCATGAGCTCATGTCGGCATGGGTGGCCATGCCCTAGGTCTGTACTTGTCTATTATAAGAACAAAGAAGTACACACCTACCCGTTACCAAAGTATTAAAAATAATTTATTATAAATAAACTTTTAACTTTTATAAAATAACAGCCACATTCTTTCACTAATAGTAAGAAATTTATAAAAAAAAAAAAACACAGAACTTAGCAATTTCAATTGAGCTTACTCAGTATTCCAATTTATTTTTGTATATGTAAATCTTTTAATTGAAAATTCAGATACAAGAATTCTGGAATTAGGATTATGGATAACTAATTAAACTTTATTTAATATATCAACGAACGTTCAACTATTTTAATAGCAAAATGGATATATAATAACATCTATCCTATATAAGGATCCGAACATAGATCGATACTTAAATAAATATACATAAATTTAACGGAATTTATAGAGATCAATGAAAATCACCCACCCACGCACATTCAAAATTCAATTGTTGATTCACTTGACTCTAGTTAATGTTGATGAATAATAAATAAATCTAAAATAAAGTGAAATTATTGCTAAATTACAATTTAGATTGTGTGGATACCTAGAAAAGAAATTAACATATATTTAACGGAATTCATAGTTAACCATGAAAATCACACACCCACGTACATTCAACATTCAATTGTTGATTCACTTGTCTCTAGTTAATATTGATAAATAAAAATAAATTTAAAATAAAGTGAAATTATTGCTAAATCACAAATTAGATTGTCTAGATACCTAGAAAAGAAATTAGCTACCTTCAAGTATATTTATTTTTAGAATAGACAGATGTCGGGAATTAATTGAGTTATTGAAAGCTCAAAATATGATATATTCACTTTCATAAATATCACACACCCACACGATTTCTATTTACGTAAACCTATAATAAATAGAAAGAAATAAAATTATATTTAATGGTTTCTGTAATTCTATGCATATAATTAATATAAGGGATGAAGGGTTGTTTATGATTGAGGGGTGGAGTCAGCTGAGAGGGTGGAGGAAGGTGGAGAGGCCATATTATAATATTACCAGTTCGGTTGCATTCACCACTGCACTGAGATATACTGGCCAATCACCCTATCACTCTCACTTATATACCCTTCGCTACTCTCCCTATCACCTCCCCTCCACTCCTACCACTGCCCCTACCACCTCCCCCCCACACTCCCACTGTTCCTATCACCTCCCCTACATATCCCACACACCTCACTCCAAGCCTCATCACCTCTACCATGCCTCCTTTTATACCACTCAATGGCAATCTATTCTTAGAAATCGTTAATGAGTTCAATTCATAGTCTAATGACCTCAAAGGATTAGGCTTTGAGCTCATTATGGATATCTAACAATAGATTGCCATTGAGGCATGGCAGGGGGTAGAATACAATTTTTCCCAGACAGTGACGTAGTCAACATCCACTAAGAACACTAGACTATTGAGTTGTGCATACCATTGGACTATATCTTACCTCTGCTAATTATTTAGTCGTGTTTAGTGCATACCATTGGATTATCACTTACTTCTACTAATTATTTGCTCATGTTTTGTGGATCCAATTTGACTATGACTTACCTCTACTAATTGCTTAGTCATGTTTAGTGCATACCACTGGATTATCATTTACCTCTACTATAATAATTATTTAACCAAAATGTATGCATGATAATTGTTTTTTGAAATGTAATAGATACTCTACACTAGTATTAAAAATGCTCTAAATTTTCTCAATGTAAAGGAGTCTATCTATTATAAATCACTAATTATGATCCTTAAAATAAGAAACAATTTTGCTCGTGAATATGTTTGGACTTACTAAATTAATACAAACAATTGCGTAAACTTAAGGACAATTCTAAATTATTTTACAAAACAAAATCAATGGAAATTCAAACGTTTGTGGAGAATTCTCCTTTATTAATGGAATTCGGAAAAATTTCAACATATATTTTTAAATAATTAATGTAAAGATTTAAGCATTGTTTTTGAGATTCTTTTTTTTTTTTAAGAAAGATGGAATTTTTTCAAAAATCAACCCAGGTTAGGTAAATAACCATTATAATATTAAGAAGTGAATTTAATTAAAAATATTTTTACTAAAATCTTAGATTCGGTCCTAAATAAAATTATATTTACTTCTTAATATATTTTTTTATATTTGACTTTCTATTTATTTGCATCAAGTAGGTAGCCTTATTTCAAGTTAGAAGACATCTGATTCTAATAGAAATTTGATATCCTTTTTTTATACATGAAATTTCTTTATTGGACATTCAAAATCGGCCCTAAACATATTTTTTTATTTTTTTATTTTTCTTAGTTATTCACTTAAATATTTAAAATCTATTTCATGAGTAAACAATCAAAAATAATTTAAAAATTCGAAGTATTATTACAAAGGGAATTAAATTTTTATTAAAAACTAAAAATGAAAATAATAAGTGTTACATCATTTCTACTTTCAGATTTGTATTCTGCGGGGTCAAATTATAAATAATCACCTAATTTTGTTCAATTGAGCAAAAAAATTTGAATTTGTTCATCAGTGTAATTAATTATAATTATTTATTGAACACGAACAAATAATAAAATATAAATAGGACGTTTCGATAGACTTATTCTGCGATCGTTCTCAGGGATGTGCACTGATTATAGGTTAACTTTTTATTTAATTGATTATCTAATTTGGTTGATCTTTTTAGAAAATTTTGAAAAAATTAATATGAAAAATTTAGGCTATATATATCAATTATTACATTATAAGAATCCTGAATTAAATAAATATCTTACCTTAACAGCCAACGTCTCGTTCCTGGATATGGTATACTGACTCCACAGGATCACACTTTTCACACTCGCGCACAAGACAAAATATACTTGCGAAACATTTCGATTTGGATGGAATAAGGATTTGAAATAACTCGGATTGAATTTGGTTAGGATAAGGGATAGGACATGATTCTCTGGATAAAAGAATCATGAGCTCACGTGGGCAGGGAGGCCATGCTCTCTGAAGTAGGTCTGTACTTCTTTCTCTATTATAAGAGCAAAGAAGTACACACCTACCCGTTAACCAAGTATTAAAAATAATTTAGTATAAATAAAATTTTAACTTTTATAAAATTACAGACACATTTTTTCACTAATAGTAAGAAATTTATAAAAAAAAACACACAGAATAACAATTTCAATTGAACTTACTCACTATTTCAATTTAATTATATCACAAACCCACGCACATTCAACACTCAATTGTTGATTCACTTGTCTCTAGTTAATGTTGATAAATAATAAATAAATTTTAAATAAAGTGAAATTATTGCTAAATTACAAATTAGATTGTGTAGATACCTAGAAAAGATATTAGCTACCTGCAAGCATATTTATTTTTAGAATAGACAGATGTCGGGAATTAATTTAGTTATTGAAACTTCAAAATATTTTATCTTCACTTTCACTACAAACACACACACACACACACACACACGATTTCTATTTACGTACACCTATAATAAGTAGAAAGAAATACAATTATATTTAATGGTTTCTGTAATTCTATGCATATAATTAATATGTAAGGGATGAATGGGTGTTTATTAGTGAGGGGTGGAGGCAGTTGAGAGGGTGGAGGAAGGTGGAGAGGCCATATTGTAATATTATGAGTCCAAGTTGCATCCAGCACTAACTGACACATACTGGGCAATCTCCCTATCACTCTCCCTTATATACCCTTCTCTACTCTCCCTATCACCTCCCCTCCCCACCTACCACTGTCCCTATCACCTCACCTCCACCCCCCCACTGTCCCTATCACCTCCCCCAAGTACCCCACACACCTCACTCTATGCCTCATCACCTCTGCCATGCCTTCTTTTATACCCCTCAATGGTAATCTATTCTTAGAAATCGTTAATGAGTTCAATTCATAGCCTTATGACCTCAAAGGATTAGACTTTGAGCTCATAATGGATATATAACAATAGATTGAGGCATGGCAGAGGGTAGAATACAGTTTTTCCTAGGCAGTGACGTAGTCAACATCCACTAAGGACACTAGACTATTAAGTTGTGCATACCATTGGACTATCTCTTACATCTGCTAATTATTTAGTCGTGTTTAGTGCATACCATTGGGTTATCACTTACTTCTGCTTATTATTTAGTCGTGTTTAGTGTATACCATTGGATTATCACTTACTTCTACTAATTTTTTGGCCATGTTTAGCGCATACAATTTGACTATGACTTACCTCTATAATTGCTTAGTCATGTTTAGTGCATACCACGGGATTATCAATTACCTCTACTATAATAATTATTTAACCAAAATGTATGCATGATAATTGTTTTGAAATGTAATAGATACTCTACGCTAGTATTAAAAATGCTCTTAATTTTCTCAATGTAAAGCAGTCTATCTATCAATCACTAATTATAAAACAATATCAATGAAATTCAAACGTTTCGAGAGAAATTCTCTTTTATCAATGGAATTCGGAAATATATCAAATATTTTTTATATATGACTCTATATTTATTTGCATCAAGTATGGGACCTCATTTCAAGTTAATAGATATCTGATTCAAATACGAAATTTCATCAGAATACCGTTTTTATGCCAATTGTTAATGAAATTTGCGCGGACAGACAGACAAACGAGAATTTTGTTCAGGCTGTTTTCTTTCATAACTTTTCTTGAAACGCATGCATTCAAAATTTGGGGCGATTTGGAAAAATGTACAGCCAAAACCTTAATTATAATATTTATAATATACCTATAGATACTCTTACCTCCAAAACAATCTGTAGTATTGTCTATTTTTTAAAATACTTATTTATGTGTGTAGTTGCTTTATTATTCATTCATAAAGCAAGTATTTTTATATAAAGGGAGAATTCGCTAGAAAATAATCCAGCTCCTGAGAATGCAACCCGACAAGCAAGGTTTATCAATCGAATGCATACTCTATAAGCGTCCAGGCGGCGCCACCTAATTCATTCAATGTCTGCCATCTATCTATACTTATTATAATCCGCTTGTACAACGACGACGTCATGATTTTTTTTGAATTTTAAAACCCACTAATAATTCATGACAAATAAAATTTATTAAAATTTACATTATTTTTTTAAAACCTATTCCAGCAAGATGCTTGCCGAAGGCGGGCTTCGCATCTAGTTATATATAAGCCAAAGAAGGTGTTCTATCGACACATGAACATAATATTTGTTTGTGAAGTGGCTAGCATACTATTATAATAAATCGGATTTAATTATACACCCAATCGAATATTTGGACACATATGAAATAACACTTAGAATATTTCTAATCTCTCTATCAAATAATTTTTATTTATTTGTATATAATTAAAAAAACAATCTGAACATGTGTATTTCGATTCCAAACGTTTCGGGAGAAATTCTTCCTTTACTAATGAAAATTTTAAGAAATTTGAAAAATTAGCTTCTTTGAGCTACTATCTACATATATATATCTAAAATATATATATTTTTTTTTTTGTTTATATTTGCTTTATCAATTCTTTCTTAGAGTAATAGAGTAACTATTTTTTCAAATATGTTAAAATCTTCTGAAAAATTGTATTTAAAATAAACATTTTAATTTTTTTTATGTACACAAGCTGCCAAGTCCACCTTAGGCCTCTAGACTCTGTAGTGAATTTTAAAATATTAATAATTTTAATTTCCTAATTTTACTAAATTTAATTTCTTTTTCAACTATTAATGAGTTTTAAACTTAGAAAAACGTCAGCGTCGTCGCTCAAGCCGATTATAATAAGTATAGATAGACGAGCTGTAGAGGGCGTGCCGAAGGCTCTCCGGCAGGTGGCCCTGGCGGGCGGCGTCTCGGCATGTGATTATTAAGTCTCCAAAAATCATTTAAAAAAATCTCCATTCCCAAAAAAGTTTTTTTTTTTTTTAATTATAAAACCTGGCAAAAAATTAACTTTTTTCATTAAATTTAGCACGTAGAATTTTAACATTTTATTTTAGTTTATTAGATAGAATCCGCTATCTCTTGGCATAATTTGCCTAGATTATGAATAACTCCACAAATAAGGGTTCAAACTTATTTTATAATCTTATGAGTGTAGCATAAAAGCGACTCAAAATTAATGGAAATAATATATCAAAAAACAAATCATTAAAACACGAAAATAAACAAAAATTAAAAACATAAAACATAACAAAACCAAAAAACAAAAACAATATAGAGAATTTTTAATATGTAAATACAATATTATAATCTTATAAGAAAAAAATGATCAAGATCGAGAGAGTTTTAATTTTTGCCCCCCATTCACATTTTGGATAGTTGAGGAGGGGGGTTGGATTACAAAAAATCTTGAAATTATTTTTTAGATATTTGCAAATAAATAATTCACAGTTTTCTAAAGAGTAAATGTACAAAAAGCTAAAAATTTCTATATTTTGCCCCCTCTTTCGCCCCCATACAGTCAATTTTGATAGTTGATTTTTACAGGAATAGTTTCTTTAACGTAATAAAGAATAACTCTACAAAATTTGATCAAGATCGGAGAGAGTTTTAATTTTTGCCCCACTCACATTTTGAATAGTTGGGACTCAAATTTCAAAAAACTCCTGAAATTAATTTTTAGATATTTGTATTTAGAATTTTATTTAGTAAAAATCAAGTAGATATCTTATCGTTCTTAATTGAAAATGCATAATTAGTGTAAACACATTGCAAAGACATTTTGGCCCTTTTGGACCCCTTTAATGGTCGAATTTCAAAAAATCCTGAAAATAATTTTTAGATATTTTAATTTAGTATTTTTATAAGTAAAAAGCAAGTAGATATTTTATCGTCCTTAAGAGATATCGCATAATCAGTGAAAACACACTTTCCCTTTTGATCCACTTAAGGGTCGAATTTCGAAAAATCCTTTCTTAGTGAGCCCCTATGTCATAGATGTAATATCCTCTACAAATTTCATGTTTCTATGTCCAATGGTTCTGGCTATTTTGATGATGAGTGTGAGTGGGCAAAGAATTTTATATAGATAGATAGATAGATAGATATTTGTTTCTAGATCAATGATCAATCAATGATTCAGCTTGTAATTAAAATATTAAAGTTATCTCCACTTTTGTGATACAATAATTCTAAATTACAAATTCTAATATGTGTTTAATGTGTTTTCGATTAAAAAAAATCGAATGATTGGGCATTTAGTTTCCCTCATCTCTCTAACAGCTCACTCTACCCCTAAATACTACCTTCTTTCTGGCTAATTACCCAGGCGAAGACGATCAAAAAAAAATCTTCCGAAAGAAAAATAAATATATGGCAAATAAAAAAAAATGAAAGGTGGCTCCGTTGATATCTCTATTTTTTGCCAATGACAAACCATTCAATGGATGGGAGAAAAAAGGAAAAGCGAGTAAATACGTCAAAGAGAAGAGGAGAGAGACATCAAACGAACGAAAAATACGAAATCGCTAGATATATATATAGAAGGGTGGGGAGTGGGGGTGAATTTGTGCTTTTAAAAAGAAAAAGCCGAAGAAATTAAAAAAAAAAGGAAAAAACTGATTATTATTATTAATACTTCTTTTTAAATATTGGGGATTTTTTTTTAAGGAGACAGTTTCTTAGACTGATTATATTTACTTATATATATAAATATATAAGCTTTTTTTGCTATAGGTATATGTATAAATCTCTAATGAGGTACATTTAATATTTTCTTTACTTCAAAGAATTATTATTATTATTATTATTTTCTTTCTTTACTGGTAAAGATATAATCGATGCTTGAAAAGATTTATTTGAACTTTTTTTTTTTTTTACTTGAGAATTTCACTCACTTACCTGGTGATAGGGTTGGGGGGAGGGTGGGGGCGCGGGGGGTGCTGCCTACACAGTCTTTTATTTAATTTTTTTTTTGGGTGGTGTGTCAGCCTGTGTTTTTGCAGACACACTCTCTTATTAAAAAAAAACGTTATAAGACGAGAGAGGGGGTGCAGGGTGAGTCATTAAAAGGGTATTTTTGTTCTTGAAAAAATTATTATATATTTATTTATAATTCATAAAGAAAAATATATAGAGATTGATTTTTTTTTAATGAAATATTTTCAAATTGGGTTTATTTTTTCGTTATTTTCACTTGATAGACTCCTAAACCGATAATAGTTAAGTAAGTATATTATTTTATATTGACGATGCATGGTCGTTTAGAGATTGCTCATTAGGCTGAATCTTATCGCGAGAAAAATATTTATATTTTTTATTAAGTTAATGGAGACTCGTGGAAAAGGTCCACAGTGATCTTGTAGCCAAAGTTTCGGTTTTTGTATGTAATACATGCTGTTAGGAATGCTTGAGTTATTTCGAAAAATATGATGCACGGAGGTATGTAGTAAAAAACTTTTATATAGTTTTTGTGTGTGTTTATGATGTGTGTGTATATTTGCTTGCAAAGTTTTCGGATCAGATCAATCCTTCATCACTAAATTGCACACTAAAATGTAATGAATTTTAATCAATAGGTGCTGATGAAGGATTGATCTGATCCGAAACTTTTGCAAGCAAATGTACAACCATAACACCAAAATACACACAAAAACTATATAAAAAAGTTTTTTACTACATACCTACCATCCGTATCATATTTTTTCCGAAATACCTTCAACATTCTACAACAACAATAATAATATATTTTTTATATAAAATAATTACATCTTCAATGTCTATTTTCAAAATATTTATTAGCTTATATTTCCTTTTTACTTTATTTTTTTTAAGGTAGTTGTTTCGCGACAATACCAGCAAAAAGATAATGTTAGAGTACATAGAACAGACAATAAGGATTTATAGTTCATAAGGCCAAAACTTTTTGCTGTTTATGTACCAAATCTAGCCAATCCCGTGCTCGTATGACAAATTTGGCACCATTGTAAGAGATTGAATATTTTTATACATGACATTAAAATGACAGATAAAATGACTGTTAAAATATATTTTAAAGGTCGATTTATTAAACAAAAAGTTCGAAATAAACGAGTAAAGGCTGTTGCGGCAATGAATGAGGAAAAAACGTGTGAAATTTGGTTTTGATATTCACACTAGTTTTTGAGCTAGCTCGTCCACAAAAATTTGGTAACGCACAGACCTCTGCACAGACTAACTAACAGACTAGCAGACATTTTGACAAAACAATTATTATTTCGAAAAAAATAAGAAAAAAAACGCTTCTTTCATGCACAATTACAATACTTGACCATACACCCTGTATGGTAAAGTAAAAAATGATTACCTATCCCCTCATCCAGAAAAAAATTAAAATTATATAATTTATAGAGTAAAATAATAATGTTTTCAAAATTTTGTTATTTTTTAACAAATGTAATCAACGCCTACGTTACATCTTATGAAAATTATAATTTTGAAAAAATCTAGCGCATGCATCTTTCGCTGGTTAAATAAATGCGCTGTTGCCAAAATGTTTTTAGTGAGAATTTTTTTATACATTTTTCATTATTTATTCCTTATTATCTCAGAAACTGTGTTGTAACTATGAATCAAAATTGTCTTAAAATATGTATTGGTTATTGTTTAATGTTGGTTTAGTTTTTTATAAAAATGGTAAGAACGGTTTCTTAATTATAATTAAATATGTATGTAAATTTTCCGAAATCCCGTATAATGGAATGCTAAAGAGCCCGAAAAACTCGATTTTTGAAATTAATATCTCGGAACAGTATTGTTCATAAATTTTGTTTTGGCACCAATCGATGCACAAGTATTTAAATAATAATATATCTAAATTTCAGAAAAATCCTAAGGAAACGGATTTGGCGGAACAACTACCTCAAATCAACTATTTTCCCAAACTTTCATTTATAAATTGAAATGTTTTGGAATCCTCAATCTAAGAGTTTCATCAAAAAAGTGGTCAAGTAAACGTTTAAGTTAATAAAATTTCCTAGAGAATGAGATAGGAATTAAGTTTCTAGAATAAGTAGTTTTTATTTTTTGAAGGAAAAACTGCGATTTTTTGAAAAAATAGATCATTTCCTGTCATGGAAAAATGATAGATATCTATAATTCAAAGAGTTTTAACAAAAAAGTGATCCAAGTAAACGTTCAAGTCAATAAAATTTCCTACAGAATCAAATAGAAAGCAAGTTTCTAGAATGAGTGTTTTTAATTTTATGAAGGAAAAACTGAGATTTTTTGCAAAAAATTGCATTTTTTTCAAAATTTCAACCTCAATGCGGCACGGGTTACCATTATCTAAGTAAGATGAAACTTTGTTTAAATTGTAGAAACTTTAATTTAGTTTAAAAATGTATAAAGTCTTCTTTGTCGAAAATGTGCTCCTCCATGGTCAAAATTGGAAAAAATAAAAAAAGTGCGAGATTTTGGGAAATTCAAAAGTAATCCTGGGGGATGTTTTTGAATCCCCATTAAAAATCGAACAACTGGACCAATTTTGTATTTTTTTTTCCGAAGTGAAATTTTCCCCTCTTTAATTTACTATTGAATGATTATTATTTACAAAATATGAACTGTTTTTGAGTTATAAGCGATAAAATTTCGAGGTTTTTCGGACACCAAAAGTTGTCCTCCACACTTTCAAGGTCGCAAACACACACCATACCAAGTGACCCTAGGAAAAAAATATTTTTCCGAAATTAATGTAAGCTGAACCAATTTTTGGATTCTCTATTTACTAGGCTAATTATGCAAATTATCTTCAAGAAGAATTACGTTATGTATCCCGAATTCTACCATACTGTTGGATGTTTTAAATTAGTTGTGCCTAAAAATACTTTGTATACGAATACTCTATTGTAGCTCTGAAAATGATCGTTAATACTCCTTGTCTTTGTAGCTAGTGGGGAAAAAAGATTTTTCCAAATTAAAGTAAATTAATAAAACACCACTTAAGAAGTTAAAAAAAACTTAGAAATCTGTCAATAATTTCAATTGAATCTACATTGGCTGCCATTTTAGACTAAACATCTCTAATTAACGAATTTGCTAAAGTTAAAGTTGGAAGGGTAAAACTGTAGCAAATTCTTGTAGTTGATAGTTGATATCATTATTTTAAAGAACCTAGTATTTTCAATATAAAAATACTATTCCTAGATTTTTGCGCATTTTTACTTAATCACAACTGAAGGTTATTTTAAAGAAAAAACATTTAAGCCTCATTTAGAAGATTTGTAGACCGAAAGCTATTACTGACCATTTTTAACCGACTTCAAAAAAGGAGGAGGTTCTCTATTCGACTGATTTTTTTTTTTTTTTTTTTTTGTGCCTATGTTACCTCATATCTCCGCCAATTGTGAACAGATTTTGAAATTTTTTTGCATTGGGTCCAGTCTACGTTCCGATTGGTCCCATTTTTTTCGTAGGTATTAGACCGATTTTGTTAGGTTTGTTCAGGACTAACTTTCTTTGTTTATGAACCGATTTCGATGATTCTTTTTTATTGGAAAGGGGGTATCTTAGGGATGGTTCAATATTAATTTGGTCAAGTTCTGATGATAGGATCACTATTAATAACATCACTAAAAAGAGAAATATAAAAAATTTTAAGAAAAAAATAAAACTGACTTCAAAAAATTAAATGCAACAAATAAAATACACTAAAAGGTATAAAATAATTATTATCTTATTTAGTTACAACTAAACGACGAAATATTAACATGAAATTACTTTTTAAAGTCGGTGACAAACAAATACCTTTTATGAATCGCACTCGACGGATCTTACTTAGTACGTTTGGTGGGTACGCTCGCTTATAGGTATAGTTTGTTTGGCACCGACTTCAAAAAGTAATTTCATGTTAATATTTCGTCGTTTAGTTGTAACTAAATAAGATAATAATTATTTTATACCATTTAGTGTATTTTATTTGTTGCATTTAATTTTTTTGAAGTCGCTTTTATTTTTTTCTTAAAAATTTTTGGAATCTGATTTCAAAACCCAAATAACATATCCCATACTGTAGTGCGATCAGAACACACCCCGAATGGTAAATTCTTACTCTCCAAATTTTTTTAAGGGTAATCGACCCCTGAAGATGTCAAAAAATACCGTAAAATCACTTCATTGATTATAACTCCTGAACTGTTTACTTAAGTGAATTCCATTAGAAACAAAACTGTAGAGGATGTAATTTTTGACATTTTGTTTAAAAAATCTGAAAAATAGCCACCCTAAATGGTGGGAAAGTCAAAAATTAAAATTCTAGCCGTTTCGACAAAACTCAACCAAATTTTGTATAGTAAATATTCTGGGGACCGCCAGAAGGCTAGAAATGCAAAATAACCATCTCAAAATGGGGAGGGGTCGAAAATGAAGGGCCTAGATTTTCATTTTTGAACCTCCCCAATTTTGAGTGGTTATTTTTTGCATTTCTAGCCATCTGGAGTTCCCAGAATATGTACCATACAAAATTTTGTTGAGTTTGGTCGAAAGTGACAGAATTTTCATTTTTGACCCTCCTCTCCATTTTGGATGGTTATTTTCAAATTTTTTTTTATCAAAAATGTCACAAATTACATCTTCTATAATTTTATTCCTAATGGAATTCGCCGTAGAATAAACAGTTTAGGAACTATAATCAATGAGGTGATTTTACGGTATTTTTGACATCTTCAGGGGTCGATTACCCCCAAAAACGACTCGATTTGGCTCGTAAGATTTTGACTTTCGGGGTGTGTGCTGATCACACTACAGTATGGCATATGTTATATATCTCCACCAAAATGATAATACTAAGGGCCGGCTGTCGCAAAGTAAATGCTTTTACCACTAACAAGGTAGATGGTAAACGGAGGGCTGGGATGGCTAATCAGATGACAGGAACTTTCAGTGCATGTCATCTGATTGGCCATCCCAGTCCCTCCATTTACCATCTTCCTTGGTTAGTGGTAAAAAGCATTTACTTTGCGACATACAACCGGCCCTAAGTTGTGGTATACTTTGTGTTGTTTGCTATACTTATTATTATTATAATGTTTGTATGTATATTATTATAATATTATTGTTATAGAATTTGTATTGTTTGGTATAGTATTGTATGTGTATCATTGTTATAACATTTGTATTCTATTGTATTATTGTGGTACATTATTACTGTAATGTTTTATATTGTATTGTATCGTTAACTTTTACAGATTGTATATTATTATTGTATGGGGTCCGCCATCTAACGTTTTTTTTTCAACTAGTGCTTATTTCGTGAATGGTAACACTTAGCTCATGTTTGATTTGACAGATAATTAGTATATATATATATATATATATATATATATATATATATATGTGTAGCCGAAAAATAGCTAATAAAGAAATTATTATTATTATTATTTGTTATTTGGGTTCTAAAATCAGCTTCCAAAATGGTCAGCAGCTCTTTGACCATTCCATCATACTAATAGAATCTACCGCACGGCCCTTGGTTTCACAGGTTGATATGGTAATTTATATAAGGGTATTTATGTGTGTGTGTGTGTGTGTGTGTGTGTGTGTAGGTGGATAAGTGAAGGGTAGAGTGGAATAAGAATCTAATTATAATTACAACACACACCCAGAGAGTCTTTTTATGAAATGGAGTCAAGAAATGAACATCTCTGATTGTGATTACAAAATTTGATTGGGGAATTATCGAAAAGGAGGATGGTAGAGAGAGAGAGAAAGGGAGAAAAATCAGGTCGGTTGCTGGGGGTGGAGGGTAGGGTGGGGGATGGAAGAAGACGATGGGATTCCCACAAGGGGTGAGTAGACAGGGAGAGAGAGTGCGGGGGTGGCGTGTTAATTTCAGCCCTGAGTGTTTTAATCTCGCCCTGCGTGCTTGTTATATAAAAATGGTTATTACCAGAGCACAAAAATTATAATGAAAAGAATTATAAATAAATGATGTTTTCCGATCTTTGAAGCACTGATACCCAGAGTGGGTTGCGTGAACGGGGGTGTGGTGGCTGAATCTTAACATAAGAGAGCACAGGGGGTAGGGGGGGTGGAAAAATAAAGAAAAAAAAGAAATGAGGGTGAGAGAGAGTGAGTCTTAAAAAGTTTCTAATCCCTTCAAGTAATGAAAAATTACGAGGAGGCTGAGAGAGAAAAAAAAGACAAAGGGACATTAGAAAAGGGGTTCAAGAACAAGAAGGAAATACATTTAAACCCACCACTGGAGAGGGCGCTATTAAAAAAAAAATCAAAAAGAAATGGGGGTGTGTAAAGGGGAGGGGTTTGAGTTGATTTTTGAAATTATCTCAAGGGAAAACGAAAAGACACGATCTTGTTTAAAAGCAAAAAGAAACACTCACAAAGACAAATCAATTGCTTGATGCAAATAAACATTTACACATACCTACTTATACATATAAGAATAAATCTAACTTATTTTGCATATTTTTATGGTATGGTCATGGATTGTAATCGTTCATGAAAAAAGTGTTTTTTTGCTCTTTTTTTTCGAAATATCTCAAAAACGGCTGAAACTATTTTGATTAAAAAAAAAATTGAGCAAAACTATGGCATTTTGGTCTACAAAAAAGCCTTAATAAGTGAACATCGAAAAAATTGTATTTTTCGAGATAATAATTGTTTTGTCAAAATGTCTGTTAGTTTGTGGACGAGCTAGCTCAAAAACTAGCGTGAAAATCGAAACCAAAATTCACACCTAGTTTTTGTCCATTGAGATTAATAGCTGATTAAATTTTGGTGCATATCGACCCAAAATTAAGGGGGGGGGGTTAAAAATTAAAAATCTAGGTCATTTGAGCAAACTCAACCAAATTTTGTATACATAATCGGTGAACCCCCAGAAGTCTAAAAATGCAAAAATTAACCGCCCCAAAGGGGGAGGGCTCAAAAAATGAAAATCTTAGTCATTTACCAAACTCAACCAAATTTTGTATACATAATCAGTGGGACCCTAGAAGTCTAAAAATGCAAAAAACTAACAGCCTAAAATGGTATATGTGGTGTATAGTCAAAAAATGAAAATCTTAGCCATTTAC
Organism: Forficula auricularia; assembly: GCA_024734495.1. Classification (NCBI taxonomy): domain Eukaryota; kingdom Metazoa; phylum Arthropoda; class Insecta; order Dermaptera; family Forficulidae; genus Forficula; species Forficula auricularia. The sequence continues at coordinate 670,342 of JALMQS010000216.1, forward strand.
CAAACTCAACCAAATTTTGTATACATAATCAGTGGGACCCCAGAAGTCTAAAAATGCAGAAACTAACAGCCTAAAATGTATGTGTGGGGGTGTATAGTCAAAAAATGAAAATATAGGCCCTTGTACCAAACTCAACCAAATTTTTTATACATAATCAGGGGGCCCCCAGGAGTCTAAAAATGCAAAAACTAACCCCCCTTCCCTACACTATTATAAATAATTTTATTAAATATTAAATATAAGTGAGGGGCCAGGTTGTATGGTAAAGTCAAGTGGATGGCCAGTTCAGAACACTTCAGCTTATTTTAATTTGAAAACGGATCTCAAATAAAAATCGACATTTTTATCCTAATTTTAAATTAAAAATAATATTAAAATAAATCTTTTAACTGAAGGAAAAATTTACGGAGTATCGCTCGGTGCCTCCAGGTATTAATCATAAAATGGGCAAAACTCTACACTAATTGTATATCGTGTGAGTTTTTTATCTTGAGAGTCTTATAACTCAAAAACAGTACATTATATGAAAAAAGTTTCAAATAAAATTTTATTCATATCAGAGGGAAGCTAAACTACCCTATTGTTTGTCGACCTAGAACAAGCTTTCAAAGGGTATTTCCAGGTCAACTTCTGTTTTTTAAAAAGAAACCTATATTTTTCTTTACATTACCTAAATTTACCAAAAAAGCTGAACAACTTTCATTAGAATTTTTCTTTTATACGACATCAAATAAACAAAATATTAAATCAATTAGATCTTTAAAAAATCCAAATAATAATTATTCTTTACAATCATTCAACTTAATTATCGAATAATAATGATCATTTATTTAATTTTTAAATAAATAATTTAATAATAATTAATAATTTAATAATTTTCAGACTATGTTCTGTGACATTCCAGAGAGTATTGCAAGTCTTCTGGATGAATTCCAGTTCCAATTTCCTTATTTTTTTAAACAGATTTACAACACGATAAAATGAAGCTTTAGAGGGTGTATTCCTATCAGGAAAAAGCTCAGCATTTATTTCAATGACAGCCCCATAACATTTCTTCCATAGTCACCACATAAATTAAGTCCATTTCTGTCTTCATCAAAAAATGCTCCATTTTTATTATGGTAATACAATATAACTATCTACTGGATTTACACGAGAAATAAACTTTTTTAAACTCAAGAATTTTAAGTAGTTCTAATAAGTAGAAAATAATCTCTTAAATCGGTGTATAAAGAATTTTTGATATCATTTAAACCCTTATTTTCATTGTTGTGACTTTTCAATTTAATAATTATTTATTTAATAATTAATTATTTAATCATTATTATTTGATAATTAAGTTGAATAATTGTTAAAAATAATTATTAAGATTTTTTTGAGATTTAATTGATTCATGTATTTTTTTTATTTGATGTCGTACAGTTTTTTTTGTAGAATATGGTGGCGCAAAGAAATAAATAGGTTTCCATTTAAAAAACAGAAGTTGACCTTGAAATACCCTTGAAAGCTTGTTCTGTGCCGACAAACAATAGCCTAGTTTAGTTTCCCGCTCGATATAAATAAACTTTTATTTGAAACTTTTTTCCATATAATGCACTGTTTTTGAGTTATAAGACTGTCTCAAGATAAAAAAAACTCACCAGGTATATTACTTGTAAATTTACGAGAATTAATTTTGAATTAAGAGGCTTGACGTCATCATTTTGTGCGTGGAGGGTTTAACTGTTTAGCGGCCGGCCGCTTGTCTTGCCTGGCTCTGTTTGCGCGAGAATGATTTCAGATTCAAGATTCTCGGTTGGCATCGGTTACGCATGCGTAGAAACCAATTTACATTATCTCTGTGTAAAAAGCCCTTGCTTGGTTGATATATATTTTCAGATTTTTATTTCTCGGTTGGGTTCGGTTCGGTTGGCTTCGGTTACGCATGCGCACAAACCTATTTTCTAGCTGACTGGGAAAGGGGAAAACGATTTTCTCCTCAACTTCTACTAATGAAAAAGGACAGTCTGGCTCGCTTTGTATTCGCACTTCATAAATAAAATAGCGTTGCCTTGTATTTGAAAACCTCGCTTTATAAACGCGTGCAAATATCGATGCTAGGGCCGGGCGAGGCGCTTTTTGTAAAATCCAAAGAAATCACAGATTTTTAGAAAATATAAATAGATAAAAATAATAATAATTTTTTTTGCAACGAAATTTTCTCTGGAGAGAGACGGACTGTTAGAAATTTTAATTAAATGTAATGGAAGGCAGCTCCAGGGGGTAGTGAGGAAAGATATGTGTTAATTTTTTTTTCCTCACTACCCCTGGGCTGCCTTCCATTACATTCAATTAATAATAATAATATTAGACTAATAATTTATTTTATTTAAAAACTATAATAATTTATTACTTTACCATACAGGGTATGGTCAAGTATTGTAATCGTGCATGAAAAAAGTGGTTTTTTTTCCTTCTTTATTTCGAAATATCTCAAAACGGCTGAAATTATCTTGATTAAAAAACTTGAGCGAAACTATGGCCTTTCGGTCTACAAAAAATCCCATATAAGTGAACATCGAAAAAATTATATTTTTTGAGATAATAATTGTTTTGTCAAAATGTCTGTTAGTCTGTCCGTCTGTTAGTTAGTATGTGCGTTACCAAATTTTTGTGGACGAGCTAGCTAAAAAACTAGTTTGAATATCGAAACCAAATTTCACACGTAGTTTTGGCCTATGGCGATTAAGAGCTGATTAGATTTTGGTGCATATCGACCAAAAATTAAGGAGGGGAGGGTGTTAAAAATTAAAAATCTAGGCCATTTGAGAAAACTCAACCAAATTTTGTATACATAATCAGCGGGACCCTAGAAGTCTAAAAATGGAAAAACTAACCTCCCAAAATGGCGGGGGGGGGGGGGTTAAAAATTAAAAATCTAGGCCATTTGACCAAACTAAACCAAATTTTGTATACATAGAAGTCTAAAAATGCAAAAACTAACCCCTCCCCTACTGATTATAAATAATTTTATTAAATATTAAATATAAGTGAGTGGCCGGGTTGTATGATAAAGTCAAGTGGATGGCCACATCAGAACAGGTCAGCTTATTACCTAAAAATTTGAAAATATCATTTTATCGCACCCCAACAATAATAATATAGTTTTGTGGCTCAACTATCTTTAAAACAATTTCTAATAATGGTCATGAATTAAAAAATATTTTTCAATTTTTTATAATTTTTCCCATTCAGATGTGACAATCAAGGGGACGGAATTGACATTAGAGAATTTTGATTTGGTAATATGGGCAGAGCCTAGCTTAAAAATATAGAAGGTTACAATTTTGGTTACAATTAACTAAAAGTAAAACAAAGCTAGAAAGTTTTTTTAAAAAAAATATTTTTATATGAGGGAAATGACACTTATGAACGACATAATTATCACTTACCTTTATGAAGTCATTTTTCTGTGTTACCATATGAATAAAATTAACACCACTGGTTGTCATTAATAAACCAATTCACCAACTGACAATAGTTTCTCTCTTGACCACTGCAGTGATGGCGTGAGTCAAGTTAAAATCTAAAACTATGTTGGGGACGGAATTGACACACTGTCTTTGGACAATTTTAATAATTTTTTTAACAAAATTGTAATAACTAATCTAATCATTAATAATAATAATAGTAATTTAATTATTTGCGAGAGTTAATTATTTAAAAAGAATTAAATCTACTAATTTAGGAAGAAAAGATTTTTCGTTGATTTCATTTCTAAATGGTACTTTAATTGAATTAGATTAGTAAGAGGAGTGGGGGTAAAATGGAGAACAGGGTAAAGTGGGGGTGGTTTTGAAGAGTGACCGCATCTCAAAATAATTAATCGAGAAGGACGACAAGTGGTTGCCATCCAAATGGAGAGCGAAGCGGGTATTCCGAGGGTCCACGGGGTCCAGGGGGGTGTTATTCGTGGGTAGATTGGATGGATTGGCAAACTCATCGGCCGGCGTACGGTTGGTCATCATCTGCTACAGCGACAGTTTATATGAAAGCAGAGCTATTTACTTAAGACTAAAGTGTGTTGATATTTAATATGAATATTATACCCCCAACCACCCAGAAATAATATTATTACTAGTAATCTAGGATCAAAGCGAGAGGTGAAGTGATTTTTAGAGTAGATTTCCACAGAGAAAACCCTTTCACAAGCCACCATCAAAGGAAAATCTTCTCCCTGATTAATTCATTTGCAATAAGAGAAATGTGATTGAAATTTGATTAACTTGATTTCTTTGTAAATAATAATCTACGTATATGTAGATACTTATATGTAGGCTTTCCAAAAACATGATCAAATATACTTAAATACACGATTGGGCATTGGGGGCTAGAAAGATCCCCTAACTATGAACCTTTGGTATAAGTCATTTATTTATGTATTTATTTATTTGTTTTAATATATAAGATTTTCATTAATAGACTCAATTTATTTATTTTTTTCAAAGGAACAAATGTTAGTTGTTACTTCTTAAATATTAATTTAAAATACATAACAAAGTAATATGGAAATAAATAAACTGACGTGGCCATCCACATGACTATACCATATGCCTGGCCCCCCTCTCTTATATTTAATATTTAATAAAATCATTTATAATCATTTAGGGAGGGAGGGTCAAAAAATGAAAATCTAGGCCCTTGGAACAAACTCAACGAAATTTTGTATACATACTCAGTGGGAGGACAGAAGACTAAAAATGCAAAAACTAACTACCCCAAATTGGGATGTATACAAAATTAGGTTGAGTTTGGTCCAAGGGGCTAGATTTTCAGTTTATTAACCTACACCCCCCCCCCCCAATTTTAATCGCAATAAAATTTAATAATCTTTTAGTAATTATAGGTTCATTTTATAGTATATTTCATTTTTTACTTAACCATACAGGGTATTGTCAAATATTGTAATCGTGCATGAAAAAAGTGGTCTTTTTGCTTCTTTTTTCGAAATATCTCAAAATAGGCTCAAACTATTTTGATTAAAAAAAATTTTCCCCAGCCATGGCATTTCGGTCTACAAAAAAGCTCTAATAAGTGAACATCGAAAAAATTATACTTTTTGAGATAATAATTGTTTTGACAAAATGTCTGTTAGTTTGTTTGTTAGTCTGTGGGTGACCAAATTTTTGTGGACAAGCTTGCTCAAAAACTAGTGTAAATATCAAAACTAAATTTCACGCGTAGTTTTGGTGTATTGAGATTAAGAGCTGATTAAATTTTGGTGCATATCGACTCAAAATTAAGGGGGGTGGAGGGGGGTTAAAAATTAAAAATCTAGGCCATTTGAGCAAACTCTACTAAATTTTGTATACATAATCAGTGGACCCCCAGAAGTCTAAAAATGCAAAAACTAGCAGCCCAAGGGGGGGGGGAGTGTAGGGTAAAAAAATAAAAATCTAGGCCCTTGTACCAAACAGAACCAAATTTTGTATACGTAATCAGTGGGCCCCCAGAAGTCTAAAAATGCCAAAACTAATCCCCCTCCTACATGAATATAAATTATTTTATTAAATATTAAATATAAGTGAGGGGAAAGGTTGTATGGTAAAGTCAAGTGGATGGCCACATCAGAACGTGTCAGTTTATTCTTGTTTCTTTAGTTTGAAAATTACATAATTTAAATATTTAAACCCCTCTCCCCCTTAATTTTTGGTCCGATTTCAAACAAAATCTAATAAGCTCTTAATCTTAATGCACCTAAACTACATGGGAAATTTTGTTTTGATTTTCACACTAGTTTTTGAGCTAGTATGTCCACAAAAATTTGGTAACGCACTTACTAACTAACAGACTAATAGACATTTTGACAAAACAGTTATTATCTCGAAAAATATAATTTTTTCCATGTCCACTTATTAGGGCTTTTTTGTAGACCGCAATTTCATGGTTATGCCAAATTCTTTTAAAATTACGATTTTTATTTAATAAAACAGTTCATCTAACATTAATCAGGGGTTGCGTGTTAAATATGCAAATTTTAATGGTCAATATTTACAAATGCAATCTTACAAGGACTATTGAAAAACATTTCAACGTATAAAGGACACTTATAAATATGTTTATTCAAAGTTTTAAAAGGATTGCTAGAAAATCGATTTATTAGGTAACGTCCTTAATATTCTTAAGACTTCAATCTGCAGTTGAAAAGGACTTCAGAATTAGGGGTCGAAATGTCGTGCATGCATTCTGATGAGTTTATCTCATTTAAATATGTAATCTTTAATCTAAGCCGAAACATTTTTCCTGATAAACAACTCACTCATCAAATCTTCAATGTTACAAGAGCAGTTACTATATAAATCATTTATAAAAAAAAATTGATGTCATCTCATGATATGGACCAATAGGGCTGATTGTTATGCAACAACCGGGCGATTGTTGTAAGTCAGTTGAGAGAGAGACATCCTTATAAAGTTGATCTTTTTGGGGGAGGAAAGCAAGAGTAGAGGTTTGTCTGTCTGTCTGTGTGTCGGTCGGTCCTTCCTTGTCTTGTCGTTCGATTGTCTAAGTGATCTTAATGGAATCTCGTGCACCTTGCTAACTCGAGTTAAAACACAATAAGGCCCTCTAAAGGGCTGGCTGGCTCTATCTAGCAAGAGGAAGAGCAAGAGGGTGGGCGGTAATTCTTAATAAAAGTCCGCCTGAACCCTTTGCCTAAGTGGGTGGATGGATGGCTCCATCTATTTTGCCAAATCGAATTATGCCTCGGAAAAGATCCATCTCATACGGGATATTAATTTCCATCCACCACCCTACCACCCCCATCACCCACTCTCTCCTCCACCAATACACCATTAGATATCCGGTTTACTTGATTCAATTCAAAAGAGAAACATTTAATGAACTTTATACTGAATTAGTGTTGTTATCGTCCAAGTTGACAATTTTTCTTATGTGGCTGATTATTATTGGAAACTTGGATTTGATATAAATTAAAAGTTAAATTTTTAAAATGAAGCCTCGTTTCGGAGTATATTTTTCTGCTCCCTCAGTTAGTGATGAGCAAAGCAAGACCGAGACCAAGACTTTGCTTTGCTCATCACTAATATTAATACTCAAAAACAACAACTTAAAAGTGATCAGGACTTTCTAAACACCCTATAGAAGACTTTACAAACACACCATCTGCCTATATTAATTAGTGGTGAGCAGAATTGGTCTTGCTCTTGGTCTTGCTTTGCTCATCACTAATATTAATACTCAACATCAAATTAATAATAATATTTTTCTTAAAAGTGATCAGGACTTTCTAAACGCCCTATAGAAGACTTTACAAACACACCCTCTACCTATATTAATTAGTGATGAGCAGAATTGGTCTTGGTCTTGGTCTTGGTTTGCCCATCACTACCCTCAGGCAATTTTTAAGGTTAGCCTCCTCGTAATATAAGTAATACTTATACTGCGAAACGTAACAACATTTTAAAAATTTAACTCTCAATTTATTTCAAGTCGAAGTTTCCAATAACACTGCTCGACAAAAATTAAACAAAACTTTCTTCCGTAAACCTAACAATGGATTCCAGTAGAATATTATACACTGATTCTCATGCAATTTCCCGATTTTTTACAAAGTCTCAGAGTTTTGAGATATTATCGGTTGAAATGATGAAAAAGGCCATTTTGGACATATTTTCGAGTCCCATTAGATATTGAACAGCAATATTTGAATTCAAAATATTTTGTTGAGGTAATACAAACAGCTTCCTCTTTTGATTTTCAAATTACTACTTGTTTTTAGCTCAATTAGAAATCGAGTTATAACTAAATAACTAAGACCATATGTTTTTATCTCTGTTTATTATCCTTTATAATCACGGTAGTTTTAGTTTTTTAGTTATAACTTGAATTCTAATTGAGCTATAAACAAGTGGTACTTTGAAAATCAAAGAGGAAGCTGTTTTCTATTATGTCAACAAAATATTTTGATTTCAAATATTGCTGTTTAATATTTAATGGGACTCGAAAATAGGTCAAAATGGCCTTTTTCGTCATTTTGACCGATATTATCTCAAAACTCTGACGTGTTGTAAAAAATCGGGAAATTGCATTATAATCAGCTTATAAAACTCTACTAGAATCCATTGTTAGGTTTACGGAGAAAATTTTTTGTCTAATAGTGTTATTGGAAACTTGGACTTGAAAAAATAAATTGGAAGTTAAATTTTTAAAATGTTGCTACGTTTCAGAGTATATTTTTCTGTTTACTCAGGCAATTTTTAAGCTTAACCATCTCGTAATTTATAATATACTGCGAAACGTGGCAACATTTTAAAAATTTAACTTCCTATTTATTTCAAGTCCAAGCTCCCAATAATCAGCTATTTATGAAAAATTTATATTGAATCTTTACAAAAATCGAAGGGTTTCGATTAAAAAAGAAAAAGCATCAAAAAAAACATTGTAAATAATTTAACTTAAGAAACTTAGGAAGGTGGATAAAATATTTTATTTTATTATTATTTTTTTTTTTTTTTTGAAAATAAAAATTAAACAAAGTACCGAGAACGTTTCATAGATTTATTGTCAGAAAGAAAAACATGAAAAATTATTAGGTCGTATCAAAGATTTTATTAGATACTAAATATATGTTTATATTGTAAAATTCATTATTTCTTTCTCAAATAGATGAAACTTATTTCTTTACATGAAAAAATAATTTTAAGAAAAAATAAAACCGACTTCAAAAAAATTAAATGCAACAAATGAAATACACTAAAAGGTATAAAATAATTATTATCTTATTTAGTTACAACTAAACGACGAAATATTAACATGAAATTACTTTTTGAAGTCGGTGCCAAACAAACTATACATATAAGCGAGCGTACCCACCAAACGTACTAAGATCCGTCGAGTGCGATTCATAAAAGGTATGTTTGGCACCGACTTCAAAAAGTAATTTCATGTTAATATTTCGTCGTTTAGTTGTAACTAAATAAGATAATAATTATTTTATACCTTTTAGTGTATTTTATTTGTTGCATTTAATTTTTTTGAAGTCGGTTTTATTTTTTTCTTAAAATTTTTTATTTTTCTCTTTTTAGTGATGTTATTAATAGTGATCATATCATCAGAACTTGACCAAATTAATATTGCACTATCCCTAAGATACCCCTTTCCATAAAAAAAAGAATCATCGAAATCGGTTCATAAATAAAGAACTTAGTTCTGAACAAACCTAACAAAAAAGGTCTAATACCTATGAAAAAAATGGGACCAATGCAAAAAAAATTTCAAAATCGGTTCCCAATTGGCGGAGATATGAGGTAACATAGGAACAAAAAAAATTCAGTCGAATAGAGAACCTCCTCCTTTTTTTGAAGTCGGTTAAAAAATTATAATTAACTTATTTTAAGATCCATTGGAACGTAGACAAGATTTTTTCAAAAAATAAGAATTAAACTAAGTTGAATGTTTCGTAGATTTACTTTCTGCATCAGGGTGGGGTTGGCAAAATTTTTTTTAAAAAGGTCCAGATTGTAAAAATTTTAAGCTTAAGTAGCAAACTTCAAGAAATTTTCATTGAAAATTAGAGAAACAAAATAAGGCTCAAAATTTTTTGATTAGGAAGCGATATTTTTTCATAATATAGGTATATTTTGGTGACACTTTGGGAAAAAATATATATATTACTATATATTAATAAACATATTATATAGTAAAATGAAAGTTTTTGCTGAGAGTAGCAGAATTTTTATATATTGAAGGAGACAATAAAAGTGTGTCTTCTGCTGGAATTATAAATTTTATTTATTTATAACGAAACTATAGACACTCTTTTATTGTCTCCTTCAATATATTATATAGTGTAGGTTGAATTAGTCAAATAAATAGTTGAAAACAATAGAATGGTAATAGAAATGTTGATTTACCTTTGAAATGCTGCATGAAACCGATACGTTGCCTCATTGCTTTCCAAACACCAACTAAAAGAAAAAAAATGAATAAATTCCCGTTAGCCGGCTGATTTTGATAACAGAGCCGGCGACAATTCTCGAGAATTTTGATTAAACTATTTTCAAAGAATTCCCAAATGGAAATTTATATTATTTTTAATAATTATTTATCTAATTGATTCATACTAGAGGATACCCGGGACTTCATCCCGACCGACACCCAACTCTATTATTAATTGCTAATGGGCCCAAAATTAAGGGGTGGATGATTATAAATTAATTATTTCAGGCCTATGGGCCTCGGAATTGACCGTATGCTTTTTAAACAATAAATAACTAATTACAAAATATTTAATTATTTTTAACTTTGCACAAAATGCGAATATTTTTCAGAAAATAAAAAAAACTGTATTTCATTTTTAATTGTTAAGTCGGCCACCAGAGGAAGATGTTAGACTAATTTACTTTACATGTTATATTATTATAATCTTTGAAAAAACTTTATATAGCCATTATAAAATTAAAATTAATAATAAATTATCAAATAAGTGTAGCCTACCACGGTTGCTTGATTCATACGAAACAGTTTGGTGGATGTTTCATCAAAATCAGCCCAGTAGTTCAAAATATATATAGGGACAAACATATAGAAGAATATAGATTATAGAGAAGAAAAGAAGAGTTAAAAATATAAGAGAGGGGCAGGTATGTGGTAAAATCACCTGGGTGGCCAAGCTATTTTATTTTAATTATCTATGCAAATCAATCAATTTATTTATTAATTCAAAAGTACTGTTCAAGATATATGTCATCAAAAAATGATGTTTTAAACGGAGGCTGACTGAGGGCCGGCTGTATTTTTTTAATGCAATCGAATGCAAGAAGGGGTGCACCAGTAAAGATGTAGCCCCTATGGATCTCGAAAGACCCTTGCATTACCGAAGAGAAGGAAAGTTGATTAAGTGAGAGGAGTGTAGACGTAGGTGTCTATGCACCCTGGTTTTGAAGGTTTGAAGATCATAGGTGCTGGGAAAGATAGAGGCTGGGAGAGAGTTCCAGTTCCTTGAAGTCATGGCGATATATGTATTCGCGAATGAAGTGGTCCGGCACTTTTCCAATTTGACCGCGAAGAGAGTGTTGGGTGTCGGCAAAACGTGTGCTGCGTGCAAAGCATGCTTTGGGGGAATTATTGATTTTATCTCATCAGAGCACCTGCCGTGATAGTATCTATAGAAAAGGGAAAGGGCAGAGACATTTCTTCGATGAGCCAGCGAGTCGAGGGAGTCGGTGAGGGTAGAATCGTCAATTAGCCTGACGGCTCGTTTCTTCTATGTCGCAAAGTAAATGCTTTTAACAACTAACAAAGAGTAGATGGTAAATGGAGGAACTGAAAGTGCCTGTCATCTGATTGGCCATCCCAGTCCCTCCATTTATCATCTACCCTTTGTTAGTTGTAAAAAGCATTTACTTTGCGACATACAACCGGCCCTAAGAAAGTGCTGTCATCTCAAATTTAGCACTGTTGGAACGCTGAAATTCTAGGAGGCCTGGGGGATCCAGGGTCTTTCCTGGAAAATTTTGGAAATACCTATATAGTTCCCAAAACCAGTTCTGTCACCATGACGCCACTGGGTTGAGAGTGAAAAATTATCTTGTTATGCCTAACTGTTAACAAGCCATAAGGATATGCTTGTCTTTTAAAATCTAGTACAATGGGTGGTATAATTAATTAATTACCTTAAAAGCAGAATAATTTTGTAACGCATGATATTGTCTGCTGCTTATCTTTATCTTATTTAACATTATTTATGGATTTATGATCTGATGATGCGATCATAAAACACGCTCTAGAGAGTTTCGGTGTTCGCCGGCAGAAGGGCTCAGCCCCTTCACTCCCCCTTTACCCTTTACTTAAATATAGTATTATTTTAATTATTAAGTGATGGATATCTACAGGGTCTTTATGTTTATCTGATTAAGTAAAAAAATAATAAAATAATATAATAAAATAATTATTATTTTATGGGGGAAAAATTATGTTGAAACCAGAGCAAACCATCTTGCTGGCCAGGGGCTAAGCTCACTGGACTTTGTAGTGGATTTTTAAAATAACAATTTTATTAATGAAAATGAATTTAGGTCAAATCAAAGATTTTAATAGATATGTTTATATTGTATGTAGGAGGGTCTTGTCCCCTCGGGAGTCGAACCCAAGCACTAGTTCGTTTTCCGGGCAACTAGTCCAGACCCTTGAGACCATCACCTCCAAACATGCAACATATAACGAAAGCCAGAAATTTTCACTCCATTCAATACGATTGGAATAGTTAAAAATACTTAATTAATTGCCTCTGGTATAGTCCGATGGTAAATCTTTATTTCAGTTAAACAGTATTTTTTACTATTCCAATCGAATTGAATGGAGTGGAAATTTCTGGCTTTCGTTATATGTTGCACGTTTGGAGATGATGGTCTCAAGGGTCTGACTAGTTGCCCGGAAAGCGTACTAGTGCTTTGGTTCCACTCCCGAAGGGACAAGACTCTCCTACATGCAATATAAACATATCAATTAAAATCTTTGATTTGACATAAATTCATTTTCGTTAATAAAATTGATTAAATATCGCGAGTTGATTTTGAGAATAAGATCTTTCTCAAATAGACCCTCATTTCCTTGCATAATAATTTAAATGTGATAATTTTAATAAATAATATTTGACATGAACTCTTAGTTGTGTTTTACGAAATAAAATAAAAATCACAAGCCGATTATAATAAGAATAGATATAGATAGATAGATATGATATTGATGCAAAGAGTTACACCAAGAATGGAACCCTCTGAAAAGCGTAGATTGGCCCCTAGATCTTGAAAAGAAACAGAAGAGGAAGTCATTTTTTGAGCTGGATAAGTGTCGAAGGTACCTGTGTATGCGGGTCTTAATCAACTGAAAGTTATAGGTCGCGGAGAAGACGGTGGCAGGAAGAAGGTCAAAATTTTCGTAGTTTTTAGGCCATCAAAAATTTATCACCACCCAGAAACCGTCGCAAATACATAAAAAACTTATTTGGGATGCCTAATGTCGATAAAAATTATTTCCAGCTTCAGGGCCGTGCCGTGCTATGATGCAGAGAGGCGGCCGCATCAGGCGGCACAGTAAGGGAGCGGCATAAGCAGCGAAATCAGAATACAATTGGGACCATTCAATAATTAATTATCTTTACACAATGCTTTTCTCTATTGGTCCATGTACCACACAAAAAGTGAAAAGTTATGGACAATCTGAAAATGATCAGATGAAAATTGCTGCAGAAAATCTTGAATGCACAGGAATTCCTTCAAAATCTAAAGTTAGAGCAAGAAGGAAAAAGGGTTAATTTAACTATGAAGAAACTGTCGATGAACCCTTAACAGAGGAGATTAAATTTAAAATAAACTTTTTCACTTATATTCTGGACATTACCCTTAATTCTTTTAATCAACAATAATCACGCTTCTGAAAACCCATAGCCAAAATTTTCAGTTTTTATAAGACATTTTAAAACTCAAGGATATAGATGACAAAAAAAAAAACAGTGTCTGTCAATACTTTCAGTAGAAAATAAATCAAATATATATAAATGATCTTCAAGAAGAATTACGTGGTGTATCCCGAATGCTACTATATTCTATGAAAGCGTTGGATGTTTTAAATTATTTGTGGCAAAAAACTTAATTATAAGTGAATGTAATGAAAGGCAGCCCAGAGGTAGTGAGGAAAGAAAAAATTAACACATATAAAATAAGTGCAATTTATTGAAATCCTTCCTCCTTTCCTTTCAAACCGACGTTTCGGAGGATTTTTCCCTCCTTCTTCAGGGTTTCAAAGGGTCAATGAATGAAACAAATAAAATGTTTCCTTCTTCTCTCCACAGTAGTGTTCAAAAACTTTCTTCATTTTAATTAGATCTAATTAAGAAAAGAAGGAAAAAAAATTAGTTTTTCTATGCCTTTGTTAAAAATGAAGAAAGTTTTTGAACACTACTGTGGAGAGAAGAAGGAAACATTTTATTTGTTTCATTCATTGACCCTTTGAAACCCTGAAGAAGAAGGGAAAAATCCTCCGAAACGTCGGTTTGAAAGGAAAGGAGGAAGGATTCCAATAAATTACACCTTATTTTATATGTGTTAATTTTTCTTTCCTCACTACCTCTGGGCTGCCTTCCATTACATTCACTTAATTATTTTGTATCCAAATACTCTGTTGTAGCTCTGAGAACTCCCTGTCTCTGTAGCTAGTGGGAAAATAGGTTTTTTTCACGAATTAAAATTAATAAAAAAACTACGTAAGAAGTTCAATAAACTAAACAAAACTTAGAAATCTGTCTTTAATTTCTATTGAATCTTCATTGACTACACATCCTAATTAACCAATTGTTAAAGTTAAATTTAGAAGGGTTAAAATGTAGTAGATTGATGTAGTTGATCGTTGTTATCATTATTTTAAAGAACCTAGTTTATATTTTCAAAATAAAAATAGTATTCTTAAATTTTGAGCAGTTTTTTTTTTATTATTATCACAATCGAAGTTTATTTTAAAGAAAAAACATTTAAACGGCGGCATTTCGAAGACTTGCATCATACTGAGAAAATCTACGGCGCGGCCCTGTCCAGCTTGTGTATTAGGCTTTTTTCGGTCTAATTTGCCTGAGCTATTATAATATTTGTAGGAATTTAGAATTTTTTCTCGTTTAATAAGAGCAGATATTTCTTTTATTTGTGAAAGTAAGCTAGTATAGTGTAATTTTAATTTTATTATATCTAGGTTAACTTTGGTTCGTTTTTAAGGAATTTGGTGTTGGTACTTGGTGAAACATTTTTTAAAATTATTGGATAAAAATACTTGGTGGGTTTCACATTAAGATATAAAAAAATAAAACGAATTTATTTTTGGAGAATCTTTAATCTCGATATATATATTTCGGGTGACTAATTTTAAGTTACTTTCTGTTTCTCCTGAAGATGGGGTTAGTCACCCGAAATATATATATCGAGATTAAAGATTCTCCAAAATAAATTCGTTTTATTTTTTATATCTTAATGTGAAACCTACCAAGTATTTTATCCAATAATTTTAACTTTGGTTCCTTTTCCGATGCGAAATTTTGTTTGTGACGTCATCAAGCGCAGCTAGGGTAGAAACCGGCTATTAAATATATGATGATAAATACACCCCGATCTTTTTCCCCTTCTCGGATGATCCATCAATTGTATTTTTCCTAGAAACTACTTTTAAATTTCCAAGTCCTAAAATAACAGCCCCTCCTTCAACTATTTCTCCCCCCAGCCCCTTCTACCTTAGGACACTTGTGCCGAATCATTCCGAAACAAATATTTTGTCGCCCAGATCGTGATCATCTGGGATTTGAAGAGGGTTGCTCGCTTGCTTGCCATCATCATCTCATCTACCTGGGATCTTGGGATGCAAGAGCTGCTGGTCCAGGGGGCGTCTGCGATAACCAGGAAGCCGCACATCAACTCCCAATACCGATTATTAATCAATTATGAATTATTGACAAAGGACAATCTTTCACTTTCTTATACTAATTCAATAAAGTAGTGAAATCGCCGATCCTACTGTCGTTAAATATTTACCATATATCAACGACTTTTGTGCTCACGAAAACTCAAGAAAAGATAAACAGAATTTATTCTCTATATAAATTTCCAATTTTTTTATTATTGCAAATACTTAATAGTAACTTAAATTTAATTTGAAATGAAAAAAACAAATGATAATTTTTTTTTCAAACTCTACTTTTTACTTTACCATACAGGGTATGGTCAAGTATTGTAATTGTGCATGAAAAAAGTGTTTTTTTTCCTTCTTTTTTCTAAATATCTCAAAAACGGCTGAAACTATTTTGATTAAAAAAATTGAGCGAAACCATGGCATTTCGCTCTACAAAGAAGCCCTAATAAGTAAACATCAAAAAAATTATATTTTTCGAGATAATAATTGTTTTGTCAAAATGTCCGTTAGTTAGTTAGCTAGTTAGTTAGTCCGTGCGTTACCAAATTTTGTGGACGAGCTAGCTCAAAAACTAGTGGGAATATCGAAACCAAATTTACCACCTAGTTTTGGTCCATGGAGATTAAGAGCTGATTAGATTTTGGTGCATATCGACCCAAAATTAAGGGGGATTGACGGTGGATTAAAAATTTAAAATCTAGGCAGTTTGAGTAAACTTAACCAAATTTTGTATACATAATCAGTGGACCCCCAGAAGTCAAAAAATGCAAAAACTAACCGCCTAAAATGGGGGGAGGGTGTAGGGTCAAAAAATAAAAATCTTGGCCATATACCAAACTCAACCAAATTTTGTATATATAATCAGTGGACCCTATGAAGTATAATAATACAAAAACTAACCTCCCAAAATGGGGGGCAAAAATTGAAAATCTTGGCCATTTACCAATCTCAACCAAACTTTGTATACATAATCAGTGCGACACCAGCAGTATAAAAATGCAAAAACTAATCCCCCTACATGATTATAAATAATTTCAGGTGCCAGGTTGTATGGTAAAGTCAAGTGGATGGCCACATCAGAATACGTTAGCTTATTTTTGAAAATTTTGACGAATTGGAAAAAAAATTTCAGCAAAGTTTTCAGCCAGGACGCTGTGATTTGGCATGAAGTGTTATTTATTTATTTTTTATTTTTTAATTAAAAAAATCTTGTGTTTTCAAATTTCAGGGTATAATAGTGACAATTGAGGCGTTCTTTTTTAAAACCCCCATATATAATTTTTCATGAAAATCTCATCTAAGCTGCCATCAGTAAATAGAAGCCACTCACACCACTATTGATTTCTCGTGTGTGAAAAATTTCCAGTAATTCAAAATAATTTAGCTTAAAACATCGGATTTTACTTTTTAGCCCACTAACTTATAATATAATAAGTTTTTTTCTCTATTGAATAGTTTTATTTTTATGAAGTTTTTGCAAAGAATAGTTAAAAAGTTTTCCAAAAAATCGTTAATCCCTATGACTCGAAGAGACACGAACTTTTTTGGTCTAATTTGCTTAGGCTAATACAGTGAAACCTCTCAAATTCGAACTAATTGGGACTGTAACCTGTTCTGATTTCAATTTGTTTGGATTAGCCAAAAAGTTTTTAATTAAGTGAATGGTGTTGATTAATGTTTTGATTTTAAATTATAGCAAGTAAACGAAAACACAGTTCTTGTATTGTAGAACAAAAACTGAAAGCTTTGAAGGGTCTGGACGCTGGAGAAAGTTTGACATATTTGGCTGGTGAGTTTGGTGTTGGTTTAAGCAACAATCAGTGAGTGGAAAAAAACTAAATTGAAGTTTTGCAATGTAACGAGTGATAAAAACTTAAAAAAAAAGTAACAGTTTCCGTAAATAAAAAAATTGATGAAGCAGTTTTTTGTGTCAAACTTAAATTTGTACAAAAAAAACTCGTCCGGAGATTTCGAATTTACACGGTTCGGATTTGATGGGTTTTATTGTAATGTTATTTGAAGATTCTTTCAAAACTTAAGTGATTTATGTAGAATTAAAATTTTATAAATTAAAGGGTTTTTTTTTAGTCACGTAAAATAAATAAATACAGTAATTTTAATCAATTATTATTATTTAATTGATTTATTTACCATTTTACCTATACCATACCTATATTATTCCTAAATATTTCGAAGGCTAGTATTTTCGAAATAAAAAGTAATTTGACTGGGCTATTAAATACGAATCGATAAACGGGACGGATAAAATTTGATGCTGTGGCAGATTCTGCCCTTGCTACAGCCAGCCAGCTTGGTCATTCCCTGTACAACTATCATAGACGATTTTATAGGAAATGATTTAGATGATGGATGATTTTGATTTATGTTTGGCTCGAAGGGTTAGTTGGAAAGAGATTTGCCGGGCTTGGATGGGAGATGATCTTCAGAGATGATAATCTCTATTGGCGGCTTTAGAGCCAGTTAAAAATGCTATTTTAAATAAGAATTCGCACTAGGCAGTTGAAAATATGCTTTTAACAAAATAATGGCACATGGCCCGCATTTATTGCTTCTTCGTTACAGAATGTGTATACAAATTACTTCTTCGACACAAGCCGTTTCGTTCCAAATCGTTCCAAGGTTATCAGACACCCCGGAGAGCTGCTCATTCAAACAGAGTTTCAACCAGTGACAACTCACACATGACAACTGAATTCGCTTCGAGGAGCTGGCTTCTTTTATAACCTAATTAGCTCTAATTAGCAATTAAGCTGATTGGTTAATTCTTCCCGCGTTTTACGTGACGTATGGATAATTTTTCCCGCGCTCGATCCTTTTATAAAAGGGGCGTGTCCTTGCTGCTCACCTGTCATTTTATCGAAAGATTTTGACGGGCAAACAACAAACGTCTTTCTCAAGGCGAAAATGAATCCCTATTTTCAAAAGCACCTTACAGCGAAAGAGCGGAGAATGAAATCCCACAGTACTATTACGCATTATTTCTAGTTGAGTCAAATCCGTTGTCAAAATGATGTCACCATCTCTTGGACTACCTGGTTGAACATCAGTGCGCATGATGTAATGGAAATTCTTCCCTTGTTAGGGACCACATTTTATATTTAAATGCTATTTGAATAAAACAACGAATAATAATAAAAATACTTTTTTTTCTACTCATGAATATAGTATACTCTAATAGAATTATTATTATTATTATTATAATTTTGGTTAAATCCTCGAAATGAAATTGGCACTTGTCTCTCTGGCTCTCTCTGTCTCTTTCTAACTAGCAAACAAGAGTGGAAATAAAAGGGAGATAGAGAGGGGTGGGGGGTTGTTGAGGGGTGAAATGACAACGACAACCCTATCATAAAGATATGTTTTTTCTTCTTTTTTTGTCCCAGCTGCGTCGTCTTCAGATTCAATTTCAAATTGATAGCCATTATTATATTCCGATGCCGTTTAGAAAGAAAAAATGGATCTCTTATTCTATTCTATTATATTATATTATATAGTATTACATATACATATACAGGGTGTGACAAAATAACATAGACACATTTGATAATTCAAAAATTAAACTCAAAAATAAGGGGCCGTCTATGAATTACTTCACAAAGTATTTAAGGGTGGAGGGGGCATCTCAGGTTTGTGACAAAATGGGACACCCCGGGGATCTTAAAAGTTGTGATGTCACAAAAGTCAAATTAAAAATTTTTCTTAGAAAATCATAAGATGGTGTCATCTATTAAATCCGATGGAATGGATTATTTTTAATTAAGTTTATGTCAGAAGGGTTGTTTTTCACCTCCTCGGGAATCGAACCCGAGTGCCAGTAACAGTAATCTGAGCCATCCGCTCACCGATTGCTGTTACTGGCACTCGGGTTCGTTCCCGAAGTGAAAACAACCCTTCTGACATATTAATTAAAAATAATCCATTCCATTGGATTTAATAATCTTATGATTTTCTAAGAAAATTTGAATCTATTACCATCGGCAAATTGAAATATTTCATATTCATAAAAATTTTTTAAAATTTTCAAATATATTTCTTAAATAGTTAAATAGTGAATAATGTGTTAAATGATATGAATAAAAATAAAGTTATACTTAAAATATATTAAATTCTTTTAGTTGAGTTTAATTTATAAAAAAATTCTACAATATTATTAAATTATAGGGTTTAGAAGTGATAGTGTGACGTCACAATACGCTCAATGAAAATGTGTCAGTATGTGACACAGGGGAAAGGGTTGGGGGGTCTAAAAATCTTGAAATTCGTGTGACGTAATTTATGGACGGTACTAAATTGTAACACCTGTGCTAGTTAGAGCTGCAACAAGTACAGAAAACTCTCGGTTATCAGCTGAATTGGGTGGCTCGGCAACCGCAGATAAGACAATTCCACAGATGACCCACAAAATAGTCAATAAAAGACACCAATCAACACAAGAATGCTTTTTAAAAATGTTCATTTACAGTAGAAGCAGCACTTTTTGTTGTTTCGAGATAAAACACCTCTTCTTCAATTGAGATTGAAGTTTTTTCAACACGATATTGAATGAGCTCTTCAATGACCACGGAATAGCTCGCCTTTAGATAAATGATAACAAAAATCTTGATAGCTTCTATTAATGTCCCATAAAATATATAGAATTATTTTATGACTATTTTGAAGTTTCTAGCAATTTTAGTTTTTAAGATATTAAGCTATTTAGAGGGGTATATACAATACATACAAACTTTTTACATTTTTGCCCTCCTGTTGGGTTAATACGTAAAAAAATTTGAAAATCTCACTTCTTCGAGCAACTTTAATTTGATAAGTGTTAGACAACTTAGTTAAATTAATTATTCACAGGCGGGTGTGACAATAAAATTTATAATTAATTCTTATAAAATTAATTGATTTTTTTAATTTTAAAACCCACTAATAGTTTATTATAAATATAATTATATATCAAAATTAAGAAATTTAATTAATTAGGGGATAAGGAGAAAAGAGGGGTTGGGGATTGGGAGGGAATGGTGACGAGCAAACCAATCGACTTGATTGGGGAATAATGGAATTGAAATAATTATCGGAAAAGAGGTTTTTTTATCTAATTAGATTTTTCCTCTTATTAAAAACAAGGACTAAAGATGAATAAGGACACTCGATGGTGGAGAAGTAATCTCCGGAATCGAAGCAAAAATACAATGTATACATTAATTAATGTAAAATAATTGGTTTAATAAAATTTATTAATTAATTAGGGGAGGGATAGGGAGTGGATTGGGAGGAGGATTAATTGGATGGATTAATTTCCGCAATATTGTATTGGAATAATTATCGGAAAAGAGGTTTTTTTCTTTAATTAGTTTTTTCCTCTTACTAAAAACAAGGACTAAAGATGATCAAGGACACTCGATGGTGGAGAAATAATCTCCGGAGTCGAAGCTAAAATACAATGTATACATTAATTCATGTAAAATAATTGGTTTAATTAATTAGGGGTATTTTATATTGTAGACAGTGTGGTAAAACTGAATTAATGCAAAATAGTCCAAGGATAATGAAACTCATAAAATAATTTATTAGAACGTCATTTTCCTCCCTTAAAAAAACGACGATTCGTAAGATAGTCCCTCCTTCTTCAGGGATTTAAAGGGTTAAGAATGTCTTTCTTTGTTCAGTGGCTTGCTTAACTAATACGACAAAACAAATTTACCTAAATCCAATCGGGTACTTACATAAACCCATGAGAAATAACAGATAAAATATTTCTAATTAAAAAGACTGATAATAAAGGTCAAATAATTCGAAATTATAGGCTCAAACAAATAAATTATACATAATATATAGGTATATATTTATTTTCATCAAGCAGAGGGCAACCTCAGTGATTTCTCTTTAAGATTTTGTTTCCTTAATAACTTCCTGCCAATAGATGTCAGGAGACGTGAATTCGCTATCTAGTATATATATAAAATTCTTTGCCTGATACACGCACTCATCATCAAAAAAGCCAGAACCACTGGACATAGAAAAATGAAATTTGGAGAGGATATTACATCTATGACATAGGGGCTCACTAAGAAAGGATTTTTTGAAATTCGACCCCTAAGGGGGTCAAAGGAGGCAAAGTGTGTTTTCACTGATTATGCGACATCTCTTAAGGACGATAAAATATCTACTTGCTTTTTACTTATAAAAATACTAAATTAAAATATCTAAAAACTAATTTCAGGATTTTTTGAAATTCGACCCCTAAAGGGGTCAAAAGGGGCAAAATGTCTTTGCAATTTGTTTACACTAATTATGCATTTTTCAATTAAGAACGATAAGATATCTACTTGATTTTTACTTAATAAAATTTCAAATACAAATATCTAAAAAGTAATTTCAGGATTTTATGAAATTCGACTCCCAACTATCCAAAATGTGAGTGGGGGCAAAAATTAATACTCTCTCCTATCTTGATCAAATTTTGTAGTGTTATTCTTTATTACTTTAAGAAACTATTCCTGTAAAAATCAACTATCAAAATTGACTGTATGGGGGCGAAAGGGGGGGGAGGCAAAATATAGAAATCTTTAGCTTTTTTGTACATTTACTCTTTAGAAAACTTAGAGTTATTTATTTGCAAATATCTAAAAAATAATTTCAACCTCCCAAAATGTGAGTGGGGACAAAAAATTAATACTCTCTCCGATATAGATCAAATTTTGTAATGTTAGTTTTTAAGACTATATAAAATGTATGCTGTAAAAATCAATAGCCAAAATGAGTGCGTGGGGGCGAAAGAGGGGGCAAAAATATTACAAATATATATTACAGACCTAATAATCACATGCCGAGATGCTGCCTTCCAGGGCCACCTGCCCAGAGGGCCGAGCTGTAGAGGGGTGCCTTCGGCAGCTCGTTATAATATATTTAATTATTAATTAAAGTAAAGAAAATTTAAAAATTAAAAAAAAATTCTTTACTTAAATATGTTTCACCGAAGGGTGAACCGCGATTGGAATTAGGTGTACACCGTCTTTGGAATTATTTGGAATTACTTTGGAATTCATTAGATAATCTATTGTCTTCTACATGGAAATGAAAGTGGAAGTGGATGTAGGTGTACACGATGTTAGGTCGCGGTTCACCCCTCGTATTTCACTAAGAACCTACACCTTTCTCCCTTAACATAATTATTAGTTCTTTATATCTCAAAGAGATGTCAGGTCTATCGGGATTTTCGCCATCTAAATTCATTTCTTTTTGTGTCACCCGGTACATTTATATGCAAGGGGTATATATTCATCCGTGTATATAAATATAGAAATAGATAGATAAGAAAGAGAGCGCGGGGCTATTAAGATGGTGAATGCCATAAACCAAAATCTCCGCCTGGTTGGACTATAAATCGCCGTTATTGCAGAATAACGAGCTAATTTTATGGAATTTCAAAGAACCGATACGTGGGTGTGTGTGTTTCTGTTGTTTGAATAGTTTATCTACATTGGCAGAAGCTGCTCCGGCTCTTTTTTGGATTCCAATCATTCCAATGGTAATAATAGTAATAGTAATAATAATATTGAAATGCGTTGCGTATACAGATTCCACAGCCCTATCAATTTCCATGCTCAGCCCCCAATGGAGGAGTCTATAAATAGTCTAAAAGAGACAATTTAGATAAGTCGTACTCAAAACGACATCTGCTCGTTTATATGTTTATTGTTAAAAATATTTAGTATTTTATATTATTATATTTTATTATTAGATAGAAATATTTCTTGTTACTAATGATGAGTGTGAATTATTATTATTGCAGGCTGGATTGATATATTGGTTTGGAATGTTGTAAAATGAAAGTCAAAAAAAGTACTAGACGGCTCTAAATGTTGGGGGGGGATTTAATGGCTAGCAATTTAAAGGTGGGAGTATTTTTTTTACTTTGCCATACAGGGTATGGTCATTAATTGTAATCGTGCATGGTAAAAGTGAAAAAGTCGAAATATCTCAAAAACGGCTGAAACTATTTTTAACCGACTTCGAAAAAGGAGGAGGTTCTCTATTCGAATGAATTTTTTTTTTTTTTTTGTGCCTATGTTACCTCATATCTCCGCCAATTGTCAACCGATTTTGAAAATTTTTTTGCATTGGGTCCAGTCTAGCTTCCGATTGGTCCCATTTTTTTTCGATTTTTTTCCATAGGTATTAGACCTTTTTTATTAGGTTTGTTTAGACCTAACCTCTTTGATTATGAACCGATTTCGATGGTTCTTTTTATCCCAACTAAACGACGAAATATTAACATGAAATTACTTTTTGAAGTTGGTGCCAAATATATACCTTTTATGAATCGCACTCGACGGATCTTACTTAGTACGTTTGGCGGGTACGCTCGCTTATAGGTATAGTTTGTTTGGCACCGACTTCAAAAAGTAATTTCATGTTAATATTTCGTCGTTTAGTTGTAACTAAATAAGATAATAATTATTTTATACCTTTTAGTGTATTTTATTTGTTGCATTTAATTTTTTGAAATCGGTTTTTATTTTTTCTTAAAAATTATAATTAAAAAAATTTGGCGAAAACATAGGGTTTCGGTCTACAAAAAAGGCCGAATAAATAAACATCGAAAAAAATAATATTTTTCGAGATAATAACTGTTTTGTCAAAATGTCTGTTACTACGTTGCGTGGGTGCGTTACCAAATGTTTGTGTAAGTTCTAGCTTAAAAACTAGTGTGAATATCAAAACGAAATTTCACATGTCATTTTGGTGCACTAGGATTAAGAGCTGATTAGATTTTGGTTGAAATGGAACTTTTGGGCTTTAAGATTTTGAAACTAAGAAAACAAGAAAAATGAAATATACTTGAAAATGAACTTTTAATGACGAAAATATTATTATTTTTTTCTGGGGCCAAAATTGGGGGGGATAATCAGTGGGCCCTCCAGAAGTCTATAAGTCAAAAATTAGCTGCCCATAGTTTTTGCAGACTTCTAACCTAAAAAACCCATATGGCCGGTTAGTTTTTACACTTATAGACTTCTGGGGGTCCACACTTTATATATACAAAATTTGTTTGAGTAAGATATTTAGCTATTCCCTCCACTCTATTAAGCTAGAGAGCTAGACCATCCTAATTCATTAATCATTAAAGTGACACTACTAGACCTATCAAATTTACAAAAAACAAATCTAGCCGCCCTCCCTTGTACCATATCTATTTTCCTCCCTAATCGTAAATAATTATAAATTTTTTAATAAATACTAGCTTCAAGGCCCGCCTTCGGCGGCACCTTTTGCTAGCCAGGGAGCTTCGCCCCTGGACCCCCACGTGGCTGTTTTATTGATGTTTTATACACGTGTAAAGAACACTTTCATATATCAACACTTGTGAATTAATTGTAATAGATTGATGAAGAGGACAAAGTATATCTCTTTATGAATGAATTTAAAAAATTTATTTTTCCAGCAGAAAACAATATTTTATTGTCCCCTTCTGCTACTCAATTATTCGGCAAAAAGAACCTTTCAACTTGAATTAAAATAAAGTTTTTGTCTTGTAAAAATTCAATAAATAAGGTAAAAATCGTTATTTGGGGAGAATTATCCAATTAAAAAATTAAAAATAATAAACTTTTAAAGTTTATTATTAGATTATAGAAAATTTAGGATTAATTAGGCTCAAAATAGGTTTTTAATAATTTCAATAGGCTGAAATTTCCTAGATTTCAAAACAATATAACAATGGGTTTTCAAATGATTTTGTTTTCTTTAAAGAATTCTACGGGCTAATTGAATTTTGGCTTTAATCTTTAAAATATATTTTTAAAGAAATTCCAAAAGATAATTAATTCCTTTCAGTTAGTTTAGTTAGTATAGTTTCAATAATTCTTTATAATTAACTTTGAAACAAATAAATAAATATTATTGAAATGAATAAATGAGCTCGAATACAAAAGCCAAAAGGCTTAGTTCTTTTGAAATGGCTGAGGGTCTTAAATAGAATAGAAAAAAGATAAGGTGAGATTCCCAAGGGTATTTTTAAGAAAAATGATTTTTAACTAACTTATTTTATTTTAAATTAAATATTTTTCATCTATATATATAATCAAAAGCTTGGCTGAAACTTTTTTATTTTTTTCTACCCTATTAAAGACGGTTTTCAGAATTTTTTCAAATTTTTTCACCCAACCCAAAAGAAGTTAGGAATTTTTGAAAAAAATAGCTTTTTTTAAATAACCATAACTTTTTCAAAAATTTAGTTATCATGACGATTTTTTTTAATTTTTTGGTTTTAAATGTACTTTAAAATAAAAATAATTTTTAAGAAAAAAATAAAAACCGACTTCAAAAATTAAATGCAACAAATAAAATACACTAAAAGGTATAAAATAATTATTATCTTATTTAGTTACAACTAAACGACGAAATATTAACATGAAATTACTTTTTGAAGTCGGTGCCAAACAAACTATACCTATAAGCGAGCGTACCCGCCAAACGTACTAAGTAAGATCAGTCGAGTGCGATTCATAAAAGGTATATATTTGGCACCAACTTCAAAAAGTAATTTCATGTTAATATTTCGTCGTTTAGTTGTAACTAAATAAGATAATAATTATTTTATACCTTTTAGTGTATTTTATTTGTTGCATTTAATTTTTTGAAGTCGGTTTTTATTTTTTCTTAAAAATTATTTTTATTTTTCTCTTTTTAGTGATGTCATTAATAGTGATCATATCATCAGAACTTGACCAAATTAATATGACACCATCCCTAAGACACCCCCTTTCGGATAAAAAAAGAACCATCGAAATCGGTTCATAAACAAAGAGGTTAGGTCTAAACAAACCTAATAAAAAAGGTCTAATACCTATGGAAAAAATCGAAAAAAAATGGGACCAATCGGAAGCTAGACTGGACCCAATACAAAAAAAATTTTCAAAATCGGTTGACAATTGGCGGAGATATGAGGTAACATAGGCACAAAAAAAAAAAAAAAAAAAAAAATTCAGTCGAATAGAGAACCTCCTCCTTTTTTGAAGTCGGTTAAAAATAGATTGTTTTTTTAAATCTTTGTTACAGTATTAAATTCTTCTTCAACGATAATGTGGTTAGAACTATTGAGAATGAATGACACTCAAAACTCTGACAAACAGGGCCGCCAACACATGTTTAGTTTGCTAGTTTAGTTCTTTTATTGTTTGGCAAGCTATGTTGGCTAACCTGAATATTTTTTAGTTTTTCCAAAATTTTCCAATTTTTCAGGCAATTTTTCCAATTTTTTTTTTACGTATTAATGTGAATTGGACTATTACGAACATTTGTAAAAAAATTTGCCAAATCGGTCGAGAAATTTGAGAGATCTGCGCTTACAAAGAAACAGAAATTCATTTTTATTATATAGAATAAGAGATGGGCCAGGAGTATGGTAAAGTCATGTGGATGGCCAGATCAGATTAATTACGTAATTTATGTTTTGAAATTAAACTTAGTGTAAGCTGCCATACAATAAATAATTAAATAAAGATAGGACAACCTCAATGATTTTTTCTTATGAGTAGAACCAATTATTATACATTCTTCTGACTTTATTTATCACAATCAATATCTCGCTACTTGTTATTTTTCTTTGGCATCTTTTACAGCTTCTATATGTGTAATTGCAGGAAGGGAGGGAGGTCATTTCGAGGTACTCGGGGGGGCTGGATGAAGAGTCCCCCATGGCCCATTGGCGTCTTGGTGAGTGACCAAAGCGGCTTCAAAGAGGAGCCGAGGCGCCAGGTCCCCTCTCTGCTCACGATGATTCACAGCTTTTGGCATCTTGGCTCTCTCTCTCTCACCCCCAGGGGTGGGTGTCCATTCCGTTTCTATTTATTTTTTATTGCCGAATGAGATTTCAAGGGCTAAGCCCCCGGGTCGCTCGCTCTTTCTGCCAGGTATTTGGGCTTTGGGGGCCCCAGGGATGACTTTTCACCCCCCCCCCTTCATATACACCTCTCACTCACACTCACACACATATATATATCTGTTGCTTTTCGTTCGTATCTGACCCTTAGCTATGGAACTTTTTTTCAAAAAGATAAAAAAAGCAAGCCCCCTCGGGATCATTTCACGGGAATCCATCCAACTCACCTTCTTTGGTTAATTGCTCAGTTGATCTTGATGTTGAACTATTTCTAAAAAAAAAAAAAAGAAAAGAAAAGAAATTTGGAAAAAACGATTTAGCACACAAGTTGTTGCCATTTCAAAAAAAACAACCCCCGTAACGACAACCTACAATTAGAGACAATCCAGTTAAAAGTGACCCAGACGGACGTTTAAGGCCCTTTTGGAATTCACAGTAGACATTAGAGAAGCTTTACAATAATACATTATAAATTAGAACATTAAGAGAAAACATATATAGGTATATTTGAAGGGTAAAACTGAGAAATCATCCCCGTGACGTCACATTCAAACATAGACCGCCAAGTTCGTTGTCATTAGAATTCCCCATTCTGCCTACCACTTCCTCTACTACATAAAACATATAAGTAGTTGAAAAGATTTTTTTGTAGAGTGTAGCAGAGTTGTTGATTCATAAAGAGAAATCAATGAGGTTGTCCTTTGTTTGAGACAAATAGTAAACATATATGGATATCTATAAATCTAAGACATTTATCAAAAAAGTAGTCCAAGTAAAAGCTAAAGTTTACAAAATTTACTAGAGAATGAGACAGGAATCAAGTTTTTAGGATGAGTGGTTATTATTTTAAGAAAGAAAAACCTCGATTTTTGTAAAAATGGATCATGTTCTGTCATGGAAAATGCTGAATATCTAGAAATCTAAGAATTTTAACAAAAAAAGTGATCAAGTAAAAGTTAAAGTTTACAAAATTTACTAGAGAATGAGACAGGAATCAAGTTTTTAGGATGAGTGGTTATTATTTTATGAAAGAAAAACCTCGATTTTTGTAAAAATGGATCATGTTCTGTCATGGAAAAGGCTGAATATCTAGAAATCTAAGAATTTTAACAAAAAAATTGGTCAAGTAAAAGTTCAAGTTAACAAAATTTCCTAGAGAATGAGATAGGAATCAAGTTTCTTGGATGAGTGGTTTTCATTTTATTAAAGAAAAACTGTGATATTTTTTAAAAAATTGCAGTTTTTCAAAACTTCAACCTAATTACGGCACGAGTTACCATTATCTAATTAAGATGAAACTTTGAAATTGTTATCATTTTACGCGGAATTTTTAACGATTTAATTTATCTAATAGATATCTTTTTGATTTGATAAACCGTTTTAGAGTTATTCAAGAAAAACTGAAAAAAAAAATTTGCTCATTTTGAGACGCAGCGCAAATTCCACAATTCAAATTTGGGTGAAAACTTAGGGTAGTAATATTGAGTTCACTGAGTCATATCAGATAGGTTATCGAAGATATTAAGACAATTACAAATGATGAAACATGAAAATTAGCTTAAAATTCTCAAGTATGGAAAACTTGACAAACTTTGAAAAGCTCTATTTCGGAAACAATTAAATCTATCGAGCTTATTCCAGTCACCCATTGTAGTAAATTTAATCTAGTTTAAAAATGTATAGAGTGGTCTTTGTTTAAAATGTGCTCCTTCATGGTCCAAATGAAAAAAACCCGAAAAAAGTGCAGAAATTTTGCAGTTTTTGAGATATTTAAAAGTGATCCGGGGGGAGGGGGGGGGGGGGCTGTTGAGGTTAAAAACTTAGTTAATAGAGTAAAGGGTGTGTAGTTTCACAGTGAATGAAATAAAACTCAAAGGGTTTATACAAACTCAATATTTTTTGGATTATTAGTCCATCATCAGGAGTTTACAAGTTAATACAGTATTAACTTGTAAACTCCTGATGATGGACTAATAATCCGAATATATTGAGTTTGTATAAACATCTTTGAGTTTTATTTCATTCACTGTGAAACTACACACCCTTACTCTATTAACTAACATCATGTTTCACCTAAAACCTACACCACTTTCCATAAGTAAAAAAGTCAAAAACTTAGATTTTGCAACTCAGTCACATCACATATAAGAAAAAAACGAATCCTACTACCACCATTTGTTGCAACTTATGATGTACGAGGTTACTGGACTAAATATGTAGCTCATGACAAATAAAATTTATTTAAATTATTATTTTAAATCCCACTGCCGGAGTTCAGGAGGCTTCGCATCTCGTTATATAACAGGTCTGTTACTTTAAAATGCTGGCTTTAAAAAAAAAAAAAAAAATACACAATAATTTAGACAAAATAGAAAAATATATTTTAATCAAAGTATGGGTCCTCTATCTACGCATTTTTTATATCTAGTAGGCAAATAATGGATGCCATTCCAAAAGAATTGAAAGTTGTGTGAGCAAAACCAGTCGTCGAGCCATTTTTGGACGTCTTCATAAGAATGGAAATGCTGCTCGGCAAATCACCTTCTATGCCTTCGAGTCCATACTGGTCGTTTTTCGATCAACGTATGATTCAAATTAATCATTTGTTATCGGTAGCTATCCATATTAACTGTTTCGCCATGTTTCAGGAGCAATTCGGTGTCTTCAAACTGTTTCGGTCGATTTTCACGTTTTTTGTCACCGACATTGAAATCACCGCTTCTGAATCGTAAACCACCATTCGCAAGTGACAACAGATAGAGTATCTGCACCGTATGCTTCCACAAGTATTCGATGTGCTTCCGCTGCTTTTTTCTTCTGATTGAATAAGAAAATCAGCACTGCTCTTTGTTTGCCTCAAAACTCGACATGTTTACCACTGAAAAAGTATGCTACTAATTCTTAAACGTTTAAACAAATATGACGTTTTGAAGCTTGCTGCCATAGCTACAAAACGCCATATTGGTTATGGCGACAGAATCTATAGGCTTTGTGGGGCATCTATTGGAAATAAACCCGCATTTTAAAGTTACAGACCTGGTATAATAAGTGGTTCCTATAATGATAACTTTGCTTCTTATATAATAAAATATATTAAGGTAAGTTCGGCTAAGTGCGCGCGGGTTTTTCAATAGTACATTTTTGAATGAAGCTGTAGCCCTTATTATCAATTATTTGGATTTAAAATTTTAAATGTAAAGACTTTAAACATTATTCTTCATGGTTCGAGAAATAAAAATATGAAAGTATAAATGGAATAACGATAATTAAACATTTTCGTTAGGGGTGTACCGGGCGCGCACTTCCCCGGCAAAGTGGGGTAAGTGCGAGTTCGCCTCAGATCCCCCTGATACTATTATGTTTTTACGGGTGGGGTACGTGCGTAGAATCAGCATTTCATCCTGAATTTGATGCACGGATAAGCTTAAAATGAACTTATGCAAAGGAAAGTAGCTGACCATACGCTTTGCACTATTGTTTGGCCAAACAAGGAAATTAAAAAAATAGATTTGTTTCTTTTTTTTATTGTATTCAAGCATACTTAAAAACATTAGATGGTGGATTCTAAGTATCAATCTCAGCTCAAACACGCATTTACCCCACAGACAAAAATGTCGGGGCAAGTGCGAGCCCACCTCTCAAATTAAAGCAGAAAGAATTTTAGACATAAAAAGGTTTAGACTCGCTAATTTTAAAACAATTAAGGTATAGTAAATAAAAATTTGCATAATAAACACAACTGATTGAAGAAATAATTTAGGATAAAAAATACCTACTTAACTGTTCTGATGGTCGTCAAATACTGTGTGCCACGTTGACGTCTCCTGTTTTTGTTTTTAACCGACTTCAAAAAAGGAGGAGGTTCTCTATTCGACTGAATTTTTTTTTTTTTTTTTGCCTATGTTACCTCATATCTCCGCCAATTGTCAACCGATTTTGAAAAAAATTTCGCATTGGGTCCAGTCTAGCTTCCGATTGGTCCCATTTTTTTTTCGTTTTTTTTCATAGGTATTAGACCTTTTTTATTAGGTTTGTTTAGACCTAACCTCTTTGTTTATGAACCGATTTCGATGGTTCTTTTTTTATCCGAAAGGGGGTGTCTTAGGGATGGTGTCATATTAATTTGGTCAAGTTCTAATGATATGATCACTATTAATAACATCACTAAAAAGAGAAAAATAAAAATAATTTTAAGAAAAAAATAAAAACCGACTTCAAAAAATTAAATGCAACAAATAAAAATACACTAAAAGGTATAAAATAATTATTATCTTATTTAGTTACAACTAAACGACAGAACATGAAATTACTTTTTGAAGTCGGTGCCAAACATATACCTTTTATGAATCGCACTCGACGGATCTTAATTAGTACGTTTGGAGGGTATGCTCGCTTATAGGTATAGTTTGTTTGGCACCGACTTCAAAAAGTAATTTCATGTTAATATTTCGTCGTTTAGTTGTAACTAAATAAGTTAATAATTATTTTATACCTTTTAGTGTATTTTATTTGTCGCATTTAATTTTTTGAAGTCGGTTTTTATTTTTTTCTTAAAAATTATTTTTATCTAGCTCAGACATACCAATCAATTACATAGCTGCCACAATAAGAAAATTTCCTACGAATTCAAAAGTTTAGCTCCAAGTTTAAAATAATACTTAGAGTCCTGGAGCTCAAACTCGCACTTACCCCGTGCGCGCACTTGGCCGAACTTACCTTATATTCTAATTTTCATGTTTAATTATGTAATCTCTCTTTTCAATGATTATTATTATATTTTATAATCATAATTTGTTTCTGTTATTATCTCGGATGAATGCAATCCAGTTCGTAAATACTGAATTTAAGACTTTCTCTCTCTCTGTTTAACCAACCCTTCACGTTATGACTTGAATCAACAAACGTTCTTTCTTCACCATCTTCCCTTGATCTAAATGCTAATCGGATTATCATCGGAGGTAAACCCTTAAGAGCCTCGATTCGTTTTTTCTGCCCTTCTGGCTGCCCCTGTTAACCCTTCCAAAAGGATTATCCTTTTGCTTAAGTAAAAAGATGTTCACGATTTCGGGGATAATGGATCTTTGCAAGATTTTTTTATATATAGGTATATCATATATAATTGATAAATCTTTTCTTAGGAATAAATAATCTGATAATCCGATATAATAATTATAAGAATTTCATTTTGTTTGCACTTAGATTAGATTTATTTTCTAATATATATATATATGTATATCACTTTGTCTCCTAATCCATCAATCGACTCAAGTACAGCTTATCTTTAGACTTGATTAAGATTAATATATAAAGCTATGAAAATATGTATATAGTATATATATATATCAAATATTATCAATAAAATCTTAATTTATTACAAATAATATAAAATTATATTCAGTCGACTCTCGATAATTCGAAATCCAAGGGACTACAAGAAAAATTCGAATTATTAAGAGTTTTTATTATATTTTTGAAAATATGTATGAGCTTACATAAATTTTATATATAGCCTCAAGTAAAAAATTAAAAATAATAAAAAATGACAAAAAAGAACAATTTTTTTTTTGGCTTTTCGGCCTTTCTAACCATAAGCCAATTTACGATACTAAATATTTTTAAAATGTTGTCTCTACCCCGGGGGTCAGATTTTAGGCGAATGCCTCGAGTCGGATTCGAACCCGGGTCCACTTGGTTAGAGAACAAAAAATTATGTATGGAATAACATTGCAATAGAAAGGGGGTAAACATTATGGGGGAAATGAGGAGTAAACATTGCTAGGAAAAATTCGAATTATAAAGAGGGAAAGTGGCCTATTTCGAATTATTTAACGTTCTCCCCCCCCCCCCTCTTGTTACGAAAATAATTTCAGGTTATTGAGCGTATCAAAATACACAGCATTTTTTCAATTTACCGAAGTTAACCGCTAAAGAGTTCGAATTATCGAGAGTCGACTGTATTATATACTTATTTTAGAAGTATATGGAAATCAACGGGACAACCCAGAAACTTGTTTGTATAGATGAAAAAGTAATAACTGTAGATTTTAAGCCATATCGAACATCACGTAACCAAGCCCTGGCCCTGTAAAGTTTGGAAAACTCGGATTATTCCCTATTTTTCATTTTGGTGCACTCTAATATTATAAGTCCCAAAATATTTTATCGATAGAGGACGTTAATACGAATCCAAAACATGTTTATGACTAAAATTGAAGGAGTTATGAATTTTTTAGTTACATCATATTTGTATATTTCAAAATTTTGTACATTTTCTATATATCATTTTACTAAAATTCCAATATTTCTTACGATACTCTTCAATCGTTAATAATTAGAACTCCGTCAATTTTAGTCCGATTTCAATAAATAAACATATTTTGGATTGTTATTAACGTCTTCTTTCGATTAATTTGGCCATTTGGGAAGACCGTTTAATATTAGAGTGGACCAAAATGAAAAACCCTATTTTTTCAAACTTTAGAAGGCTAGGGCTAGGGTTAAGCGAATGGTTGATATTGCTCGAAATCTACAGTTATTAAAATGAAAGTTTTTGCCGAGAGTAGCAGAATTTTTATATATTGAAGGAGACAATAAAGAGTGTATTCTGCTGGAATTATAAATTTTATTTATTTATAATGAGACTACAGTTTCGAGGGCTTTGCCCTCTTCATCAGTCCATTACAATGGATTCACAGGAATTAATTTATGAAACTATAGTCTCGTTATAAATAAATAAAATTTATAATCAGCAGAAGACACTCTTTTAATGTCTCCTTCAACTACAGTTATTAGTTTTTCATCTATACAAACAAGTTTCCGGGTTGTCCCGTTGATTTTCGCATAATTTGAAATTTCCCATATACGCTAAAACCTAATAGATAGGGATGGAAATAAAATTCTGCCAAAATCTCGGTGTAATAAATATATGTATTCAGTCTTCCACCTAAACACATAAATATAGATACTTCGAAATGAAAATTTTAAGGCTAAGAAACAGCTATAACTAATCTATCTTGAGGGGTGGCCCCCCAGGAAACTAAAACTGTCTAAAAATGCAGTTTCCAATTTATTATTCGCTTTCTCAGCAAGAACGCATTTTTTTGTTGTTAACTCAATAGAAAAGGATTTGAAATATTCTTGGGCCTTTAGCATTTAGCTATTCATTCAATAGATTGTTTGTGTTGTAGAATTGCTAATATCTGTTCAAGGGAAGCCTTTCGAAGGTCAACGGCCTGATATCCCATTAAATATCCGGGCACTAATGCATAGGTATATAGGGTACTTAAAAGAATCCGAATGGGGCAGAGTCACGTGATTTATTATTATACATTACATCTGTCATTTGACGGTCTTATCTATAGATATATAAGAAATTGGAAAAAATAGTTTTCATTCAAAGTATAGGTTTTCTGTGAAATCTGATGTTTTCGAAATCCTTATTATGCCAATTAACTTAGAAAGCTAAAACTTGGCTTATACCTAATAATGTCTTTCTTCTGAGGACACTTTAAGCCAAAATATTCTTATTGTAGTGTTCTGGTTGGCGTCGAAGTGTCTATCTTTCTCTCTCTCTCTGTGATAAAGGCTTGGATAAGAAGAGAAAGTAAGCTAGGGATTATTTCTAAAAAAAATTAAATTATTTTATTTTGATTTGAAGATGGAGATATCGTTAAATTTTATATTTTTCGAAATAAAACTCTGTCTGAAATCTCGGTATAATAGGTATATTTATTCAGTCATTCGCCGATCAAATGGGACTGAGAGGTCTTGTTAGTAAAACCGAATGTTTTTTACAATTGATTCAATCGCGAATCAACTGTAGGGAATTTTTGTCAAATATTGATAGCGAGTAAACGCCAGCGGAATTGGTATAAATGAATAAAACACACGTTTAGGAGATGTAATATAATATAATATAGTTGATAAAGAGTTAAGAGCGTGTTACAATTGTGAATGTATGTGTCAGAACAAAAGAAGTCATGGAAGTAGTATAAAGATAAGACAGACAGACAGACTGACTCTTCTGCGTGCCTACGCCATCTCGCGGATTGCCGCATAAGTTCCATCAAATATTGAGTGAAAATAATATTTGAACTTATGTATTTCTAACTTGAAATAATGATCTTAAATAAATTTTTATAATTTTTCTAACTAATATAACAAAGAATAATTGCCAAATCAATGAGAATTGTTTTGACCGCGCTTAGTGGATCACATTTTTTTCTCTCTTGGTCCAGACTTAAGACTCCACAGACTCCAATAACATAATCCGCAGTAGTCTCGTGATAAATATATTTTTCAAATAAGCACTGTCAAAACAATTCTCATTGATATGGCAATTATTCTTTGTTATATTAGTTAGAAAAATTTATCTTGTTAGTATATGTATAGATTTAAATTAAATGACGAAAGTTTGTTGGAGGATTTGATATTTATTAAACTAGCCTGTACCCTGAAGAAAGATGCCATCAAGGTTCGGAAATGTCGGTGGAAGACTGAATGAATATATTTATTAAACAGAGATTTCGTCCAGAATTTTATTTCCAAAAAACTTCTCTCGAATTAAATAGTATTGGTTATTCATTTTTTTCATCACTCAAAAATCATCGTTTCGGAGGATTTTTTTCCTTCTTCATGGTTTAAAAGGGGTCATTGAGGTAAAGATACAAGATATTTCTCCTTTCTCTCTTCTAGCACATTTCCATCACTTATCAATTAAAATTTCTACCAGTCTGTCTCTCTTCGAAGAGAAAATTTCTTCAAATATATTATTAACTAAATATTTTTACTAAAGCTCCATTCAAAAATTACCAATACGTTGCATGTGCGCTAAATTAAGCTTCTGAAAAACCTGTGGGAGGTAATAAAATTTTACTATCAACAAAATACAAAAGTAGACGGTAGGTATAAAAAAGGAGCATTGCCTGATTTAGTTCATGGGGATGGGTGGAATTTTTTATCGAAACTTCGTGAATTTGGATATGTTTATCTCATTAAAAATGTATATTTTAGATGTATTCAACTTTTACTTATTTTTTTGATTTTAATCGAAAAAATCAAATGAAAATTCGCGCGAGACACGCACATATTTATTTTTTCTATTCTAAATGTTCACATATTTTAGAAAAAATATCGAAAAGATTATGATTTATTTATCATGATAGCCGAAATGTTGCACCTTGGCTAAATTTATTTTTGCTGAGTGTTTTCGGAAAGAATGCATACGGTAGTTGTTGATAAGCAGCTCTGCTGTTGAAGAATTTTGGTTGATGGTTCCAACCTCTAAGGAAATTCGATCTTTTCAATGAGATGAGATGTCTATCTATATAGATAAAACGTTTTTACCATTAACATGAGTCTTAAGCATATTTCTTCTCAATTACTTGTTAATGTCTTAAGAATTAGAATCCGAAATGTCATTAGTTGAGATTATTTAATCAGTTCATTCATTTTAAACATTTGGTTTGATGAGCTTGCTCAGGGAGCGTGAATAGATTTGGTAGGGTTAAGACTGATCGAAAAGGGAGAGTCCAGAGGGGTGGAGAGAGGGTTGGTGGAGTGGAGAGTGTGTGAAGAAAGTGAGGAGAGAGTTCAGGGGGTGAAGAGTGATCAGAGATGAGGGGGATAGGTTTAGTGTGGTGGCAAGAGATCAGAGGCAGAGGGCTGGGAATAGGATCGGTGGGGTTGAGAGTGGTCGGTGTGGAGAAGAGGGGAGGGTTCAGAAGGCAGGGCGCTAGCAAGAGGCCCGTCGAAGTCTATAATAATAGCTACTCTATTTAGACAAAAATAAACTTTTCAATAGTTTGTTTGTTTATTATATGAAATTATTAGTAGGTCGACTCTAACCTTACCTGACTGCGATAGTTCACCTCAATAAATCGAAAATTGAGAAGGAGAGCATAGCAAGTTGTGAAATAATTATCACTATTTCATTTAACGATATCTTGATTTCATTTAAATGGTGATAGTGTCATAGGAAAGAGTCTTGGAATGAAGTTATCATATACTCGAGGTGGAGACAATCTTTTGCATAGAAAGATAGGCTTAATATAAATCAATAATTCCCCTAAAGCATGCTTTACACGTAGCACGCGTTTTGCCGACTCCCAACACTAATTTCGCGGTCAAATTAGTAAAGTGCCGAACCACTTCATTCGCCAATTCATATATCCCCATGCTTCAGGGAACTGGAACTCTCTCCAGCATCCATCTTTCCCAGCACTTGTGATCTTCGAACCTTCAAAACCGAGTGCATAGATACCTACGTCACACCCTCTCACTTAATCAACTTTCCCTTCTCTTCGGTAATGCAAGGGTCTTCGAGATCCATAGGACTGCATCTTTACTGGTACACCCTTCTAGCATTCGATTGCATTGAAAAAAAAAATAGTTCACCTCACTAAATCGAAAGATTGAGGAGAGCATAGCGAGTCGTGAAAAACTATCACTTTTATCTTTGACGATATCGATGAATTCGTTGAAATTGTTGTATACTGTTATAGGAAAAAGTCTTAAATAAGATATCATATAGATGAGAACGATTTTCGATATAAAAGAAGTGGATAATAATTGATTGAAAATAATAATTTTGACCTCGAAACGTTTAAAAAATAATAAAAAAGTGGTGAAATTTGAATAAATTCTATCAAGTTCAAAATAGGTTGGAAAAATGATTGGTAATTATTTTGACTCGAAACATTTTAAAAAATAATCAAAAAATAGTAAAATTTGAATAAATTCTATCAAATTCAAATAGGGGTGAAAAAATGATTGGTATAAAAGATTATTTTGTAACATTGTAAAAAACAATAAAATTTGGAGAAATAGGGGTGAAAAAATTTTGATTAAAAA
The DNA here is from genome assembly GCA_024734495.1 of Forficula auricularia. Lineage (NCBI taxonomy): Eukaryota > Metazoa > Arthropoda > Insecta > Dermaptera > Forficulidae > Forficula > Forficula auricularia. Next base: position 708,539 of record JALMQS010000216.1, read on the forward strand.
AAATATTATTTATTTTAAAAAGGGTTAATATTAGACCTATAGAATGGATAGGGGTTGATTTGTAATTAATTGAGGGTAAGAATTTGGATAACCTCTGGAATGGTCTCGATGTTGCCTCCAAGAGAGGTTAACATGAAATGACCAGGCGGGCCAACACGCTTCATTTAAATTAGATAGGGACAAGAGGAGGAGTGGAGGGGGAAACTTTTTATCCAAACATTCTCACCAAATGGTTTGAGATAGAATCATGAAACTTGGTCGAAAGATGAACTATATCAGCATCAAGTTATGTACCAAATTTGAGCTCATTAGCTATACTGGTTAATAAAACAAATCGAATTTTTTTTTACATTATTATTATCCCTAAAGTTGAAGCTAGAAAGTACAAACTCGAATTCTTATTTGTTTTGGTAATAATTTGCATTTTGGCAGTAGAACTAACTTTCTACGACCTCCCATATTTTTATATTTTCCCGATTGGGCGCCTTAACAAACGGTTATTGGCGATATTTTCATGTAAAAAAGGAACTTACTACATAAAACAGTATATTTTGCATCATTTTTTGCAAGCCGCGGCGCCCCTTTGCCGGGGCGCCCAGGGCGATTGCCTAGGTCGCCCCGCTCACGCAACGGCCCTGTTATTGATGATTGAGCGAGAAAAGAATGATAAAAATTATGTAACTTTTATATATAATCTCTAAAAGTCTTTTTACTTTTTAGACGCCTGATGAAGCCGAAATAAAATTGCCAAAACGTTGCATAAATCGATGAGAATTGTTTGATTTTCTACTTTCCCGTCCAAATACCTGGTAACATACTTAATTCACTAAATAATATGGATGCGATGGAGTTTAATAATAATGAATAATTATTATTATTATTTAATATATAAAAATAATAATAATAATACAAACTGAGTCATAAAGATCTATCACATTTTGAAGAGGTATTAAAAAATGAAAAATTTAACTAGAAAAAAACTGAATATATTTTTGAAAAGAACATAGAATAAATTTTTTTTGATGTTTTAAACATTATATCAGACTAAAAAAAGGGGAGGGGGGGGTCAAAAATGAAAATTCTAGCCCTTTCGACCAAACTCAACCAAATTGTGTATGCATATATCTTTGTAGGATCCTCAGAAGGCTAGAAATGCAAAAACTAACCACCCGAAATGGGGGAGGGTCAAAGATGAAAATTCTAGCCCTTTCGACCAAACTCAACCAAATTGTGTATACATAGTTTGGTCGAAAGAGCTAGAATTTTCATTTTTGCCCCTTCCTCTCCATTTTTGGATGGTTAGTTTTTTGCATTTCTAGCCTTCTGGTGGCCACAGAATATGTATACAAAATTTGGTTGAGTTTGGTCGAAAGGCCTAGAATTTTCATTTTTGACCCCCCCTTTTTTTTGTTTGTCTGATATATGTTTAAAACACATTTAAAAAAAATATTTCATGTTCTTTTCAAAAAAATTTTCAGTTTTTTTCTAGTTAAATTTTTTCTATTTTTGTGGAGACTATGCCCCACCCTGTATAATTATATATATTGAAATTAGACAATAGCAAAAATTATGCTTTAAAATAATTTTTCTCTACGTTTTAAGTCAGATTTCTAAACACAAGCGCATTTTCAAATTTTAGAATACATCCAATTATTATTATTATCCGATTTTAACGCACACTCTCAGAATTGAGAACGGAAATATTGACCTAGCCTGATCAACTCCAGACAAAATAGACATTTAAGATTACAATAATTCGCATAGAGCTGAAAATTGGCACAGGTCTTAAATATACAATTACAAATGAAATATCAAAAATCCCCACTCATAGTCTAAATGTCAAAAATATCGGTTTTTCGCATTTTCCTCGTAAACGAAAACTGTTATCGTAAAAATAGGCTAGACAAAAGTTGTAGATCATGCAATTCTCTACAAAAATTGTTTTAATACTTTTTTATCCGAATCACCATTCCTGAGATATCGCGATTCCAAAAGTAGGAGACGTCGTACTCCATAATATGCAAAAACTGCAATTTCTTTGCAAAAAATCGCAGTTTATACTTCCTAAATTGAAAACCACTCATCCTAGAAACTTGATTCTTATCTCATTCTCTAGTAAAATTCTGTTAACTTCAACGTTTACTTGGACCACTTTTTTGTTAAAGCTCTTAACTATATTTATAGGTATCTAGCATTTTCCGGACTGGATATGATCTGAATCTGCAAAAGTATAATGGAAAATGCTGGATATCTATAAATCTAAGAGTTTTATCAAAAAAGTAGTTCAAGTAAACGTTCAAGATAACAGAATTTACTAGAGAATGAAATAGAATTCAAGTTTCTAAGATGATCGGTTTTCATTTTATGAAGGAAAAACTGAGATTTTTTCAAAAAATTCCAGTTTTTCAAAGCTTCAACCTCATTGCGACACTGGTTACCATTATCCAATTAAGATGAAACGTTGTTTGAATTGTAGAAAATTTAATCTAGTTTCCCGCAATTAATGTAAGCTGAAGCACTTTTTGGATCCTCTATATGGGCTATACCTCATAGGTGGTGCGGAAATGTGTGCATGGAGCACGACTCCAACTTTTGGAATCCCGATATCTCAGAAATGGTGATTCGGAGAAAAAAAGTATAAAAATAATTTTTGTAGAAAATTGCATGATCTACAAATTTTCTCTGAACTATTTTTACAATAACACTTACCGTTTACAAGAAAAATGTGAAAAACCGATATTTTTGAAATTTGACCTTGGATAAATTTTTTTGCAGGGGTCAAGAGGATGGGGATATTTGATATTACATTTGTAATAATGTATTTAAGACCTGTACCAATTTTCAGTTTCAGCGAATTATTCTAAGATTAGCATTTTTTTTTTGTCTATTTTGACTAGCCTATGACATGTTTTTGGGATTAAGCTCAGTCAATGTAGAAAGAGAATTCACACTGGCCCTGTGGTAGTGTGCTTTTTTTGGCTTTTCGGCCTTTCTAGCCATAAGCCATTTACGATATTATTTATTTTATTTAAATTTGTCCCTACCCCGGGGGTCAGATTTTAGCCGAAGGCCTCGAGTCGGATTCGAGCCCGGGTCCACTTGGTTAGCAGGATGACACGCTACCGCCTAGCCTATCCGACCCCCCCCCCCCGTGTGCTTTTTAATTCAGAAAATTTCGTACGATATGGCAAGTTTTGTAGTTTGTAGAAATTAGAAACTTTGCCAAATTTGAATCTATGCTCTATCTATTTTAGTAAGCGAGATTCCCATACTGAAACAAATTTTTGAATCACATTTATATTTGAGTATAATGTGACCGGATAACAATATAGCAGAGTGCGGGATTTTTCGGCCCAAAAATGATGAGACAATTATATTTATTGTAGCTTTTAAATTTTGAAGAATTATTGAATAAACTTTTTATTCTATTTCTAAACTTAAAAATATTTTTATTCTTTGATTTTTTTGAAATTTTAAAAAATAAAAATATTATTTCAATCCCACGACAAATTTTCTTTTTCTATAGTTTCACATATATTTAAGAACGTGAAAGAGAGAGAGAGAGAGAGATAAAGATCCCTTTTTTAGAATAGTCGAATAATAAATCAATTTATTTATTTATTTTATTTTCAAGGTAAAAGAATAATATTGACCTGACACCTACCGCATTGGCAGGTAAAGTTTCAACTTCAACGCTTAAGGTTTAGCCATTAAGGACACCAAATCGGACTGACAGACATACACATGCACTTAACAAAACCATTTTTACAACAGCCGAGTGGCTTCCAGGGGTTGAGGGTAAGTAAGTAAGCAGAGGGCCAAACAGGGATGACCAAAGGGCTAAGGGCGAGAACCACTTGCTGCCCCTAATCACTTGATTTCGCTACATTCCACAAAATAAGAAAAAATAACAGGTGGGGGAGGGGGGTCATTGCTAAACTCCCATCTATGTTTCATATAAAAGTACCTGGAACACCGAGCGATGCTCGGTAATGCATGTGTTTGTTTTTTATTTAATCAACCACTTGTTTTATTTTGATTCAACCTCCTGTTAATAATTAGTTTCATTAAAAAACTTATCAAAATATTTTTTTCCCAAAAGTGAGACTTGGTATTAAATCGATTCTTCCATGTCTTCAGCAATTGTTACCTATAATAATTGGAAACGTCTAAAATTCAATACCAATTCAATCAATGTAATCGGAATTAGTAGTTTTCTTTATCTTTGGGCAGCCTTTCCATCAATTAAGCATTCAATTCTACTTATTCACCTTCAATTCAAACTTCTATTTAAGTTTTTTATGACAATTTTTTGAACCAGCTATCTAATTAATTAAATTTTAAATTTTATTAAACCAATTATTTTACATGAATTAATGTATACATTGTAGATGAGATTCGACTCCGGAGATTACTTCTCCACCATCGACTTGTCCTTGATCATCTTTTTCAGTCCTTGTTTTTAATAAGGGAAAAAACTAATTAAATAAAAACCTCCTTTTCCGATAATTATTCCACTATCACATTATTCTCCCATCTCCTCTCCACCTAACTGATTAAATTTTTTTATAAATTTTATTAAACCAATTATTTTACATTAATTAATGCATACATTGTATTTTTGCTTCGATTCCGGAGATTACTTCTCCACCATCGAGTGTCCTTATTCATCTTTAGTCTCTGCTTTTAATAAGAGGAAAAATCTAATTAGGATAAAAAAAAACTCTTTTCCGATAATTATTTCAACTCCATTATTCCCCAATCAAGTCGATTGGCTTCACCACCCATCCATCCATCCTCAATTTCAATCTAATTAAATTGCGTAATTTTAATGTTTAATACATAAATTTATTATTAAACCAATTATTTTACATTAATTAATGTATACATTGTATTTTTGCTTCGATTCCGGAGACCACCTCTCCACCATCGAGTGTCCCCATTCATCTTTAGTCCTTGTTTTTAATAAGAGGAAAAATCTAATTAGATAAAAAAACCTCTTTTCCGATAATTATTTCAATTCCATTATTCCCCAATCAAGTCGATTGGTTTATTCCTCCCTCATCCACACATTCTTTTAATATTTAACAATATTTGTAATAATTTGTTAGTGGGATTTAAAATTTTAAAACCCAACCAACTATTAAATAGAAATTGTTTAATAAAATGCAAATATACATTTTTATCGAGTCAACCACCTGTGAATATATTATTTCAATTAACAAAAAACCCATCAAGAACAACTTTGACAGATCGAATTGTCAACCAAAAATCGCCTAATGCGTGAATTTCATTCAAATAGTTAGAGCCGTTTTCAAGAAACCATATATATATATATACAAGAATTGTTCATTTAATATAATAAGATAAGATATAATTAATTATTATATTTTATTATACTTCCATATACGGCCTTTGCAAAACATCGCTAATTAGAGTCTACAAAATATTTAATTATTTAATAAATTGAAAAGTTTTTATATGTCTATATGTTTTTTATTGTTTCTCTCTATGTATTCAATAAATGCTTAATTAAATCCCGTAAATTATAATTTCACAGAGTGATTTGCTCGAAATACAGAAAAGTGAGCGCCTTCTGTGCAATTTTAGAAAGTGAGAAGTTTATTGGGAGGATTTTCGGGGGCCATACACGTGACAACTAAAAAGTAGCTAAAAATATTAAAATTAATTTAAAATTTACCACGTATTGAATAATAATTGAAAATAAAAATGAAATACTAAAAATAAAAACGGTGAAGTTAATTACTTCAACAAAAGGTAATTAAAACCTCTTCTTGTGCCTAAGCAGGTCGAGAAATAAAGATTTATTTATTTATTTATTTATTTATTTAATTCTTTAGAAGTGACTAAAATATAATGCACAGGGGTGGGGGTTTACTTTTCAAGAAACTAGGGGGGGGGTACTTTTAATAAAAATGGGAGAGCTCACGAAGCTAGGGAGGGGAACTCTTGCTAATATTACTTTAGTTTGAGAATAATCTTACAATTTCCATCGTCAGGAGTTACAAAAAGTTTACAAAGTGACAAAATTACTTGTAATTTTTGAAAATGGATTAAAAATCCGAAATATATATGTATGTTGCAGTAAAAACCCATTTTTAGTAAGAACGGGTTCTTAATAGTTAAAACGCGTTTCACTGAATACTTTTGTGACAACTAGAATTTACTGATGTTGGTTGAGTTTGGTCCAAAGGTCAAGAATTTTCATTTTTGACCTTCCGCCTCAATTTGAGTGTTTATTTTAAAAATTTTTAAACGAAAATGTCAAAAATTACATCTTATTTAGAAGCAAAGTTGTAAATTGACATTTTCGATTTAAACAATTTTGAAAATAAACACCCAAAATGAGACGGGAGGCCAAAAATGAAGATTCTAGACCTTTGGACCAAACTCAACCAACATCAGTAAATTCTAGTTACCATAAAAATATTCAGTGAAACGCGTTTTAACATAGTAAGAACCCGTTATTACTAAAACGGGTTTTACTGCAACATATATATATTTATTTCTCAAAATAATATTTGTTTTAGTTATGAAATACCATCTAGTTCTTATTTCATTTTTTATTTTCACCCATTTTGACTTAACTTCTCTATATGTACCCTTCAAAATTCTACCAAACATTCCCAATTTCCTATAAGCCTTATTGAATATATAATTAATATGCATTTCCCATTTTAAATTTGCATGAATATTTATGCCTAAATATTTATAAAATTTAGATTAATTGATAATATTTTCATTAATATAATAATTTTGAGCACTAACCAGATTTCTACAACTAAATCTAACCAAATTTGACTTGGAATGTTTTAGTTCCATTGAATTGGATCAGATCATTATGTAAAGTAAACTTATCACCCATCTGCGAAAAGCCTAATAGATGATTGCATGACAGAAGGCAAATCATTTACATATATAAAAAATATATTAAAAAAACTAAAAACAGTCTTCTAAAAAGTACAAAATAATGTAGTAATTAAAAAGTGTGGGGCCCAGAAATATGTACTTTTAAATTAATTTCGACAAAGTATCTCACGCTTTTGGATTATTACATTATTTTCTACTTTTTTAGAAGCGTGTTTTTTTAGATTTTCAAAAATATAATTTATTTTTTTTACTTTTTAGTCCTAGTTATTTTTTATAGAGAAAAAGTTTGCGGAATTTAACAGAACAAAAGTCACATTGATACATACATTCATACATAAATACATACATACAGGTGGAGCTAATATAAAGCGTCTAAAAAGAAGCGGACCTAGGACACTACCTTGAATCACCCCATCAGACAGACCATTACCCACTTTTACAATTTGAGTTCCATCACTAAGGGGCCAGTTTCATAAAAAAAAATTATCCGCGGCTTACTCAACTCTGGGTTAAAAGTTACTGTGAGTTACAAACCAGGGATGTTGCGGATGCCAATTTTTTCACATCCACTGATGTGAATGCGGATGCGGATCTTTAAAGGATCACATCCACGGATGCGGAGGATGTTAAGATCTTATATAAATATAGTCTATGAATGAAGAATTAAAACAATGATAAAGTAATTATTAACATTTTTATTAATGAAAATTAGTATTAAGTATAATGCCCTATTTTTTTAACTTCACTTACTAATTTTCATAAATTATTAGTAAGTGAAGTTAAAAATAGGAGCGTTATACTTAATAAAGAGTAATATTCCCGCCTTTTCTGATTCAAGGCGGTTACGCAGAGGTTCGTAAATTAAACCCGCGCTACTAAATAATTGTTTGCTAAGAATTCATTTATCCCTATGACATCTAGAGACTGGAATTCTCTTCCCCCGACCGTCTTTCCAGCAACTTATAACCTTCAATCTTTCAAGGCCAGCATCCACAGATACCTTCGACTGCTACCCAATCCCTAAATCTCCCCTGCTCTTCGCGTTACCAAAGGGTCCCAACCACGGACTACAGAGGTTGTACCTTCTTGGTGCAACTTTTCCTTCTTGTATCAATATCAGTATAAAAAAAAAGAACACTGTCTGGTGGAGGTGGATAAAAATCTTCGTGTTATCGATGATAATATCTTAAATTCCTCTCGATGAACACTCCACCATTTCAAGAGGATTTTCATCCACATTGACTCTTTTAGTGCGGTAAGAAAGTAATTCCTTTTTGAGTACAGCTTCAGTGCTACCATTTTCTGGTATTTCTTGACTCTCATCTTCACTTGACGAATCTAACATCATAGCAAGGTCGTTTTTTAAGCATGGCTTTCTGACGAAACTTGATGTCCCTGGTCCTAGTTGTTCCATATCCTTTTCCGTGGAATCAGTCATTCTCATTCTTTTAGCCCCTTCGGAATTGGCATTAAGAGAACCGAAAACCCGCCCAATTTCTTTCTTGTCGCAACTTGTATTACATTCGCATCCGCATGAACATCCGCATTGATTATTGCGGATGCGGATGCGGATGCAATTCAAATCTATGCGGAAGCTCCGCATTTGCGGATGCGGATGCGAATATTCGCAACATCCCTCTCCAAACAATACATGATTTTCATAAAAGAAATTAGGGGTCGAGTTAGCTAACCCGGAGTTAAGGAGTAGAAAAATAGGGTTGGCAACGGCGGACGCACACCTACCGCCCCCCTCGAAGGTACGCCACTGAAAGTGGGAGCTGGTAAGAAAATCTTTGGAGTGCCGGATCCAGCCCGCGGGCCGTAGTTTGGTGACCGCTGCCCTAGAGAGTAATAAATAAAAATGAGCTGTCTGGTTGTCTGGTGCTACTATTGTCTTTGAGTCCAAATGAAATGACCAGATTCATTGGAATATCCGGCCTGAAGATCCGCAAGCCTCCAAATTAACTTTTTCTTAAGAAAGTGGGGGGGCGGCGAAAGAACAAAAAATAAATTCTAAGAATAGCATCCCTCTTTTTGAGAAGGAGGGGGGTCGTTGACCCTTTGGATGGAAGGGTCTGTTGTTCTGGCCAACCATCCATCCATCCCTTGGGGCTTTCTTTAATCTCCCTCTTTTCACTTATCTTGTTGCAAGTATTTATTTGTGTCCTCCGACCCAACCAAGAACAAAAATTCCATCCATCCCGTTAACTCGGACTCTTGGCCACTCCAAATTGGAAACCCACCCACGAAAGACAGAGAGAGAGAGAGATCGTAAATCAAACAGAGAGAGAGAGAGAGTCCTTTCGAAAATCCTTTTTGCCTTTGCTTTTGTCTCCTCGATGGCTTTGCCTGTCCGTTTGCTTGTTTTTCGATTTTTCTTCTTTAATTTGGCATCAAGGGATCGATATGGACATGACGTTTAAACGTTTTAACCTTTTAAGTGGATTTCAACTTATATACATATACACGTTGATGCAAGTACCATATAACTCAAATAAACTGATGTGGCCAACCACATGACTTTACCATTCACCTGTGTCATCTCTTATATTAAATATTGAATTAAAGTAATTTATAATTATTTACGAAACACCCCCACTATTTCCTTTAATTTTGGGCAATTATTAATATCTACTTTTAATTATAAGACTATTTTATGAGGAGAATTTTCTAGTTAAGTTCACAAAAAGGAAATATTAAAACAAATGTATGTTTGTTTTAACATTTCCTTTTGTGAAACTTAACTAGAAAATTCTCCTCATAAGTTATTTATAATGTTTCACCTAGAACCGACACCTAAATCCTTAAAAAAAAAATTAATAAGACTATTTTATTAGAAATATCAGCTTTCTTCGATTTTTGTTTAAAAATATTTATAAGCCCCCCACCCTCCCCCTCCTTTTTGGTCACTATCAATTTCATATAGTGAGTCATTTTCATAAAGTTATATAATGTGCATATGCTAAATTTCGTACAAATCGATTTAAGGGTCTACAACTTATATTGATAGTTTTATTTTTTTAAACCCCCCCAATTTTGGCCCCAGGAGAAAATAATAACTGTCTTTTTTCACTATAGGTTCATTTTATAGTATACATTGAAACTCCTCAAATCCGAACCCGGGAAATCCGAAAAAGTTTTTTTTTTGGACAAATTTACAAAAAAAACCTGTTTCATCAATTTTTTCATTTATGGAAACTGTTACGTGATGGCGTTCTTTTAAGGATTTATCACTTGTTACTTGCAAAACTGTTCAATTTTGACACGATTTTATTTTCAGTCATTGAATGTTGCTTTACCAACACTTTGTTAAACTTTCACCAGTCCAGCTTTAAAGCTTTCATTTTTATTCTACAGTACAAGAACTGTGTTTTCGTTTGCTTGCCATAATTTAAAATCAAAACATTAATCAACACCTTTCAATTAATTAAAAACTTTTTCGGCTAATCCGAACAGACTACAGCCTTAATTAGTTTGGATTTGAGGGGTTTCAATGTATTTCATTTTTCTTGTTTTTCTAGTTTGAAAATTTTATAATTTTAATTTTTACTCCCTACCCTGTATGGTAAAATAAAAAATCTAAAAAAAAGATATATTGATATATAATTCTAATTCAATTTATAAAATTGGAGATATTGTAATTTTGCGACATTGCTGGAAGATGTAATCCCAATTATACAAAGTAAAAATTATCAAAAAAATCGAAAAGTACAGTTTCAAAAACAAGATTAAAATTTTCAAACTCGATAATTGCATATAAAAACACTTTAAATAATTAACAGGAATAGCAGGGAATTGGACAAAAATTAAAAACAGAGTTTTTATTGAATGGGCCAGACGTTTCGTCGATTAATTTCGACTTCCTCAGTGGCTCATTCTATCAGTCTTTGTCAAAAGACAATTCCACTACGCGACGAAACATCCTTTAATCTTTTTTATTTAAACTATAATACATTGTTGGCTTATGCCTCAATTGCTCAAGAATCTTGAACTTAATCAAAAAATTAACAACCTTTAATCAAAATTTATCACAAAAAAAAATATGTTGTTTCTACTCTTTAAACAGACAAATTCCTTGCTATTCCTGTTAATTAATGCTTATTATGGATACGAGTGATCAACTTTAAATAATTTTTTTCTAAAAAGCATGTAAAATACAAAGAAATTGAATTTGTACTATTTTTGAAGAAGTTATGAGCGAAAAACCGAAATTCGATATCTTTTAAACCGGTGATAAAAAAATTTCAAAATTTACCAGAAATAGTTTTTTGATGGGTACTAAAAAATGTCAAAAAATGAAGGAAATCAAAAATTAAAATTTTTAAAACTGTCCGATTTGGCGAGGAATGCCTCAAATATATTTTTAAACTACTGAAGCTTCGCAACCCCCAGGAGGTCGCGACCCACAGGTTGAAAAACACTGCTCTAAATTTAATATTTCAAAACCATTTTTACTTTAAGAAATATTTTCACATAAGATTATTTATCGTTCATTGTGCAAAATGTTTATAATCTTCGCCTGAATGGTGAGGGCCCCAATGGTACTTGAGTCTCGTCTTATGGTAGAGCTACTTGGCTGTCTCTATCATATTTAAATTACGTGGTTTAGACAAGTAGACAGACATTCTGGCGACTTCTCGTTCTACGTTTGTAACAAATACTAAAAATAAATCCAAAGAATTTTTAAATTCTTTGACATTAGTTGTTTACTTATTCTATGGATTGTTATTGTATTGTATTGTGTTTTTAAATCGCTAATACCTGTTCATAGCAATCCTTTCTGAGGTCAACGGACTGAATTTCTATGTTAAATTCAAAGTTTTTGCCGAGGGTAGCAGAATTTTTATATATTGAAGGAGACAATAAAAGAGTGTGTCTTCTGCTGGAATTATAAATTTTATTTATTTATTACGAGACTATAGTTTCGTGGGCTTTTCCCTCTTCATCAGTCTATTACAATGGATTCACAGGAATCAAAAAAGCCCTCGAAACTATAGTCTCGTTATAAATAAATAAAATTTATAATTCCAGCAGAAGATTACACTCTTTATTGTCTCCTTCAATAATTTCTATGATTTATCTGTTTGTTGCAAATTGAAATATTAAATTGTATATTTGTTAGAGACTATAGTTTCGAAGGTTTGACCTTCATCATCAGTCTTTTTTAACCGACTTCAAAAAAAGGAGGAGGTTCTCTATTCGACTGAATTTTTTTTTTTTTTTTTTTTTTGTGCCCATGTTACCTCATATCTCCGCCAATTGTGGACCGATTTTGAAAAAAAATTTGCATTGGGTCCAGTCTACCTTCCGATTGGTCCCATTTTTTTTCATAGGTATTAGACCTTTTTTGTTAGGTTTGTTCAGGACTAACTTCTTTGTTTATGAACCGATTTCGATGATTCTTTTTTTATTGGAAAGGGGGTATCTTAGGGATGGTGCTATATTAATTTGGTCAAGTTCTGATGATATGATCACTATTAATAACATCACTAAAAAGAGAAAAATAAAAAATTTTTTAAGAAAAAATAAAACCGACTTCAAAAAAATTAAATGCAACAAATAAAATACACTAAAAGGTATAAAATAATTATTATCTTATTTAGTTACAACTAAACGACGAAATATTAACATGAAATTACTTTTTGAAGTCGGTGCCAAACATATACCTTTTATGAATCGCACTCGACGGATCTTACTTAGTACGTTTGGTGGGTATGCTCGCTAATAGGTATAGTTTGTTTGGCACCGACTTCAAAAAGTAATTTCATGTTAATATTTCGTCGTTTAGTTGTAACTAAATAAGATAATAATTATTTTATACCTTTTAGTGTATTTTATTTGTTGCATTTATTTTTTTTGAAGTCGGTTTTATTTTTTTCTTAAAAATTTTTTATAATTAGAAATATTCTATCATTTTTTTCTCAATAGCTAATTTGATAATATCGTTTTGTTAGTAAGCTGGTCACTTTGCAAACGATATATATTTATAATATGTTTATTTGCATCAAACAGAGGAAAACTTCATTTATTTCTCTTTAAAAATCAACAACTCTTGCTACTCTCAGCCAGACAGAAAACAGTTTTCAATATTATTATTTCATTTTGAAAATAAACTCGGATATTTATGAATCAAAAATGGGCCAAATATGTTAAAAAATTCGCAGAAAAAAATATGTAAAAATGCAGTATAATATGCAATTGATTAGTTCAGTTTTTATTTAATTTGTCAATGGAATGATTAGTATTAGAGAATAGCGTGTTTCGCACATATGAGGCTTTAGAGGGGATTAACGAGTTTAATTCTTCAATAATAGAAACATCATGGAAGTATCGGAGAATGTTAGTTATACTGTGAGCCAGGAAATCGAATAAACTAAATAAAGCACTAATAAAAAAAATGATTTTTAAATAATTGTACCGCGCTAGCTTAAATTTCATCAATGATTCAAAAGTCCGCAGTCCGATAAATCATTTCATTATTTTTTGAAAAGGAAAAATGAAATTTAGCATCCGGCAGGATTCGAACCCGCGACCTCCACCTTTAGCCGAAAAATGACATCGATCTAAAAAAAGAGCTCCGGTAGGATTCATCCGTAGGTCCAGTTGATATCGCGCCCTCGTCTAAAAGGGGAGGTCGCGGGTTCGAATCCTGACGGATGCTAAATTTCATTTTTCCATTTCAAAAAATAATGAAATGATTTATTAGACTACAAACTTTGCAGGTTGAATCATTGATGTAATTTAAACTAGTGCGGTTCAATTATTTAAAAATCAAATACATACGAATTCATTTGATTAAACCAAAATTTGTAATAAATATTGATAAAGACGCTGATTGTTTATGTATAATTAATTTAATGTTGCTGTGAGGTATGTTGAACCCTTCTCAACCTTTCACGCGGACTTATATATATTTTTATAACATTAAAAAAATGCAATATTACATGCAAACATATACAAACAATGGAACTATTAAACCTTATCTATAATTAAATCATATCAAATGCCTTTATCCCTATGACCTCCAGAGACTGGAACTCGCTCCCTGCCACCATCTTTCCCGCAACTTATAACCTTCAGCTATTTAAGACCCGTATCCACAGATACCTTCGACCCCCACCCAACCCATAAAATTATTTCTTCTTCTTTTCACGATGGAGGGGCCAACCCAGGCCTTTAGGGGTTGCACCTTTTTGGTGTAACTCCTTCTCTCATCATTATCATAAAAAAAATATTATATATAAGAATTTATACATTAAACGCTTATTATTTAAAACACTGGTATGCAGTTCAATTTATCTATATTTGAATTGTACAACATTTTCAATTAATTGTAAGCCAACCAATAAAAACATATCATATGTATTTTCATGTTATTGTCATGATTTTCAATACCAGCTTTATATTAAGCAATTTGAACCGCGAAAGTTAAATAATATGATAAATATATATGAATCTATATATTTATACTATATATAAACAATTTCCCTAAGGTTAATTCTACGAATAAGAAAATTATTTTATTATTTTTGAAAAGGAAAATATAACAGAGCATCCGACGGAGCTTCGAACCCGTGTCTCTCTCCTTTACGCGAAGAGCGGCTTTTAACCAACCAGCTCCACACATCTCTCCCGCCGAATAAGCTCTTAAGTTGGAATGTCATTTTTCCATTTTTCTCTTTGACCAGCTTTATATATATAATTAAAGTTTTTGACCATCTTTTTTTTGGAAATGGTTGGTAGTTTTTTCAAAAAATCAGCTAGGGCTCAGATTAACCAAGATGTATTTTATATATTTATATATGTAGCTTTATATATTTTTTGTATGTATTTTGTTTTGGGTTTCAATGCCAACTTTGCATTTATTTTGATTGCATTGTCTACTTTTAGACTGATGATGATGGAGAGTTTCTACCGAAACCGTCTCGTGCTTTTAAAATAAAACACTTACACAAGACAATCCATCTACATTTATTCTACCAGAATAAAATTCCTTCTTGTCTTCATTTTGAACATTACACCAGGTTCAGAAGGGCTCAACATACCTCACAGCAACATTAAAATAATTATAATAAATAAATGAAGAAATAAAAATAATGTAAAAGAATTGAGGTTGATCTTGAAAAACAATTTAATATTAGGTGAGCTCGAGGTCACACCTCTATAGTCCGAAAAGATTGGGTGTCATCCACTCGTTAAAGTCACCCGTGACTGAGAAAGGCTAAAAAAAGATTTACAATAGACCTGAACCTTTGAGTGACAATCTGCGTGGGACTTTCTCTTCCCTCGAGCCCATATCTTTTGCAAATTGAAAGAATAGTAATAATACCTTGGAGAAAGATAATAAATTATACACCAATCCATATACTTTGTAAGTGAAGCTAAGCTGGCTGACCATTAGAAACACATTCTCAGAAATGGATATTTACTCGACTCTCTCTCAATGACCGAAAAATCATAAAAATAACAAAAAGATTTATTTTATTTATTCCCTGCTGACAGCTTTCTACACGTGGAGGATAAACATATGTTCTCGTCGAAATAAAAGAGCTAACATTCTTTAATTTATTCACACAAAAGGTAAAAATAAGGGGTGAGTTATTTCGTAAAGGGAAATCAATCAGATTGTCTACTGGTTGATGCATATAAACATGTAGGTATAATAATATATATAATGGGCTGCAAAAGCCTGCCTTGAGCGGGCATCTTAATGGCCACAATTTAATGATTTTCAATTGAAAAATTTGATATTCTTAACGATTTAAGGGAATTGAAATAGGCTTAGCCTAAACTATCGGGCTATCTATGGTGAAATTAGAGAATTGGTCTTTCATCTTCAGGTGCCATGCTTTTCCAGGACCATCAAGAGCTTAGTCGAGGCCCTGAGTGGTCCTTTTGTTAGGCATTAGCCAAAAGCAGTTGGATAAAGTCAGATTTATCCAAATTCGGGCTTTATTCTTAACATATAATATATAATATTGATTATTTGGTACTATGCACTATTAAATAAGAGCAAAACTATTTTTTGAATATATATAAAATAATATTGAAATAGACATAAAGTTAAGAACAATAGAATTTTAATAGAAATGTTGATTTACCTTTGAAATGCTGCGCGTGTATAAAAACCGATACGTTGCCTCATTGCTGACCAAACACCAACTAAAAATAAAAGAAATGTATAAATTAATACAAAATTAAGTGAGCTGTATTTTTAGTTTGAGGAATGGATTTAAGAATTATGAAAAAGCTTCAGCAGTGAATGAGAATAATAAGAAATGTTTAAATCATAATAAAAAATATTATTTAGAATATAAATATTGTACATATTAGAAGAAATTTTCTATTCGGAGAGAGACTAGTTATTTTTGATTAGTAGAAATTTTAATTGATAAGTGATGGAAAGGCAGCCTAAGGTTAGTGAAAAAAATTCTCTCATATAAAATAGATTTATTGGACACTCATTTTTTTCCTGAAGAAGGATAGAAAATCCTCCGAAACGTTGGTTTTTGAGTGATGAAAAAAATGAATGTCCAATAAAATCTATTTTATTTGAGAGAATTTTTTCCACTATTTTCGAGCTGCCTTTCTATCACTTATCAATTATAATAATTGAACTATTATAAATTATTATTATTAATGATAGTCTTTTCGGAATTATTGAAAAGTTTAATTACTAAGTCGAAATATTTGTCTCCTTAGATCGTTAATTATTCCACTATAAAGATTGAAATAAATAAATAATAGATTATTAATAAAATGGTTGATTTACCATTGAAATGCTGATGATCGAAATGTTGCCTCATTGCTGTACAAAAACCAACTAAAAAGAAAAGAAATGAATAAATTCCCGTTAGCCGGCTGATTTTGATAACAGAGGCGGCGACAATTCTCGAGAATTTCGATTAACGAATATTCCAAAAATTCCCAAATATTAACATTTATATTCTAAATAATAATTAATTTTCTAATTGATTCATACTAGAGGATGCCCGGGACTTCATCCCGACCGACCCCCTCCCCCAACCCCCACTTTCAAATTTTGGTGAAATTATTTAATAAATTTTTTTTGTAAATACTGAACGCAAGTCAACTTCACCTTAAAGAAATCTCTAGCGATTGGTAAAGAAGCCGATTTTATAGCATGGGAAAATGTCTAGTTTTTTGAAATATTCTAAAAATACCTTTTTGGCCTTAAATAAAACTTTTTGCGTATCTATACAAAAAAAAATGTAAAATACAATATCCTTTTTTATATTTTTTCAACAAAAATACCTATGTAAATTTGTATACATACTATATATATTGATCTAGATTAATTTGTAACAACGCTTAGAGAAATTTCTCTAAAAAAATTTCCCTCTTGACTAGAATCGAACCTACGAACTCTTGAACTAAGGTCCTCTGCTTTATCCACTAGACCAATCTGACATTAATATTTATACCATGATTTCAGTTACTAAAACTATAAATTTTTGATTTAGACTTTGTGTCGAGATAATATTGTATTCATTTGAACTCGAATGAAAATGAAAAAACACCAATTGATTTTAAATTAAAAAACATTGAATATATATTAATTAACAAGGCAAATTTGAAATATAATTGTCAGCTAGGATTTTAAACTGACAGCTCCAGTTGATTTTCATTAACCAGGCAAATTTGAAATATAATTTTAATTTGCACTCAAATTTTGAGATGAAAGACTCTAAAAGACTTTAAATTAAGAAACATTAAATATATCGATAATTATTCCTCACCCCCCCCCCCCCCGCCCCGCCACTCAAAAATTTAATATTCAATTCGCTTTTCTTTGCGCACAGAAGAAATTATTCACATCTTATTTGATTTATATTTTATATATTATTTGTTTATTTTTTAATAATTTGCACTATTATTTAATTTTTTATATTAAATGACACACAAAAAAACCTAAGCAAAAAAAAATCAAGTCTTGGCGACTCTGATTTTTACCATCTGGATTTGGGGATCCCTATCATATATTTACTCTATACACGATTTTCTTCATTGATTCTGCTTTGAATATATCATTAATAATCAAAAGTATATCATTAATAATCAAGAGTTATAACTACAGTGCCGTGGTCAAATAATTTAATACACCATTATACAAAAGCAAGTACATTTTTCTCATTTTATTTTAAACGTGGTTTTTTAAGAGGAATAGAATTTTTGGACCGAGACGCTGCCCGCCAGGGCACCAGCTCGGAGGGCCGAGCTTGAGGCGTGCCGAAGGCACGCACGAAAAGCTCGTATTTCAAATAGTTTGCAGTAATTGAAAAGGCATTTTTGTTAGTAATTTTACTGATAATAGTACTTGTGTCACATTCTGTCACATTTTGATTGAGCCCCATGTATTGTCACACTATACATTTTACATCCTCATTGCTTGCTTACAATTTTTTGTTTAGATTTATTTAACCAACATTTTCAGGTTAGAATAATAATAACCTGAAATCTAAAAAATAAATTTGAAAATTTTTAAAAAATTTTAATTTTGACTTTTGTGACATCACCATTTTTAAGATCCCCGGGCTCACCTATCATATTCTGTCACAAATTTGAGATGCCCCTCCCCCCTTACTGTGGGACGTAATTTATGGACGGCGCCTATTGTGATTTTACCAATATTATATAGTTTTTTTTTTCTATACGGAATTTATGGTAAAATTTAAGATAAAAATATAGTAAATTTACAATTTTTTAATAGTATATCATATCACATTTTTTGACAAAGAAATGAATTGATGTTTTTTTTCTGAACCCCTCCCTAAAAATTTCAACTCCGGCTCTTATATTTAGATGGTGGTATATTCACTTTCAACTTTCTGTTGTACGTTTTTAACAAAAAATTTCAAATTTCAGGTTCAGTGTGGACAACCTTGATGACGTCATAAAATTTTTCAAAAATTCCCAGATGGTCTACTTCTACCTTTTGATATAAAATGATAATCGCTAGAATAACTTTTGTAAAATCTCACTCTTTTTCTCTCCACGCTTAATATAGAGCAGTATAGTATTACTAGCCCCACTAAGGGTTGGTAAGTAAATTCTCTTCTTGCACCCCTTATCCTCCTCTCCCTCTGTTTTTGCCCCCTGATCTCCATTTCGGTTCATTTGAAGCCGTTTGAAGGGATTCCTGTTTCAATGGATTATTATTAAGCTAATCTCTCTCATGCTTTCCTCCGAGACCCTTTTATCAAGGGCAGAGTGTATGTGTGTATGTGTGTGTGCATGACCACCCCACTCTGTTCTTTCTCACCTCAAATTCAACCCCCTTAGCTCCTCTCCCTATTTTACGTCATCATCCGTCGATCTTTTGCGCTCCTTCGTTCTTATACGATATCAATATTGTTTCACTTGAGGGTGGAAATGGAATAAAACAGAAAATGAGATGGAATGCTGAATTAATACTCCAATCTATGGGAAAAATACAATAAGTGAATAAACAATTGATAAACAAACAAGAATTAAAAAACTTATCATAAAGTCGACTCTAGAAACTACGAATCACACCGGCCAACACAATTTTTGTCCTAAAGTTTTAAATATCAAATTTGTGTTCCTTTTACGTAAAAAATGAAGGGAAAAATTAATTTTTTAAAATTTTTTACCCTTTTGTAGTGGTTATAATAATAATAAACGACGAAAAAGGCCATTTTGACCTATTTTCAAGTCCCATTTGATATTAAACAGCAATATTTGAAATCAAAATATTTTGTCGACGTAATAGAAAACAGATTCCTCTTTGATTTTCAAATTACCACTTGTTTTAGCTCAATTAGAACTCGAATTATAACTAAAAAACTAAGACCTTATGTTTTTATCTATGCTTATCCTTTTAATCACGTAGTTTTAGATTTTTAGTTATAACTCGAGTTCTAATTGAGCTAAAAACAAGTGGTAATTTGAAAATCAAAGAGGAATCTGTATTCTATTACATCAACAAAATATTTTGATTTCAAATATTGCTGTTTAATATCTGATTGCACTCCAAAATAGGTCAAAATGGCTTTTTTCGTCGTTTATTATTATTATAACCACTACAAAATCAAACTTTATTTGGAATATGTATAGATATTTTTCCTTTATTTTGATGCACACTGAATAGAAAAATCAAGAAATAAATCTTAGGACAAGGAAAAAAACTTGTCGGCCAGTGTTATCAAGAAGTTTGAATTATCAAGTGGAAAGAAAAAATTCGATTAATTAAGAGTTTTTATTATATTTTTGAAAATATTTATGAACTTACATAAATTTTAATATAGAGCCTCAAGAAAAGAAGTAAAAATAATGAAAAACGACAAAAAAGAACAAAAAAATTACATACTTATGCGGAAAATGAGGAGTAAACATTGCTAGGAAAATTTAGAATTATAACGAGGGGAAGTGGCCTAGTTCGGATTATAGAAGGTTCTCTCCCCTCTTGTTACGAAAAGGATTTCGAGTTATCGAACGTATCAAAATACAAAGCAATTTTTCGATTTACCGAAGTTAACAGCTGAAGACTTCGAATTATCGAAAAATCCAAATTATTGAGTTTCGAATTATTGGCAGTCGACCGTATATGATAAAAAATTTGATTATCTATTATTATAATTAATTTGTTTTGAGCCACTGACCATTTTGGAAGCTGATTTCAAAACCCAAATAACATATCCCATACAGTAGTGTGATCAGCATACACCCCGAAAGTCAAATTCTTACTCGCCAAATCGAGTCGTTTTTAGGGGTAATCGACCCCTGAAGATGTCAAAAAATACCATAAAATCACCTCATTCATTATAACTACCAAACTGTTTACTCTACGGCAAATTCCATTATGTAATTTTTGACATTTTTGTTTAAAAAAATTTGAAAATAACTACCCGAAATGGGAGGGGAGAGTCAAAAATGAAAATTCTAGCCCTTTCGACAAAACTCAACCAAATTTTGTATACATAATCAGTGGGCCACCAAAAGGCTAGAAATATAAAAACAAACAACCCAAAATGGCGTACACAACAAAAAGGCTTCTCGCCTGTATGTGTCCGTAAATGGACAACCAATTCATACTTTCTACTAAACCTCTTTGGGCAGTGTGCACAACCAAAGGGCTTCTCTTAAATTGAAAGTTTTTGCCGAGAGTAGCAGAATTTTTATATATTGAAGGAGACAATAAAGAGTAGAGTGCTTCGCTTGGAATTATAAATTTTATTTATTTATAACGAGACTATAGTTTCGAGGGCTTTGTCCCTCTTCATCAGTCTATTACAATGTATACTCGAAACTATAGTCTCGTTATAAATAAATAAAATTTATAATTCCAGCAGAAGACAACTCTTTTATTGTCTCCTTCAAAAGGGCTTCTCGTTTGTATGTGTCCGTAAATGGACAACCAAAGTACACTTTTGTCTAAACTCTGTATATTCATATTTTTATAATGGATCGAGTTTTGACGACCCTGTATATTCATATTTTTATAATGGATCGAGTTTTGACCACCCTGTATATTCATATTTTTATAATGGATCGAGTTTTGACCACCCTGTATATTCATATTTTTATAATGGATCGAGTTTTGATCACCCTGTATATTCATATTTTATAATGTGGAGGGGAGGCTCAAAAAATGAAAATCTAGGCCCTTGTTCCAAACTTAACTTAGCTTTTTGCATTCCCCAGAATATGTATACAAAATTTGGTTGAAAGGGCTAGAATTTTCATTTTTGACCTCCCCCCTCCCCATTTTGGGTGATTATTTTCAATTTTTTTTAAACAAAAATGGTAAAAATTACATCTTCCTCAATTTCGCTTCTAATGGAATTTGCCGTAGAGTAAACAGTTTGGGAGTTATAATCAATGAGGTGATTTTACGGTATTTTTTGACATCTTCAGTTGTCGATTACCCCTAAAAACGACTCGAGTTGACTTTCGGGGTGTATGCTGATCACACTACAGCATGGGATATGCTATTTGGGTTCTGAAATCAGCTTCCAAAATGATCAGTAGCTCTCGGTATGCAAGTAATGGGAAAATTAAATAGACCATAAATTTAATAATCTAAATTTATTTATTGTTTCCACTTCCTGTTTACCTTCATCTGTAAGAATAAAATTATTATAAAATACAAGATTATCAGGTCGAAAGATTTTGATGGATGTGTTGTTGGCCGACTGAATAGACAGTAATCCATTTAATCCCTTTGTCGGCAATCTCATTATGATGTTTCGATAATTCACTTTTCCGTCTTACGTTTCGGCACAAAGCGAAACGTCTTCTTTACGTAAAAGAAGTGAGAGGTGTCCCGGGGGGGGGGTGCAGACATCACATCTGCCCTTCAGGGGTCGGATTAGCGAGCGTTTTTTCAAAATATATATCCATGCAAGAAGAAAAGCAAGAAAGGAAAGAAATCCGGTAAGCCCCTAAATGCCCTTAATACGTGAAGAGAGAGGGGAGTTTTGGAAATCGACCAGCCGGACACAATTCAGGCCAGACGGACGGACAGACAAACGAACCGACACACGGATGGATACATTTGGAAAAAGCATTTCGCCTAAAGAGGAGATTTACGACAATTTATTATTCATTAGGCCTAATAGCCGTGCAATGATATTGGGATCCGATTGCTAACCCCCACGGAACCCCTTGTTACCTTTACCAGGCGAAACTCCATCCTACCCTTACGTCTGCTCACCTTTTTTCCAACTATAAAATAAAAATGAGGAGAAATGAAATAGGGGTGAGCCTCCACTCCCCTCAATTAACAATTTTGCCCTCAATTTATTACTCATCTGGTCTGCTAAGCTAAAATCGCAGTTGAGTGTGTCACATGATAAAAAAATAAATTTTATCAATACAAATTTCAAATTTATTTTTATTTATTATCTTAGAAAGACGGACTGGTAAGCGAAATAAGTAGGTTATAATTAGAGACCGGATTCCCAAAAAATTGCATATAAGTAGGACCCAGGGGATAAATTATCTTTTTTTTAATGCAATCGAATGCAAGAAGGCGTGCACCAGTAAAGATGCAGCCCCTATGGATCTCGAAAGACCCTTGCATTACCGAAGAGAAGGGAAAGTTGATTAAGTGAGAGGGTGTAGACGTAGGTGTCTACTCGGGTTTTGAAGGTTTGAAGATTATAAGTGCTAGGAAAGATGGAGGCTGGGAGAGAGTTCCAGTTCCTTGAAGTCATGGGGATATATGAATTCGCGAATGAAGTGGTCCGGCACTTTTCTAATTTGACCGCGAAAGAGTGTTGGGAGTCGGCAAAACGCGTGCTACGTGCAAAGCATGCTTTGGGGGAATTATTGATTTTATCTCATCAGAGCACCTGCCGTGATAGTATCTATAGAAAAGGGAAAGGGCAGAGACATTTCTTCGATGAGCTAGCGAGTGGAGGGAGTCGGTGAGGGTAGAATCGTCAATTAGCCTGACGGCTCGTTTCTGAATTGCATCCAGGGTAGCAAGAGAATATTTAGAGGTTCCTCTCCATAGATGAGAGCCGTATTCGAGACAGCGGCGGATTTGGGCCTTGTAGATGGTGAGAAGATGTGGGGGCTTGTAAAATCGTTTGGACCTGAATAAGTAGCCAATCTTCCTTGCTGCAGATTTCGCCACAGAGGAGATGTGTTCATTCCAAGACAGGTCAGATGCGACAGAAACGCCCGACATGGATAGGCTTTCACACATTTTCAGGGTATTCGAATCGAAGTGAATATCTTTCCGAATCATGCATACTGTAGGTTAAATTTTATACTGCATATTTTTGCATATTTGAGTAATATTGCAAATTTGCATATTTGGAGAATATTGCATAAAAATTGCATATTTGAAGGATTTTTGTCAAATATTGCCTATTTCGCGCCAAATACAGATTTTTTAAAAGTAAATTTTCCGAGAAAGAATAAAAATAAACTGCAACGGATCGTTGCTAAACTTTATCCAAATTCATTTGAAATATTAATATGTTTGTTCCTTTATTATTAATCAGATATCACTTGCAATTTGTAGTTCATATTGACATTAATTCAAAAATAATTCTCATTTAAGAGTCGAGGAATAACCATTCTACATTGGATTTTTGACATTTCGGTTTTTATTGGTAACCATTGCTGAGGACATAGAGGAATCGACTTAAAATCAAAATAGCGATTGATCTCATCTAATACTTAGGAATAACAATTCTACATTAGGTTTGACGTTTCGATTATTATTAGTAACCATTGCTGAAGACATGGAGGAAACGACTTAAAATCAAAAATAACGATCGATTCTTATCTAATACTAGAGGAATAACCTTATTGAATTCATTTTTGATGTTTTGACTATTAATGGAAACCTCTACTGAAAATGTTAGTATAGAATCTGAGCTCCGAACAATTGCAAAAGGACTAAATTTCTTTATATGGAAACAACTCAAGCTTGAGTTGTTTACCAAAAAAGAATTTAGTCTTTTTGATTTTAAGTCGATTCTTCTACATTTTCAGGCTATAGGTTTCCATTAATAGTCAAAACATCAAAAATGGAATTCAATAAGGTTATTCCCTCTAGTATTAGATAAGAATCGATCGTTATTTCGATTTTAAGTCGATCTCTCCATGTCTTCAGCAATGGTTACCAATAATAATAATCGAAACGTCAAAAACCTAATGTAGAATTGTTATTCCTCAAGTATTAGATGAGAATCAATCGCTATTTTTGATTTTAAGTCGATTCCTCTATGTCTTCAGCAATGGTTACCAATAAAACCGAAACGTCAAAAATCCAATATAGAATGATTATTCCTCAAGTACTAGATGAGAATCAATCGCTATTTTTGGTTTAAAGTTGATTTCTCTATGTCTTCAGGAATGGTTATTAATAAAAACCGAAACGTCAAAAATCCAATATAGAATGATTATTCCTCAAGTACTAGATGAGAATCAATCGCTATTTTTGGTTTAAAGTCGATTTCTCTATGTCTTCAGCAATGGTTACTAATAAAACCGAAACGTCAAAAATCCAATATAGAATGATTATCTTCATACTAGATGAGAATCAATCGCTATTTTTGGTTTAAAGTCGATTTCTCTATGTCTTCAGCAATGGTTACTAATAAAAACCGAAACGTCAAAAATCCAATATAGAATGATTATTCCTCAAGAACTAGATAAGAATCAATCGCTATTTTTGGTTTAAAATCGATTTCTCTGTCTTCAGCAAAGGTAACGGATTAGAAAACAACGCAGTTGCTATGGTTACTCATAAAAAAATTCCTCCCAAATTTTTAGCATTTCACAGAGAGAAGCCTATCCATTCTTACTTAAGCAAGCGCTAAATGAGCTATATTAAAACTTTCAAATGAATAAATTTTAAAAGAATTTAAAAATTAAAAAAGTACCATCTTACTCTAGAGTAAAGTACTTTAAAATATAATTTTACTAAAAACTTTATTTAACCTTTTTTGTGCTCCCCAAGGTACTTAATTAGGATATTAAATTTCATCAAAATTGGTTAAGTCATTTTCAAGATATTTAGAAAAACTAAAAAAGTACTGAAATAAAGTACTAATGTTTGTTGGCCGATATGTACCAAAAACTAATCAAGCGCTTCATTTTGTTAAACTAATGGTAGGTTTTCAATTTCATTTCAATCGGTGCAACGGTGTGGAAAAAATCGTGGGCCAAAAAGCGATAACATCCATACATCCATACGCACGCACTAAATGAAAAAATCGCCCTTTACCTCTCGACGAGACCCCATGTAATTTTTGACAAAACCGTCACGTGTTAAAATTCAACCTATATGAATACTACAATGGTGACTTTAATTGAATCCATGGGTTCCGTAGTCTTACCTGAGGACCCTTTGAAGCCACGCTTGCCCCGAGAGCGATTGCTAATACTTTACCCATGCTTTGCATTGGATAAAGAACAAGAAATCAAACAGGAGGCCACTAATTTAATTTCGAAGAAACCGAAATAGGCCTCAACGACAAGAGTGAAGTGTTGGACTACGAAGGAATTACAAAGGATTTGAACGTAGCTACAAAACAACAACCCACTGATTTTTCTGTATAAATCAATTTGTAGTGACCGTAGACTTAATAACCTGAAGATAATTTAGAAAAATACTTAGAAAAATACTTAGAAAAATAAATTATTCCCAATTTGAGGTCAAAATATCAAAACGTTATATAGCTAAAAACGTAAGTTAGAAAATATCTGATACAAATATGAAATTTCATAATAATCCCTTCAGGCGTTTTGACGTGAATCGTGAGCAACTTTTCGCGGAAACCACTGAAACAGACAGACATACAGACAGACAGGAATTTTGTTGAGGGTGTTTTCGTTCCTAACTTTGCTTGAAACGTGTGCAACCAAAATTTGGTGTGATTTGGACCAATGTACAGACAAAACCTTAATTTTATATATATAGATTAAAGTAATACTTTTTTTAATTAAAGAAGTCAAAGTTGCCAGACAACAATACTCGTCTGCAGAATGTTCCATGTCCCTAAATAATTCAACTAGACACCCTTAAGAACAATTTTTTAGAATAACATCACATAGTATCTAACTTTAGAAACTCTTTTGAGACTAAATAGTAAAAGTACTCAGCTGCATAGAAAAGCTTAGTTGTTTAAACATCCGGTCAAGTGTTAGTTTGTAGTTATCTGTAATTTATGGGGCTTAACAGATTTTTATTTAAGCCTATTTTAAGTCGTACATAGTTTAGTTGTTTACACAATTCACTTTTAAACCAAGTGGACATAAATAAATCCCTCTCGTCAATTTTAGTTGTGACGAGAGCACTCAGAATAGCTTATTAAATAAGGAAACATGGGCATAGTGGTCAAGTTCTTGAAGCAAATGATACATTTCGAATAAGTTATACCTAAGCCGTTAAGAAATTGTACTTTATTAACCATCAAATAACCAATCAAACTTTTTTCAAGTTTTTAAGACAGAAATTTGTTATAATTTCCAAATGCCCCAAACAATAATTCTAGTAGAGTTATGAAGTATTATTTTTCCAACTCTAATACTAGGATGATTATTTTGGGATCAAATAAAATAATACTTCTTTTTAATTTGCAGAACGAACGTTAATAACACTGTTCGAAAAAAATTTATTTCCGTAAACCTTACAATGGATTCTAGTAGAGTTTTATACGCTGATTATCATGCAATTTCCCAATTTTTTACAACACGTCAGAATTTTGAGATATTATCGTTCAAAATGACGAAAAAGGCCATTTTGACCTATTTTAGAGTCCCATTAGATATTAAGCAGCAATATTTGAAATCAAAATATTTTTTAGGCGTAATAGAAAACAGCTTCCTCTTTGATTTTCAAATTAGAGTTTGTTTTTAGCTCAATTATAACTCGAGTTATATCTAAAAAACTAAAAGTACGTGATTTTAAAGGATAATAAACATAGATAAAAACATAACTATTTATTCTTTTAGCTATAACTCGAGTTCTAATTGAGCTACCATAAAAACATGAGGTAATTTGAAAATCAAAGAGGAAGCTGTTTTCTATTAGGTACGCCAACAAAATATTTTGATTTAAAATATTGCTGTTTAATATCTAATGGGACTCGAAAATAGGTCAAAATGCCCTTTTTTGTCATTTTGACCGATAATATCTCAAAACTCTGATGTGTTCTAAAAAATCGGAAAATTGCATGATAATCAGCGTATAAAATTCTACTGGAATCCATTATTAGGTTTACGGGATGAAATTTTTGTCGAAAAGTATTATTGTCAAAAATCAAAATGATTTTTTGGATTTTTTCACGACAGATTAGAGTTTTTGAGATGTTTTTTCGTCAAAAGCTGAAAAAGGGCATTTCGATTTAATTTTTAAGTCGCCGTTTATAAACATTTATCTAGCTATTTATACTTATTATAATCGGCTTGCGCGACGACGCCGGCGTGATTTTTTTAACTTTAAAACCCACTAATAGTTTATGACAAATAAAATTTATTAAAATTAAGTAATTTAAATATTATGTTACTTCATTCTTGTCCATAGTAAATTTATAACAGAAATAGTAGGGGATTGGATAAAATTATAATAAAAACATAGAGCTTTTTTTAAATAGGCCAGACGTTTCGATCTGAATAAAAACGACGAAAAATTTTAATTGTTAAAGAAAAAGTCGTTTCCAAGATTGTTGATTACTTATTTTAAAGAAATATTAATGATGTTTTGTCTAATGAATGGTGTAAATTTGGAATATGTGGATTGATTTAAATACCTCGGAGTAGTGGTTGATTCGAAGTTGAACTTTAAGAGTCATCATAGTGAGCTCTTGAAGAATGTAAACAGAAAAGTGCAATACTTTGGTAGAGCTTGTAATTATTTGAATATGAACACTAGAATTAAGGTGTATAGAACTATAATTAGTCCTAGTTTCTCTTACTGTCCTACAATATTATATTTTGGCACTCAGGAGAATATTGATAAGCTGCAACTCTTACAAAATAGATGCATGAGATTTATATTAAAATGTGACAGATATACATTAATAAGTAGTATGCTGGAATCCTTAGGACTTATGAATGTGAAGCAATTCTTATTTTTACAGACAATTTGTTTTGTATATAAATTATATCCTAGGCAGCTGCCAGCCTATCTGAATTTCACATTGGTAAACGAGATCCATGACCATGAGACGCGAATTAGAGACGATATATTTATTGAGAGGGTGAGGAAAGAGAGCACAAGAAATTCATTATATTTTAGAGGACATGAGGAATTTAATTCTTTACCAGCTGAAGTGAGAAATGCATCAAGTCTGATTCAATTTAAGAACCAAGTGAGGATATATCTAAAGAGGGACAGTTGAACACACTTCTATTGAGAAATATTATAACTTTAGTATTAAGATTTGTAAATATTGTAATATATATGTATTAAAAATACATTTAAATATATATAAATGAAAAATAAATAAAAAAATAGTAAAATTGTTTTTTGACAAAGAGTGATAAAATGAGCCACTGAGGAAGTCAAAATAAATTGACGAAACGTCTTGACCATTTTAAAAGCTGACGTGTTCTGATGTGGCCATCCACTTGACTTTACCATACAACCTGGCCCCTCACTTATATTTAATATTTAATAAAATTATTTATAATCATGTAGGGGGGGGTTAGTTTTTGTGTTTTTAGACTCCTGGGACCCACTGATTATGTATACAAAATTTGGTTGAGTTTGGTAAATGGCCAAGATTTTCATTTTTTGACCCTCAGCCTCCCCCTCCCCATTTCGGGCGGTTAGTTTTTGCATTTTTAGACTTCTGGGAGCCACTGATTATGTATACAAAATTTGGTTGAGTTTGCTCAAACGACCTAGATTTTTAATTATTAACCCCCTTGGACCCCCCTTAATTTTAGGTTGATATGCACCAAAATCTAATCAGCTCTTAATCTCAATGAACCAAAACTATGTGTGAAATTTGGTTTCGATATTCAGACTAGTTTTTGAGCTAGCTCGTCCACAAAATTTGGTAACGCACAGACTAACTAACTAACAGACATTTTGACAAAACAATTATTATCTCGAAAAATATAATTTTTTCGATGTTTACTTATTAAAGCTTTTTTGTGGACCAAAATGCCATGGTTTTGATCAATTTTTTTAATCGAAATAGTTTAAGCTGTTTTTGAGATATTTTGAAAAAAAGAAGGAAAAAAAACCACTTTTTTCATGCACGATTAAAATACTTGACCATACACTGTATGGTAAAGTAAAAAAGCGCTGTTTTTAATTTCATCCAATTCCCCACTATCCTGTTATTTAAATATTATTTTAAAACACACTAGGAGTCTAGAGGGCCAGCAAAAGTTGCCCACCGAGGGCGGACTTAGCAGCTGGCATTTAGATAATAATTTACAAAATTTTCAAATTTGATGCTCGCCCTAGGCGCCATTTCTGACTATTATCTCTGTTTTGGATTCAATATTCTCTGGGATTGAATAGATTGAGACAAGAAGAGTTGAGGAATGAAAGACCTTTAAGGGTTGAGGGGGTGCGAGGCCGAAAGGGTTAAGAAAACCCTTCTCAGTAGCCAAGTGAATGACCCTAGACGTTCGCATTTAACGGGACCCTCACACACACATACACACAATTAACTTTGCGGAATGGTCACCCTCGCAAGTGAAACACAAAACCACCTGTCAGTGAAATCCCCGCATTCATCCAAACCGTTCATTTATTCTCCAATCTTATCTTATACTATTAAATGAGCAAATTGTGTATATACATATAAGATCGGTTTCTTGGAAACGGCTTTAACGAATTCATTGAAAATCACAGATTTTTTTGGGTTTTATCCTCGGGTAACTTTAATTTGATCAGGTCTAAATAAATAAAAATTAAAAAAAATACTTGTTTGCCTAGAATGAAGTACTTTAAATTAATTTTACTAAAAATTATATAACCGTTTTTGGGCTCCTCTGTTTTAATATTATTTTATAATTGAAAAAAATAATAAATTCGTGATTTCCTCGAAGAGTAGGTACCTCACTTTCAAATATAAACTATTAAATTGAAAGTTTCTTTTTGCCGAGAGTATCCGAATTTTTATAAATTAAAGGAGCCAATAAAAGAGTGTTGTGTCTTTTCTGCTGGGAAAAATACGTTTTTCAATTTATTTATAACGAGATTCATAGTTTCGAGGACTTTGCCCTCTTCATCAAGTCTATTACAGGGGTCGGCAACCTACGGCTCGCGAGCCACATGCGGCTCTTTCGATGTCAAGATGCGGCTCTCCAGTTCCATGCGCAAATATTAATAATTATATTATTTTATTTTCAAAACTCATAAAAAAATATTATACTTCTTAAAAAAAAATATACTGCAAACAGGATAAGAACACTCAACAGAGAACATTGAGAATACATTATCATTTTTCGAAATAAAAGCGTTTTTTTCGAGTTATTCCTTATGAATGTAAAAATTTAGAGGTGGGCCGATTTTTTTGCTCCCAAGTGTATAATAAAAAGTAAAGTAAGAAGCCAACTAACAAATAAAAATCTAGAGGCGTGCTTGAAACTGAAAACAACAAGTTATGAGCCAGATTTAACCAAACTTTCAAAAGGCATACAAAGCCAATGCTCCCATTGATGTAACTATCTATTATTCAATAATTATAGTTATATTATTTGATTACTAATTTTATTAATCTAGAAGAGCTAGCTAAAATACTTTAATATGTTTTGTGCGAAACATTTCTATGTTTTTATATGAATAAATATTATTTCATATTTAAAATTATTTATTTTAAATCAAAAGTCAAATTTATATACCTAATCCTAATCAAATACCATAATATTGAAACAAAAATGTTAGTGGCTCTTTAAAAACTGGGAAATTTTGTAAATTGTAATTTTTGGCTCTTTCCTCTCAAAAGGTTGCCGACCCCTGGTCTATTACCATTGATTCTACAGGAATTCCCTATATTGTCTCATTTAATTTATAAAATTTTACTTAACCATACGGAGTATATGAAAAAAAGTATTTTTTTTATTTGCTTGCTTTTCGAAATATCTCAAAAACGCCTGAAACTATTTTGATAAAAAAAAAAATTGAGCGAAACCATGGCGTTTTGGTCTACGAAAAAGCTTTAATGAGTGAAAATAAAAAAATTCGAGATATTTATTATTTTGTCAAAATATTTGTCTGTTAGTATGAGTGGGTTGGCAAATTTTCTGTACCTACGCTCTAGCTCAAAAACCAGTGTGAATATCAAAACGAAATTCCACACGTAGATTCTTATATTTAGATTAAGAGCTGATTAGATATTTTCAAGACAAAAAATTAAGGGATGGGGTTTCAAAAATTAAATTTATGAAATTTTAAAACTAAAAAAAAACAAGAAAAATTCAGTTTATATAAAAGAGTAATTTTTTCGGGAGGGGGGTCAAAAAATTAGATAAATCAATATAACTCAAAGACCCTTGATTGATTTGTACAAAAATTTCCATCCCATATGTCCCCTATATCTGTATATATAAAATTAAGGTTTTGTCTGTATATTGGTCCAAATCCCGCCAATTTTCACGTATCAAGTCAAAGTTATGAACGAAAACACCCTCAACAAAATTCCTGTCTGTATGTCTGTTTATCTTGTATGATTCCGTGGGTTCCGCTAAAAGTTGCTCACGAGTCGCGTAAAAACGGAGCTAGTGACTTTATAAAAATGAATCACTATGTGAAATTAATAGTGACCCAATTGAGGGGGTTCAAAAATATAATTTAAAATAATAAAATTTCCAATCAAAAATCGAAGAAAGCTCATATTTATATTATAAGATTTTCATTTATAAAGACATATCATAAATTGCTAATGAGTCAAAAATTTAAAAACGCAGGGGGAGATGGTTATTTCGTAAATGATTTTATTAAATATTAAATAAAAGATAGGGGGGAGGTGTATGAGTGTAAGTCATGTGGATTGCCAGATCAGTTTATTTGTCTATATATAGACAAATAAAGTTATAAATAACTTTGCTAATAAAAATACGTAATTCAAAATAAAATGAAAAGATTCGATTGTATTCAATACTTCGGTTAAATAAGCTATCTATCTATACTTATTATAATCGGCTTTTGCGACGAAGCTGACGTTATGTTTTTAATTTTAAAACCCACTAATATTTGATGACAAATCAAATTTATTAAAATTAGGAAATTTAAATTATTATTTTAAGCCCCACTACGGAGTCCAGGTGTCCAGGAGACGTATAGGTTAAATAAAGAAACATGTATTTGCTATCACTTTCGGAAGGATCAATTTTCGAAGTCTTCTATATTCAGCATCCTTAATAAGTATAGTAACAACTGTAAATAAATGTGTAAGTTGATTTTTATGAAAAATTTAGTAACTCCACAGGAAGAAAGGCCCTGTTAGCCACATTGTGAATAAGTGTCTAACGCGTAGGAGGAATGGTAGAAATTCTAGAGAGATGTGAATTATTCTACATTATTGAAAATATTGGATAAAAAATACTTGGTAGGTTTCACATTAAGATATAAAAAAAAAACGAATTTATTTTTGGAGAATCTTTAATCTCGATATATATATCTCGATGTAGATATAAAAAATAAATTCGTTTTATTTTATATCTTAATGTGAAACCTACCAAGTATTTTTTATCCAATAATTTTAAAAAATGTTTCACCAAGTACCAACTCCAAATTCCTTAAAAACTACATTATTGATTTTTACTACCTGTCTAACGTTTTAAATCGCTGCCCTGTAAATTTTGATAAAAGGGACTTACACACTTATTCACAGTTGTAGTTTATAGAATCTGAATTTAGAAGAATAAATCGAGATTTGAATTCAAAAACCCTACCCTCGCTAGCTCATCGAAGAAATGTCTCTGCCCTTTCCCTTTTCTATAGATACTATCACGGCAGGTGCTCTGATGAGATAAAATCAATAATTCCCCCAAAGCATGCTTTGCGCGTAGCACGCGTTTTGCCGACTCCCAACACTCTTTCGCGGTCAAATTAGAAAAGTGCCGGACCACTTCATTCGCCAATACGTATATCCCCATGACTTCAAGGAACTGGAACTCTCTCCCAGCCCCCATCTTTCCCAGCACTTATAACCTTCAAACCTTCAAAACCCGAGTGCATAGACACCTATGTCTCCACCCTCTCACTTAATCAACTTTCCATTCTCTTCGGTAATGCAAGGGTCTTTCGAGATCCGTAGGGCCTGCTTCTTTACCCCTTCTTGCATTCGATTGCATTAAAAAATAAACTGCAACGGATCGTTGCTAAACTTTATCCAAATTCATTTGAAATATTAATATGTTTGTTCCTTTATTATTAATCAGATATCACTTGCAATTTGTAGTTCATATTGAAATTAATTCAAAAATATTTCTCATTTAAGAGTCGAGGAATAACCATTCTACATTGGATTTTTGACGTTTCGGTTTTTATTGGTAACCATTGCTGAAGACATAGAGGAATCGACTTAAAATCAAAAATAGCCATCGATTCTCATCTAATACTTGAGGAATAACAATTCTACATTAGGTTTTTGACGTTTCGATTATTATTGGTAACCATTGCTGAAGACATGGAGGAAACGACTTAAAATCAAAAATAACGATCGATTCTTATCTAATACTAGAGGAATAACCTTATTGAATTCCATTTTTGATGTTTTGACTATTAATGGAAACCTCTACTTAAAATGTAGAAGAATCGACTTAAAATCAAAAAGACTAAATTCTTTTATGGCAAACAACTCAAGCTTGAGTTGTTTACCAAAAAGAATTTAGTCTTTTTGATTTTAAGTCGATTCTTCTACATTTTCAGTAGAGGTTTCCATTAATAGTCAAAACATCAAAAATGGAATTCAATAAGGTTATTCCTCTAGTATTAGATAAGAATCGATCGTTATTTTTGATTTTAAGTCGATTCCTCCATGTCGTCAGCAATGATTACCAATAATAATCGAAACGTCAAAAACCTAATGTAGAATTGTTATTCCTCAAGTATTAGATGAGAATCAATCGCTATTTTTGATTTTAAGTCGATTCATCTATGTCTTCAGCAATGGTTACCAATAAAAACCGAAACGTCAAAAATCCAATATAGAATGATTATTCCTCAAGTACTAGATGAGAATCAATCGCTATTTTTGGTTTAAAGTTGATTTCTCTATGTCTTCAGGAATGGTTACTAATAAAAACCGAAACGTCAAAAATCCAATATAGAATGGATATTTCTCAAGTATTAGATGAGAATCAATCGCTATTTTTGGTTTAAAGTCGATTTCTCTATGTCTTCAACAATGGTTACTAATAAAAACCGAAACGTCAAAAATCCAATATAGAATGATTATTCCTCAAGAACTAGATGAGAATCAATCGCTATTTTTGGTTTAAAATCGATTTCTCTATGTCTTCAGCAATGGTTACTAATAAAAACCGAAACGTCAAAAATCCAATATAGAATGATTATTCCTCAAGTACTAGATGAGAATCAATCGCTATTTTTGGTTTAAAATCGATTTCTCTGTCTTCAGCAAAGGTAACGGATAAGAAAACAACGCAGTTGCTATGGTTACTCATAAAAATTCCTCCCAAATTTTTAGCATTTCACAGAGAGAAGCCTATCCATTCTTACTTAAGTTAGGTTAAATGAGGTATATTAAAACGATCAAATGAATAAATTTAAATTTTTTTTTAAAAGTACTATCTTACTTTAGAGTAAAGTACTTTAAAATATAATTTTACTAAAAACTTTATTTAACCTTTTTTGTGGTCCCCAAGGTACTTAATTAGGATATTAAATTTCATCAAAATTGGTTAAGTCATTTTCAAAATATTTAGAAAAAAATAAAAAAGTACCGAAATAAAGTACTAATGTTTGTGGGCCGATATGTACCAAAAACTAATCAGCGCTTCATTTTGTTAAACTAATGGTAGGTTTTCAATTTCATTTCAATCGGTGCAACGGTGTGGAAAAAATCGTGGGCCAAAAAAGCGATAACATCCATACATACATACATCCATCCATACATCCATCCATACGCACGCACTAAATGAAAAAATCGCCCTTTTTGGCCTCTCGACGAGACCCCATGTAATTTTTGACAAAACCGTCACGTGTTAAAATTCAACCTATATGAATACTACAATTTGTGACTTTAATTGAGTCCATGGGTTCCGTAGTCTTTACCTGAGGACCCTTTGAAGCCACGCTTGCCCCGAGAGCGATTGCAATACTTTACCCATGCTTTGCATTGGATAAAGTAAAAACTCGAACGAAGGCGGGTTTCGCAGCTGTTGAAAGAATATGTATTCTACAATAATAGTTTTTAAAATATCTTCAGCCCCCCCCCACATGGTTCGTTAATAATTTGATCAAGCAACTCGTATCTTCTTCCTCTTCTTGTTCATGGATGGCATCTTGTACCATAGCTCCTTGGTGCGTTCTTTCCCCGTCCGCCTTACCTTTTAACCCTTAAAACGCCACCCCCAGAAGCCACCCCCCTTTGTCCTTTGATGATCCTTTAAAGAATTCCACTTCCATCCCGAAGGAGAGCTCTCTCTCTCTCTTTCTCTCTCTCTCCATTAGTCTTTTGATGGATTGAATAAAGAAGGAGGTTCCTCGAGGGTTGCCGACTTATCTCCCTCTTTGTCTTCTCTACTCAACCAACAAGCCAAATTACTATCTAGTATCAAAAACAATAATCAATGTTCAACTAAGAAACCAACCGAGAGCAAGAATAAGACACACTTCACAAGAGGTTGTCATCTAATAGATACGAGATGAAAAAGGATTGGTTTAAATTGTATGTCAGAAGGGTTGTTTTCACCCCCTCGGGAATAGAATTCAAGCGATAAAATTCAGACCCATTGGCTACTCTGCGATATCAACCCCTTATTTCTGACATACATTATTTTATTATGTATCTCTGGTGTAATGCTCAGAACAACTGGCTAGCAACCCGGAGGTCTCGGGTTCGATTCCCAGCTATACCCAGACATTTTTTCTGTAAGTATAGAGTCTGGTAATAAAAAATAAGTGGGAGATAAATTTAACCTAATTTATCGCGCGGAGAATTTACCACTGCTCGAAGCCCCTAAAACCTTAGTAAATTGGATATTGAATTGTATCTAAGTTTCAGAGATTGGCCCGTGATCCCGGCTTCTTTTCCTTCTACTCTGTTCTTTTCACGATGGAGGGGCCAGCCCATACAGGGCTTTAGGGTATGGACCTTCTGGTGTATCTTCTCACATCAATATAATTAAAAAAAAAAAAAATATTTCACTCAAACATTGAAATCTTTAATTGTAAAAATTCGCGGTCTAGTAATTTGACGAAGTACGTATTGAATTCATAATTCATGTAATATATTTTTTTGTTATTGTGTTTATAAATGTATGGGATTTGGAGAAAAATTCATTTTCAACAATGATATTTTTATTTGCTTCGATTTTTTGAAATATCTCAAAAACTGCTGAAAGTATTTTAATTAAAAAATTGGACCAAACTTAAGGCGTTTTGGTCTATAAAAAATACCTAATGACTGAACATTAAAAATTACATTTTACGAGATTTTACTTAGGGAAAAGTGGTGTGAGTTAATAAGAAATAATAAGAAATAATTTAAAATAATACAATTTCCAACAAAGATCGAAGAAAGCTGATATTTACAATAGAAGAGTATCATATTTAAAAGGAAATTTGATTGATTGCCAATGCTGAGTCTAAAATTCAGAGGGAGGAGAGGATGAGGTTCTTTCGTAAATGATTATATAAATGATTTTATTAAGGTACCAGCCAAAAGTTAATGCTAGAGTATATAGAACAGACCTTAGACCATGAAATACTAATATATAGACACGCCCTGGTGTCGATTTGGTGAGAGCCAACATTTCCTAGAGAACGTGACGTCATCTGTAGGTAGGAACACCCAGAAATAGCATGCCCACTATAGGAATTATTATACATTGTTTTGGATTCCAATAATCTCAAATTAATATTAAATTAATATTACCAAAATATTTATGCGAGAACGTGACGTCATCTGTAGGCGATGTTGGCCTCACTTCCCTCTGTGTGGAGAGTAGCAGAGAGCGTGTCTATATATTTCATGGTCTAAGGAACAGACAATAAGGATTCATAGTTCATGAGGCCAAAACTTTTTGTTGCTTATGTACCAAATCTAGCCAATCCCGTGTTCGTTTGACAAATTTGGCATCATTGTAAGAGAATGAATATTTTTATACATGACATTAAAATGAGAGATAAAATACATTTTATATTATATCTTTTATATCAGTTCAATTTTCTGTACTAAGTCAATTGAAACATTCGATTAGAAATAATCATGGTCGAAAATGTTTTTCCTCACATTTCAGACGAAAAAAATTAGCCCTGGCCCCTCTCTTATATTTAATATTTAATAAAATTATTGATAATCATGTAGGGGGGGGGGGTAGTTTTTGGATTTTTAAGCTACTGGGGCCCATTGATTATGTACGTATACAAAATTTGGTTGAGTTTGCTAAAATGGCCTAGATTTTTTTTGCCCCCCTCCCTCCCAATTCTTGGCCCCAGAAAAAAATTATTTTCATTATATTATAAGTTTATTTTATAGTATATTTCATTTTTCTTGTTTTTTTAGTTTGAAAAGATTATAATTTTAAATTTTAACCCCCCCCCCCCTTAATTTTAGGTCGATATGCACCAAAAATCTAATCAGCTATTTGTGAAATTTGGTTTTGATATTCACACTAGTTTTTGAGCTAGCTCGTCCACAAAAATTTGGTAACGCACAGACCTCTGCACAGACTAACTAACAGACTAGTAGACATTTTGACAAAACAATTATTATTTCGAAAAAAAGAAGAAAAAAACTTTTCTTTCATGCACAATTACAATTTTTTTTTTAATGATATTGATGTTAGAAGGAGATACACCAGAAGGTGGATCCCCTAAAGGCCTGTATGGGCTGGCCCCTCCATCATGAAAAGAACAGGGTAGAAGGAAAAGAAGCCGGGATCACGAGCCAATCTCAGAAACTTAGATATAATTCAATATCCAATTTACTAAGGTTTTAGGGGCTTCGAGCAGTGGTAAATTCTCCGCGCGATAAATTCGGTTAAATTTATCTCCCACTTAAAAACAACACTTGACCATACACCCTGTATGGTAAAGTAAAAAATTATTACCCTTAAACTAAACTAAACTAATAATAATAAAAATAATAATGTTTTCAAAAATTTCTATAAAAATCGTTTTGCTATTTTTTAACAAATCTAATCAACGCCTACGTTACATCTTATGAAAATTATAATTTTGAAAAAATCGCGCTTTCCACTTTCTACTCTTTCTTTCTCTGGTTAAATAAATACGCTGTTGCCAAAATGTTTTTAGTTTTTAGTTAGAATTTTTTTTAATACAATTTTCATTATTTATTCCTTATTATCTCAGAAACGTGTGTTGTAACTCTGAATCAAAATTGTCTTAAAATATGTATTGGTTATTGTTTAATGTTGGTTTAGTTTTTTATAAAAATGGTAAGAACGGTTTCTTGATTATAATTAAATTTGTATGTAAATTTTTCGATATCCCCTATAGTGCAATGCTAAAGAGCCCGAAAAAATCGATTTTTTGAAATTAAATATTTCCGGAACTGTATTGTTCATAAATTTCGTTTTGCCACCAATCGATGCAGAAGTATTTAAATAATAATATATGTAAATTTTAGAAAAATCCTAAGAAAACACATTTGACGGAACAACTACCTTAAATCTATATAATAAAAA
Source organism: Forficula auricularia (assembly GCA_024734495.1). NCBI lineage: Eukaryota > Metazoa > Arthropoda > Insecta > Dermaptera > Forficulidae > Forficula > Forficula auricularia. The sequence goes on from JALMQS010000216.1 coordinate 747,740, forward strand.
TGAATTTCTGTTTCTTTGTAAGCGCAGATCTCTCAAATGCCTGGACCGATTTGGCTAATTTTCTTTTTATAATGTTCGTAATAGTCCAATTCAGGTTAATACGTAAAAAAAAATTAGAAAAGTTGCCCGGGAAATTGGAAAATTAAGGAAAAACTAAAAATATTCAGGTTAGCCAACATAGCTTGCCAAACAATAAAAGAACTAAACTAGCAAAAAAAAACTATCTATTTTTTTAAAGTACATTTAAAAAAAAATTTTTTTTAAATAAACGTCATGATAACTAAATTTTTGAAATGGTTATGGTTATTTAAAAAAGTATTTTTTTTCAAAAATTCCTAACTTTTGGGTTGCGTGAAAAAATTCTGAAAACCGTCTTTAATAGTGTAGAAAAAAGTTTCAGCCAAGCTTTTGATTATATAATATAGATGAAAAATATTTTATTTAAATAGATTTTTAGAAATCTTTCAACTGTAAATATTATTTTTGGTTAAGGGAACAATAATTATAAACCTAGCCAAAAATTTAGATATACCAATCGGAGCATCAAACGGACATATGTTGCTAATATAGTTTCGATACGTCCAGTGGTTTAGGCTTGAAGCTTAAGAGTTAGTCACAGAAATGCGTGGTCGGGTCAGCTATTATCTATATAAATTTTAACCATAAAAACGAGACGCTCCCCGCCAGGGGTAGGTGACGCCGGGCCGAAGGCCCGGGCGTCAGCTTGTATTAAATATAAGAGAGAGTTCGATATTTCTCCTTTTCTTGAATTGGTTCTATTTCATTCAATTTATTAATAAAAACATTTATTTGATTTTTTCAAATTAATTTGTTTAAAAAACCGTTTCGAAATCAGCATATATAGGTACATCTATCTCATATCTAATTTTCGCTTGAATTATTTTTTATCTATGATATATACCTACCTAATTAAATAGTGTCGCTAAAGATGCTTATTAAGTGATTCAATAGTAAAGATTGAATTAGACAAATAGTTGAAAATAATAGAATGGTAATAGAAATGTTGATTTACCTTAGAAATGCTGCCTTTGAGGACCGATACGTTGCTCCGAGTCTTTCCAAACATGAACTAAGAGAAAAGAAATGAATAAATTCCCGTTAGCCGGCTGATTTTGATAACAGAGTCGGCGAAAATTCTCAAGAATTTTTGATTAAACTTTATTCAAAGAAATCCCAAAATGAAAATTTATATTATTATTAATCAATATTTATCTAATTAAATCATACTAGAGGATGCCCGGGACTTCGTCCCGACCGACATCCAACCCTTTCCCTTAGTTTTTAAGGAAATTATTTATTTAAATTTATATATTTAAAAATTCTTTTTTTTGTAAATATATTAACTCAAGTCAGCTTCACCTCAAAGAAATCTCTAGCGATTAGTAAACTAGCCGATTGGGTAAAAAGTCTAATAATTTTAGATTTTTTGAAACAATGGTTCATTTCCTGCCATGGAAAATGCTTGATATCTATAAATCTAAGAGTTTTATCAAAAAAGTGGTCCGCGTAAACTTTCAAGTCAATAAAATTTCCTACAGAATTAAAGAGAACTCAAGTTTCTAGGATTAGTGAGTTTTCATTTTATGAAGGAAAAATTGCGATTTTTTGCAAAAAATTGTAGTTTTTCAAAAATTCAACCTCATTGCGGTACGGGTTATCATCCAATTAAGATGTAACTTTATCTCAATTGTAGAAAATTTAATCTAGTTTAAAAATGTATAAAGTGGTCTTTGTCGAAAACATGGTCCTTCATGGTCAAAATGGGAAAAAATCCAAAAAAGTGTCGAGTTTTTGGGATAGGTATTCAAAGTTGATCCGGTAGGCTGTTTTTGGATCCCCATAAAAAATCGAACTACTGGACCAATTTTCTATTGTTTTTATTTAATCGACGCAAAATTTTGTCCTCTTTAATCTACTCTAGGACGGCTATTTACAAAGTATGAACCGTTTTCGAGTTATAAGCGAAAAAGTCCGAAAATTTCGATGTTTTTCGACCACCAAAAACTGTCCCCCACACTTTCGAGGTGGCAAACTTAGATTTGGCATACCCACACCATACCAAACGATCCTAGTAAAAAAAAACCGACTTCAAAAAAATTAAATGCAACAAATAAAACAATAAAAATCAAATAAAATACACTAAAAAGTATAAAATAATTATCTTATTTAGTTAAAACTAAAACGACGAAATATTAACATGAAACTACTTTTCGAAGTCGGTGTCAAACAAACTATACCTATAAGCGAGTGTACCCGCCAAACGTACTAAGTAAGATCCGTCGAGTGCGATTCATAAAATGTATATGTTTGGCACCGACTTCAAAAAAGTGATTTCATGTAATATTTCGTGGTTTAGTTGTAACTAAATTAGATAATTATTTTTATACCTTTTAGTGCATTTTTATTTTATTTTTTGAGTTCTTATTATTTTATTTGTTGCATTTAATTTTTTTGAAGTCGGTTTTATTTTTTTTATAAAAATTATTTTTATTTTCTCTTTTTAGTGATGTTATTAATAGTAACTTAATAAATATAACACCTTGCATGCATCTCGTAAGAGAAAGCGTCGGGAAAATGAATCAGAAAAGGATAATAAAATTCAATTCATAAATATAGAAATTCTCTCGAAACGTTTGCGGGTTTTAAATGAATGTTTTAAGATTATTTTATAAAAGATTTTATTTATTATAATTTCGATTATTTGGTCATAAGAATTGGAGATTTACGTTATTTCGTCATTGATCATATCTTCAGAACTTGACCAAATTAATATGGTACTACCCCTAAGGTACCCTCTTTCCAATAAAAGAAGAATCATTAATATCGGTTCATAAACAAAGAAGTTATGCCTAAACAAACATATCAAAAAGGGTTCAATACTAATGAAAACAAAAACGGGACCAATCGGAAGCTAGACTGAGCACAATGCAAAAAAATCATCAAAATCGGTTCACTATTGGCGGAGATATGAGATAACATAGACACAAAAAAAATCAGTCGAATTGAGAACCTCCTCCTTTTTTGAAGTCGGTTCAAAAAATCTTTTCCCGCAATTAATGCAAGCTGAACCACTTTGTGGATCCTCTATTTACTGTTCTCTAAGTGACGTTTTAAGTATTGTCTGTTGAAACAATCGTAGAGCAATATAACTATCGAACCCGAACAGCAGGAATCATCCCTGCTTTTCTGTTTCAGCCCCTCTCCCCTTTTAATTCCCCTTTCCTCTGACCCCACTTATCGATTTGCAAGGTTGAAATTTATGTAAACTCCTCCGACGGCAACGAAATTCGGCTTTAATGGACCATCTGCAAATGTTTTTCAGTCGTTTGAAACTTTAATAGGCGCCCGCTGGTAGCAAAACATCCCCCATGACACCCCCTAAACCACCACCATCTCCAATTGATTAACATCAACCCTCGAATTTGAATTTCAATTGAGAAACGTTGTTGTCGAGATAAACGTTGAACGACATCGGCCCTTTATCTGATCCTATCTTCCTCGTCTTCTTATTCTCCATTGGAATAACTGAGTAACCCATATTTTATTCTAATCTTTATTACTCACCTAAAAGAAACATCAAAACGAGTAGCGATATCGGATTCTGACATCTCACTTATAAATCAGAGCCGTATTAGTAGAATTTATTTGATATAATAATTATTATCTTGATTATTTAATAACTAGAGTCCCGAAAAATAAATTATAGATATAGATATGGGTCATTCCACGCCAAATCGGGCGGTTTGAAAATTTTTAATTTTTTATTTCATTATTCGTGTCCATGATTAATAATTAAAGGAATCGTAGGGAGTTAGACAAGACTTTAAATTAAATTAAATACAAGTTTTGATTAAATATGCCATATATTGTTACTGTTTTATAACTTCTTCAGTGGCTCATTTATTAAACTTATTTGTCAGATAATTTTTCACTACGATGAAACAACATCCACTATCAAATTACAAATAATTATTTTGTCAAAACTAAAGAATCAAATTGAACAAAGAATTTTTTTTATTTTTAAGCTTAAAAATAAAAAAAAATTCTTTGTTCAATTTGATTCTTTTAGTTTTTTGACAAAAAACAATTAATTTGTTTAAAAGGTTTATATTTTATGTTAGTTGATGAATTGAATTGAATTGTGATAGAAAAAGAATACTGTTTGAAATGTTTTTTCTCGTAGTAAAAAATCCTGACAAATAAGTTTAATAAATGAGCCACTTAAGAAGTTGCAAAACAGCAATGAAACGTATGGCATATTTAATCAAAACTTGTATTTAATTTAATTTAAAGTCTTGTCCAACTCCCTACGATTCCTATAATAATTTAATTTTGTATTTTCTTCATTTTTTAGTACCAACCCATTGAAAAACTCTTCCTGGTAAATTTTGAATTTTTTTGATTCCCGGTTTAGAAGATATCAATTTTCTGTTTTTCACTCATAATTTTTGTTCAAAAATGGTCCAAATTATTAATTTTTTTTTTTTACATATCTACTTTTTGAAAAAAATAGAAAATAATTATTTAAAGTGTTCTTAAATTCGATTTTTGAATTTAAAAATTTTGAATTTTGTTTTTGAAATTGTATGTAGTATTCGATTTTTTTAATAATTTTTTATTTTAATCTTCTATTCATTCTATAAATTTTAAGACCAGGTTGATTGTGATCCTATGATAATTAATATTTTTATCGATTTTTTGAAAATTTCGAAAAAATTTTATTCGTTATTAACCATTATTAAAACCACTTTTTGGCATTGAGTATTTAAATTTGTTGAAAGAAAGTAATAATAATAACAAATGATTTTATTTATTTAGGCCCACTGTCATCAACCCGGTCTTAAAATTTGTAGAATGATTACAAGTTTAAAATAAAAAAATTATCAAAAAGATGATTAAAATTTTTCAAACTCAAAAATCGCTAAAAAACACTAAATAATTTTTTGTATTTTTTTCTAAAAAGTAGGTGAGTGTGTAAAAAACAAAAATTAAAAAAAAAATTAATTTGGACCATTTTTGAAAAAGTCATAACTTCGTTTTATATTTAAGTAAGTATAATATGTTTATTTGGATCGTCAAGCAGAGAACAACATCATTTATTTATCTTCTTTATCAGTATTAAAAAACTGCATCTCTTCACTTAATTTTCTAATATAAATCTTTGCTGAAAAAAAAAGATAACGAAAGCCTACAAAGTTGTAAGCAGATATTGAAAAAGTTTTCACTTTTTCACTACTTCATTACCATTATTCTATTTGTGTGATTTGTCTCTTTCCCCTTTAGCTTCCCTCATGTCAGAAGAACCACCCCTTCTAGTTTCTATTTTGTCATTTTTTTCTTTCTCTTCAATTATTTTTCTAACGGTATTTACGACACACACACATTTCGGGACATCTTTTTCGGGAAAAGGATCTATCTTTGCCTACAATAAATATCGATATAATATTTATAGTTGGAGACTAAAAACTCCAGCGCTTTACTTGAAAGAGAGAGAGGTCATAAAACCCTTCCCTTCCTCTTCACCCCTTTTAACAACCTGCCACCCTTATTACCTTCCTCATATCCTCAATATTACCTCTAAAAAAATAAATCGATTTCATTCCACGAAAGTGGAAAAACGGTTTCATTATTACGAAGACCCGATAACACTAAAAGAATACCGTGACCCAGATTAAGAAATAGCTTCTTAGGGCCAGTTTCATAAAAAAAAAAATAATCCTCGGGTTACTCAACTCCAGGTTGAAAGTGAGCCTGGAGTTCCAAACAATATGAATTTCATAAAACAAAATAGTATGGAGTTAGCTCACCCAGAGTCAAGGGTAGGAAAATAGGTTGGCAATGGCGAAATTCCCTAGATTTTAGTTATTAAAAAAAAAAAAATATATATATATGTTAAAAAATTTTTTTGTTTTGACATTCGTCTTGTATCCTTTTATTATTTAAAAACAATCAAATTTTTTTTCTATTTAATCATATAAAAATAAAGTGGTAAAAAAGTAAGTATATAGATACAACAAAACTGAGACAAATCATGTAATTTTAAAAATTTGAAATGTATTGAATAAGTGAATATTAAATTTTAGATAGAATATGGACCAATCTTCAATTAAGAGTAAAAGAACTCCCAATTTCACAATAGAAGAGGAGAAACGTCTTGTTTTTCTCGTTAATAAATATAAAGATGTGTTAGAATCTAAGCGTTCAGATTCCGATGCTAATTTAAAGAATAAAAACATATGGGATGATTTGGCATCAGAATTTAATGCTGACTCCAATCGTTTCCGATCTAATTTTATTCTACTAAATAAATATAAAGATTTAACTATTTTATTAGAAATATCTGCTTTCTTCGATTTTAGTTAGAAATTTTTTTTAATTTAATTTATTAGATATTTACTTTTAAAAAATATACCTATATAATGAATTCTTTTGTTGTATTCTAATTCCCTGTTAGCATAAATTAAAATTCTATATACATTTATATGGAAATATTTGGCTATATTTAATATTATATAAAAATAATAATAATAATAATATTATAAAAATAAATAATATAACGATTTGTTTTGAAACTCTAACCTATCAAATGTTTTTCTAATGTAAATAAACACAGGGTTATCCTCAGGATAAAGGTTAACCCATCAAGTTCGGGAGTTAAAGATAGAGGGGTTAAGTCTGCGATCACCCTATGTTTTTTTTTATGAAACATATTTCGAGAGCTAACCCCAGGGTCTTCCCTAGCATAGGGTCATCTTAGTTTTATGAAACTGGCCCTTAGTTACACTCTGATCTAATATCTATGGTAGAGCAGGCCTTATCTACCCAAATGCACCACATGCCGACCTGGATATTTCTAAAGAACCCAACATTTTGATTTTAATTTTCTGGGGCTACCTCTTAAAAATCTATTACCCTTGGGGGACCATTAGATCCCTAGATAAGTACTGGATAATCTGAGAATCTGATCAAACTTTTTTGACGTCATATCTTCATTTCCCGCAATATCCTTCAAATTTGAGATCTCCAGTTTTGCTCGTTTTTCACTCTTCAAACCCCATTAACTTAAAAAAAAATTGTATCTTTCACTACGGCAATAATTAAATAATACCTGGAGCCACCGAGCGATGCACGGTAACCCCTGACCCCCCTTCCCGAAACCACATACCTCGCCCCAACCGATGGACCCCCCCCCCCGCCCCACCCCCGGATCCCCATAACTGCACCTCACCTCCTGCACCTCCCACATTCACCCCACCCCGCACCTAGTTTTTGCATTTTTAGCTTTCTAATGTTCCATATATATATTATGTGTATATTTGTTTACTCGTACACCAATTTGCCCACATTCGTTCATATTGATAAACATTATAAAAAAAAATAGGAAAAAAAATAATAAAAAAATAATCGTATAGGATCTGAAATAAAAACATAAAATTAAATAAGATTTGTTTCCAAGTTTTTTTTTTTTTTTTTTTTTTTTGGCTTTTCGGCCTTTCTAGCCATAAGCCCAATTACGATACTAGCTATATTTTTAAAATTTGTCTCTACCCCCGGGGGTCAGATTTTAGCTGGCTGCCTCGAGTCGGATTCGAACCCGGGTCCCCTGGTTAGCTCGCTGTCACGCTACCGCCTAGCCTACCGACCCCCCCTTGTTTCCAAGTTATATAAAAAAAGCCACTTGAACCACTTTATTTGTAAACAAACCTGTTTTGTTATGATTTAGACACCTGTTAATTAAAAACAAACAAAAAATTTCCTATTTTAATATAATGTATTAATATTTGCTATAACCTATTAGTGGGTTTTAAAATTAAAAAACCAATTAAAAATAAAACATAATTGAAAAAAATGTAAACAAACTTTTTTATTGGGATTTTCATCTGTCAATAATTACTTTAATTAAGCAAAGATCAATTAAGATTAAATTTGGGGGGGGGGTCGATAGGCTAGTCGGTAGCGTGACAGCGAGCTAACCAGGAGACCCGGGTTCGAATCCGACTCGAGGCAGCCAGCCAAAATCTGACCCCCGGGGTAGAGACAAATTTTAAAAATATATCTAGTATCGTAATTAGGCTTATGGCTAGAAGGGCCGAAAAGCCAAAAAAAAAAAAAAAAAAAAAAAAAAAAAAAAGATTAAATTTGTCGAGGTCCAGACCTAGCCAGATCGCTTTCTCATCCTCAAAACTTGTTAATAGAATTTGTTTCGTCAAAATCGTTAAAAGCCGTTTTCAAAATAGAACAATGATACAAATATATAGATATATATACAAACAATTTTTGCTCCTTTAATAAGAGTAGATATTAAAAAAAAAACCTAAATAAAACCATAGAGAAGTATTTTTTCAAGCCAAATACGGAGAACCTCTATTTATATATCTTTATCGTCATTTATTCTTTGCTGGTGAAAAAATGTGATTACACCTGTGTAACTAAAGCCACCTGACACAATAATCCACTTGATAAAAGATGACACAATTTTATAGGTCCAAACTATTTTTCGGTGGCTGTAGACTAAAATATGACCACTAAAATCTTTTAAAAAATTTTAAATGTTATTTAACTTGTAAGGATTTCATTCAAGACATAAACCAAATAAGTGATTTTTTATTCAAAATTCAGGTGAATTAAATTTACCTTTGGAATTAAAAAAAAAAATCACGAATAATTTATACTGATGGACAAAAAAATGTATGCATATTTGCATATTATATTAAAAAACTACCTAACTAAACAATTGAAATTTTCTGAAATACTTACAATAGGGGTTTTCTGAAATATACATGGAAAAGGTGTAGATGTGAATTATATTCAGGGAGAATGTTCTAGGTTCTAAGTGAAATATATTTAATAAAAATCAAAATAGATTACTAGGTAGGTTTCAGAAATAAATGAAGTATTGCTTATGCATAAGCAAGAATCAATTTCATGATCATTTTCAGGATGAGCTTATATTGATCATATACTTATAGTTATCGGTCGAAATTGAGGATCCTGATGATGGTGGGCTTAATCGTCCGAAATATAATTATTTGAGTCTTGCTCTCATAAACGATATTTCTTTTAATTGTGAAACCTACCTAGTATTCTATATTGAATTTTAATTTTAGATGTAAATTAGACGTGATAGTTTGGAGGCTTACATTATGTTTTTGAATCGACCCATATATAATAATTGGATAAAGAGAATAATAAATTCCAACAGACCCATAGTCGTTTTAAATATGAAATTATGTTTATTTCTTTATTATTAATCAGATACCCCCTGGCTATTTGAAGTCAATATTGACTTGAAATCAAAAATCATCTAATACTTAAGGAATAACCATTCTAGATTGTATTTTTGAATTTTCGATTATTATTAGTACCTTACCAATGCAGAATACTCGTATATTGAAGTATCGACTTAAAGTAAAAAATAACGATCGATTCTCATTAATAAACTTATTACATTCTTTTTTTGATGTTTCGACCATTAATGGTGACCACTAGGGAAAACATGAAAGAATCGACTTAAAATCAAAAACAGGACGCAACCACCAACGCATCAAATCTATAATAGTACACTATGCAGTACGTAAGAAAATATTAAATCAGTTTTAACTATTAATCAATATCAATTGATAACAGCGTAGTGAGTTTGTTTTTTCTTCTATTTTGAATTAGTATAATAAATAAATAATAAAGGGAGTGTACTCGTATATTAATAATTCCAGATGAGATTGAAATTGTTCGAGGTCTATTGTGAAAAAGCGAGGTAAGATCTCCTTTCTCTTAAGATGGTTCCCCTTTCTCTTTAGCAAACAGCTTGAGCATTTTTCCACCTGTCTCTCGGATGGACCTGTCAAGTGGTGGGGGAGGGATTGGCTCCGCTATCCCGGGATCGATTCCCGAATAAGAGTCTTGGATGCGCGCGCGCGTCGGGGAAATGACGAAGCCGCCCGCCCGGCCGGTCGACGACGACGGCGACGGCGACGGCGGCACCGAGGACGGATGCTCGCTCGCTCAAGAGGAGCATGAGTGACCCGCCCTCGAAGCCCCGCCCCTCACCCCGTCCGCGGCCACGCCCCCATTCTCCCCCCACCGCTAATCCGACGCAGGCGCTTTAGCGACGCCCCACCCAGCGAATTAACCAAGCCTTCGGATTGGATTAACCGGGGATTAACCCCGCCGCGAGAGGTGTGGTCCACCTGAGCTGATCATCCAACGGGAAACACCCACCCACGCATTTCACTCAGCATCCAAACAGAAAGGGGGATGAAATTAAAGGGGCAGGAAAAGGGATGACGGTTCGATTGAATCAAGAAAGCTACAGCAGAAAATGCAAAAGAAGAAAGTTGTTGCCTCTTTGCCATATTAGTTCTGCTGATATTATCTTGGAATACCTCTTAACCATTAATTTTTAAGGAACTAGGTTAATTAAAATACTAGGTAGGTTTCTTTTCTTTTATGTGAAACCTACCTAGTATTTTAGTAAACTCTTATCTCTTCACCAGATGGTCCACTATACATATAATTTCATTGTTTTTATACTTTGAACTTTAATCCATCAGAGAAAAACATTGTGACCTGTTCTCAATCTTAGCAATACCAATGGCGTACCGGGGGAGGAGGGTGGTGAGATACCAGAGTCCAGGGTGCGTAGCCCCATAAAAAGCAGAATATCCGCCAAAGGCGGGCTTCGCAACTGGTATATTATAATATATTTTTTGATCCAAATTTTTAATTATTTTTTTGGAGATATTTTATATGTATATTGATATATATTGTTTTTTTTAAATATATTATTATTATTCGGCACGCCCTCGAAGCTCGGCCCCTCCGGGCTGGTGCCCTGGCGGGCAGCGTCTCGGTCCAAAATTTTTATTCCTCTTAAAAAACCACACTCCAAATGTATACCCGTAAACTACCGAAAATACATCGTCTCTTAAAAGTTTCGCCTCTTTAATTTTTGAGTGGCGAGAGGGGGGGGGAATAATTATCAATATATTTAATGTTTCTTAATTTAAAATGAATTGGAGTCTTTCATTTCAAAATTCGAGTCCAAATTACAATTATATTTCAAATTTGCCTCGTTAATTAATATATATTTAATGTTTCTTAATTTAAAATCTATTGGTGTTTTTTCATTTTCATTCGAGTTTAAATGAATACAATATTATCTCGACACAAAGTCTAAATCAAAAATATATAGTTTTACTAACAGAAATCAAGATATAAATATTAATGTTGCATTGGAGTAATGGCTAGAGCTGATGCACTTAGTTCAAGAGTTCGTCGGTTCGATTCTAGCCAAGAGGGTAAATTTTTTAAAGAAAATTCTCTCAGCGTTGTTACAAATTAATCTAGGCTCTTATATATAGTATGGAGTAATTTTTGGAGACTAACTGATAAATGAAATTGAGTGGATTTTGATGAGTCAGTCCAACATACTACATTACTATCTACATTATAATTCTGCTAAGAATGAAATACAATATATTATTGTTACTGCCAATGAAAGAGGAGACAGAGGGGAATGTCGCATTGGATTTCCTTCACTGACTTTTCAAAACCCTGAAGAAGGAGGGAATAGCCTCCGAAACGTCGGTTTATGAATAAAAAGATACTATAAATTATCTTCTTTTTTTGGACTGCCTCATCAATATCCACTCAATATTAATGTTATATTTATTTATTTTATTTTTTTTGAGATTTTTTTTATTGAGAATTTTGGACTTACCAATGTAGATATGACCCTGGAGTGTGATTTTTTATTGACCACCAGTGTCATCAGGCCAAGGCACCCCATGAAAAGCTCGCTATAAATATAAAAATGGGGTTATTAATGAATTATATATAGTATGTACATTAATGTAAAAATTAGTACACCACTGAATGTTCTAAAGCTCTAAGAATAAGCTATAAAGAATGTTCATTTTGATCTCTTGTTTTTAGATTTTTTAAAGATTACCTATATAAAAGGAATTGGATTTAAAACTGAGGATAGTCTGATGTTAGCCCGAAACAAGTATTTTTTTCAAAAATACAAGTGTTTTAATTATTCAGATTCAATAAGAGAATAGAAAATTTTCAGTATATTCAATACTTAAAATTGTTTTATGGCATAAATTTTTCGTGACAATTTTTTGTGGATAATCTCCCAAATTTATATTTTCAATGTTAATAGGTGGTGGAAAATGGAAACCCCTTCCCCGAAGCAACTTAATAGCGTCGGGGGTGAAAATTGTATGAATTGGCCAAGAGATGCCTAAATAATAGGAGATAGAAATGAGAGGGGTAGGTATGGTATAAGTAATAGGGATGTGGAAGGGAGGGATGCGAGGGTCAGCAAGGGTGGTTTCTACACACTCACCCCCCACAGACTCACCTCCCTGGGGTGAAAGACTAACTACATCAATTTAAAATTAACCTGATAACAGATTTGACCTACATATTATAGAAAATGGTGGATTGCTGGAAAGTAAAATGACTAATTCAAGCAATTCTTATATACCATATAGCAGAAGTGGCCACAACGTTATCAGACAAAAAAAAAGGGGGGGGGGGTCAAAATGAAAATCGACCAAACTCAACCAAATTTTGTATACATATTCTGTGGACCCCCAGAAGGCCAGAAATGCAAAAACTAACCACCCAAAACGGGGGGATGTTCAAAATTAAAAATTCTAGCCCTTTCAACCAAAATCAACCAAAATATTGTATACCCAGAGGGATAGAAATGCAAAAACTAACCACCCTAAATGGTCAAAAAAAATGAAAATTGTATCCCTTTCGACCAAACTATGTATACTAAATTTGGTTAGTTTTTGTATTTCTAGCCTTCTGGGGATCCACAGAATATGTATACAAAATTTGGTTGAGTTTGATCAAAAGGGCTAGAATTTTTTTTGACCCGCCCACCCTTTTTTTTGTCTGATAATGTTAAAAATACATTAAAAAAAAATTCATATAATTTTGTTTTTTTCTAGTTAAATTTTTTCATTTTTTTATATCTCTTCAAAATGTGTTAGATCAGGGGTGAGCAACCTTTTTAACCCACGGGCCAATTTAAATTTTAAAATTTTGTGGCGGGCCGCACTTACTAATAATTTACAAAGCTTTATATATATACTAATAAACATTATAATATAAAAATACAAAATTAAAAAAAAAAATATTTCATATATAAATTTTAATGCGACAAGAAAAGAACAAAAATGCAAAATTTAAAAAGTAAATATTTTATATAATTATAAGTGTATATAAATGTTAATGCAAAATAAAAACAAATAAAAGAAGAACAGAAAAACTAATTTACTTGAAAACTTTAATGAGAAATTTGGCACTGCTTTTTCGATATAAGCTGATCAATATCAGCCGGTATTGATGAAGTAGCTACACGTATGCAGCTTTCTAATCGAGCATCACTCAGTCTTGATCGGTGGTCATTTTTGATTAATTTCATGGTTGAAAATAATTGTTCGCATACATACGTACTTCCGAAAAGAGATATCATTTGCTTTGAATTTTTCGTCAAAAGCGGAAATTTCTCAGGGCTCACATAAGATTTATAAAAATTATCGATGTTTACTGAGAAAAATACATTTTTTAAATCGGTATTATTCTGTATGTTAATCACTTCCATTTGAAAGTTTTCAGGAACTGTATCCACATCGATATTAAATGGTGAAGAAAACATTTTCATGGAAACCGCTATCTTCTCAGCTTTGAACATTTGGAATCGTAATTGAAATTCGTTGATTAAAATGTCTATATATTGTTCGTATTTTTGAGAAGTAGTAACGTTTTCTTTTTCTAAATATGGAAAGTGAGACACATTATTCTGCAAAAGATGCTGTTTCCACAATTTTAATTTGCGCTCAAAGCCTTGAATTTTTTCATACAAATTGTGAATAAACTGTCCTTTGCCTTGAAGTTACACATCAAGATCACCGAGATGCTGAGTTATGTCGATAAGAAACGCAAAATCGCACATCCATTCTTTATCACCAAAATGAGGAAAGGCATATTCCTTCATATCCAAGAACAATTGTATTTCACTTTTTAAGGCGTATACTCTTTTTAGCATTGCACCTCTACTAAGCCAACGTACTTCGGTATTGAAAACCACGTCGCCATATTCAGTTTCTAAATTGTTCAGGAATACTTTAAATTCACGGTGATTTAACCCGCGCGACTTTGTAAAATTGATTAATTTAATTATTGGTACTGTAACATTTGGAAAATTCAATCTTTTCGCACACAAACTTTCCTGGTGAATTATGCAGTGGTTAACGAATATTTCTCTTCCTGTGGCCTTCTTAATGTCTTGAAATAGCCTTCCCGATACTCCTACATTCATGCTTGACATTGCTGGTGCTCCATCTGTTGATATACCAATAATCTTCTCTAATAAAATAGAAAATTTTTCCAACACCGACTTTAGTTCATCATACAGGTCTTTGCCGGTTGTAGTCCCTTGCATTGGAACCAGTGAACACAATTCTTCAGTAATATTAAATTTAGTGTCAATACCACGTAAAAATATAGCAAGTTGTGCTGTATCGCTAATGTCGCAGCTCTCATCAAGTGCCAAAGAACAGTATTCGAATTTTGCAATGCGTTCACGAAGCGTTATCTTCATGTTTTGTATCGTAATGCCTTTTTATGTTATATTCTTTTAATGAAGACACAGTCTCTGAGCATAATAAGCATACAGCTTTATCTTTAACGACAGTAAAAAAATAATCAAATTTCCACTTTTCTTGGAAAATCCTGTGTTCATCCGCAATTTTCCGTATTTTTGTTTGCTTTTTCGACATGCTATTAGGGATTAAAAATTAATTTAATTAATTTAATAAAAAAAATCTAATATGATATTAGCTTTTTGATAATAATATTGCACTCACGTCTTTCAAGAAACCCAAAAATTAGTCAGTTAACAGCTCACAAGTCTGATACTGACTGTATCTATGAACTATGACAGAAGCAAACACAAGAAAGTGCTGACGCGACGCGTTCGTATTTCATGTTTGAACAAGTCGCCGATAAATGAGTAACTCGTCTATGTATTCGCGATTCAAACTAACTCGAAAGAAGTATACTTTGACATAAATCATATGTTTTAATCCGTCAAATTACATTCGATGGTGGCGCTAGTGTCAGATTGAATCCCGAATTGTATAGTATCCGATTTATAAATTGGCGACTACTACTAACATAACATTATAATTAATTTATTGATGGGAGAAAAATTAATAAATAACAAATTATTATTATTAATAAAAAATATATTAAAAATATTTATTAACAATATAATAAATAACAAATTATTATTGTTTATAAATAATCGAGACGAATAATAAAATTCTATTTTAGAAATGCTCGGCGGGCCGCAGAAAAATATTTAAAGGGCCGCATGCGGCCCGCGGGCCGCGGGTTGCTCATCCCTGTGTTAGATCTTTATGCCACACCCTGTATAATAATTAAATTAAAAAAATAATAATACAAAAATTATTTTTGTAATG
This sequence comes from Forficula auricularia, assembly GCA_024734495.1. Classification (NCBI taxonomy): domain Eukaryota; kingdom Metazoa; phylum Arthropoda; class Insecta; order Dermaptera; family Forficulidae; genus Forficula; species Forficula auricularia. The sequence continues at coordinate 763,267 of JALMQS010000216.1, forward strand.
CTATAAGTAGAGCAAAAAATATATGTTACTTCATTTATATTTTATAAAATAAAAAATGTGTCTTTTTTTTAATAAACCATTAATTAATCTCCAAACAATGTGGCTCGCTTTGAAACAGTTTTATAAATTTGCGGCTCCTAAAGTTAAGGTTAGTGGCCACCCCTGCCATATAGTATATATTTATTTATTTATATATTAAAATTTTGACGAAAATTGGGGAGTTTTGGATTGAGAAATAATTCTCCCAGGATCTCATCTTTAGGTAGATATCTTTAATTTGATGGTTTTTATCTTAAATAAAAGTATCTGGAGCCACCGAGCAATGCTCGGTAACTTTTTGCTTAGGTTACAAGCTATATATTAATATTATTTTTAATTAAAAATTTTGATTGAAAAGGTCGAATTGGTTGTGTTACAAGGAAGATACGATACCTTTTGTGTTTAAGGTCCCGAAATAAAAAAATTCCTCATTTGGGTTCAAGGGTCAAATTTTGAAAAAAAATGAAAAAACAATTTCGAGATATTTAATCAATAAATAAGATATAAGATATAAGACCCCCAAAATAGAAATATTATTATCCGTTATTCTTATTTATTATCTAACCTATACAATAGAGACTAAAAATATATTTTGCAAGGGTTCTTCTCATCCGTAACAGATAAATTCGTATTTAAGCCCGATAAAGAGACAAACGTCGGATGATTGACAGACAGGACATATTTTCGAATCATTTGCTGTAATGGTCAAATTACGTCCTAAGTTGGAGTGGAGTGTCTCCTCTGTCAAGAGATTTGGGGGCAGATCCCTATCAGTGGTCAATCTCTGGCTCGGGAAGGGTCGGCTGGCTGCCTAAGGCCCACTTTAATGACCGCCCTTACTTACTTCTTGTACTCCTGCAGTGCAAAGTGAAAAACAAGCCTAGCGGTTCAGTGGAATTGATTTAGCTATATATGAAAATGAGGAGCAGTGGTTGGCAACTGGTGGTCCATGGATTAATTTTAATGGTCCACAAAGAAATTCAGATATTATTTAAGCACCAAATTACTATAATTATTACTGTTTTTGTGTTGTTGTTTTTTAGTTCTTTTTCTGTATCTTTTGGGGAAGGGGTTTGTTAATTCTTCTTTCAATTTAGAGATAGGAAAAGCAAGGGTTGGTTTTGAAATTAGGCTGGAATAAGGAAATCTCTGCGTTGCTAAGGTAAATATTTTGTTTATTTTTAAAATATTTTTGACGTGACAACTTCTTATAATTCGATGGAGCCGGCTGCGCGCATGAAAAAACATGACTCATGCGGCGTTACCTCGCTCTGAGGCGTTCCATTTAAGGCATGAAGTGCAAGCGAGAGCGCGGAACGAGCGACAAAAATTGAGGCGGGCTTTTTAAAAGCTACAGTTACAAAATTTTAATGATGTTTCCAAATTTTAAATTTAAGATTTATGAACAAAAATTTAATCACAGTTTATTCTTATAATAAATTATTCAAAATTATTACTTTTTTACAACAAATTACAATTAAATTTGCAAAAATAATTAAGTAACTAATTGAACAACAACTTTTATTCAGTTTACTTGCTGAAAGAAATAATGTCAATACAAAATTTATTATTATAAAATAATAAAATCAAAAATTAAATTTCAACAGTCGAGTAGAAATTTAAACAATAAATTTTATTCAAGTATTTTGTAAATTTAAAATGATTTTCTGAACGAAGAATTTTATGAAAAAATCGGTTGTCTGTAAAGTCGGTTTACTGACGATATTGAACGTGACAACGTCATAAGAAAATACTGATGGAATGGTATTTTCTTATGACGTTGTCACGTTCAACTATCGTCAGTAAACCGACTTTACAGACAACCGATTTTTTTTTTTTTTTTTTTTTTAGATAATATGGTTAAAAGGGATAGTCAATCCAGGGTTGGGACTAGAAGTATAGGTGTTGAAACCAGTGGTGGTATTTTTCTTATGAGAATGATTCAGATGTTTATATAGATTATAAGGATATAGGGAAGAATGGTATTAATTTAAATAATTCTTACAAGTTAGTTAATACAGATATTAATATGTAGGTTTGCATTCATTTGTAAGATCTGGCATTGATTTGTGGAAGTCTGTCTATTTATTACTACTTGGGATTATAGTATTCTGCCTCCTATGATTAAATCAATTATAAATTTTGTCAAGTCCTAAAGTCCTAGAGTTGTGCAAAATTTTATTTAGTTCTCACAAGCAGAGATTAGGTGAGGTAGAGAAAGGTCATACCATCCTTGTTAAGGTTTTGACCAGGTTTCCTTAACAACTTATGGCAAATGCCGGGATGGCTAATGCGTCGCTTGGTCCTGGTATCGGATTTTTGCGAGGAATTTTTAAATTACTTTTTGTCTTTTGATGGAAATCTATGGTCATGTTATTTGTTAATGAGCATACATTTCTATATTTTTTTTCTTTTTCTTTTTTTTTTACTTGTTTATTATTTGTTAAATTGCTGTAATTAATTTGTATTGATGTTTGTTAATGTATTGTACCTAGATTGTATTGATGTTTGGAGGACCTAGATACCGAGGACTTTCTAAGCAGGTCGAGGAATAAAGATTTATTTATTTATTTATCGTCAAATAGTCCAGTTAAATTGTGCCCCTCGCGGGAAAGTTTTGGGTTAGTTTTGATTTCTTCCAAAATCTAAGAGCTACAAGATCATTGATTTTATTTTTAAAGAGCTCAAAAAATCTCTTGTTTAAATTAACACCCATCGAAGGAGAAGTTTCAGCTGAAACCATTCAGATAACAGAGGAAACCAGTCCATAATTAATTAATTAATTCTTACAGTTAATTCTACATATCTAGAAATTATTTTAATAATTTTGAAAAAAAAAGAAATGACGGCTGTATATTATAATTCATTAATCATTTAAGGAGCTTGATAGTAAATAAAATGACTCAATATGGCGCAGATCGAGCAATTTTTATCTCTCAGAGCTCAAGAATGCCAAAAAGTCAAATTCAAGTCAACATCTATGCAAAAAAAGAGACTTTTTATGCGACTTTTTTCTGCAAAACAGATATACTTTTATGCCCTCTCTAGTTATCACTTATCTATTTTATTCACCTGTAAATTACTATTATAAATTAAAATGAATTGATATATATGTTGTTTGGTGTGCTGAATCCGAATATGAGGTTTGATAACAAAATTTAATAATAAATTTGAGTTTTGGAATGAAAAAAGTGGGTTTTTGCGGAGACAGACAAAATCCGCCAATTTTCGACTAGCACTTGGGCCCAAACGGTTGGTTAGAGAAAAAAATCTTAATGATAAAATTTGTAGGAAATTTTATGTTCTTTTATTTTGAATAGAAAGATTATTTACGAAAAGTTAATAGTTTTCGAGTTATAAGCAAAAAATGGCCAAAAATGCGATTTTTAAAATTTTTCACAATGTGACGTCACGAAATTTTGTAAGTAAACCTCAGATTCGGATTCATCAGACCAAAAAACATACAGGATTGAAGAAATCAAACTATCCAAAAACTTTCCGGGTAAAAACATAATTTAACTGGATTAAATGCAATTAAAATTATGAATCTATCTATATGTCTCTATATTTAATATAATTGGCTTGCGCGACGACGCCGACGTGATTTTTTTTAGTACTAAAAAAACACTAATAGTTTATGACAAATAAAATTTATTTAAATTAGGAAAATTAAATTCTTATTTGATTAATCGAATCCATAATTGTATTAATTTACAATATCGTAAGAAATTGGATATAAATAAGTCAATCACAGAGTTTTATATTAAATAAGACGTATACGTTTCGTCACTTTATTTGTGACTTCTACAGCGACTTATTTTTCGACAATTGAGAAATAAGCCGTGTGAAGAAGTCACAAATAAAGTGACGAAACGTGTACCTACGTCTTATTTAATATAAAACTCTGTGATTGACTTATTTATATCCAATTTCCTACGATCTTTTGTAAAGTAATTTAAATTATTATTTTAAAATCCACTAATAGTTTATGGCAAATAAAATTTATTGAAACTAGGAAAATTAAATTCTTATTTGATCAATATCGTATATCCATAATTTAATTAAGTTGGAAGAAATTGGATAAATCAGTCAATCACAGAGTTTTATATTAAATAAGACGTACGTTTTTGGAAAATAAGTCAGTGAAGAAGTCACAAATAAAGTGACGAAACGTGTACGTCTTATTTAATATTAAACTCTGTGATTGATTTTTTATCCAATTTCCTACAATCTTGTAATCTTTTTTAAATTATTATTTTAAAACTCACTAAATATTCCATGACAAATAAAATTTATTAAAATTTGGAAATTTAAACTATTAATTTAAAACCCCCACTACGGAGTCCAGGAGGAGTAGCCCCCTGTTGAGCAAGATGCCCGCTGAAGGCAGGCTTCGCAGCTGGTTTATAAATAACACATTTAATTCAAAGCAATTGGACTAAGCTGCACTTGTGACTACTATAATTTGATTTGCTCACAGTCACCACTAGCTAGAGGTTAGTGTATTGGAACCCTATTAGGCTTATTGTAGTAATTTAGAGTAGTGTAATCAAATACTAGGGCTTTTGCTTTGTCAATAAAATATCACATATTTGTAGAATGTTCGAGATTGCACTTGCTATGAAGAGAGAGAGAAATTGTTTCCCAGCAGAATGACTGCCAAACGGGGGCTTAGCAGATGGTTAATATATAAATAAATATTTATGTAGACATATCATACTCGTAATGTAATTCGTACCTTTAAAAATTATGCTAGTGGTGTGCGAAATTTTAAATTGCGAATTTAATGGTCCAAAATAACTAAAAGGTTGCCAACCGCTGATATAGAATTATTGATCAGGGTCTGCCCGTATATAACATATTATACGGAAATGTTATTAATAATAAGCTATTATATGGTATTAATATTTAAGTACCTGGATCCACCGAGCGATGCTCGGTAACTTTTCTCAAAAAGTTATATATTAATATTATTTTTAATTTAAAATTCTGATAAAAACCATCCCGTCAATCCATACCACCCGGCACCCCACCCCCATGCCAGCCCCGCTACGCCCCTGGACCCCCGCCCCATTTCGCACCCGCACACCACACCCCCGCCATGCCCCCTGGACAATCACCCCCGTACCCGTCCCGCGCACCGCACCCCCGCTATGCCTCCTGGACCCGAACCCGCAACTCCACAACCCTGCACTCCATCTCTTATACCACCCACCCCCATCCCCAGTTTTTGCAATTCTAATTTTCTAGGGACCCACAAATTATGTACACCTATATAGGTATTATCGGTATATAAATAAATTCCGTATAATTTTTTTTTTAATTAAATAACAATTTATCGAGAATTATAATAATCAATTAAATTGGCAAATTCTAATATATAAACATATTTCTTATTAACTCTTTGTGGGATTTAATACTCGAATTTATAATCAATTAAATTGTTTACTTTTAATATATATATTAATATTTGCTATAACCTATTAGTGGGTTTTAAAATTAAAAAACCAATTGAAAATAAAAAATAATTGAAAAAAATGTAAACCAACGTTTTTTTTTGAGATTTTCATCTATCAATAATTACTTTAATTAAGAAAAGATCAATTAAGATGAAATTTGTCGAGGTCCAGACCTAGCCAGATCGCTTTCTCATCTTCAAAACTTGTTAATAGAATTTATTTCATCATAATCTGTCCGTTTTCAAAATAGAACAACATATATACTATATATATAAATAAATATACAAACAATTTTTGCTCGTTTAATAAGAGTAGTAATAGTGAATATTTGTGAATTAATTCTGTAGTAGCCGCGGGCCTGTTAAAAAAGTTTCAAGGGCCGGATTTGGGCAACGGGCCGTAGTTTGGGGACCCCTGCTTTAGATAATTGGTAAAATAACGTACTGAATCGAGTCCTAGATAAGTATCTTGTCTGCATGCTCAAGAGATGGCGCGCACAAAACCCAAATCAGATTTTGCCTAATGAAATTATCTGACCTGTTGCATAAAATTTCAAGCTAGGCAATTACTCGTCAGAGCATTGAGAGATCAATGGACACTCCGATAAGAGATAAGGCGTCGTCTAGCTATTATCAACAGCTCTCTCTTTTTATTTTCTTATCTTGACGGGATTTCTAAGACTTGCTTTAGGATCCCAACCAAAAAATAAATTATGTAGGCATCAATCCACCTCCACTTTGCAGTGGGTAAAATAATAATGGATTTTTTCTTATAGCTCCCACGCACCTACACCATGCAGCGGGTAAAATGAAATGTTGGGATGTTGAAAGTTGGTTTGTGATTTCTTCTAGTGGTGGGTGTATCCTCACGGTTTGCTCTCTTAATGCTTAAAATCTTAAATTGATTGAATTTAATGTGAATTTGCTTTACTACTTTTAGTGTGAAATTTAATAAAAACGGATTAAGAATAAAAATAAAAAAACAAATGAAATTAGATGGAAAGGATGTGGCACTTTTCAATAATAATAAAGATGTTGGTTAGAATTATTTAATATCTATAATGTGACTGTATCTTTATCCTTGCTTGACTTTAACAGAAAGAGAATGTCTTTTCAATCTTCTCGATTACAGCAATTTCCTCCTGATATTCAGACATTGAAATGATCTGAACATAAATAGAAATCAAGTAGGTTAACATCTGCTTGATGCAAATAAACATATATCTATATATATATATATATATATATATATATATATAAAATACGTTTTGTCTGTAAAATGCTCCAAATCTCGCCAAATTTTGATTGCACACGTTTCAAGCAATGTTATGAACGAAAACACCCTCAACAAAATTCCTGTCTGTCTGTCTGTTTCAGTGGTTTCCGCGAAAAGTTGCTCACGATTCACGTCAAAACGGCTAAAGGGATTATTATGAAATTTCATATTTGTATCAGATGTCTTCTAACTTACGTTTCTAGCTATATAACCTTTTGATATTTTGACCCCAAAAGGGGGTTTGGGGGGGCGCACGAATGAAAATTATCAAATAACTCCTAAACTATTAACTCTACGGCAAATTTTATAATGAGCAAAGTTGTAGGGGGGATGGGGGGTGATTTCTGACAACTTTTGTTTAAAAAAATTTCCCCAAAAAACCACCCAAAAAGGGGTTAAAAAATGTAAATTCTTGCCCTTGGAGCAAACTCAACCAAATTTTGTATACATAATCTTTGCGCCTCTACAGAGCTAGAAATGCAAAAACTAACCACCAAAAATGGGAGGAGGGTCAAAAAATGAGCTTTCGCTTGGAACAAACTCAACCAAATTTTGTGGGTCACTAGAAGGCTAGAAATGCAAAATCTGGGTGCGGGGGGTGGGCGGGAGGATGGGTTGAGGTGGGTTAGGCCATGGGGTGCGCGGGGTGGAATGGGGGTAGAGTGGGTGACTAAGGTGAGGTAGGGGAGTGCAGGGGGTGGAGCGGCGGGTCCAGGGGGCTAAGCGGGGGGTGGAGGGCACGAGGGGGTGCAGGATGGAGTGTTGGGTAGTGGGGTGGGGGCGGGAACGGGTGCATGGTGCGGGGTGGGTTTCGGTGGGTGTGGTGGGTGGGCGTGGGGTTTGAGGGTGGCGTTCGTGGGTTGGGGGTCCGAGGTGGGTGGGGTGCGGGATGGGGTGTTGGAGTGGTGAAGTGGGGGTGAGGGTTGGGCACGGGTGCATGGTGCAGGGGGTAGGGTTGCTGGGTGGGTTTCGGGGGTTGTGGTGGGTTGGAGTGGAGTGTGAGAGTGGGGTTCGTGGGTTGGGGGTCCAGGGGCGTACTCCCTGGCTAGCAAGAGGGCCGCCGAAGGCGGGCCTTGCAGCTAGTACATAATATAAGCTAATGTAGGCATCATGGTCGTCAACTTGGGGGTTTTCTACCCAAATTTTGGTGGGGGGAAAATGTTGCCACGGGTTTTTTTTTAGGGGAAAATGTTTAGGTTTTTTATTATGGGTAAAAAGGCTTTCAATGCATTTTTCCAAACTTTTACTCTATAAATATTTAATTTTTTTATTTACAATAAATAAATTTTCGGATGACTTTTCTTTCTGTATCATTTTTATTTGATTTACATTAATTTATTGGATGATGGAGGAGGTATCAGCCAAAGTTGGATACACTGGGTTCAATAAAATACACTGGATAAAACTTTTGGGCCCGAATTCATTTGGTAATCTTCAGCTAATTGGGAGTTATACAGACAATGCGATACATGTATTCATCTCTGAACCTTTGGCGCAGGCAAATTATAAATTTACACGAAGCCACAATTCTTATTTTTGACAAGGCTACGTTAAATCACGTGTAGGTGTGCACGGTATTAGGTCGCGGTTTAACCCCTCGGTCTAAATAATGTTCTTTTTTAGGACTGTCTCATCAATATCCAGTCAAAAAGAATTTTTTTTTAATATAAGGCTCCTTTATAGTAAAAGGTATATGTTTGGCACCAACTTCAAAAAGTAATTTCGTGTTAATATTTCGTCGTTTAGTTGTAACTAAATAAGATAATAATTATTTTATACCTTTTAGTGTATTTTTATATTTGTTGCACTTAACTTTTTGAAGTCGGTTTTTATTTTTTTCTTAAAAATTTTTATTTTTCTCTTTTTAGTGATGTTATTAATAGTGATTATATCATCAGAACTTGACCAAATTAATATGACACCATCCCTAAGACCCCTTTCGGATAAAAAGAACCATCGAAATCGGTTCATAGGCAAAGAGGTTAAGTCTCAACAAACCTAAACAAACCTAATAAAAAAGGTCTAATATCTATGAAAAAAATCGAGAAAAAATGTGGACCAATCGGAAGCTGGACTGGACCCAATGCAAAAAAATTTTTCAAAAATCGGTTGACAATTGGCGGAGATATGAGGTAACATAGGCACAAAAAAAAAAAAAAAAATCGAACAGAGAACCTCCTCCTTTTTAACCGACTTCAAAAAGGAGGAGGTTCTCTATTCGATTGAATTTTTTTTTTTTTTTTTTTTTTTTTTTTTTTGTGCCTATGTTACCTCATATCTCCGCCAATTGTCAACCGATTTTGAAAATTTTTTTTGCATTGGGTCCAGTCTAGCTTCCGATTGGTCCCATTTTTTTTTCGATTTTTTTTCATAGGTATTAGACCTTTTTTATTAGGTTTGTTTAGGTTTGTTTAGACCTAACCTCTTGTTTATGAACCGATTTCGATGGTTCTTTTTTTATCCGAAAGGGGGTGTCTTAGGGATGGTGTCATATTAATTTGGTCAAGTTCTGATGATATAATCACTATTAATAACATCACTAAAAAGAGAAAAATAAAAATTTTTAAGAAAAAATAAAAACCGACTTCAAAAATTAAGTGCAACAAATATAAAAATACACTAAAAGGTATAAAATAATTATTATCTTATTTAGTTACAACTAAACGACGAAATATTAACACGAAATTACTTTTGAAGTTGGTGCCAAACATATACCTTTTATGAATCGCACTCGACGGATCTTACTTAGTACGTTTGGCGGGTACGCTCGCTTATAGGTATAGTTTGTTTGGCACCGACTTTAAAAAAGTAATTTCGTGTTAATATTTCGTCGTTTAGTTGTAACTAAATAAGATAATAATTATTTTATACCTTTTAGTGTATTTTTATATTTATTGTATTTAATTTTTGAAGTCGGTTTTTATTTTTTTCTTAAAAATTTTATATAGTAAAAATTCTATTTTTCTTTATAGTTTAAAAATTTTATAATTTTAATTTTCAACCCTCCCCTAAATTATGGTACCTCATTTTAAGCTTATTAGGCAACTCCTCTCATTTTTAACCGACTTCAAAAAAGGAGGAGGTTCTCTATTCGACTGAATTTTTTTTTTTTTTTTTTTTTTTGTGCCTATGTTACCTCATATCTCCGCCAATTCTCAACCGATTTTGAAAAAATTTCTTGCATTGGATCCAGTCTAGCTTCCGATTGGTCCCATTTTTTTCGTATTTTTTTCATAGGTATTAGACCTTTTTTATTAGGTTTGTTTAGACCTAACCTCTTTGTTTATGAACCGATTTCGATGGTTCTTTTTTTATCCGAAAGGGGGTGTCTTAGGGATGGTGTCATATTAATTTGGTCAAGTTCTGATGATATGATCACAATTAATAACATCACTAAAAAGAGAAAAATAAAAATAATTTTTAAGAAATAAAAATTTTTAAGAAAAAATAAAAACCGACTTCAAAAATTAAGTGCAACAAATATAAAAATACACTAAAAGGTATAAAATAATTATTATCTTATTTAGTTACAACTAAACGACGAAATATTAACACGAAATTACTTTTTAAAGTCGGTGCCAAACAAACTATACCTATAAGCGAGCGTACCCGCCAAACGTACTAAGTAAGATCCGTCGAGTGCGATTCATAAAAGGTATATGTTTGGCACCAACTTCAAAAAGTAATTTCGTGTTAATATTTCAGTCGTTTAGTTGTAACTAAATAAGATAATAATTATTTTATACCTTTTAGTGTATTTTTATATTTGTTGCACTTAATTTTTTGAAGTCGGTTTTTATTTTTTCTTAAAAATTTTTATTTTTCTCTTTTTAGTGATGTTATTAATAGTGATTATATCATCAGAACTTGACCAAATTAATATGACACCATCCTAAGACACCCCCTTTCGGATAAAAAAAGAACCATCGAAATCGGTTCATAAACAAAGAGGTTAGGTCTAAACAAGCCTAAACAAACCTAATAAAAAAGGTCTAATACCTATGAAAAAAAATCGAAAAAAAAATGGGACCAATCGGAAGCTAGACTGGACCCAATGCAAAAAAAATTTTCAAAATCGGTTGACAATTGGCGGAGATATGAGGTAACATAGGCACAAAAAAAAAAAAAAAAAAAAAAAAATTCAATCGAATAGAGAACCTCCTCCTTTTTTGAAGTCGGTTAAAAAATAAAACCGACTTCAAAAAATTAAATGCAACAAATAAAATACACTAAAAGGTATAAAATAATTATTATCTTATTTAGTTACAACTAAACGACGAAATATTAACATGAAATCACTTTTTGAAGTCGGTGCCAAACATACCTTTTATGAATCGCACTCGACGGATCTTACTTAGTACGTTTGGAGGGTACGCTCGCTTATAGGTATAGTTAGATTGGCACCGACTTCAAAAAAGTAATTTCATGTTAATATTTCGTCGTTTAGTTGTAACTAAATAAGATAATAATTATTTTATACCTTTTAGTGTATTTTATTTGTTGCATTTAATTTTTTGAAGTTGGTTTTTATTTTTTTCTTAAAAATTATTTTTGAATGAGACTTTTTTATTGTAAATATCAGCTTTCTTCGATTTTTATTTGTAAATTTTATTTTTTTTAAATTATTTTTGAATCCACCCCCCCCCCCCCCCCAATTTTTGGGTCACTATCGATTTCACATAGAGAGTGATTTTCATAAGGTGACGTATATATAGTGCATATGGGAAATTTCGTACAAATCGATCAAAGAGCTTAGGAATTATATTATTAGTTCTATTTTTGAGCCTCCGCCCCAATTTTGATTTCCGAAAAAATAATGACTTTTTTTTATATATAGTTTGAAAATTTTATAATTTTATGTTTTTAAGAAACCCCCCCCCCCCACTTTGCTTTATTTTTGGTTCGATTTCAACCAAAATCTACTCAGTTCTTAATCTTAATATAAAGGATCTATAATACATGTGAAATTTCGTCTTGGTATACACAGTAGCTTTTGAGCTAGAGCGTAAGTTTGGTAATATACTAACAGACATTTTGACGAAATCATAAATATCTCGTAAAATATAATTTTTTCGATGTTCAGTCATTAGAGTTTTTTTGTAGATCAAAACGCCATGGTTTCCCTTAATATTTTTTTAACGAAATAGTTTCAGTCGTTTTTGAGATATTTCTAAAAAAAGAAGCAAAAAACTATTTTTTTCATCCACGATTATCACATACTTCACCATAGTTAATTTTTTCATTAATATTTCAAAGAATAATTAACACATTAACGAGAATTGTTTTGATCGCGGTTTTTAAACAAGATATGCTTATCGCGAGACTACTGCGGTTGAAGCTATTGGAGTCTGCTGAGTCTTAGGTCTGGACCAAGAGAGAATGAAAAAGAAATGATCCATTTAGCTATAATCCAAGGTCATTTTGCGTTTAGTCCTTCATAACACTTGGATGGTCCATCCAAGTGTCATCATATCTTTTTCATTCTCTCTTGGTCCAGACTTAAGACTCAGCAGACTCCAATAGCTTCAAACAGCAGAAGTCTCGCGATATATATCTTGTTTAAAAAAAGTGCGATCAAAACAATTCTCGTTAATATGTCAATTATTCTTTGAGATATTAATGAGAAAATTATAATATAATAATAAAACTTGAGTAAGATACGAGGTAGGTTTCACAAAAAAAGAAATAAAACAAAATTGAGTTTTGAATTCGATATATTTCGGGGGTTAGCCCATCATCAGGAGTCTAAGAAAACTGATTATATATTGGAAAAATAGTTTTACAAGTAAGAATTTTAAAAAAAAAATTTTAACTGTATGTGGTGAGGGGAAAGTAGGGGAAGAGGAGAAGTTGTTCTAAGAATTAATATTTTCTATTGAGATTTGAACTGGCTGAAAGGGATCTATACGTGCTATTATAATAACGAATGGACAAGTACCTGAGAAGGTACAACTTGAAAGGTACATGAGAGAGTGCAATTACCCTAGTATATTCAATGTGCAAACAATGGAAGGAATGTTTATTTAATTTATTATAACATATAATCAATAATTGTATTTTTATACACTTCCAATTGATTATTTAAAATATTTGAATTATTAGAGAGGGCTATTTTTATTTCGGTGGATTCCAAGAGGTCCAATTTAAGGCCTTTTCTTTCAAAATGAATGGGGATAGGGTTATTATTAGAGGTTGAATGGTTAGATTCATGTAAGTGAATTGCGAAGGCTGAGGTCGAATCTAAATTAATGTTATCGGATTTGTTGAGATGATTAAGGGCTCTTACATGCTCGGAGTAACGTATTTTGAAAGCGCGACCTGTCTGCCCAATATAAAAAGCATCACAATCTTGACAAGTTAATTTATACACTCCTGATTTGTCTAATTTATCAATTTTGTCTATTTTATTGTTAATTAATTGGGAGCCTAAATTGTTGTTGTTGTATAAAGCAGGAGTGATTCCATATGATCTAAGGGTATAAGCTAATGGAGATGTCAGATGATTAGAAATGAAGGGTATTATTCTATATATTTTTTCAGTTCCCGATTCTAATGAGTGTAAGTGTGAAATAGTGAATTTACGTTTGATTTTATTATAAATTTTGTTGATAGTCGAAATGTTATATCCATTATTCAGGTCTATATTCTGAATGATGTTAAGCTCTTTATTGAAATTTATAGTATTCATGGGTATACTGAGGAGTCTATGAATCATTGAATAGAATGCTGCAAATTTTGTATTAATGTGGTGATTACATGAGAAGGGAATGACTGTGTCCGTGAAAGTGGGTTTTCTATATATTTCATAGTGTAATTTTTGATGTGAAATAGTTATTTGAAAATTCCAAGAAAGCAGAGTATTATTTTGTACCAATTTCAGAAGTAAATTGTATATATATATATATATATATATATATCGAATTCAAAACTCAATTTTGTTTTATTTCTTTTTTTGTGAAACCTACCTCGTATCTTACTCAAGTTTTATTATTATATTAAAATGTTTCACCTAGAACCAACACCGAACTCCTTAAAAGTTATAGAAAATTATAAAATTATTTAACTTTACTATTTCAAGTTGGAAATATATAAATTCGGATATTATTTTCACTTAATATTTGACAAAAATTATCTGCATTCGATTGGCAATTGAATCAAATACAGGAAACTTATGATTAAAATTATTGGATAAAAAACATTGGTAGGTTTCACATTATGATATAAAAATAAATGAATTTATTTTTAGAGAATCTTTAATCTCGATATATATTTCGGTGACTAATCCATCTTCAGGATATACAGAAAGTAACTGACCTTAATAAGTCGAAATTGATTCAGGTCAGTTACTTTGTGTATCTCCTGAAGATGGGTTAGTCACCCGAAATATATATATCGAGATTGAAGATTCTCTAAAAATAAATTCGTTTTATTTTTTTATATCTTAATGTGAAACCTACCAAGTATTTTTATCCAATAATTTTAAAAAATGTTTCACCAAGTACCAACACCAAATTCCTTAAAAACTTATGATTACTTCACCATACCCTGTATGATAGATAGATATGGGCATTTCTATCAAGCAGAGGACAAGCTCGTTGATTTCTCTTTAAGAAATCAATTGATATACCTAAATATTTAAAAAATTGATATTGTATCTAATAACCCTTTTGTTTAGGTAACCTATAATTTTCTCCAACCAGTAGGTATTGCTGCCTGCCTGGGGTTTCCTTCCTTTCTCAACGGATCGAATTGCTTCGATTTGTTCTTTTGTTCAATGATTTGTTCTCGATGTTCTCCTTCATCCGGTTTCCTTTTTCCAATTCTACGTCATGAGAAACGATTCGATGATCGCGAGTAGAAAAATCAACTGAAATTGAGATAATCCATCTCTTTTTCCTCTCTCTAAGTGGTCCACCTCTATTATATTCTCGCTAAATAAAAAATCATTAGCCATTTTTTTTGTTATTTCAACAACACAAAAAGACAAATACGATAATATTAGTACGGCAAATATTTTTGCAAAACGGGCACTGGCAGACCTAGCCCCCCCCCCCCCCCCCCCCGTCTGGCTATTACGCGCCTGTTCAGGCGTATATCAGAGAGGCGATCACCTCACAATGTAGCCTATTTTAACGGGGATTGATAATTTTGGCACTAAGATTTAATTTAAATAATTAAATTTTCAATAAGCTTCAATTAGAAAAAATATAATAATAATACAGTGAAAACAAAGATTTAAATATCTTTTTGGGTGTCTTTTTTTTTTATAATAATAAAACTATGATACGAGGTAGTTTTTTTTTTTTTTTTTTTTTTTTTGTGAAACCTACCTCGTATCTTAGTTTTATTATTATATTAAAATGTTTCACCTAGAACCAACACCGAACTCTTTAAAAGTTGTCTTTTTTTTTGAAAAAAGATGGAAATTATTTCAAAAATCAACCCAGTATATAATATTATTAAATGAATTTAACTTTAAAGGACTTCATAGATATTAGAGAAATATTTTTACATTGCATATCAGAGAGGTTCGTCCCCTTAGGAATCGAACCCAAGCGCTAACTAAGCTTGCCGGGCCAGTAGCCAAACCCTTAAGACAAATCTCTCTCCGACATGCAACATACTATATATAAGTATTATAGCTAGATATTTCACTCCCTTCAACTCAAAGGGAATAGTGAAAATTCCTGCTAAACTGAAAAAGTTTTCAGTGACGGACCCATGGATTTTACAGTGAAAACAAAGATTTAAGTATCTTTTTGGGTGTCTTTTTTTTGAAAAAAGATGGAAATTATTTCAAAAATCAACCCAGTATATAATATTATTAAATGAATTTAACTTTAAAGGACATCATAGATATTAGAGAAATATTTTTACATTGCATATCAGAGAGGTTCGTCCCCTTAAAAAATCTAGCTATAATACTTATATATGTTGCATGTCGGAGAGATTTGTCTTAAGGGTTTGGCTACTGGCCCGGCAAGCTAGTTAGTTAGCGCTTGGGTTCGATTCCTAAGGGGACGAACCTCTCTGATATGCAATGTAAAAATATTTCTCTAATATCTATGAAGTCCTTTAAAGTTAAATTCATTTAATAATAATAATAATTGTAAATCATTCACATCCATAATAAATATTAATTAAAACTGGAATAACAGGGTCATCTTATCATTTTGACAAAAGACAATTCCACTATGCGACGAAACAACCTTAATCTTTTTATTATATCTACAATATATTCTTGGCCTCAACTATTCAACAATCCTGAACTTTTTTTCTCCTTTTAACAATTAAAAAAGTTCAGGATTGTTGAGTAATTGAGGACAAGAATATATTGTAGACTAGCTGCAAGGCCCGCCTTCGGCGGCCCTCTTATTACCCAGGCGGCACGCCCCCTGTACCCCCAAACCACGAACCCCCCTCACCCCCACCGAACCCCCCAGAACCTCGCCCCACACTCCCACCCCAAATTCGCCGTAGGGTTAATAGTTTAGGAGTTATTTGATAATTATCATTCATGCGCCCCCCAAACCCCCTTTTGGGGTCAAAATATCAAAACGTTATATAGCTATAAACGCAAGTTAGAAGACATCTAATGCAAATATGAAATTTCATAATAATCCCTTCAGCCGTTTATACGTGAATCGTGAGCAACTTTTCTCGGAAACCACTGAAACAGACAGACATACAGACAGGAATTTTGTTGAGGGTGTTTTCGTTCATAACTTTTCTTGTGCAACCAAAATTTGGCGTGATTTGGAGCAATGTACAGACAAAACCTTAATTTTATATATATAGATGTAATAAAAAAGATTAAGGATATTTCGTCCCATAGTGGAATTGCCTTTTGACAATAGCGAGATGGGCCACTGGGGAAGAATAAATAAATTGAAGAAACGTCTGGCCCATTTAATAAAAACTCTATTTTTTTATTTATTGTTGAGCAATTCCCGGTATTCTTATTTTAATTAATAAAAATAATTTTTCGAAAATAAATAAATCTTACAAAGGACAGAAAACAACAATTGGATAAAAATCGAACCAGTGCTTTCGCCAACTCTTTTATACCTATGACCTCCAGAAACTGCAACTCGCTTCCAGCCAACTTCTTCCCCGCGACTTATAACCTTCATCTGTTTAAGACCCGCATATACTTTGACTCCTACCCAGCCCATAAAATCCCATCTACTTCTTCTTTTTACAATGAAGGTGCCAACACAAGCCTTTAGGGGATGCACCTTTTTGGTGTAACTCCTTCTCTCATTAATTTCATTAAAAACAAAAAAACTTTATTTAGATAAAACATCAATATTTTGATTAATAAATAATTTAGGGATTTTATTTTGATACTAAGGTGGATTTGTAATTTGATTTTCAAATATTTTGCAATTTTTGTTTTTAAAGTAGGAATAATAAGTTTTTGTCAAAAATCATGGAAAAAAGTCCAATTGTGTTAAAATTCAACTTTCAAATCAAAAACAGATCACAAAATCCTTAATTTTGAGGCCTGTTTTTATATTTGTATAGGTACATAATAAATAAAGGATTAGGTTATTAATATAATATTATGGACCCAGGATTGTCATTTAAGAATAATAACAACGAAATTCCTAGAAAATCTTTAAAGTTCTCAGTTCACCTCTTGGAATTACTTCACAGACATTAAAAATAGCTGATCTAGATGATTTCAAAAGAAATCTCTCTTTTCATTCGACAAAGTTTTTAAATTTTTTTTGGACCGCTCAAAATATATTAAAACTTGGGATTTTGATTGTGAGCATTTTGCACATGTTCAAAAGGATGCACCCTTTTGAAACACAAAACAAAAAAAAACAATGATAACCTAATCAAGATTTACAATAAAGTAATTGTCTACACATTATAATACCTGTGTGTAACAATGGCTTTATTTGTATCCCAGTGGATATCTTTCTAAGAATAACTCGGAGTCTCATAATGAGGGTCCCGTATATGTTATTAGGTGAATGACCCGACGCTCCGTGAATTCAATAATATGTACTTTGGCCCACCCAGAAGACAGTCAAGCAGTAGAAAAATGAGTCTATGTTTCAAAATACCCGAAATATCGAATTTATTCTTCTTTGTCGTTTACATATAAGGATAGAATGAAGGAATTTTGAGAATTTTTTCAGAGTTTTAATTTAAGTTCTTGAATGAAATTGGACGGATAAAAAAAAATGGACAAATTGAGCTCCTTATATGGTACATATTTACAATTTTTTATCCTTAAGCCTAACAATAGATCGTAGTAGAGTTTAACGCTGATTCTCAAGTTATTTTCTGGGTTTTTTTTACCACAGTTTAGAGTTTTGAGATGTTTTTCGGTCAAAACAACGAAAAAGGACATTTTGTTCTATTTTCAAGCGAGGGGTGAACCGTGACCTAATATCATGTAGGTACACCTACTTCCACTTCCACTTTCATTTCCAAGTAGAAGAATCAACAGATGTAGGTGCATTATCTAATGAATTCCAAAATAATTCCATATAATTCCAAAGACGTGTACACCTAATTCCAATCGTGGTTACACCCTCGTTTTCAAATTTGCGTATATATGAAACACCAATATTTGAAATCAAAAATATTTTGATTCCTTAAAAGAAAACCGCTTCCTCTTTGATTTTCAATTTACCTTTTTATATATTACCTTGATCATAACTCGATTTAAAGCAAAAAACCTAAAACTACACATTATTTTAAAGGATAATAAACTTTGCAAATTTACAACCAGGGGTGATTGAATCTGTTTGGTAAATTAATCAAATAAATAATAATAATTGATAAAAATTATTAGGTACATTTATAATATATATTTTGTGTTACTAAAAAAACACTTTATTTTATAAAATACAACTTATATGTATCTCATTTTTCGACCCATAAAAGTTTGTATCTTATTTAGTTGACGAGATACAATGATCTGTTAGTCGTTTTATCGGCACTAATAGTGTACCGTTTTATTTTTTAAACGACATCTTTAAAAAAAAAGTCTCAAGAGTCAATAACAGTCACAGGATCACAAAACAAAACGTCGACAAAAAGTTACTAAGCCCGAAAAACCCGATTTGGAGTTAAGTATATACCACAGCTGCAGCATGCTCGACAGTCTGGTAAAACTCACTAGCTCTATTGAATATCTGTTGCTATGCAACAGAGATGTTTCAATTTTGCTAAACAACAATGATGCCTAAATTTTGCTAAACAACAAATATAGCCAAATTTTGCTAAGAAACAAAGTTTTCTGATTTTTTTAAGCAACAGAGATGTCCGGATTTTGTTAAGCAATAATGTTGTCCAAATTTCGCT
Source organism: Forficula auricularia (assembly GCA_024734495.1). Taxonomy (NCBI): domain Eukaryota; kingdom Metazoa; phylum Arthropoda; class Insecta; order Dermaptera; family Forficulidae; genus Forficula; species Forficula auricularia. The sequence goes on from JALMQS010000216.1 coordinate 782,367, forward strand.
GAATAACAGTGATGTCTGAATTTTTTAAGCAATGGAGATGTCCGGATTTTGTTAATCAATAAAGGTGTCCAAATTCACTGAACAACAGAGTACAGAGATGCCTGAATTTAGGTAAGCAATAAAGATGATCGAATTTTGCTAAATAACAGAGAAGTCTGAATTTTTTAAGCAATGGAGATGCCGGGATTTTGTTAAACAATGTTGTCCAAATTTCGCTGAACAACAGATATGTTTGGATTTGGATAATCAAGAGAGATGTTGGAATTTCGATAAATAACAGAGATGACTGAATTTCTTGAGCAACAGAGATGTCCGGATTTTGTTAGGCTATAAAGGTGTCCCTATATCGCTGAAGGAAGATTGGCTTCTTATTCAGGTCCAAGCGATTTTACAAACCCCCACAACTTCTCACCATCTACAAGGCCCAAATCCGCCCCTATCTCGAATACGGCTCTCATCTGTGGAGAGGAGCCTCAAAATATTCTCTTGCTACCCTTGATGCAATTCAGAAACGAGCCGTCAGGCTAATTGACGATTCTACCCTCACCGACTCCCTCGACTCGCTGGCTCATCGAAGAGATGTCTCCGCCCTTTCCCTTTTCTATAGATACTATCACGGCAGGTGCTCTGATGAGATAAAATCAATAATTCCCCCCAAAGCATGCTTTGCACGCAGCACACGTTTTGCCGACTCCCAACACTCTTTCGCGGTCAAATTAGAAAGTGCCGGACCACTTCATTCGCGAATTCATATATCCCCATGACGTCAAGGAACTGGAACTCTCTCCCAGCCTCTATCTTTCCCAGCACCTATGATCTTCAAACCTTCAAAACCAGGGTGCATAGACACCTACGTCTACACCCTCTCACTTAAACAACTTTCCCTTCTCTTCGGTAATGCAAGGGTCTTTCGAGATCCATAGGGGCTACATCTTTACTGGTGCACCCCTTCTTGCATTCGATTGCATTAAAAAAAAAAAAAAAAAAAACAACAGAGAATTGAAGTCTGGATTTGGATAAGCAATAGAGATGTTGCAATTTTGCTAAATAACAAATATGTCCGAATCTCTCTAAATCATTTATGCACTTAGATCCTCAGGTGGAAAAGACAAGGATTTTCAGCAGATTTACTGTCGATGTATATGAGTCTTCAATAATTTGTACTATTTTTTTGTAAAGAGTCAAAAGTTTAAATAGAGTATATCTCAAAACTACTATAGTTCTGACCTTTGTTGAACGCCGACGAAAACAAAGTTTTGACAATATAACTGTTGGAGATAGTCTAACAGAGGTCAAACCTTATGGTTCATTGGATATTGCATATGAAAACAGTAAAATAAGGGAAGTTGTTTTGGGGTGAAAGGATGATTGTATGCAGGTGTTTACAGGTATCTATGACTATGAGAAGGTGTCCTGTGTGTAATTGTTGGTGCATTGGGGGTGTAGGCGATTAGCCAGAGCTTAGTGGTTGGGTCTTGTACGTGTGTGTGCGTGTGTGTGTCAAAGGAAAGGCAAGGCAAAGGGGCTGGTCGCGCGCGCGCCCGTAGGGAGGGTCCAGAGCTTGAGCGCCCCCAGTCACCTGGAGGGGAGAACGTCGACGGCGGGGAATCGTCGTAGTCTGCTCCGCGAGCTCAGTCCCGGCCTGGCCGCGCTAGGGGTAACATCGCCCGATTGCTACTCCCAACATTATGCAGTAAAGCGTCAAGCATCCATGGATGGAATAGATTTCCAAAGCGCGATGGAAACGTTCGCAGAAGCATGGGTGGCCGCGAATACCACCAAGGCACAGATGGCAGCTGCTGCTGGCGGTGCACCTGCATCGGCGGCGCCCAATTCGCCGGCAAACACCCACCCCGAACCGGTAAGTCAACGAGAAAATACATATTATTTACCGAAACGTCAAACATACCCGTCACTGCTCTTGTATTCTTCTCAAGCATGTTGAGGATTTTGAAGGGATCCAAACAGTTATTAGGGGATGCTTCTACCTATCAGTTCATTTATTGTCAATTAATCTAAGGGGGTAAGAAATGAAGAAAATAATTTAACAAGTTCTTGTTATTTAAATTAATCATTCAGTGATCCCGATCCTTGCGTTAAATTATTATTTATAATAAATAAATAAATACAACCTTTTATAGAAAAGTTTATTAAAAATCTAGATATTTCAGAAGAAATTCTCCCTTTATCCATAAAAATTTTAAAAAATAGTTGGCTTAAAAATAAATTTAAAAAATTTATATTATTTATTATAGAAAGAATTTAATTTTTAGGACAGATTCTAAGATTTTAGTAGGGGATGAATCCCCTCTGATATCGCAATTTATTAATATTTCTACTAAAATCTTAGAATCTGTCCTAAAAATTAAATTCTTTCTCTTTTAAAATTCATTTGTTAATCTGATTTTTTTTAAAAACATTCCAACTATTTTCAAAAAGAAAATACGCAAATCTTAAGTTTTATTATTTATTATTGTTTTTGAAAGCAACTGTAATATTTTTTTTTTCAAATTGTCCCAGACAAATTGAGAATTTCTTCTGCAACGTCTGGATAATAAACAATATACATTAAATAAAAATCAATAGATTTTTTTTTTAAATATAATAAACATGTATTATATATGTTAAAATAAAATGAAAAAAAAAATTGAGTCCCGTTAAAACGGCCGTTTCAGGGCCAGACCACGTCACGTCAAAATTCCACCAAACTCGCCCTGAGGGGGAGCGATCCCATCATTTTCTGGTTTTTGCCCATATCCACCTACCGATAAGCAGCAGGTAGATTTTTTTTACGGGATTCGATGGATGCTAAGGATGAGATGATTCGGGGGTGAGGGGGGTGAGCAAGCCAGGGATTTCAGATTTTCCATCGTTAAGGCAACAGGTTTTTTTTTTAGTATTTTTCCCCCAAAGGGGGTTGATTAAGGACGGGGTGGAAAAAAATCACGATTTAGATAAATAGGGGATGGATGTGAGGATTCTTATATAACAACCCCTCCTACATGCCAGAGGTACAGTTTCGAAAATAATGAAACCTTATCAGATAAATCAGGTGGTTTTAGACTCTGATTTATCACTTGACAAGAGATTAGCGTCGGAGAAAGAGAGAGATAATCGGCCGTTCAAAAAAAAAAATGTGATAAAAATTATACGCGAATAATCTACGTATTATAATTTTAATAAGAATATAGGATTTATAAATTTAATTGAAACAATTTTAAGAATATGGAACAAATAATTTTTTCAAAATTAAGTATACAAATCCTAAATGAAAGTTTAATTAATTATGACTTTGAAGATTGAAATTTTGTTTAAATCACACATAATTAATTAATTATAACTTTATAGTGAACTCAAACATCAAATAATGCAATAAAACTATTTCAATTATGTGTGATTTAAAAAAATCACCCTAAATTTAATCCCAAATATTCAAGCATTTAATAAATAATAATTTAATAATGAAGCTGTGAATCTTTTATTTTTGTGATTGATTTGATTAAAATTTGAATTTTTATTTAAATCACACCTAATTAATTATAATTATTTATTGAACACGAACAAATAATACAATATAACTATTTATAGTTATTAGTAGTTATATTGTATTATTTGTTCGTGTTCAATAAATAATTATAATTAATTAGGTGTGATTTAAATAAAAATTCAAACTTTAAAATAATAAGTTGATGAAATTAAATCTGAGTTGCTGAGGAAGTTGAAATTAAATCCACAAAACGTTCAACGTTGATTAGATTTGTGACTTTGAAATAAATTAATATTTTGTCCACATTCTTATGAATCTTCAATTAAATAATTTTTATTTTTTTGTTTTTACTTTGAGAGGTTTTCAGCCAAAAATATATGGATAATAATTATATGTATATTACAAAAATTATGAAATTTATATATTTTACATGTCAATATTAAAAACATCTAATGTTGAAATTAAATCTAGAAAACGTTTAATTTTGATTTTTGAATAAATAATAAATAAATTTTTTGTCTATATTCCTATGAATCTTCAATTAAATAATTTTTATTGTTGGGAGTTTGTGGGATTGTCAAAAATATTATATATAAATAATTAATTATATATTACAAACATATTATAAAAAGTAAATATTAGATGCCAATATTAAATACTACTTATGTTGAAATTAATTCTACAAAACGTTCAATTTTGATTTTTGAAAAAAAAAATTATTTTGTCCATATTTCTATGAATCCTCAATTAAATTTTAATTGGTGTGAGTTTGTGAGATTTTCAGTCAAAAATATTTAAATAATTAAGTAGATATATCACAAATATTAAAATAATTATGTATTAATTGTGAATATTGAATACTTCTTATTATATTATTCCAATAATTCAATATAAAAACTAATTTTAAATAATCATAATAATATAGATAATATTTATGGTGATAAATCTAGGGTAAATTGAATGTGTACCTATTGATGCTTTTATTTTGTAATGTGATTGAAATTTATCGCCGTGATTGAGGAATTCCAATTGAATTATTCAGAAACGTCGTTGCTGCGTTGATTCATTCAAGAAATATTCGATTCCAATTTACGAGAATGTTTCATGAAACTATTCAAATAAGAATTTAATATAATAATAATATCTAATAATTCTGTAATCGAATATAACAGAAATTCTTTTTCCAAATCATAAATCAGAACATGTTTGATTCGATGCGCATTTTAAGTTTCAAATTATTATAATTTTCAATCGCTCTCTATTGGCGAGAATTCTACAAAGTCAAATATATATAGCAGATTTTTGAAATTTTCGAAAATTTTGATTTTTAAATTGTGACCTACAAGACAAGCCTCGCTTTTTGTACTGATTCGAAAATTACGTTTTTCATCCGAATTCAAATAATCTAATATAGGTAAATATCTTGATTTGTTTTAGTACATATTAAAATAAATATCTGAAAGTTTATTTTAGGAAAATAAGGACAAGTTTTTATGTGTGACTTTTTTATTTATCAACCAACGTTTCGTCGACTTTGCCGACTTCTTCAGGGCTTCAAATTCGTTGGGCTTCAAATTCGCTGGGCTTCAAATTCGTCCAAATTGTCTTTTTATCTTTGTTACCATTTTCCCATTAGAAACTTTCAAATTAATACAATTTATGAACGGAAATGATAATAATAAAAATAAATTACTTTTATTTTATTCCATTTGAAGTTTTTTGTAGTTTTAATGATTTTTGAGTTTTTAAAATTGGATTGTTTTTTTTTTTGTTATTGTAAGTACTTAGAGATATGCCCGAGGGGTGAACAGCGATTGGAATTAGGTGTACACAGTCTTTGGAATTACTTTGGAATTCATTAGATAATCTATTGTCTTCTACTTGGAAATAAAAGTGGAAGTAGGTGTACACGATTTTAGGTCACGGTTCACCCTCGGGTATACCGATAATATAAAATCAATCATTTTTCTTCATACGTCAATTGAAATCTTTTATGAGTCAAATTAAAACTAGCTCTATGAGTTCTAGAGACTGTAATTTCTTTTCAAGCTAAAAATTATTGAGTCTACATTTCCATAAATAGAACTCTACAAATATAAATATGTATTTGACTTTGATTTATTCTTAAAATATTCTTTAAATTCTTTTAAATCCAAAAGTCAATTATCATTTTTGAATTAGAAAATAGATGAAAAAATGAAAACTTTATATATAAATAGTTGTTAATATTATTAAATATCATTCTTATCATTATTATATCACTTTAAGTTGATAAGATTGGTTTTTCCAACTTACCATTATACACATATTACAATACGCCCATGTGATTGAACCTAGTTCTGTCAACAATAAGAATTTTACCTTCATGTAGTTTGTGTCGTGTTTGCGCCCAAGGTTCAGAGATGGAAAATAATAATAATAAAATATCTATATATATTATTATAATGAGCCGATTATATATATAATACTAATATAATTGCCAAATATATAATTTTAAATTAATTTCTGTAGATTATCTTAATTGAATCGTGGATAGTAATTATATTCGAAAAAAAATATTTACATATTTATTATTATATAAACATTATTATTTTTATGGTCCCGTGTGATCTTATACAATATATTATTATATTATATACTAGCTGCTCCAGGCGTGCCTTCTGCACGGCCCTCCGGGCAGGTTGCCCTGGCGGGCAGCGTCTCGAGACGGCCAAAAGCTTTTTTTAAATATTTTTTTAACGCATTGGTTAAGTACGATCACTATCTGACCAATCAGAATCGTTCTAATAATTTAATGCTTTGCCATTGGCTATGAACTGGCCAATCAGATCGATTGGATCCTACAAACATATATACATACTTTTCCATTTTATATATATAGATAAATAAATGATATGACTCTTATTAGCGGTCATTTTTAATCGCATTATCATTTGTTTTTATTCAAACGGACCAAATTAGATTGAATTACTATCCTTTCCTCATATATTTTCATTATTCAATTAAATTATACTAATTCCTCATTCTTTACTCTATCTTATGTAGAAATTTTTAATTAAATAATACTCCAACAAGGCATTTTTATCCCGATCTTATATATAGTAGTATGTATATTAGGGTAAAAAATATATTTTTTTCAAATCAGCGCGGTCAAAATAATTCTTGTTGACGTATCAATTATTCTTTGATATATTAATGAGAAAATTAAAATTTATATATTAGGGTAGTTCTTATTTTGGGTATTTTCGAATTTTTACGCTGAGAGAGGCTCAAATGGTTCGAAATAAAATATCCCCTAAGTTTCAAGTCTCTTTCTAAATTTTAACCTGTTCCCCACAACGATTCAAGTTTCCCATCTTTTTTTTTTTTTTTTTTTTTTTTTTTTAATGATAATGATGAGAGAAGGAGTTACACCAAAAAGGTGCAACCCCTAAAGGCCTCGGTTGGCCCCTCCATCGTGAAAAGAAGAAGAAAGAATTTTATGGGTTGGGCGGAGGTCGAAGGTATCTGTGGATACGGGTCTTAAATAGCTTAAGGTTATAAGTCGCGGGAAAGACGGTGGCAGGGAGAGAGTTCCAGTCTCTGGAGGTCATAGGAATAAAAGAGTTGGCGAAAGCGCTTGTTCGACTTTTATCCAATTTGACAGCGAAGGGGTGCTGAGCGTTAGAAAACCGCGTGTTTCTCGTAAAGAGGGCATTAGGGGGGATAAGAGATTTCAGCTCGACTGAACAGACACCGTGATAGTATCTGTAGTACAGGGAAAGGGCAGAAACGGTTCTTCGGTGAGCCAGGGAGTCGAGTGAGTTGGTTAGAGCCGGGTCTCCTATTAGTTTAATTGCTCGCTTCTGAATTGCATCCAGTGTTGCAAGAGAATGCTTGGATGCACCTCTCCACAGATGAGAGCCATATTCGAGACAGGGACGAATTTGAGCCTTATACAGCATAAGAAGTTGACTGGGAGTATAACAGCGTCTAGACCTAAATAGGAGACCAAGCTTGCGCGCTGCAGCTTTAGCAGTGGTTGAGATATGGTCATTCCATGAAAGGTCAGACCCTAGAGTTACGCCTAGCATTGAAATTTTATCCCTGAATTCTAGTGAGTTTGAGTCGAATGATATGTTTGGGAGGTTTCTGTCGACGCGCCTAGAAATAAGGCAACACTGAGTTTTCCTGCATTGAAGTTAACTAAGTTTTGGGATCCCCAGTTTTTAAGTTTGCACAAGTCTAAATTAATTGAAGAGGCAATGTCTGCACGGTTTTTATGCGATGCAGGGGCGTTATGTAGGGTGCTGTCTAAATAACATGGGGTTTTTGATATTGAAATATCAATTTTTTATTCCGGCCAAAGCAATTGTTCAAAATACTTGAAACTCTTTAGACTTTATCCTTATAATAGTAGTTATTCTTTAGAATTTTTTACAAATTTTTAGCTATTATAATTTTGGAGTTACGGCTAGATAAAAACTGCTATATCTTAGTGTTATCAAGTTATAGACTCCAAAATCATAATAGCTTTAAAAATCTGTAAAAATTCTGAGGGATATCTACTATTATAAGGATAAAGTATACCTACCGAATTTCAAATTTTTTGTTCTATTACTTTGGCCGGAATAAAAAATTGATCGTTGAATGATGTTATTTAGATGGGAAACTTACACCATCGCTATGGGGCACAGCGAGGGGTGAACCCCGATTGGAATTAGGTGTACACCGTCTTTTGAATTATTTGGAATTACTTTGGAATTCATTAGATAATCTATTGTCATCTACTTGGAAATGGAATTGGAAGTAGGTGTATATGATTTTAGGTCGCGGTTCACACCTCAGGGCACAGGTTAAAATCAAGATAGAGAGGATATTTTTTTTTTTTATTTCGTACCATATGGCCTCTGTCAGCGTAAAAATTCGAAAATACCAGAAATAAGGACCACCCTAATGTAAATGTTTATTTTGATCATGCAGAGGACAACCTCATTGATTTCTCTTTATAGAATTGTGTAATTTACTAAAATTTATTTAAGGGTATTTTAGATTTTTCAATATTGGTGACCGAGGGGTGAACCGCGATTGGTATTAGGTGTACACGTCTTTGGAATTATTTTGGAATTCATTAGATAATGCCCCTTCATCTATTATCTTCTATTTGAAAATGAAAGTGGAAGTAGGTGTACACGATATTAGGTCGTGGTTCACCCCTCGTTGGTGACTAAAATAATATTTTCAAAAAAAAATTATTTAATTCACTTTTAAGGTAATTATTCAAGTTAATATAATTTTCAGTGGCAATTCCAATTCATAAAATTCGCATTAAAATTTCTTTTTGCTCTCTATAATCAGAGGGTTTTATTAAAAAAAATACTTTTTTATAGTTCTTCGCTTCTTAACTCGCGCAATGCCCCTTAATGATAATGCTTAGTATCATTAAATTAATGCAAATACTAGAAACTACAACCGAAACGTTTAAATATGAGAAATGGAATAATTTCTCATCAAATGTAAGACAAAACTTCACCTAAAAAAATCTTGGAAAATCACAATTATTCTGAAAATATAACTAGGGATATTAATAATTATTATGTTCTGTAGTGCATTCAATAATAATACTATTTAATATCATTCCACTAAAGTGTCATTCCTCTTGCTTTGCCTTCCGGAAAGCTAAAAACTATAATAGAAAAAAGAACTAATCTTTAAACTATATATTTAAACAACTTTTTTCATCTCTGAGATACAAGCTCTCAAAAAGTCAGGAGCCAGACTGGCCATCGCAATACTTCCCCATTATATTCTATAGAATATAAATGTGAAAATAAAAGTAATTAAGCAATAGAAATAGATTAATATTTGGAATAATTTGAAAAAAAAAAATTGAAATTATTTGACCGGCTATAATCGGATTCCTTCAGAGGAAGTCAATGGGAAACCACCCCTCTGAAAAATTAATTTATGTAAATTATCTTAATTAAATGGTGCATCGTATAATCAAATTTCGAAAAAAAATTACATATTTATTATTATTTAAACATTATTATTTTTAGGGTTCCGTGTCAAAATCGGAAAAAAATAAAATCGGAACCCTTTTTAACCGACTTCAAAAAAGGAGGAGGTTCTCTATTCGACTGAATTTTTTTTTTTGCCTATGTTACCTCATATCTCCGCCAATTGTCAACCGATTTTGAAATTTTTTTTGCATTGGGTCCAGTCTAGCTTCCCATTGGTCCCATTTTTTTTCGATTTTTTTCATAGGTATTAGACCTTTTTTATTAGGTTTGTTTAGACCTAACCTCTTTGTTTATCAACCGATTTCGATGGTTCTTTTTTTATTGGAAAGGGGATGTCTTAGGGATGGTGTCATATTAATTTGGTCAAGTTCTGATGATATGATCACTATTAATAACATCACTAAAAAGAGAAAAATAAAAATAATTTTTAAGAAAAAAATAAAAACCGACTTCAAAAAATTAAATGCAACAAATAAAATACACTAAAAGGTATAAAATAATTATTATCTTATTTAGTTGCAACTAAACGGCGAAATATTAACATGAAATTACTTTTTGAAGTTGGTGCCAAACATATACCTTTTATGAATTGCACTCGACGGATCTTACTTAGTACGTTTGGCGGGTACGCTCGCTTATAGGTATAGTTTGTTTGGTACCGACTTCAAAAAGTAATTTCATGTTAATATTTCGTCGTTTAATTGTAACTAAATAAGATAATAATTATTTTATACCTTTTAGTGTATTTTATTTGTTGCATTTAATTTTTGAAGTCGGTTTTTATTTTTTTCTTAAAAATTATTTTTATGATATGTCAACTCGATCATTGTCCAGTAGTTTATAAACTACAAGCTATAAATCTCGATTTTGATAATTCGCATTCAAAGTTGAAATATATGAGACTACTCATTAATCAGAAACAATTTCACGGACCCTATTAAGTGAGACACCATTTAATAGACCTGTTTAACACATCATCTTTTAATTTTTATTTTAACGCCCCAGTCGAGCTCTTTGAGGGTGCCCACCTCTATCTTAAAGACAGGCTCGCACTTAGCCACTTTTTTTCAATTAACAGAAAGATTTATGAAATGTACACCTTGTTAATCGAAAATTGTAACAAATTTACATGTTGTATTATATTAATTTTAATTGCTAATGTAGAACGACCACGGCTGGAAGCGCCGGCGCCGCTGACCAAGTGTTAATCAACACGTAGATATAGGAAGCGGCTTCTCTTTGAATAGGCGAATCGAAACAGTAAATTATGGTAAATCCAGGAAAGCTAAAAAGAGGGAGAAAACCGAGAACCTCAACGGCCGACGCTCAGAGGGACAGGAAAAGAGAAATTTGCTTATACCTATCTACGAATATACAATTTTACAATTAACTATAACAATTACAATTTATAGTGTAATAACATATTTAAAAATAAATAAATAGATAAATAAACTGCAACGGATCATTGCTAAACTTTATCCAATGAACTACGTAGTCTAGAGTAAAGTACTTTAAAATATAATTTTACAAAAAAATTTATATGACCATTTTTGTGGTCCTCAAGGTATTCAATTACAATATTAAATTTCATCAAAATTGGTTAAGTCATTTTCAAGATATTTAGAAAAAACTAAAAAAGTACCGAAATAAAGTACTAATGTTTGTGGGCCGATATGTACCAAAAACTAATCAGCGCTTCATTTTCATTTCAATTGGTGCAACGGTGTGGAAAAATCGTGGACGAATAAAACGATAACATATATCCATCCATCGGCACGCACTTCCAAAAAAATGGCACTTTTTGGCCTCTCGACGAGAGGTAATTTTTGTCAAAATCGTCACGTGCTAAAATTCAATCTAATTGAATACTACAATTTGTGACCATAATTGAGTCCATGGGTTCCGTAGTCTTTACCTGAGGACCCTTTGAAGTCGCGCTTGTCGCCAGGATAAAGTAGAAAATTTATTTATTTGTTTATTTTTGAATTTTTAAAAAACAAAAAGTTAACATTTTCTGATTTTTCTTATACTGCCTTGTTTACTTTCACTCTCTCTACATTCTAAACTATAATGGGTAGACTTAAATGATAATTAATAGATAAAGAGAAATCAATGAGGTTGACCTAAGCTTGATGCAAATATGCATATTAATAATATGTTAATTTGAAATATCATATCTATTATCTTATCTATTATTTCTCATGGGTTCAACTACTCGATGTAGTTAAATTCGTTTTGTTGTAATAGCAAGCTGGTCATTAAACATGGCATTCGTTTGTTTAGTAACCAGATTAGTACAACAAAACGAATTGACTTATATCATATTGGATATTTGAACTCTAGGGGTGAACCACGAATGGAATTAGGTATACACCGTCTTTGGAATTACTTTGGAATTCATTAGATAATCTATTGTCTTCTACTTGGAAATGGAAGTGGAAGTAGGTGTACACGAATTTAGGTCGCGGTTCACCCCTCGTTTGAACCCATTAGAAATAATAGATATAGACAAAATATTTTTAATTTGAAGGATTGATGATAAATATCAAACCTTCAAAACTATAGCCTCTAAAAAATAAATTTTATACATATATGTAATATATTTATATTCATTATATTTATTTATATGTTTGGGTTTATTTGCATCAAGCAGAAGACAACCTCATTGACTTTTATTTGGAATTCTACATTATTTGTCTAAAATAACATGTATTGTTTATCCAGGTAGCGTATTTCCAAACGCATCCCGGTACCTAATAATAAAAACAAATAAAAAATGTTTTGATATTATTTATTTATTTATTTTTTGATTTTTAAAAACTAAAAATTTATAATTTTTGTCATTTTTCTTTATTCGTAGTTTACTGTCATAAATAAGTCTAAAAAATTTGAACTATAATCGATAGGCATTTATCTATCTATCTATAATTATTATAATTAGCTTGCCCGACGACGTCGACGTGATTTTTTTTAAATTTTATAACTCACTAATAGTTCATGACAATTAAAAAAATTAGAAAATTTAAATTATTATTTTAAAACCCAATACGGAGTTCAGGAAGCGTACGTAGCCCGTTGGCCAGCAAGATACCCGCAGAAGGCGGGCTTCGCAGCCGGTTAATAATAAATGACTACCGAATTTTGTTAAGTGCAAAATGTAGTTTTTTAAAATTGTTTCTATGTAGCTTTTATGAAAGAAGAGGCAAATTTGAACAATTTTCAAATTTATTTCCACAATAATAGTGAAAATTAAAAATTTTAGACATAAAAAGTAAATTAAAAAATTGTTCTACTTCTTAAATGAAACAATATTGAAAAAAAATAAGTTTTTATTTTGCGAAATAAAGACATTAAAACTGGTGTCGAATCGGAACGGATTTGGCTTCGTAAAATAATAAAAAGACGTCGTTCTGGAATTATAGTATTAAAAAACAACGTATTAAATACTACTAAATTGATTTGTTACATTTTTTCAATATTACTATTATTAATGTATAATAAAATTTCAAATAGTTTACTTTGACAGATTAACGATTTCCATTCAACTTTCTCTCCAAATGATTTATTACTTATTTCTTTTAATTATAATTATTATTATACAAATAAGTAAATAAATTAGGTCGTCTCAAACAATGATTTTGTTATTAATCTATTAATTTAATTATTTATTTTTATAATAAATATTATTGATTAAATACAAGTAAATCTATTGCGAATGGTTTATAATCTTAAACTAGGGGTGAAGGATTCCTTATTTCATCCAAGAATTCAAATTACGCGAAGCCTGCCTCCCGGGCGGCTCTAGTATTCAATTCTCTCATAGTATGTTTGTTTTGCTCATTGTGTATAAATAATTTTCAACCATTAGTTATATTTTTCTGTATGTTGATAATGATGAACTAATTAACCTAATAAGTTAGTTATTTTTGTAAAATATAATATTTCAATATATTTATTCACAAATCGGACTAGGTATTATTATCCAATATATTCTATTATCTTATTAATTTTAGGAATTCCTTATAGCTGTAGTTATATTAATTTATGAAGGGGTTAAAATAAGAGACGTGAAGCTTTTATTTATTTATTTTTTTATTTACCGCCTCCGTGGTCTAATGGTCAGAGTAACTGACTGGAAACCCGGAGGTCCCGGGTTCGATTCCCGGCTATGCTCAGAAATTTTTCTGTAAGTATAGGGTCTGGAACGGGGTTCACTCAGCCTCGTGAGGATAAATGAGTAGCTGCTTGATTGAGAAGTAGCGAATCTCGGTTAAGAAAACTGAAACGAAGGTTGTAGATGTGCGTTGAGCTAACCACTTGACCCCTCGGTACTGTTTCCAATTAGGACAGCAACCAATGCAGTAGGCCAAGACCCATGAAGGGTTGTCGAGCCAGAGATTTTTTTTTTTTTTGAGATTTTTTTTATTTATGAACTCCCGCTAACATTTCGGCTATTGGTTGTAGCCATCTTCAGAGCTAAACAATGAAAAACAATGTTACCAATATTAAATCGGCCTTGTCCGAGTATATCAATCAATTATTATAATTTTGTTTTTCTACTCACCGGAAATTTGTCAATATTTATATAAAAAAATTTTTTGGATCTGATGACTGGCGTATCCAAAATTATTTTTATATAAATATTGACAAATTTCCGGTGAGTAGAAAAACAAAATTATAATAATTGATTGATATACTCGGACAAGGCCGATTTAATATTGGTAACATTGTTTTTCATTGTTGAGCTCTGAAGATGGTTAGAATCAATATCCGAAACGTTAGCGGGAGTTGATAAATAAAAGCTGTATGTCTCTTATTTTAACCCCTTCATAAATTTTATTAATTACCTGTATTTAAATAATTTTCCTAGAGAGCTTCCTTATCAATCTCTCCCTATAGTCCTTCGATCTTCTCATACAATATGAAGTAGTACCTACAATCGATATTTAGTGCAAAAGAACAGCTTTTTGTATATGTAAACATGATTTTTAAAATTAACACAATACAAATTTTTTCACTCTCTGCTAATAATATCTTTATCAGGTGAGTGACTAGCTCAAAAGCCTATGTGTACAAATGACAAATTGACGTGATAATTTGTTTTCTTCTTTAAAAACTCGAGTATTCTAGAAAAAAATAGATACTAAATTGTTTTTCATTAAAATCCACTTTGAGTTAAAATTTGAATTTTTATTTAAATCACACATAATTATTTATTGAACACGAACAAACAATACAATATAACTACTGACTATTTGTTCGTGTTCAATAAATAATTATAATTAATTATGTGTGATTCAAATAAAAATTCAAATTTTAATCAAATTAATCACAAAAATAAAAGCTTCAACAGTTTCAAAGAGAAGTTTCGGCTGAAACCACGTAAAAATTTTTATAATGAGTTAAGCTCACCCGAATTCACGATATTTCTATCCCTGAAATATTAGATTTGATAGGTAAGCTAATTAACCCAATAGGCTAGTTATTTTTGTAAAATATAATATTTTCATATATTTATTCACAAACCGGACTAGGTATCCAATATTTTCTATTATCTTATTAATTACCTATATATATAAATAGTTTTTCATAGAGGGCCTCCTTATCAATCTCTCTTTATAGTCCTTCGATCCTCTCATGCAATGTGAAGTAGTACTATTACACTCAATAAATTAGTGCTAGAGAACAGCTTTTATATCTAAACTTGATTTTAAAAAGTAACACAATACAAAATTTTCCACTCTCTGGTAATAATATCTTTATCAGGTATCAGAGTAACTAGCTCAAAAGCCTGTGTACAAACGACAAATTGACGAAACAAATTTTTTTTTCTTTAAAAACACGGAGTATTCTAGAAAAAAAATAGATACTAAATTGTTTTTCGTTAAAATTCACAAATAACTAATTAACTTTGAGTTGTTTATCAAAAGAGAAGTTTTGTCTGAATCCACGTAAAATTGCACATTTTTATTTCAATATATTTATTCACAAACTGGACTATGTATTATTATCCAATATTTTCTACAAGGGGTGAACCGCGATTGGAATTAGGTGTACACGTCTTTGGAAATATGTGGAAATATTTTGGAATTCATTAGATAATGGCCCTTCATCTATTGTCGTTTACTTGGAAATGAAAGTAAAAGTAGGTGTACAATATATTAGGTCGCGATTCATCCCTCGATTTTCTATTATGTTATTAATTATATTTTAATAAATAACTAAATGTTCGTTAATTAGAAAAGTTTCTTTCTTTGACTTACTTTCAAAATTCCTGAATATTTGGCAACGATTCGAAATAAGAGATTAGCAAAGGGGGGATCTAAATATAGTCTAATCGTGTGATAGAAGAGTGTGTGTGTGTGTGTGTGTGTTTGCTGGCAGGGTCTTCGTCTCTCTTTCTCTCCATCTGGGCTGGTGACTTGAATGAGCGAGCAGGCGGTTTTGCCCCCGGGGGCTTTTCTCGAGTGCTTTCCTTTCCTTTCCCTGAAAGGGCCAGATTCGTAGAGATAATAGCAGCAGATCTAACGGGTTAATCGTCTCTCGTTCTATCGTGGGGTGGTTGCAACCCCTCAAGGGGCTAAGCTATAAAATTCTTTAACAGGGGTGGATCTGTCCAATAATCCTGACTTCTTGGCCCTTTCTTTTCGGTATGCCTAAGAAGCGTAACGCTACGGGGCACCACACTACCTGAAAGCCCAAACAATAGCGGGAGGGGGCTTTAGATAAAAAAAAAACACACACATGAACACACACACACTTTTAAATTCAACTCTGTTTATCGATTTAGCTTAATACGATTAGTACTTGTTGGAAATCGAAGAATACTTTTATTTAATTCAATTCAAAAATTTTAAGAATGCATTTCTTATCTCCCTCATTATCAATATATTTACAACAATTATAAATGAATATAAGTAAATTGTTTCGTCAAACCAGTCTTATAACTGATTATTGATGAAGAAAAAATAAAATCAACATTAATATTTCCATATAAATAAGTATATTCACCATTCATACCCCGTATTATCCAACATTTCTTAAGATTAAATTCTAAATAATAATAGATATTAATAAAACTAATTCTAAATTCTCGTATAATATATTTTTTTTACTTTTCCATACATACCTACAGGTCAATTATTGTAATTGTTCATGGGAAAAGTGTTTTTTTTACTTTGGTTTATCTAAATATCTAAAAAACGTCTCAAACTATTATGATAAAAAAAATTACTTTTGGTATAAATTGTATTTTACGAGATACTTATTAATTATTTTATCAATTTAGGTGCGTACGTTATTAGTTGGTTACCAAATTTTTTAATATTACCTATATGTAGATATGTTTACTATTGAATTTGAAGATACCACCTTAATTATTATATTCTCTTTGTAAATATTTAAAAAAAATCATTATTTTATATGAAATTAATTGTGAAAGAATTATTTTACGCTATTTTTGGTTTAATTTGAAATTATTTTTCTTTCAAAAAATCTGTAAAGAAAGCGAAAATATTCTATTTAAATCATTATTAGTGTTCAGTTCCATACATAATCAGGATTAGATGTAACAAATCAGTGAAAAAAGGAGACAATTAAACACCGTGTTGCAACTTCTTTTGTTTTAGTATCATCATAAAAAATACAATTTCGACTTCGTGTGAATCGCGGAGAAAGATATATCTGTTGTGAACGCAGGTATACATCTACAATAGCGCTAATTTTCACAAAGACTCATTGTGAACCTAATTCAAAACAATATATTCAAAATTAATTTATATTTACAGCAATTATAAATAAGTACAAACAATTTGTTAGTTCAAATTAGTATTAGGACTGGATTAATAATGTAATAATAATTTTTTTATTTTTGAAGTGAAACTTCTTTAGCCACTTATCTGTTTGAATTTTTTGTTACAATTAAGGGGAAATGACCTATTAGAGGGGAAATAAAAGATATTAATAATTTAAATTTTCCTAATTTTAATACCTATATTTTATTTGTCGTAAACAATTAGTGGGTCTTAATAGAATAATTTAAATTTCCTAATTTAAATAAATTTTATTTGTCATGATCTCTTAGTGGGTTTTAAAATTAAAGTTTCACTTTCCCGTCAGTATATGTGGATGAGGCTTACGTATTTTTTTTATTTATAATCAATTTTCTATTTACATATACATTTTTATTTATATAAAGCATATGGACTATAGTCTTTTTGACCGTTAGTCTTTATTGGTCTTTTCGTCGCTAATAGCACTGAATTAAACTAAAATTTCACCCTTAAACCTAACAACAGATTCCAATAGAGTTTTTTTACGGTGATTATCATGCAATTTCGAGATTTTTACAACACGTCAGAGTTTTGAGATATTATCGGTCAAAGTGACTAAAAAGGCCACTTTGACCTATTTTCGAGTCCCATTAGATATTAAACCGCAATATTTGAAATCAAAATATTTTATTAACTTAATAGAAAACAGCTTCCTCTTTGATTTTCAAATTACCACTTGTTTTTAGCTCAATTAGAACTCGGGTTATAACTAAAAAACTAAGACCATATATTTCTATCTATGTTTCTTATCCTTTACAATCACGTAGTTTTAGTTTTTTAGTTATAACTCGAGTTCTAATTGAGATACAAACAAGTGGTAATTTGCAAATCAAAGAGGAAGCTGTTTTCTATTACCCCAACAATATATTTTGATTTCAAATATTGCTGTTTAATATCTAATGGGACTCGAAAATAAGTCAAAATTGCCCTTTTAGTCACTTTGGCTGATATTATCTCAAAACTCTGACGTGTTTTAAAAAATCGGGAAATTGCATGATAATCAGCGTATCTAACTCTGGAATTCCTTGTTAGATTTATGGGGAGAAATTTTTGTTGATCAGTGTAATTAAATTCTGAAATCAAGGTCCAAGGTGAATGTTTTAAGAAAAAAAGACGTTTTATGTTGGAGCTCAATTTCTATATAGGTACATATCAGTATTCTTAACCAATTCATAGCACGTATTATACAATATTTTTTATTATATATGACGTTTTTTGAATTGGAAAATATTTAATTATTTTTACTAAGTAGACTTGACGTGAATGGTAGCGATATGACTTTTGTGAACGCAGGTATACATATACAATAGCTCTACCTTTCACGATGATTCAACTCAATTCTCCTAGTTTAAAACAATATCCAAGATTTATTTAATTTAACCGAGAATTTGCCCAATATATAAACATCGATTTATTGTATTTAGCGATGAGCAAAGCAAGAACAAGACCAAGACTGCAAGACCAAGCTCATCACTAATTAATATAGGCAGAGGGTGTGTTTGTAAAGTCTTCTATAGGGTGTTTAAAAAGTTCTGATCACTTTTAAGAAAAATAATATTATTATTTTGATTTTGAGTATTAATATTAGTGATGACCAAGGCAAGACCAAGACCAACTCTCCTCATCATTAATTAATATAGGCAGAGGATGTGTTTGTAAAGTCTTCTTTAGTGTGTTTAGAAAGTCCTGATCACTTTTAACAAAAATATTATTATTATTTTGTTTTTAACCGACTTCAAAAAGAGGAGGTTCGCTATTCGACTGATTGAGTATTAATAAAATTGGAGTAATTTTTGAAGACGGACTGATAAGTGAAGTTGAGTTGATATTGATGAGGCAGTCCAAAAAAGAAGATAATTTATACTATCTTTTTATTTTTATTCAAAAATCGACGTTTCGGAGGCTATTCCCTGTCGCTCCTGGATTTCCTTCACTGACTTTTCAAAACCCTGAAGAAGGAGGGAATAGTTTCCGAAACGTTGGTTTTTGAATAAAAATAAAAAGATAGTATAAATTATCTTCTTTTTGGACTGCCTCATCAATATCCACTCAATTTGAGTATTAATATTAGTGATGAGCAAAGCAAGACCAAGACCAATTCTGCTCATCACTAATTGTATTTACTTATGCGATCAACTCGATTGTAGCGTAGATTTGTAATAAACCACTGGTCATAATCATTGTTTTTGTATAACCTAAATAATTTTGGCTCACCCCTTGAATGGTAGCGATTTCGAAAAGCAACGGCTTTGCCATCAGAGAGAATGCCAAAAAGAAATCAAGGCTGTTCTCCCCTCTGTGCTAGCTCTTCTCCGTTATCTTGTTGCCTTATCGCGATGAGGGAATCGCTCACCAGAAATGGATATCCAATAGTCCCTTTTCACCTCAGATATATTTAGTGTATAGGTATGTGAGACAGAGAGAGAGAGAGAGTACCTAATATTTGAAATATGTAGTTTCTTGTTACAAATTTGGCAATGAAAAAAATAATTATCAACGTTTTTTTCTTTTATTGAATTAGTTCAAAGTTTAAGGAAAAACATTTATTTATTTATTTGTGAAAGAAATTCCAATTAATTATAACAATCAATCGGAAAGTAGACCACCACTTTTAGATTTCATGGTCTTTATCAAAAATTCAATATTTTTCTCAACTTTAGGTTCAGTTCTACAAATTCTTTTAGTCTATACCCCAACATTATTTCCGAGTCATATTTTTTAAATTCTGAAATCATTAAAAGTCAATTACTTATTATATAGAAAAAAATAAATAAAAAATTACGATCATCTCTCCATTAATAAAATTTGAAAATAATAAAAAAAATAATAATTATAATTCAATGACATAAAAATGTTTATAGTATTTAATCTGAGATATTATCTAACCGTATGCGAAGTTTCAAGAGAATCAGTCCACCAGTTTCTGAGATTAGCCCGTTCATTTAATTTAGGTCAAATTTTTTGTTAATCACAAACTTATTAAAGTGAAAACCAATTTCATTTATCGAACACGTCCTCTAGTTTTAAAATTTTATTGTTGAATAATAATTGTTAAAGCAGGTGTTTGTTAATCGTTATGATTGCCAATATTACGATAAAAAATCCATTTGAAAATTAAAATTGAATTATTTCCAAAACGATGGTTCTATGAAAAAACATAAAAGGGCAGTTTTATACAGAATTTTATAATCTACTAGTTTTATAATAACTAATTTTATCCCACGGCAAAGAGATTATGAGATAATTGGCAAAAAACGAATATACATTAATTTATCAATCGGTGATTGATGTCACTGAATATTACGATTAATCGATTTGAAAATTGAATTATTTCCAAAACGATTGCTTCTATGAAAAACCTTATCAGAGCATTTTTATAAAGAATTTTATAATTTAATAGTTTGATAATAACTAATTTTATCCCACGACAAAGAGTTTATGAGATAATTACAAAAAACGAATATACATTAATGTCTTAATCTGTGACTCTAAACCAAAATTTCGATTAATTAAAATTGAATTATTTCTAAAAAGATCGCTTCTATAAAAAACATAAAAGAGCATTTTTATAGAGAATTTTATAATCTACTAGTTTGATACTAACTAATTTTATCCCATGCATAGAGATTACGAGATAATTTCCAAAAACAAATAATATGCATTAACATAAATAAGTTCCAAATGACCTCTCCCGTCACCCCTTTGGAGACTTTCTAATGGTCTACTAAACACTCTCCGTATAGACATACATATTGTTACGAAATTTATTTAGGATATAAGTATTAAAGCCCTGCTACGAATAAAGTTATGCTCAATCATTGATAATAAATCGAAAAAACAAACATTTATATATAAATTTGAATAAATAAAGAATTAAATGAAATTAATTATTATTTAATATTGTAATTATTTTATTATTTTTGAACTTTTTGTGTACTAACTGGAAAAAAAATATAGATTAAGAAAGACACGGATCAGCTCCTTTTCCATTTAACTGGCTTCTTCTTTTTTTCCTCTTGAGTTGATTTGAATTTCGTTCGACTTCTTCACTTTTGACTCGAATCCGGACCCAATTAAATATTTATTCATGTTCCTCTAATATCGGTAAACGGTAACCCTTCCCTCACTCTTCAGTTCCCTCTAATCGTTTCCCCCACTCTTTATCCATTTCCCACCTCATGCCATACATTCTCTCCTCGTCAGTTATAGTATAATAATTAAGTAGAATTGATGGCTTGTGTTCTTTAATAGTTATTAATGGTGATCCGTAGAAGAAAATGGGCCTGATTTTGGCGAAGCTGAAGGACACCATTAGATTTTGGGGGGTGGGGGTGGTTAGAGCCCCAGAGGAGAGATTTTTCAGTCCCACGCCTCCGCCACAAGCCGCCGGGGGCAATTGACACAGGGTCTCTCTGTCTCTCTGTTGATCGCTTATGGACCGCAAGCGGCGCGGCGGCAGGTAGAAAAACCGACCGGGACAGGTTTCTGGATTTTTCGGGTCTGCATCTTTCCAAGGAATTCGCTCAACAAGAAAGAGAGACGTCGAGTAAAAAAAGAAACGGGTCCCAATTAGTGATTCATATTCGGATTAAACGGATCAGGCGAGCAACAAAAGGAAAAGACCCCCGGCTGCTGAAATTAGGGGGCCGCTTTTTTTAGGGCGTGAATTGAGTCCTGAAGGTTTAATCAAAAGAGAAGGGCGAGTAGGAAAGTGAATGACGGCACAGGGTTAACAAGGCCGGTTAAAGGGGGGGAAAAGATGAAGCGAAATCGCCGGGTGATTCGTGAGGTCTAATCCGCTAAGATAATTTGTTTCGCAGTATTGCGGAAAATCCAAACCAAAAAACCGCAAATATTATACAATCTAAGTTTCTCTGAACTCTCGATGACTGTTTTTCTAAAATATTAATTAAATAAATAGCGAATCTAGGGGAACTAATAAATCATCTCGGTGGAGACTTTAATGCGCTAGCAGGAAAAGATTCATTCATAGTTGAGATATTTACGATAAAAAAAATCATCCTTGAAATAAAAATTAACTGTTAATAGCATCTCATGAAAAAATAAACAAATAATAAATAAAAATTTATTATTGTTTGAAATAATCTAATAATTTAAATATAATTAAATTATAAAATTTATTCAGAAAATTATTAATTTTTATGTTTTAATTGCTAGAAAATTATCTATCCCAGTGATTCTCAACCTTTTTTTTGTTGCGGCACACTTTTAACAATTTCAAAATTTGGCGGCACACTAACAATAAAATTTTAAAATAAAAATAATTTTGTCAAAAAAATTTATTATTAAAAAAGACGAATCATATATTGCCTTTGAATAAGTTTTATTTAAGTTTGAGAACTCAATACTGCATAGCAAATATATAAATTTATAAATTCAACCACACAGCAAGCAAGTAAATAGCAAACTGAACTATACTCGCGTGCAGCTAAATTGTCCCAACCCCTAAGCCCGCATACAAAGTCGATTTTTTTTTAAATGGCTAAGCCGATATATATAAAATGTATATATTTTTAAAGCTTATTTATTTAGCTTTTATTAAATTATATGTCATCTGAATGACTGAACTGGAAAAAATAATAACTCTTTGGATAAAAGTACATACAAAATAATTTGTATTGCTTGCATTTCTAAAATTTGGCGGCACACGGGAAAAGTACCGTGGCACCATGGTTGAGAATCACTGATCTATCCGTTAATAAGTTACCCCGTTTAGCGCTTAACTTTGCACCTGCTCTTTTGACATGCTAAACAGGATGTAGTATATTTAAAAATTCAATAAGTTTTTCCTATCAATTTTCAAAAAAATTTCTTATTGCTCAAACGAATAAATAAATAAACGTTTCACACGAAATGATGAATATTAATTTTCTATATTAATATGTAGAAGAAAAAAAGTTCAAAAATCATTTTAGTTTTAAAGTAAAAAATATGAATATTTTGATTTTTTCAATGGTCCTATATAATAAATATTTCTACAAATTGTGCATTCAAGTCTCCAATCAAAAGTTGGAATTACTCGTTTATTATTTATCTTTTTACAATAATTAATTATTTATAATATTTAAGAGTATTTTTATTGATAGTTAAAGTAAATTCCGTTTTAAGCGTGAAGATAGAAACAAATGAGGGTAGCCACTGACTCTTTTTCGGACACCCATTGCCTGGGAATAGTATTTTCAGTTGTCGATAGAAACTAATTGGGATTTTTTTTGTTTTTTATTTTTTTGTTTTTGAGTGACTTGAAAGTCCGAGTGGTTTTGGGAGTTGGTTATTAAACCGGAAGCGGCCAGGTAGGTAGGGGATTTAAAAAATCATTGCGTTCTTCCTGTGTTCCGGTTGACAGCAAGTTGGAACCGAGTGGCAGCGTCAGACCGTGACGCTTAAGAGAGGAGAGCAAGGGGTTCCAAGAGAGTCCCATCATCCAAAAGAACACCATCCACGCTTAAGACAATCCACGCTTAATAGATTTAATTCAATATTCTATTCTTAACACATTTAATTTAATTTTGTAACATTCAACTCAAAGATTTAGAGATTCCATTTTTAGATTTCAAACTACATAGGACCAATAAGATTATTTATCTAAATATAATAAAATATCTAAGTAGATAAATAAAGTCAAAAATATAATAATATGATTAATACTTTTATTCAATCTACTTCACTCATATTTGTTATTATTATCATGACGTTTCGAATTCTAAATTTCTGGTTACCTTCAAATGCAATATCTTGAAAATTCATTATTAATTTTTTTATAGAAATAGAGTAGTATAACCTGTAAAAAAACTAGCATTTGAGCCGAGGGGTGAACCTCGACCTAATATCGTGTACATCTACGTCCACTTTAATTTTCAAATAGAAGACAATAGATGTAGGGGCATTATCTAATGAATTCCAAAATAATTCCAAAGACGTATACGCCTAATTCCAATCGTGGTTCACCCCTCGATTTGAGCCCTATCTACACCTATATTGGCAATATCATAAGCTCTTAAGGGATAATCAGCTAATTTCTATGTAGTAGATATAGAGAATTACGATTCTCTGTAGATAAATGAGAGTTAATTAAAGTACTAGGTAGGTTTCACACAAATACTTAATTTATTTATGTGAAACCTACCTACTATTTAAATTAACTCTTATTTAAATGTTTCACCTAGAACCGACACCAAGATCCTTAAAATTATTGAATACAAATGAAGCTCTAAGGCCCGGTTGTATGTCGCAAGTAAATGCTTTTACCACTAACACAGGATAGATGGTAAATGGAGGACTGACAGTTCCTGGCATCTGATTGGCCATGCCAGTCCCTCCATTTACCATCTACCCTGTGTTAGTGGTAAAAAGCATTTACTTTGCGACATACAACCGGCCCTAAATGTGCCAATTGATCCGGTCACCCATCCAAGAAATATATTACACCATGAACTTAAGTTTCAAGATCTGTATCTGGAACCTGCCGAGCCTGTTGATATAATAATAATAATATAGATTAAACAAAATTTTAATTACAATATTAATAATTGTGAAAATATAATTGGATTGCTTTAATTGAAGGTTATTATCTGTTTGTGGGATTTAATTGAATTTTTTTAAGATTATATTATTCCTAATATTTATTATATTTTGGCATAATTATAGAGTATGTAATGATAAAATTGTATAATAAAGAATATGTATATTGTATACAAATCTTTTATACTAAAAAAAAAACCAATCTGAAAAAATTTATTTGAAATAGAAACGTTTCGGGAGATATTCTCCCTTTATCAATGAAAAATTTTAAGAATTTTGAAAAAATTTAATTTTTCAAAATATTTTTTTTTATAGTTGCTTTATCATACTTTTCTTGAGTATTTTTTCAAATTTATATCAAAACCAGATGGCATAGAAAAATATACCTATAAATGAAAAAAGTAAAAGAAGGTTCGAGAAATAGAAAAGAATGGGAAATCTAAAATTGCTTCATTCACTTGATTGATAAGCGAATGAATAGATGAATGAATGAATGACTGAATGAATGGATGGAGATTGAATTCCACTGGTTTGATATCGAGAATGATTCAGATGGACTTCAGGAAGGAAGCCGAGGATTAATCATCGGCTCTCTCTTAGGTTACCTGAGCTGATCCAGCAGGAGTCATGCCTCACGGATGAGCCATTGCACCATTAAAACACCCACACACATATACTAACACAAATTTAAAAATATATATTTTAAACAGAGAGAAAATATTATTAAAATGATGTTATTTTGATGAGAGTAGTTGATTCATAAAGAGAAATTAATCAAATTTCCTCAAATGTTTATTAAAATCCTATACATTTCGGGAGAATTTTTGTCATTATCAATAGAATTCATTTTTTTAAGCTTTATTGATAATGGGAGAAATTCTGTCCTTTGAAAATTATTTTTTATAAAAGTTTTCTATTTATTTAAATAATTTATTTGTTAGACCCGGGTTCGAATCCGACTAAAATCTGACCCCGGGGTAGAGACAAATTTAAAAAATAATAAATAGTATAGTAAATTGTCTTATGGGTAGAAAGGCCGAAAAGCCAAAAAAAAATTATTTGTTAGAGACTATAGTTTCGAAGGTTGGACATTCATTATCAATCTTTTAATTAGAAATATTTTATCTGTTAATTGAACCCCTCAGATCAAATATTTCTAGTTTAAAAACGGATGAAGAAGGTCAAATTAGAGTCTCTAACAAATAAGTTTTATATAGGTAGCATTAAAATTACTAGTATCTAAAATTTATTTGCATCAAGCAGAGGACAACCTCTTTGTTTCTCTCTGTGAATCAAAAATTGGGTTTGAATATTGGGAGTTCGGTAAATTACATCTTCTAAAATAAAATACTTGAAATATCAAATTTGTTCTTATCTGTATTTAATAAGGAGAGAATAAACGAATTTGTGGAATTTTTTTCATAATTTTAAATTAAGTCAATTCTTTACACCTACAGGTTCAAAAATCACCTAAAAATAGCCACTTTTAAACTTTCTCACACTGTCATTTTAAATTGAATTAATTTTAAAATAATTATTCGATTAAAATTTTAATAAGATTTTAGATTTGCGTCAAAATGAATATATAGGTAAACTTGAATTTGTACCTTATTTAGTTACAGTCAGCATTGTATTGACAGTAAAATACTAGTAGGGTCATGGTTTACTTTTTAAAGGAATATTAAAAAATAAGTTCTGATACTAGAAAGACCAAAGTATAGGTAAATCTTTTTTTGGAAGGAAATACAAAAAGTGAGCACCAGAACAAACTTTCTACGACATTTCACACTTAAATTATTAAAAGTATCAGAATACAAGTATCTACTTACTCAGATGATGTACACACAAATAGTCGACAGAATCATGCTTGAAAAGACTTTTCACCAGACATACTAATATATATACGTATATCTGCAAAACAAAAAAAAACAATCAAAAATTAAATTTCTGACTGTATTCTTTTTAAAAAGTTGCAACGTTTCGTCGAATATTTATCGACCTCCACAGGCAATCTGATAAAAAGGATGTCATTGTCTGATAAATGTTTTTATTTATGATCGAAATAATATGGTATAATTAATTAACTATAATTATATTATTTACGAAAAGGTTAAGCTTAAAAGTAAATTTTGTATGAAATTTTATTTACATTTTGTTTGTTGATTTAATGTATTTGTAATTGGTGTAATTGTTTTGTAGATTGCCTGAGGAGGTCGAAAAATATACGACGAAACGTTGCAACTATTTAAAAATTTAACTTCCAATTATTCCCAAGTCTAAGTTCAAAATAACCAGCCATATAAGAAGAATTTTTAGCATGGGCGATAACAACTCTAATTTAATTTGTATTATACAATAAGTTAGTGTTGTTTTTGGAGAAAATTATAAAATATTTAAATACATTGGAAATAAATTGGTACTTTCTATTTTTTCATTTAAGGAGGTTTGGGACAGTTTATCTATCTGGTTGATCTACGAAAAAATCTTTTGTATTTCTACAGAGTGACAACTTCTGCCTACTAAATTTTTTAATAAAAAAATTGTTAATAATGAGGTTAATTTCGAGTAAAAATCTTTGTTTTGATAATATTAATAAAAAGAATATTGGGATAAATTTTTTCTCATTATAAAAACATTTATTTAACACAAAAACGATTTCAAGAAATAAAGTTGGAATTCTACACTAGTGTTTTTGTTATATTCTGTTGGCTGCAAATAACTTTTTTTTTACATTTATGTATAACTAATTAACTAGATTGTCAAATCTATTGAAAAATGTTTCATTCGATTCATAAAAGTTGAATTATTGGTCTGTATAAATTTGTTGAAAATGGTATCATTTGTATAGAAGTTATTTTTACTTTTAAAAGCTCGGTCCATTTACTTCCATGTTAAAAGAACAATTTTTAATAATTTAATTCTCGGTAATGGGACAGACGATCAACTTCAAATTTCGGAAATAAATATTTAATACATTAATGATTCGATGGTAACAATTTGAGAATTTTCTTATAAAAATGAAAAACAGTCCCGAACCCCCTTAATAAAAAATCCTACTCTGATATGATTTATCTTACATAATATATTTTTTTTAACTAATAAATCGCCTGTAGAAATATCGCCTGAAATTGAAATCTGTTTTAAAGCGAAGGATTATCTCTCTCTGTCTTTGATTGATTTCGATTGTGTTATCTTTTATGATTTTTGATTATCCACTCAAGTCAAACAGCTAATCTTGTTCTTTTTCTTTATCTAATATAGAAATCGATGTTTGTCTGCGTGTCTGTGCGTATTAAGCATGTATGTGTGTATTAAGGTCTATAATTATTATTGATTAACGATAATAAATCTTGTAATTAATTGAAAATTAAGATTAACTTTTACAGAGTCATTTCTCTACATCATGTTATTCGAGATTAAATATTATTATATATATATAAATACACCTCGTTCGGTACTAGTAAATGATAATCTTAAATAAATAAAGTAAATTGTCATGTGAATCTCCTCTCTCTAGTCAAATTTTAGATGTTTATTTGTTAGCCATTTATCTTTTATCGCAATTTGAAAAATAAAACATGTTTTTTTCTTTTTTTAATTAAATAATTTATATATTTAATTAATTAATTTGAAAATATAATAATTATTATTTATATAAGATATATTGAATTATGTTATTATATTTCCAATATAAATTATTATCTTGAGCTAATCGGACACAAATTTTTGCCAGTTTTTAATTAGCGACTGAAATCCTCTTTCCGTTTAAGTACTTCAACTTAAAAACCTAAATTCTACTCTTATCAACATTTCGGAGATTCGTAACTAAATATAATACTCCTGGACAAAATTAACGCACGACTTGTGATTTTCACAATATTTCAATAATAGGAAGTATAATAATTATTATTTTTATTCAGGAGCCACCTGATTCTTATTATGAATGAAAAAAACAAGTATAATCAAAAAGAAATAACTATATTGGGTAAGAAAATTAAAAAAAAAACTAAAAATATATAAAGAAATTTCCTATTAAAAAGTAAAGTTGAAAATCAGAAGTGGTGCGTTTATTTAGTCCAGGTGTATAGTTTTAATATTAATATTCTCCTATTCCTTTGTGAAATTTAAATAAATACCTAATTTAGAATAAACTAAAAAATATTATACGAAAAAATATAAAATCAGTAATCCCCTCTAAAGTCTCAAAATACTCCTGGACAAAATTAACGCACCACCTGTGATTTTCACAATATTTCAAGAATAGGAAGTATAATAATTATTATTTTTATTCAGCGGTCACCTGGTTCTTATTATGAATGAAAAAAACAAGTATAATCAAAAAGAAATAACTTTATTGGATAAGAAAATTAAAAAAAAACTAAAACAAAGAAATTTCTTATTAAAAAGTAAAGCTGAAATCAAAAGTGGTGGATTAATTTTGCCCAGGACTCCAGGAGTATAGTTTTAATAATAATATTCTCCTATTCCTTAGTGAAAGTTTAATAAATACTTAATTTAGAATAAACTAAAAAAAACAATACGGAAAGAAATAAAATCAGTAATCCCCTCTAAAGTCTCATTTACACGAAATACACGATTTTCAAACATACGATTAAATTAGATACTAACCGAAAACAATTACATTTCCTAACTCGTTTATCCTTGTGACTTCTAGAGATTGAAACTCTCTTCAAGAGTCATACAACCTTCAGTTTTCAAAAAACCCACAGGTACCTTCAATTCCGACTCAATCTCTGAAATTACTCTTTCTTTTCATAATGCAAGGGTTTACTTCGAACTACAGACGATGGATATTTTTGTGGAACTTCTATCTATCCATACAATAAATAAAATTACAACTTTTTGGGAAAATACAATTTTTGTTTGTTAATTACCCAAAAAATGTTCAGAAATGTATTGCGTGTACCTCTTCTTATTTCAGCAAGTCGAATTTGAAGCCTAAGTGTTTTTTGGCTAGAATGTATACATCAAGCTTTTAGTTCCAGTCTGTGAACCGAAAGTACTTATTTACTTTAGGCTTTTTTGAGGAATTTTTTTGCAATTTCTCAAAATTTATTGTTTTGATCTACCTCTTCTTATTTCAAAATTCGAAACTAAATTTAATTTTTGACTGCACAGCAAGCTTTTTAGTTCCAGCTTGTGAACCCAAAGTACCTTTTTAGGTATTTCAGGCTTTTTTGAGTAATTTTTTGCAATTTCTCAAAATTTATTGTGCTTACCTACCTCTTCATATTTTAACAATTCAAATCCGAAACCTAATTTAATTTTTGACAGGAAGATAGGTATATAGCAAGCTTTTACTTCCAGCCGGTGAACCCAAAGTGACCTTTTAAGGCACATCAGGCTTTTTGAGTAATTTTTTGCAATTTCTCAAAATGTATTCTTATTATCTAACCTCTACTATTTCAACAAAACAAATTCGAAACCTAATTGAGTTTTTGACTAAAAGGAAGCTTTTAATTCCAGTCTGTGAACCAAAAGTACCTCTTAACTTCAGACTTTTTTTTGAGGAATTTTTTGCAATTTCTCAAAATTTATTGTTTGTATCTCGTCTTATTTAAAACAAATCAAATTAGAAACCTAATTTAATTTTTGGTTAAAAGGTACACAACAAGCTTTCAGTGAACCGAAATTACCCATTCTCTCAAATGAAATTGATGAGAGAAGGAGTTACACCAAAGAAGTGCATCTCCTAAAGGCCTGGATGGCCCCTGCACCGTAAAAAGAAGAAGAAGGGTGGATTCTCCAAGATTTATTTTTAGGGAGAGGGGTGGCATTTCCTCAAAAAAAGGTAGAATGATTTTGATGGGGTGCTTGCCATTTTCTCTCTGACAAGAATAGTTCTCTGGTTGTAGGTATATTAATTGTTGAAACACACACTCTTCTACTGTGTTTGAATTTATTTATATCTAAATCAACCAGTGAGACAGATAGCTAGTAATTATATAAATTTACATGTGTGTATGAGTGTGTGTGTGTGTAAATAGCTAATATTAAAATTAATAATGATAATAATACTATTTATTATGATGATGATGTTTTGCATTGGCAGCAGGAGAAGAGGCAATTTCTGTAATAAGCGATGCAAAAAATCTACATTTATACAACGCTGTTAACAACCAATTAAATCTTATCAGAGCAACAGCGAAAAAAGAGAATCGCGAGAAAATCGACAACAACAACAACAACAACAATAACAGTCAGACAAATCAGATATAATTCAATGATAAGAACAAATCAAAATATAGTACTCAACAACCTTGCCTTGTTGAAAGCACAGGCTGCGATATACATATAATTGACACAATTAAGTAAAATACGTAGTTAGTAGCTAGTTCTTGCATGGGTAACCGACTCAAAAGTTGATTCAAGTCATGTGCTTGCATTCCAACGAACTAGGAATCGCAAAACCCTAATAGAATATCTAGAAATTAATTGACTTTAAAGGAATCACATAAAACAGATTAAAATAAATAAATACATACTTTTAATAAAAGAGATTGATAAATTAATTGCATTAAAAAGGAACCGATAAAGCAACTACAATAATATAAATATTTTGCCGTCAGGCTAATTGACAATTCTACCCTCACCGACTCCTTCCACTCGCTAGCTCATCTAAGAAATGTCTCTGCCCTTTCCCTTTTCTATAGATACTATCACGGCAGGTGCTCTGATGAGATAAAATCAATAATTCCCCCCAAAGCATGCTTTGCACGTAGCACGCGTTTTGCCGACTCCCAACACTTTTTCGCGATCAAATTAGAAAAGTGCCGGACCACTTCATTCGCCAATACATATATCCCCATGACTTCAAGGAACTGGAACTCAGTCTCCATCTTTCCCAGCACTTATAATCTTAAAACCTCCAAAACCGGAGTGCATAGACACCTACGTCTACACCCTCTCACTTAATCAACTTTCCCTTCTCTTCGGTAATGCAAGGGTCCTTCGCGATCCATAGGAGCTGCATCTTTACTGGTACACCCCTTCTTGCATTCGATTGCATTAAAAAACAAAAAAACAAATTCAGTCGAATAGAGAACCTCCTCCTTTTTTGAGGTCGGTTAAAAATGAATCATGAATTTGAGTCAAAACAAAACAATTGGTTGTTCAAATAAACAATAGCTAAAACCCGAGTGAAGCTTGGTATTCCAGGTGTTATTATTTAAATAATAATAATATTTTCAATTGAAAAAAAAAGCGAAATGAGGAAGGAAAATATTGGATCCGAAGCTTTTCGGTCGTTTTGAATGGAGAGAGAGCCGGATTCACAGTCTGACAGGTTGCTCTGCTGAAGAGAGAGGCACGCCTCACTCTCTTTCTCTCTGTGTGGGTATATCTGTCCGTCTCTTTCCCCCTTTGGTTCCGATATCGCTGATTAGTTTGCACAGGAACTAGCCTGATGACTCGCCAGTCCCTAGAGTGAGTGCACTGGGCACTGGCGAGGCGCTCTTTCGAGCCACTGATGAGACCAACCGTTAAAAAATTTGTCTTCTGTTTGTTGTTTTTTTGTTGTCTGATTGTTTGTTCGGTTGATAAGACTTAAGAAAAAGGAAGAAGGAAATATGCTTTAAGCAAGTGGAAAATATATCAATAGAAAATGGGCGTTTAAAGAAAAAAAAAAATGCATATTTAATTTCTCAACTCGATTTTGTCAGGCGTTGCAATCATCCTTTTGGAATTTGGACGGTTAATTGATTTTTTTTTATTATCTTGTGAAAATTTCCCTTTCGCGGGATTTAGGAAATAGAATTTGATAAATTTTAATATATGTACCTACTCATTATTTATTATAAAAATTTTTAAGAAAAAAATAAAACCGACTTCAAAAAATTAAATGCAACAAATAAAATACACTAAAAGGTATAAAATAATTATTATCTTATTTAGTTACAACTAAACTACGAAATATTAACATGAAATTACTTTTTGAAGTCGGTACCAAACAAACTATACCTATAAGCGAGCATAACCTCCAAACGTACTAAGTAAGATCCGTCGAGTGCGATTCATAAAAGGTATATGTTTGGCACCGACTTCAAAAAGTAATTTCATGTTAATATTTCGTAGTTTAGTTGTAACTAACTAAGATAATAACTATTTTATACCTTTTAGTGTATTTTATTTGTTGCATTGAATTTTTTTGAAGTCGGTTTTATTTTTTCTTAAAATTTTTTATTTTTCTCTTTTTAGTGATGTTATTAATAGTGATCCTATTATCAGAACTTGACCAAATTAATATTACACCATCCCTAAGATACCCCCTTTAAAAATAAAAAAAGAATCATCGAAATCGGTTCATAAACAAAGAAGTTAGTCCTAAACAAACCTAACAAAAAAGGTCTAATACCTATGAAAAAAAATAGGACCATTCGGAAGGTAGACTGGACCCAATGCAAAAAAAATTTCAAAATCGGTTCACAATTGGCGGAGATATGAGGTAACATAGGCCCAAAAAAAAAAAAAAAAAAAATCAGTCGAATAGAGAACCTCCTCCTTTTTTGAACTCGGTTAAAAATGGATAATATAATAAGAAATTTAAAATTTAAATTATAAAGAAATATTGGTTAAATATTGGATATATTTGGATAAATATCTATCAATTTTTCCAATGATAGAATTAATGTGCTACATCTACAATTGCTGAATTGAACCGAGGAACTGTAGGTTTCTAAGGGCCGGTTGTATGTCGGTTGGTAAAGCCTTTGTTAAAGTTGACAAAGGGTAAAACCTTAGAATTCACCTTGTGCCCAGCGGGATCAAGATAATGAAAGTGCGTGTCATCTGATTGGCCATCCAGCCGGGAACAAGGTGAATTCTAAGGTTTTACCCTTTGTCAACTTTTAGAAAGACTTTACCAACCGACATACAACTGGCCCTAAATCATTTCAAATATTATTTTATACCAGTCTCAAGATATAAAAATAAATTTATTCCAAGACCCGCTCGGTGTCTAGGTCAACCAATCATCAATACAATTTTCATTAAAACAAATAAATAAAAAATGTATGCCCATTGACAAATAACATGACCATTGATTGCCATCAAAAGACAAAAAGTAATTTAAAAATTCCGAACAAAAACTCGATATTAGGAGCAAAAGACGAATTAGCCATTCAGGTATTTGATATTCTTATAAAATGTATGATTTAAGGATCGGA
Source organism: Forficula auricularia (assembly GCA_024734495.1). Lineage (NCBI taxonomy): Eukaryota > Metazoa > Arthropoda > Insecta > Dermaptera > Forficulidae > Forficula > Forficula auricularia. Next base: position 816,415 of record JALMQS010000216.1, read on the forward strand.
TTCCAATGTAATATTCCATATTTTTTTTGCTAACTATAAATTTTATGAAACCTAAACAATAATTTGAATAATGAAAACGACATTCTAAATATTAAGAGTACTTTAGACTTAGATGTTTAGATGAATATTAAAAATAATTTTTAAGAAAAAAATAAAAACCGACTTCAAAAAATTAAATGCAACAAATAAAATACACTAAAAGGTATAAAATAATTATTATCTTATTTAGTTACAATTAAACGACGAAATATTAACATGAAATTACTTTTTGAAGTCGGTACCAAACAAACTATACCAATAAGCGAGCGTACCCGCCAAACGTACTAAGTAAGATCCGTCGAGTGCGATTCATAAAAGGTATGCGTTTGGCACCAACTTCAAAAAGTAATTGCATATTAATATTTCGTCGTTTAATTGTAACTAAATAAGATAATAATTATTTTATACCTTTTAGTGTATTTTATTTGTTGCATTTAATTTTTTGAAGTCGGTTTTTATTTTTTTCTTAAAAATTATTTTTATTTTTCTCTTTTTAGTGATGTTATTAATAGTGATCATATCATCAGAACTTGACCAAATTAATATGACACCATCCCTAAGACATCCCCTTTCGGATAAAAAAAGAACCATCGAAATCGGTTCATAAACAAAGAGGTTAGGTCTAAACAAACCTAATAAAAAAGGTCTAATACCTATGAAAAAAAACGAAAAAAAAATGGGACCAATCGGAAGCTAGACTGGACCCAATGCAAAAAAAAATTCAAAATCGGTTGACAATTGGCTGAGATATGAGGTAACATAGGCACAAAAAAAAAATCAGTCGAATAGAGAACCTCCTCCTTTTTTGAAGTCGGTTAATAAAATACAAAACTTTTCAATACCATAATTCGATTTTTTTTTTCAATCCAAAATTAGAATTATTAATTTAGTTTAGGGAATTACATATAGAACACACAAACAAATAATCTTACAAAAAAATTTTCCACCTTTCAGACATTTCTAAATACAAATAATAATAAAATTGAATATATATTTAGTTTATTTGTTTCCAGCTCGAGAGGTTCTAAATCTTACTAGATTCCAAAATGTCGTTCCCAAGTTCTTTCGAGTAGATAATTCTTTACATTTTTCGATTTTTTTCTTTCTCATTTGTCTTTTGGGAAAAAAAATAAAATAAAATAAAGAAATGCAAAATGAATTAGAACAAAACAAAAAAAAAAAAAATTGAACAATTTAAATAAATAAAAAAAAATTACAAAGATTGTTTAAAACCTGGAGGACAGCAATTTGCTGAATAACGTCCGCTTCCTGCTACAAAAACAAAAAGAAAAATGAAAATATTGGAAAACAAAATCATCCGAACATCCTAGATTTCCTACTATTCTACTTCTATAATAGTAATAGAAATTAAAAAAAATGATCCCACAATCATCCGACTGATTCGAATTAATTGAAATATTGATAACAAGATGAAAGATATTTGAAGCTAACCCATAAAATTATAATTTTGGTTTATCTGGACAAATTGTTTGGTCCACTTTGCATTTGGTTGGTAACAATATTAGTAATTTATTTCCACAGATAAGCCAAAATTATGACGACTGGCTAAATGGGAATCAAGTTCCCGAGGCCAAGGAAGAAAAAAAAAATTATAATTTTGTGGGTTAGTCCATTTAATGCACTCGTAGCCTCAATTGTTTAATCTAAAAATTTCAATTTTGATTTTCATTTTAATTTATTCCATTAAAATGGTTATTTTTGTTGATCAGATGTTAAGCAGGCATTATATCCTCGTAAATAAACTATAGAGTACATTTTTATAGATCCCTTCGATATTGCCTAATTTTTTTCTTCTTGATTTTGATCCTCAAGTTTGAATAAATTTGAATTTAAAGAGATTCGAAATGAAAGCTCACTGGATTATCCCCCCTCCCCTCACCCCTTTACCCCCTCTTCCAACGCTCTTTCCATCCTTAATAACGTGATGTGAAATAAGTGACCTAGTATCCTTAACTCATAGTAAATCAATATTAAATATAATATTTATTTACTCTTATCTTTATAATAATGTTAGAAATATATTTATTTTATTATAGTTTTTCAGTTACATTTTATTAAAAATTAAGGCACCACTTGTGATTTTCACAATATTCTAAGAATAAGAAGTATAATAATAATTATTTTTATTCAGGGGCCACTTGTATCTTATTATGAATGAAAAAACAAGTATAATCAAAAAGAAATAACTTTATTGGATAAGAAAATATAAAAAAAAAATATAAAACATAAAGAAATTTATTCTTAAAAAGTTGAAAATCACAAGGGGTGCGATAATATTTTCTAGGAGTGTATTTACTACATACTTTTTTTATTAAGCCCCCCCTCCCAAAAAAAATCAAACTCCGGCGCCTATCGCCAGATATCGTAATAGATTACAATATTCATTCAATTGGTTCATTTTTTTTTATTGATGGGAGGGTATGATTTCTGTTGTAGTTTGTAGCTGTAGTTGGTGAGAGTGAAAGTGACAAGAAGGGGTGGGGGTGGATAGGAAGAGGGGAAGGGAGGGGAGGGTAGATCAAAAGGGGAGCAAATGCTACATTTAGCTGATAGAAACCTGTTGGATTCCCTCGTCGATATTATAAAATCCAACACACATACACACATATACTGAGAGACCCACGTCTGTCTATACATCCATTCTCGCGTGTAATAATTTGCATATATTTTTTTATCGTATAGATTTTATAGAAGGGGACAAGGGGGGGGGGGTGTTGTAGGTTGTAGAACATAAAATAATTATATGATTCTGGCTGTCATCTGGCATGCGAATCTTTTCCTCCACTTCTCCATTCTCGGACTGTTTCATTTCCCCTCTTAGGCCCCAAGCACACTAAATTTCTCCAACTAAAGATTAATAAAAATGACTAAAATATTGATTTATCATTAAAAAAAAAATAATGGTTAATAATCTATATTTTGAAGTTATATTTGCAGAAAACGAACTTGTTAAAAACGAATATATTGGATTATTTTTACACATAATTAATTATTAATCAAGTACGTTTGCAGGTATTTGGACAGGAAGGTGAATCAAAAAATTGTCAATGATTATTGCGACGTTTCGCCAACTTTATTTAGGCTTCACCAGGCTTCTAAAAAATATACAAAAAACAGAGTTACAGAGAAATCAACAAGTCATATAATTTTTTTCTCAGTTACTCTGTTTTTTGTATATTTTTTAGAAGCCTGATGAAGTCTAAATAAAGTTGGCGAAACGTCGCAATATCAATGACAATTTTTTGATTTACACTTCCTGTCCAAATACTGCAAACGTACTTGATTAATTAAATAATATGGATGCTATGGACTTTAATAACAAATTATAATTAATAATGTGTGATTTTAATTTTATTTAAAAATTAATTGATTGATGATTAATTAATTATTTATGATAAAAAATATAATAAAAAAATATTTTTCGAAACATTCCAGAGAGCGCGGTAACCGATTAGGAGTTGGTCTCTGAACTGATTAAGATTGCTTAACTTTTTTGATTGATCTAGAAGTGGCCGAATGCAATTATCCAAGGAGGGGAAGCCCCCTGCGCTCGAAAATTAGACTTTAAGAATCACCTTTACCAGGGCTATGCCGTGCTATAATAAAGAGCACAGGCGGCTGACAAGTCTGAACAAGCAGAGCTTGGATTAAGCATAGGCTAATTAGGAAATCATTACATTGGATTAAGCATAGATATATATAAAGAAATAAAAATAGTTTAATTTTCGTACAAAGAATGAAATAAATATTAATAAAATCGTATTCTAGAGGAGAGGAACATTTCAAGTATAATAATTAATATTTTGATGTATAATTAACAAATTAATCAGGTGACATTTTGAAACGAATATTTTTAGAAATTTTTTTCTCTGTTATTCGGGCATCAAATCGAATTAGATTTTATTCAAAATGTGCAGAAAATTTTATTTTTTGATCACGTTAAGTGAATTCTATTCTAATTCTTGTATAAATGTTTATGAAGGGTTGAAAAATCGTTTCCCTAGTGGAGATTTCGAAATTTGCATGAATGGTATATATATAGAAGTTCCAAATTTCTATTAGTAAGACGAAAATCTCGAGAGTCAAGGAGAGACTCTCTCGTAAGGAAAACAAGGCGTTTTGCTTCACAAAGATCGAACGGACGTTAATATATGTTTCAGGCTGCGCTTCTGCAGCCTGGAAACATATATATCCAAGATTCTTAAATTAAAGATGCTTCCAGGTCGGATAATGATTTTTTTTCTTTTTTTAATAATATTTTTTATATTATCCAAGTCTTTTAATATACTTGAAATATTTTTATATTATTTTTTGTGATATTATAGTTTGACTTACCTATAATAGAGGGCGTTGTATTTTTCTTAATTAAGTACTTCTATGCAGTATTATATATTTTAGTTCCAAGTATATATAATAGATGGAGTTTTTTAGTTCTTCTATTTTTCGTATATTTAATCTCAGGAATTCCTAATAGATGGCGTTGTTTTTCTGTTAATTACTTCTAGTAAGTATTACATGTTTTAGTTCCAAGTATATATAATAGTTTCTTTTATATTTTTTCTTTTTTTTTTAAATATAATATCAGAGATTTCTAATAGATGGAGTTGTTTTACTCTTTATTAGTTCTAATATTTTTTAGTTCTGTGTATATATAATAGATGGGGTTTTTTAGTTCTTCTATTTTTCGTATATTTAATCTCAGGAATTCCTAATAGATGGCGTTGTTTTTCTGTTAATTACTTCTAGTAAGTATTACATGTTTTAGTTCCAAGTATATATAATAGTTTCTTTTATATTTTTTCTTTTTTTTAAATATAATATCAGAGATTTCTAATAGATGGAGTTGTTTTACTCTTTATTAGTTCTAATATTTTTTAGTTCTGTGTATATATAATAGATGGAGTTTTTTAGTTCTTCTATTTTTCGTATATTTAATCTCAGGAATTCCTAATAGATGGCGTTGTTTTTCTGTTAATTACTTCTAGTAAGTATTACATGTTTTAGTTCCAAGTATATATAATAGTTTCTTTTATATTTTTTCTTTTTTTTTTAAATATAATATCAGAGATTTCTAATAGATGGAGTTGTTTTACTCTTTATTAGTTCTAATATTTTTTAGTTCTGTGTATATATAATAGATGGGGTTTTTTTTTAATTTTTTAATTATTCTTGTTGTTTTTTTTCGTGACACTTTTGGTCTCAATAACAATAATCTTGTGTCGAATGCCACAAGTTGCGAAACCCGCCATCGGCGGCGCCTCACTACCCCTCTGGACTCCGTAATGGGTTTTAAAATTATAATTTAAATTTCCTAATTTTAATAAATTTTATTTGTCATGAACTATTAGTGGGTTTTAAAATTAAAAAAATTACGTCGCCGTCGTCGCACAAGCCGATTATAAAAATAATAATTATTATTATATACTTTAATAATTAATTTCTACTCTTTTATAAGAAATTCAACAATTACACCATTTTTTGAAATTAATTATTTATTTATAATATTTATTATAGAAGAAAATAAGAGAGAAAGAGAACAAACAAATTGAACAATTTGATCCTTTTTTCTCTTCGTTGAGTTGTTATGATAATTTTGGCTCAATTCGTTTCAAAATTTGGAAGACAATGGAATGGCCTGTTCAGGTAGTGTATGGGGAAAGAAAAAGACTTAGGGACTGGATTTCTGTTTTCATAATTTACACGAAAAAGTGGCTCCCTTAATGAGAACAAAAACGAAAGAGAGCGATAGGCGGTGGTCCTTTGAATGGGGGGGTTCCCCCCCGCGGGAAGATGCCTGTCCGAGCGTTGACCCAACGCCCAAAACCAGATGACCACAACGACCAGGACGACGATCAGCGTGCTAAACAGTCAGACGAGAGACGGAGACAGGGACTAAGACAACAACACTAACAACAACAACAACAACAACAACGAGAGAGACAGAGGCCGAAAACAATATCCGAAAAATCCGGCCAGGAGGGCAATTAATCCGAGACCAGTTGGTTCGGTTGCATCGCATTCTGTGCGGCAAAAAGCCGGAATTTGGCGAGCCGGGGGCCCGAGGGGGGTGGGGTCCGAATGGGGGACCTGTTTCGGTGCCATGGCGGTCACCCGACATCAGGGACAACTCGACAACGTCTTCATTAGAGCAAAAACTTGTCTCCACTTCACTCATTGCATCTCCTATACTCAGTATCGAGAGAAAGAAGATAAATCCCCTGATATGTATCCCGAAAAAAGCCCCCCCCCCACCTTATTCTTTTATATAGAGAGAGAAAAAAAAGAAGCAATTCGCATGTCGATAAATGACAAAAGGTATTTAGCCGAAAAAGGAAATTGAAACAAACCAATAAATAAATAAATAAAGAAGGACAAAGCAGCAGATCAAGAATTCATTCGCACTTGAAATTTATTGACTTAGCATCTCTATATCTGATCTGTGGGGGTTCATAGTTAAAGTGAATCAACTCCATTGATATTCATTTTTGAGAAAACAAATCTGTAATCAGTTAATTGAAATTATAGATACCAGAACCGAATGGGGGGGGGGGCTAGGGGCTTGAGCCCCCTGATCTTTGAAGTGGGGGGCTGAGCGCCCCCAACCCATAGACCATGTCGTATGCATTTATATAATGAAATATTTTCTTTAAAACTATTCTAAAATATATTAAAAATTAATTTTTTGTTCCCTATTTTAAGTATTTAATTCAGGGTTGTCCAAAAGGGTGGGTCGAAAAAACTGAAATTGTAGATATATTATTGATCAGAATTTAATTTATCTAGGTTATTTAAACCGTAAAACAAGCCTAAAAAACTAGTATGTTTTTTTTTTAAATTTTTAAATAATAGAAAAAAATTACAAAAATATAATGATTTTTCTAATTTTTCATAAGTTTAAAGTTTGATGCACGAGCGGAAGATATAAACCGATTTTAATTTTTTTTTATCCCGTTTTTCTTCTTATTACAATAGGCACTAAAGTATTTTCAAAATAAAAAAAATCAGTATTTTCAACCCACCCTATTGTCCAACTCGCGGGCCGCATGGGGAACAGCAATGAAGCAATGAATGCGGCTCGACATAAAATTATTAATTTATTTAAAACATTGAGATTTTCATGTTACTGGAAAAGATATCTGATTTTTTTCACTGTCTTTTAAATAAGAAAAAAATTGAAACTTATCCACTAAATGTTTTCGAAGAATAAAAGGCAGATTTTTGAATTTGAATTTGAAGAAATATATCAAGATTTCCGCAGAAAAAATAATTTTGGCACATTTTCATTAGATTCAAATATTTTAACTGCATACTTTATGATTGAACTGCAATGAGAATTGAACTGAAAGAAAATTTTAATAATGTCTCTTTATTAAAATTGAATAAAAATTATTTATCCAGAAACAAATATTTCTCCTCGCTTCCAAATATTTATTCACTTTTTAAAAATATGAATTTGAATCATACTCGTATTTGAAACTATTTTCGAAAATAAAATTAACTAAAACAAAAATTTTTATAAGCTCAACTATCAGTTTCTTGTACGTCCTGAAGATGTTTTTTTATTTATTTATTAAATTTTTATTAAAGTTTTTCAGTTCTACTTTGTGGTTATATTTTAAAAACTTGAAATATTCGTCCATTCTTTGCCCACCCCCCTTTCCTTCTAAAACATTGAAAAATATGATATATATTTGTTAGGGCCGTTGGTTGCGTGGTGCGTGTCTGCGCTCCCCACCTAGTTGGTGGGGGCCTAACAATGATTTGACTGGCAAGGCGCAACTCGCCTAGTTGGCGGGTGAGGAGCTCCTAGTTGGTGGATGGCTCCTCCTTCGATTATCAGTCGAGATCGAATTGCTTCACTTATAACATGACTGAAATATTATCAGTCATGTAAAAGTGTCGCAACGATCTGACTGAGTCATCTAGCGGCCGTGTCTAAAAGCTCGTAGCCAAAGCAACAGCTTGCCGCTACAATATTAATTAACAAATTGTTCTTGTTGGTCCACTGGTGGATAAATATCAAACGATGAGCTTGATTCACTATTCAACAGAGAAGACACCATGGCAGTTTTAGTGCAAAATGGACAAAATATGGACTTGGTTCACTTTACCTCTGAACCCTCCATCTATCTTTTAAGTTGTCATGATCTAAATAGGCCACATAGCTTTGAATTGTAACATCTAAAAGTCACAATTGACATTTACATTCTAGCTAGAAAAAAGGGTGTGATAGATATTGGGGAATATTTAAGGGTTGATATTTGTATTGTTCATTCAAGAGTTAGAGGGTTGAAACTCCCTTTTCTGCTTCACTAATCAAATCTAATAGAACTGAATGATTTATATAGCAATCCAAATATCCTTATAAATACATAATATTCTGCTCAGATCGAATATTTTTGTTCATAAATTCTTTATTTTAAATACTGTTTTTACTTTACCATACAGGGTATGGTCAAGTACTGTAATCGTGCATGAAAAAAGTGTTTTTTTTCCTTCTTTTTTTCAAAATATCTCAAAAACGGCTGAAACTATTTTGATTAAAAAAATTGAGCGAAGCCATGGCATTTCGCTCTACAAATAAGCTCTAATAAGTGAACACCTAAAAAATTATATTTTTCGAGATAATAATTGTTTGTCTGTTAGTCTGTCTGGTTGGCTGTCTGGTTGTTAGTTAGTCTGTGCGTAAATTTTTGTGGACGAGCTAGCTCAAAAACTAGTGTGAATATCGAAGCCAAATTTCACACGTAGTTTTGGTCCACATTGGGATTAGATTTTGGTGCATATCGACCAAAAATTAAGGGGGATGGAGGGAGGGGGGGGGGGGGGGGGAATTAAAAATTAAAAATCTAGACCGTTTGAGCAAACTCAACCAAATTTTGTATACATAATCAGTGGGACCCCAGAAGTGTAAAAATGCAAAAACTAACCGCCCAAAAGGAGGGGGTCGGGTGGTATAGGGTCAAAAAAGGGAAAATCTTGCCCATTTACCAAACTCAACCAAATTTTGTATACATAATCAAATGGGACCCCAGAAGTCTAAAAATGCAAAAACTAACCGCCCAAAATGGGGGGATGGGGGAGGGAGGGTAGGGTCAAAAAAATGAAAATCTTGCCCATTTACCAAACTCAACCAAATTTTGTATACACAATCATTGGGACCAAAGAAGTATAAAAATGCAAAAACTAACCCCCCCTACATGATTATAAATAATTTTAGGGGCCAGGTTGTATGGTAAAGTCAAGTGTATGGCCACATCAGAACACGTCAGCTTATTTGTCTAATTGCTTGATTTAAAATTTGTATGAATATTGTAAACCAATATTCTAATAATATTTATCAATAATGAAGCTGTTGAAGCTTATTATTTTTGTGATTAATTTTATTAATAGTTGCAATTTTATTAAAATAACACATAATAAATTATAATTATAATTTGTGTTCAATAATTAATATAATTATTAATTTGTCTACAATAAATATTTATAATTAAAATAATTAATTTATTTTTTAATTTAATCCAAATATTTCGGAAATTTTCCCAATATTCCTTCTTCAGTGGAACTCATCGTATTTGCTCAGTCTTCAAAATTCGAACGCAGGGCAACAGAGACATTTCATTTCGTCTTTTTTAATTGTGCCCTCAAAAAAAAACTACCAATAATAATTTTTAATTTCTTTTTGATGTTTTAACAGACAAGTCAATTAGCACACTTGGGTGAGGTCCACTGAATAAGAAATATTGTAAAAATCTCCACAATATTTGTATAAATTAAAAAAACACCATTTAAAATTAAAAAAACTGCTGAAATATAAGCCTTTTATTTAACACTTATACGAATCGTCAGCGCCACCGTGAATTAAGGGAGTTCGAGACAGCTTATCTATCTTCGAAAAAATCTTTTGTATTTCTGCAGAGTGACAACTTCTGCCACCTAATTTTTTTAATAAAAAAATTGTTAATAATGAGATTAATTTCGAATACAAATCTCTGTTTTGATAATATTAATAAAAAGAATATTGAGATAAATTTTTTTCTCATTATAAAAACATTTATTTAACACAAAAACGATTTCAAGAAATAGAATTGGAATTCTACACTAGTGCTTTTGTTATATTCTGTTGGCTGTTGCAAATAACTTTTTATTTTTTCATTTATTTTCATTTATGAATAACTAGACTTTCAAATCTATTGAAAAATGTATCATTCGATTAATAAAAGTTGAATTATTGATCTGTATAAATTTGCTGAAAATGGTATAATTTCTATAAAAGTTATAGCCCCTTTAAAAGCTCGGTCCAATTATTTCCATGTTAAAAGGACAATTTTTAATAATTTATTTCTCGGTAATGGGAGAGACGATTAACTTGAAATTTCGGGAATAAATATTTAATACATCAATGATTCGATGGTAAAAATTTGGGAATTTTCTTATAAAAATGTTAAACAGTCCCGAACCCCCTTAAGGTAACTTAAATTTCCTAATTTTGATAAATTTTATTTTTCTTGAACTATAAGTGGGTTTTAAAATTAAAAAAATCACATCGGCCTCTTCGCCCATGACGATTATAATAAGTATAGACATTTTGAATTATTTTATTTATTTATTATTTCTGTGAAGAATAGGGGTTTGTGTGTATATTGTGTATTTCAATATAATTGCGAAATCTCTCCCTTTGATTGGCTAAATGGCGCCTAGTGATAATGATTAGACCAGGGGGGACGGGCGCCTCCTCTGCTCTTCTAAATCTATCGCATGATCTGTTCGTCTATACATTTCTTTCGATCATTCACTTATGCCTCTGTGTGAGTGTGTGTGTGTGTGTGTCTCAGATTCCCTTCATTTGACACCAATTGACCCAGATTGGAGTGTTTGAGGCTGTCATGTGCGTGTGGACGGACGGATTAAGGGACCTTTAACCGCAGCTAATCACAGATGGAATTCATACAGACCAAGAGGAGGGGGAATGTCCATCATCAGTAATACTCCATTCCCCTCCCCTCCCCTTCTATCATCCACCTCGCTTACTCTTCATCAAGATTCGGTCCTTTATTTTTTTTAACATCATCTCCTTTCGGAAACTTGAAATTCGAGTTGCAGAAAAAAGAAGAAGACAAAAAAAAACAAGAAGCCTGATCCGTTTTAAAATAAAATCAATATCAATAATTTATCCATTTAATCGATTCAGTTACGCTCATTTATAATACTAATACAATAAAAATAATAATTTATTTATTATAAATTTAAAATCTTATTCAGTGGAAAAAGTAAATAATATCTTAAATATATTTTATTATAATTTTTTTTTTAACAGCCAACTGGGAAGCTGAAAGCTGGCAAAATGACTTATTCTGTCAAATTTCAGAAATCCATAAGAGAATTCAATTTTTCGCATTTACTCATAAAATTGAAATGAAAAAAATGAAAAAGGAAATATTAACTGTATCTTTTCCATATATTTAGTATTTTTCGATTTTACTTTACCATACAGGGTATGGTCAAGTATTGTAATCGTGCATAAATAAAAGTGTTTTTTTTGCTTCGTTTTTTCGAAATATCTCAAAATACGGCTCTAACTATTTTGATTAAAAATAGTGTGCGAAGTCATGGCATTTCGGTCTCAAAAAAGCTCTAATAAGTGAAAATTAAAAAAATGAAATTTTTCGAGATATTAAATGTTTTGTCAAAATGTCTGTCAGTTATTTTTTTTTTAATTAATAAAGTAAAGGGTGTGTAGTTTCACAGTGAATGAAATAAAACTCAAAGAGGTTTATACAAACTCAATATATTTCGGATTATTAGTCCATCATCAGGAGTTTACAAGTTAAAACTGAGTTAACTAAAACTACACGTTAAAACTGTAGTTTTAGTTAACTCAGTTTTAACTTGTAAACTCCTGATGATGGACTAATAATCCGAAATATATTGAGTTTGCATAAACCTCTTTTGAGTTTTATTTCATTCACTGTGAAACTACACACCCTTTACTTTATTAATTAAGTCTGTTAGTAAGTGCGTACGTTACCAAATTTTTGTGGACGCACTAGCTCAAAAACTAGTGCGAAAATCAAATAATTAGATTTCAATTTAATTTCACATGTAGTGAGATTAAGTCCTGATTTTGATTGAAATACTATAGAATCCAAAATTAAGGGAGGGTGAGGGTTAAAAAAAAATTAAAATTATAAAATTTTCAACTAAAAAAATTCAAAAAAAAATTGGATTTACTATAAAAAATCCTATAATACAAAAAGACAGTCATTATATCTTTCGGGGACCAAAATAGGATCGAAGGTGTTCAAAAAATAGAACTATCAATATATATGTTCCAGTAAAAACATGTTTTTAATAAGAACGAGTTCTTACTAGCTAAAACGCGTTTCACTGACAACTAGAACTTACTAATGTTGGTTGAGTTTGGTTCAAAGGTCTAGAATATTAATTTTTGACCTTCCACCTCTTTTTGGGTGTTTATTTTCAAAAGCTTTTAAACGAAAATGTTTTGAAAATAAACACCCAAAATGAGGCGGAAGGTCAAAAATAAAGATTCTAGACATTTGAACCAAACTCAACCGATATCAGTAAATTCTAGTTACCACAGAGGTATTCAGTGAAACGCGTTTTAGCTAGTAAGAACCCGTTTTTACAAAAAAAAAACGGATTTTTACTGCAACATACCATAGAAAAAGGTCTAGGACTTTCCTCCGCTGGCGAACACGAAACGCGTATTTCTTATCAAAACTATACTTATAAAAGTAGTAGGATATATACACTAAGACAGGGGTTCCCAAACTTTTCCTATGAAAATTAAAAATTCAGACCACAGGGGGGGGGGGGCCCTTTGTATATATTTCAGATTTTTTCCAGGGTGTCAAAATTAAATTTTTCCCTTTATAAATCAAAACAAATACCGTATTTGGTATCTCTAAATACTCTTGTATTAGAATCGATAAAAATATCTTGGGAATTAAGTAATTATTTATTTTACTATGAAAATCAAAAATTCAAACAACAGGGGATTCACTTCAGATTTTTCGAGGGTGTCAAAATTAAATTTTTTCGGTTTATGTATGTCTAATCGTAAGTAAAAGATAAAAATGAATAATAAATAAATGTTTAACTCAGATTGTTTTTTGCCCAATTAGGCCAAATGCCCCCCCCCCCCGGGTACCTCGGCGCACAATTTGGAAACCTCTGCACTAAGAAATCACAAGATAAAAGTTATTTGACGGTAGTGGAATTAAAAGACTTTAAAAAATGTATATCCGGAAATATTTCACTTTTTCTATATTTATTAATAAAACTATCGTAATATTCAAATCGACAGATAAGGATAATTGTTAAATGTATTATTATTCGTCTCTGCGTCATTATTGGTATTTAACAAAAGAATCATCCGATGAAATAAATATCTTACATCATCATTAATATTAATACACATAAATTACATAATAAATCGTGTAATTGTCTTTTGGTTTTATTTCCAATGATACGATTCACTTGCAGGAATTAACTTTGCTATTTATTCAATATTTTAATTAGTATTATTTATAATTCTTTATCATTCAATGAAATAATAATTATTATATTTAAATCTCACAAGTATTATCATTTGACCTTAATTAAATTGATTTGTATTCTGAAGAATATTTCGATATTGTCTGGATTCTATTTTAAACAATTTCTAATTAGAAAATAGAATTCAGATTTCATAATTAGAATGAAATTTTTATCCAATATACAATATTGAATAATTTCTGCTAAAGCTAATTTTTTTTTAAATTAAAAAATCAGACTAAATAACGTTTCGATTCTAAAATCATTGTGAAAATGACGAAATCAATGGCTAAATTCAACAAATAAATTATTAAAATTAATCTTCGAAAAATGTGTACAAGAGATATCAGAGAAATTGATATAGTGGGGTAGTTATTAAAATTTATTTTTAAAAATCAGACCAAGTAACGTTTCGATTCCTGATTGAAAATCATTGTGAAAATGACGAAAACCACTGCTTCAACAAGTGAATATATTTAGAAATAATCTATATATATAAAAGCCATTGTCAGACAGTACCCGTGGCGCGGTCAGGAGAACATGTGGGAGAAAAAGCAACTAATATTCAATGACAGTTGTTAGATTGTCAAATTTTACAAATAAAACATATCTATTCTCTAAATTATATATCTATAATATCTCTATATATTAATATATTCCTCTATATAGCTTAGAATATTAGATTTACGGTGTGTCTCATTTGAAATTTTAGTAGACAAATTTATTAATTTTAAAATATATTATATATTAATATATATTTAATTTTTTGGAAATAATTCATACCGCGAAAATTAATTTTTTTTTTTTGAATTTAAGAAAAATATAAATTTTTAAAATTTTAGTAGACAAATTAATTTTAAATATATATATATATATATATATATATTTAATTTATATGAGATATGATTTAATGGGATAATGAGATTAATTCTTAATTTATTACTGCGCGGGTCATTTGAAATTTTAGTAGATAAATTAATTTTAAAATTATTATATATAATTAATTTAGAGACACTTTTTAGATAAATTTAAATATTGAAATGTATTATTAAAAAGAAATAGGTTTCCAACCGATCGGGAATTTCGAGAGAAATGGTTGCATGCTCTAATAAAGTATTTATAAAGCATTTAATGATATTTTTTCATCTTTCTTTGATCAATATTCATTATTCAAAAAATATTTTTTTCAAAACATATAATTACGGACAGCTAATAATCACATCTCGAGACGCTGCCCGCCAGGGTCAGCAAGCTCGGAGGGCCGAGCGATTAAGCGCCGTAGGCGCGCCAGCGAACCTGCTCAGGTATTATTATAATAATAGGGAGAGGAAAATAGCTATTAGAGTTTTGTTTTTAAAAAATTAGACTAAACAACGTTTCGATTCCTCGAGTCCGTAACGTCATTGTGAAAACGATGAAATCAAAACTTGAATTCAAAAAATTAATAATTAGAAATAATACTCGAAAAATGAATGAGAAATCAGAGGAAAATTAAAAATAGTAGTTATTAAAAATTATTTTTAAAAATCAGGCTAAGTAACGTTTCGATTCATGTTTGTGAAATCAATGTGAAAATGACGAAATCAAAGCTGAATTCCAAAAAAAATAAATTATTAGAATTAATCTTCAAAAAATACAAGAGCCATTGATAAAAAGAGTGGTAGAGATAGTTATTAAAATGTATTTTTAAAAATCAGAATCGTTTCGATTCCTGATTCAAAAATCATTGTTAGAAAAATGACAAAATGAATTCAACAAGTGAATATAATTAGAAATAATATTCGAAAAATGAAAGAGCCCTCGGGAAAATTGTTACAGAGGGGAGAGGAAAATAGTTATTCAAATTTTATTTGAAAAAAATCAGACTATATAACGTTTCGATTCCTAATTTTGAAATCATTGTGAAAATGACGAAACCACAGCTTTAACAAGTGAATAATTAGAAATAAATTTTCGATTCCTAAGTCTGAAATAATTGTGAAAATCACAAAATCAAAAGCTAAATTCAACAATTATTATTATTATTAGAAAAAAATCGTTCGAAAAATAAAAGACTCATCACAGAAATTGTTATAGGCGTTGTGGAGAGATAGTTATTAAGATTTATTTTTAAAAATCAGACCAAATAACGTTTCGATTCCTAAAATCATTGTGAAAATGACGAAACTACTGCTTTAACAAGTGAATAATTAGAAATAAAGTTTCGATTCCTAATTCATTGTAATGATGAATTCAAAACATGAATTCAACAAATTAATAATAATAAATAATATGTCAAAAAATGAAAGAGCCATCAGAGAAATTGATATAGGGGAACAAGTAATTTTTAAAATTTATTTTTTAAAGATCAGACTAAAAGTAACGTTTCGATTGGTAATTCTGAAATCATTGCGTGAAAAAATGAATTCAAAGCTGAATTAACTTGTCAATGATTAGAAATAATAGTTTCCGAAAAATTAGATTGATATCGGAGAGGGAGTAAAAATTTATTAAAAAAAGTGGTGCGAAAGCAAAGAGCCAAGCTTGTCCTCAGCAATTAATTAAATTAATTTAAAAAATAAAACACCCACGAAATATCTCATTAATTATACAACATATTATAATAATTAATATAATTAATATAAATTACAAATTACTTTTGAATAAATCCTAATTAACTAATTTATTTATTAACCGTTTTATAGTATTAATATCATGGCCTGACAATCTTTTTTGAAGGTGTTTTCGCCAAATATAACACCAACACCTAATTCTATAGACAATAGGACATTTTTATCTTTCTTTTAGTTGTTCTTATGGATATATATATCTATATATAATTTTTTTCGTCTCTTTTGGCTTAGCCTTCATTGTCCTTCTGCTTTACGAGGCTAACTTGCTGTTTAGATTATACTATTACCATTAGGAGCGGAACTCTGAGGCAGAGCGGATTGAGACATCGTTTTTGTTTTATTCCCCACCTAAAAAACAAAAAAAGCGATAGCTAAGGAAGAGAGTAATAAAAAACAAAATTCTATTTCCTTCTCATTGGATGCGTCTGTTTTTGTTTCGAAAACCCTTTCTTCTTTTTTTTTTAATAATAATTTTCTGTTTTGTCTATCTACAGGCTCCATCGTTGTCGCCCGTGTCTCTTTCGTCGAGGCATAATTCAGCGCAAGATCTAGTGAAAACTAATTCCGGGGGTGAAACACCCTCGCCGAGAGAAATCGATTCGCCGCCCGCGAGTAACGGTAACGCCGCTACAACACTAACCAGTAACGGCAATGCTGTCGGCGAGAGTAGTGCATTGCCGGTTGCTGCCAGAACGGCGACAACAACCCCCGAACACCCTAAAACCCCGGAGCCACCCCCGCAATCGCCGCACCATCATCTCCACCTGTTCCACCCTTATCAGCAGAGGCCGATCGCGAGATTTCCCATCAAGAACGAGCAGAGTCACCACGAAGGCCATGACGTCAGCGCTAGAACCCAGACAGGTCAGTTGAACAGCTTAGAGACTTTAACGCGCACTACGAAATATTGCAAACAGAACCAACTCCATCAATGGGTCAAACCGAGGGGTGAATCGCGACCTAACATCATGTACACGTATTTCCTCTTCCACTTTCATTTCCAAATAGAAGACACTAGATGAAGGGGCGTTATCTAATGAATTCTAAGATAATTCCACAAAATTCCAAAGACGTGTACAATTCCAATCCCAATCGCGGTTCACGCCTCTGGTCAAACTATTAAGTTCCAAACTATATACGGAACTTAATTAAAAAGATTTTTTTTGCCAAGAGTATCAAAGTTATCTTTTTCTCTCTTAGTTATTTTTATCTTCAATATTTCTCTCTTCTTTAAATTTTTCCTTCTAATTAAGAAAGAAAATAATTAGTCATATTTATTTATTTATTATAAGATGAGAAATAATCCGACATATTTATTTAATTTTCTAGTTCATAATTAATAAAGAAATTGCAACGTTTATTTAAAAATCCAAACGTTTCGAGAGAATTTCTCACTTTATCAATTAATTCTTAGAAAGTTGAAAAAAAGGTTTCTTTAAAAATTGAATAATAATAATATATTGAACGAGACTATAAAAGAGTGTGTCTTCTGCTGGAATTATAAATTTTTAATTTATTTATAACGAGACTACATTAATTCCTGTGAATCAATTGTAATAGACTGATGAAGAGGGCAAAGCTCTCGAAACTATAGTCTCGTTATAAATAAATTAAACATTTTATAAAAATTCTGCTACTCTCTGCAAAAAACTTTCAATTTAATAATAATATACCAACATATATACTATAGTTAGTTTATATTCACTTTTTCAAGCAACTATTTTTTTAAATTTCTAAATTTCATTGATAAAATGAGAAATAATCCCGAAACATTTCGATTTAAAAAAGTCTTAAGATCGTTAAAACAATTAATACAATTTTTTCAATAGATATTTATATACTATAGGTATATAAAGGATATCCTAAAGTTGCCCAGGATTTAAATATGGAACTTAATTGAAAAGATTTTGTTTTGCCGAGAGTACGAGAGTTGTCGGAGGCCAACCTTATTAATTTCTATTAATTATATACCGATTACTAAGAAAATTTTCCAAAGATTACGGAACTCTGAATTTATTAAACAAAGCTTCTCTCAATTAATTGCTTAAGATTTTATTCAATGAATCAAATCGTAAAAAAAAAGCATTTGAAAATGTCAAATTTATTTCCCTGAGTTGGTTGATTTGAAACAAAAAGATTGGGAGAAGAAAATGTAAGCATATTAGCAAACATAATTTATAATCTTATGAACATGAATTTAGGTCATTTATCAAAGATTTTAATAGATATGTTTATATTATATTTATCATTTTTTATGGAACCCCTGTATTTTATTAATGAAACTCCAGGGCTCCATGGAATACACTTTGGGTTAAATATTTATATCTTCTTCATTCATACCAACTCAATACACTTTAACAAAGGAGTGATTTTTTTAATGCAAAAAGTTTTTATTGCGAAATGGTTAGTTATATCCGCAATTGCCTTTTGAAGGACATTAAAAATGCAATAAAATTAAATCGCTAAAAAATAAAAAATATTAGTATTTTATAGAAAAAATTTCGTTCTACAATTTAATCACCTTTATAAGATTCTCCTTATAAATCTAGCCAACTTTGAGATAAATAAGACTTATTTTATAGATAATTTCATGGTGAATATTCTTTTTTGTCTGATTAGCGATTTAAAATATACAAATAGGTAAACTGCCATTTTAAGGTGATTTTTATGCGAAAAATTTGATTTTTTTTTACAACAGCTCAAGATTATTACTCATAATGATATTTCGGATTATTTATATATCAAATAATTTATTAATTTATCTTAATATTTTACTTTGAAATAAATCTTTTTCGTCGGGTGATACCTATTTTTTACGAGGTGGGTGTTTCATCCACCCACGCTCAACCCCTTTTAGTCGCCTTTTACGACAAGCAGGGGATGCTGTGGACCAATTCTAGCCCCGATCCACAGGGGGATTCACGGGAAGGTCAGAGTTTACAAAACTCCGTTAAGCCAATGATTATGATGATTATGATAATACGTAGAATAAGGAAAATTGTTTTGTTTTTGTGTAGTGTTGTCAAAAACAGATACTAAAACTATTTTGCGTGAAAAAAATAACAAAATAATGGACTTGATGATTAAAAAATAGACGTATATAGTAAATTTAAAAAAGCTAGAAATATTAATTATATTATTAGAAAAATATACAGACCTGTTTAGAGACTTTAACGCACACTAGACAATGTTGCAAGCCCAGAACCGAAGTTATCAATGAGTCAAACATATATTTTCCTCAGAGTTCTGAAAATAAATAATATAAAATTAATTTAAAATATAACTGAAACAAAGGAGGCGATTTCTTTTATTTTAAATTCATGCATACATTTTTTTCTTTTATTGCGAAACTGTTATCTTCAATTGACATGA
Source organism: Forficula auricularia (assembly GCA_024734495.1). Taxonomy (NCBI): domain Eukaryota; kingdom Metazoa; phylum Arthropoda; class Insecta; order Dermaptera; family Forficulidae; genus Forficula; species Forficula auricularia. Next base: position 836,019 of record JALMQS010000216.1, read on the forward strand.
ATGGCATAAAAATGCAATAAAATTAAGACAGTTGCAAAAAAATGATCACATAGGTACATAAAAAAAAGAGAAAGAAAAAAAAACAGACAAAGATAAGATTAAATTCCTGCTCATTTTTTTAATCACTTTTTCTCTCTCTTAGTTATTTTTATATCTTCAATCTTTTCTCTCTTTTTTAATTTTTCCTTCTTCTATTTAAGAAGAAAAAAATAGTGATATTAATTTATTTATTAAAGAAGTTCTACCTATTTAGATGAGAAATAATTGGACATATTTATTTACTTATCTAGTCCATAATTAATAAAGAAATTGCATTTATTTTATATGTAGGTAGTGAAAAATCAATGTTTTTTTTTTTTTACTTTACCATACAGACTATTTTGGAATAAAAATCAATAAATAAATTAGGGAAATTATTTATCTGTTTGTTGAATTTTAATAAAGTTGGAAAATTCCTTATAATTTATTATATTATTCTTTCTGGCTGAATCAATAGGGAAATCTAACCTCAAGGGGTTACCGTAAAGAAATGATTCTGATCAATTCTATCAGGTTCGAGTATTTAATCGGCTATAATATTGAGGTCAAACTTATTATGTGACAAACTTGGGCTTTTAAATGCTCTGGATTTAGAATATTCGTTGTTATAGGCTTAGATCTGTTTGAAGAGACATTCGTAAATGAATAAATAAATAAACTTTTGGCTACAATTGAATTGAAATAAATAGGACACTATGAAATATTCATTTTAGCATTTGCAAAGATTATTTATTAATATTTCATTATTCGTGTCCATGATTAATAATTAAAGGAATCGTAGCGAGTTGGACTTGGCCAAACGTTTCGTTGCTGGCTTGCAGCTTCTTCAGTGGCTCATTTATTAAACTTATTTGTCTGGGGGTTTTGACTAAGAGAAAAACCATTTTCAAACAGTATCTTTACAAATCACTCAATTTTATCAAATAATTTAAAACAATGTAATTGTTTCCAGTCGAAATAATTAAAAGAATCAAATTAAACAAAGAATTTTTATTTTTTATTTATTAATTAATTGATGAATGATGATTAATTAAATTATTTATAAAAAAATAATAAAAAATATATATTATATTTATATATATATATTTCAATAATCATATTCATTAAAAAAATAGATATTAATCTATATTTTTAAGTTATATCTATAGAAAACGAACTTGTTAGAAACCAATATATTGCATTATTTTTACACTTAATTAATTATAATTATTTTTTGAACACGAATAAATAATACAATAATTTAATAATTCGTGTTTAATAAATAATTATAATTAATTATGTGTGATTTTAATTTTATTTATTAATGAATTGATGATTAATTAATTATTTATAAAAAATAATAAATAATAAAAAAAAAAATATCGAATCTTTCCAAAGAGCGCGGTAACCGATTAGGAGTTGATCTCTGAACTGATTAAGATTGCTTAACTTTTTTGATTGATCTAGAAGTGGCCTAATGCATTGAACCAAGAAAGGGACGCCCCCTGCGCCCGAAAATTAGACTTTATAAATGTCATTTCCCTGGGCTATGCCGTGCTATGCTATATAGATAGGTGGCTGACAAGTCTGGACAGGCAGATCTTGGATTAAGCATAGGCTAATTAGGAAAGCGTTGCATTGGAATAGCATATATATACATATAAAGAAATGAAAATAGTTTAATTTTCGTAAAGAAAATGAAAGAAATATTATTAATATCGTATTCTAGAGGCCATTAGGACCATCTCATGTATAATAATTAACATTTTGATGTATAATTAATAAATTAATCGGTTGATAATTTGAAATGAATATTTTGAGAATTTTTTTTCTCTGTTTTTCGGGCATCAAATCCAATTCGGTTTTATTCAAAATGTGCAGAAAATTCTATTCTTTGATCACGTCAAGTGAATTTTATTCTAATTCTTGTATAAATGTTTATGAAGGGTTGAAAAATCGTTTCCCTAGTGGAGATTTCGAAATTTGCATGAATGGTATATATATATATGAGTTCCAAATTTTCATTAGTAAGACGAAAGTCTCGGGAGTCAAGGAGAGGCTCTCTCGTAAGGAAAACAAGGCGTTTTGCTTCACAAAGATTGAACGGATGGTAATATATGTTTCCAGGCTGCGAACAGCCTGGAAACATATACTATACATATACTATAGAGAAGACTCTTAATAAAGATGCTTCCAGGTCGGATAATCATAGTTTTTTTTAAATTTTTATAATAATATTTGTTATATTATCCAAGTCTTTTAATATACTTGAAATGTTTTAGTAATAAATATTTTTATATTATTATAGTTTGACTTACCTATAATAGATGGCGTTGTATTTTCATTACTTCTACTATTATATATTTTAGTTCCAAGTATATATAAAAGATGGCGTTGTTTTACGGTTAATTACTTCTAGTATTACCCACATTGGTAGTGACTACCAATGTGGCTTTAGGAGAAATAGATCTACAATAGATCAAATATTTTCCATCCGACAAATTATGGAAAAAAGCTGGGAGTATAATCTCGACATCCATCACATTTTCATAGATTTTAAACAAGCTTATGATAGCATCTCACGAGGCCAACTATGGAAAATTCTGACGAACTTTGGAATACCAAGGAAGTTAGTAGCTCTTGTGAAAATGTGTATGGAAGGCTCACAAAATATAATAAAGGTAGATGGGCAACTCAGTGAACCGTTTGAGGTTACAAACGGTTTAAAACAGGGTGATGCTCTCTCGCCGGTGCTCTTCAATTTGGCGCTTGAGTGGGTGATGAGGAAGATTCATGAGACTCCAAAGATATTTACTCCTCGGGGAACCAAATTGACCTTGGCCTATGCCGATGATATTGACATCATAAGTGATAATTTAGAAGAGGCAATGAAGACTTATAGGAGACTGGAAGAAAGAGCCAAAAAATCGGCCTTACTATTAACGAGGCAAAGACTAAATATATGCATGTAAAGAGATACTCTACATTAAGAACTCCATCTAACTTGAGCATAGGAAACGCCAAGTTGCAAAAGATCCACGAATTTAAATATCTCGGTACACTTATCACTGATGATAATGTAACGAGATGTGAAATACAGGAGAGAATCCAGAACAGCTGGAAATGCATATATGGCTTAAAACAACTTCTTAGGTCCAAAGCCCTCCGCCGAGCTGAAAAAATTACGATATATAAGACCATCATCCAGCCAATAACAATGTATGGGTCTGAAACCTGGACTCTGACCAAATACGACGAGGAATCTTTGAAAAGATTTGAACGCAAAGTCCTTAGACTAATATATGGTCCAGTCAGGGATCAAGAAAGGGGCGAGTATAGAATAAGGACAAATAGGGAACTTCAAGGACTCTACCAACAACCTGATATTGTTCAGCTAATTAAAGCCAACCGGCTTAGATGGGCTGGACATATGCTACGCGCCGATAAAGATAGGGTGATAGGGAGAGTATGGGAGGCAACACCATGTGCAAAAAGACCCTTAGGACGGCCGCGTATGAGGTGGAGGGACAACATCCAAAAAGACCTCAGGGTTCTTGGAGTCGATGACTTGGAAACCAGCGCCCAAGACCGTGGAAGATGGAGACAAATCGTCCATGAGGCCAAGATCCACAACGGATTGTAGCGCCGAGGAGTAAGTAAACTAAGTATTACCCACATGCTTTAGTTCCGAGTATGCAGGGTAGGCCCCCGAATTCATGATACAAACTTTTAATGGTAGGTACAGGACATTGTAACAATGAGTTATTGTATAGGAATGCATAGTGTAATAAGTATATGTAATATGTATATGTATGTATAGTGTAATAGTAATATAGTGTATAATGTATAGCCGTTATTTCCCCTGTTTACGCCCTTCACCGCGTCACTTGCGACTATACATCTCTATGCAATAACTCATTGAGCTACAATGTCCTGTACCTACCATTAACGTTTTGACACCGTGAATTCGGGACCGCTCCTGTACTATAATAGGTGGAATTTCATTTATACTAAACTACCTATAATATCAGAAGATTCCCTAATAGATGGGGTTTGGGGTTTGTTTTACTCTTTTTTTTACTTCTAGTATTTCTTAGTTCTGAGTATATATAAATAATATATGTTTTTTTTTTAATTATTCTTTAGTACGTTTGTTTGTTTGTTGTTTAAAATTTTTAAATTTTTTTTTGTGCCAATTTTGGCCTCTATAAGCATAACAATCTTGTGTTGAATGCTACCAGCTGCGAAGCCTCCTACTACGCCCACTGGACTCCGTAGTGGGTTTTTAAAATAATAATTTAAATTTCCTAATTTTAATAAATTGTCATGAATTATTAGCGGTTTATAAAATTAAAAAAATCACGTCGGCGTCGTCGCTGCAGGTCGATTAAAATAAATATAGATATAGAGACGAGGGGGGAACCGCGACCTAATATCGTGTACACCTAATTCCACTTTCATTTCCAAGTAGAAGACAATAGATGAAGGGGCATTATCTAATGAATTCCAAAATAATTCCACATAATTCCAAAGATTTGTACATCTAATTCCAATCGCAGTTCACCCCTAGGATAGATATCTTCTAGTAGAAGACCTCATATTCCATGATTTTCATCGAAATTATATGAGCAGTTATATATAAGTCATTTAATATAATAAGAGAATATATTTAATGTCGAGGTGAACCGCGACCTAATATGTTGTACACCTACTTCCACTTGTACTTCAAAACTTCCAAATATTTCAGTACTTCCAATATTTCAAGTAATTCCAAATATTTCAAGTAATTCCAAATGTTTCCAAGTAATTCCAAATATTTCAAGTAATTCCAAATATTTCCAAGTAATTCCAAATGTTTCCAAGTAATTCCAAATATTTCCAAGTAATTCCAAATATTTCCAAGTAATTCCAAATGTTTCCAAGTAATTCCAAATATTTCCAAAGTAATTCCAAATGTTTCCAAGTAATTCCAAATATTTCCAAGTAATTCCAAATATTTCCAAGTACATCCAAATATTTCCAAGTATTCCAAATATTTCCAAATATTTCCAAGTACCTACTTCCAAATATTTCCAAGTATTTCCAAATTACTTCCAAAGAGGTGTACACCTACTTCCGATCGCGGATCACTCTTCGTTTATTGTTATACTAGTATTACAATATCCAATGGCTAATGGGAGATTATTTGATGAATTTATTTTCTTTGGATAGATTCAATCGTTATAGGAGAGGTTTCTCTCAGGTATGTTTCGGATTACCGAGCTGACTATTTTCAGTACATATTCCTGTGTAGGTATATTACTATTGGTTTGTGAGTAGTGTCTCTGCTCTAGCTGGTCTCGGTCGGTTGAGGTTTGTCTGTCCGTCCGTCCGTCCGCTAATGACCTCCGGCCTCCTCACTGACTAATTCCGGACAGCTGGTTGTCCTTCCGGAAACTCGGTTCGCGTTCGAATCACAACTACAACAACAACAACCTTTACTAGCTCTCTCTCTCTTTTTCCCTCTTGATGAGCAATGCAAATAATCGACCGGAACGATCAGCTTTGTTATTAAAATTTAGTTGTTTTTTTATATTTATTTATTTATTTATTTCTCTGAAATATCTAAATCATCCGTTATCTAACGCAAATGCACTTTCGGTCAATGATTCTACTATACACATATATATAGTACACTATCATTTCACATGTAGAACAAGCAAATATAAATTCTATTAATTTTAAATGAAAACGATTTTATTAGATAATATATAGTTTTCTTAAAAAGGAATAATTTTTGATGTTTTAGAAGAAATTCTCCGTTTATCAATAAAAAATTTCACGATTTGAAGAAATAGTTGCTTTAAAAAATAAATAAATAAATAAATAAAGCAAATATAAGCAATTAAACATTTTTAAAATTCTTTTCGGCCTTTCTAGCCATAAGCCAATTTACGATACTACTTATTATTATTTTTAAATTTGTCTCGACCCCGGGGTCAAATTTTAGTCGGATTCGAACTTGGTCAGCAGGCTGACACGCTAACCCCTAGACTAACCCGACCCCCGTATTTATTGATATATGATATATAGCTGTTGAAGTTATTTTAATTTTATATGAAATAAAATGATTTTATTTGTATTCAAATGTTCCCTGTTAGTAGTTATCAATGGAATTTGGAAAAAAGGTTGCTTTATTATTTAAAACAACAATTTTTTTCAAATTTTCTACGATAAATGTAGAATTTATTTTTCCCGAAACTTTTGGATTTTTAATAAACGATTTTAGATTGTTTTTATAAAATGAATTTTATTTATAATTAATATGAAAAACAATCAATTTATTATTTGATTATAATATGTATTTCATATTATCTATTCAATTAGAAATTGTAATTTGTATTTCGTTATTTTAAATAATTAAATTAATTAAAATTTATAAAGTTAATTGAAAAATGTAAAAAATAACTAATATATAAATATATTAGTTATTATAAAATTAATTAATTGTATTCATTTATAGTTTTGGCATATTGTTTTTTTGAAACCGAACGGCTTGCTTATTTGGAAGCCTACCCTGCAGGCGTTCATAAATTTAATAGTTTATTTTTTATTAAGATAAGAAGAAAGTATTCGAAAAATATTTATATTACTGATATTAGTGTAGTTTTGTAGGGGTGAGAAATACGGGCGTGGGTTAGGTGGGGGGGTTAATCAATTTGCTCAGCTCTGCACCCCCTACCCCTTGCTCTACGCTCTGCCGAACATTCAACTACCACCCCCTGAACCACCCACGCACCCCCTAGCTACCCTTTGACAGGATGCAACAAGTGACAGCCAAACAACCCCCTCCATCCCCTCTCTACACCCTCCCCTCCCCTCCACTTACCATTCACACACGATCCTGGTCCATTCTACTCCCACGCATCACATCCCTCAAATTCTCTTTTTAGTATTTTTTTCTGACTCCTCTGTTGCAATAGGTAATAATACTTTTAATGCTTTCCTAGGGCCGGTTGTATGTCTCAAAGTAAATGCTTTTTACCACTAACAAACGGTAGATAGTAAATAAGGACCACTGGGATGGCCAATCAGATGACAGGCCTGTGAAGTGCACTGTCATCTGATTGGCCATCCCAGTGGCTCCATTTACCATCTACCGTTTGTTAGTGGTAAACAGCATTTACTTTGCGACATACGAACCGACGCCTGTAGTGGTTTTTGGGGTTTCGATTTTAACCAGAAAGCACATAAAGATTCAGTGTTTTTGTGGAAATTGTATCCTACTGCTTGATGGTTAGCTTATTTATTACCGAGGGGTGAACCGCGATTGGAATTAGGTGTATACCGTCTTTGGAATTATGTGGAATTATTTTGGAATTCATTAGATTTTGCCCATTCATCTATTGTCTTCTACTTGGAAATGAAAATGGAAGTGTGAAGTACGTGTACACGATATTAGGTCGCGATTCACCTCCTCGTTTATTACTTATTTTTGAAGTTGATTAACATTACCAAAATCCGATTGCAAATCATTAACAAATTAAATTATTAAATTTGTTATAGTGAAATAGGGACTATATTTTTTAAACAGATAATTTATATTTTATTCCCAAAGTTTCGTCAACTTTCTTGACTTCTTCAGGGCTCAAATAATTAATTTCCCTGCATATTTGCCATTTTTATAATTAAATTAAAATTAAATAGTAATCGAGCCTAATTATATTAAATAAAACAGCTGCGAAGCCCGCATTCGGCGTGCATCTAGCTGGCCAAGGGACTCCGAAGTAGATTTTAAAATAATAATTTATATTTAATAAATTTTATTTGTAATGAACTATTAATGGGTTTTAAAATTGAAAAAATTACGTCCGCGTCGTCGCGCAAGCCAATTATAATAAGTATAGATATAGATATATAGATATATTTTAGTTGAAAATACTGATCAAATTCTACTACATATTATAGTATATAATAATAAATAATAAATAATTAAATAAATAATGGAAACCTAAAACCAAAAAATACATTTAGCTATAAAAAGAAACGATATAAAATGAGAAAAAATAAAAAAATTAGTTTATTTAATATACTTATATTTTAAGGAGCGTGTCGTAAAATTTACGCTCAACGGAAATTCTCAAATATCAATGAATAAAAAAACTTCTAAGCACACCTGTAGTTTAGAAAAACCCTGATCCTCAAATAGTTCGGGGCTCGATTCTTCAGATTAAGTGGAAAAAGTAGTGGAAACGATAAGGCGCACGTGTCGTAAATTTTACTTCAGCGCGCCCGCTGGAAAGTTAATTATTAATTTCAGAAAAATATTAATTAATTTACTTGCAGAATCCACTTATTGTTATAGTTTTTCGCGATTCATACCGCAGATCTAAAGTATTTACTAAAATCTAATAAATACCTGAACGAATTAATTTGAATCGAATCCCGACATTTCTCCTTTGGTTTTGCCTTTTTTCTCTCCTACGAATAAAATAAAAATGAGATAATCCCTCTAGAGAGAGGAATTAACAAAAAAAAGTGCGAGCTTTATCCTTGAGTTGTGTGTGTGTGTGTGTGGGCCCACCACCAACACAATGACATATTACTTTCTCTATACTAGGGTTATCGATAGATGTGTGAAGTTTTAAATTAATATGAAAAAATTTTAAAAGCATTCCAAACTGAAAAGAGAGAGAGAGAAGATGAACAAATTCCATGGATTTTCTATATCCTAAAATAAACGTAGCTATTAATCATCGTATTACGATTCGTAATTATAATAATTCAGAAGAGACAGGAGCAGGACATAAGAGAGAGATGAAAAAATAGAAATAAAATATCGAGAATAGCCAAAAAGGAAAGAATTTCAAAAATTGAATTTCCATTAGGTAAATGGATTTTGGCTTGGATTAATGCGAGATTTAGTATTCGATTAATTTTAATTAATTTGAATATTTCTAAATGGATAATTAAATATTATTTTGTTTATATTTAATTAATTCAAATATAAGTTATTATTATTTAAAAATCTTTTTAATCCGTATATTTTCAACCCGTATAATTGCATAGTAATGACTAACCCAACTCGGATAAAGTAATCTCCACAATGAGATCATTTTTAGAAAGAACTGAGAATAGAAAATATTTAAAATAGTAAATTCACACACAATTTTATTCATGTAGTGTAATCATATAGAAAATAACACTAGTCGAGAAAAATTAAACAAAAATTTGCCCAGTAAACCTAACAAAGGATTCCAGTAGAATTTTATATACGCTGATTATCATGCATGGTCCTAGCAAAATTCGCCACCGTAAAATTGAAAAATAGATGGAGCTGTCTTCCTCCATTTTGTGAGGCACTGTTTCATGTCTTTTGTTTAGTTTATGTTCCAACATTTTAAAAATCACTTCTCTTTTTATATTTTATCAACAACAATTTATATTAAATTTTATTAAAAACCTATACAGTCCACTTTTTATTAAAAACCTATACAGCCCAATTTTATTAAAAACCTATACAGTCCACTTACAAAAAGTAATGTGTTCCAACATTTTTAAAATCACTTCTCTTTTCATATTTTATCAACAACAATTTATATTAAATTTTATTAAAAACCTATACAGTCCACTTACAAAAAGTCATTTTATTTATATTATAATTTAAATTATTTTCTCCACTCTGCCATCGTTGCACCAATGCATTTTCTCGATTTCTTACAACACGTCATAGTGTTGAGATATTATTGGTCAAAATGACGAAAAAGGCCATTTTGACCTATTTTCGAATCCCATTAAATATTAAACAGCAATATTTGAAATCAAAATATTTAATGGACGTAATAGAAAACAGCTTCCTCTTTGATTTTCAAAGTACCGCTTGAATTTAGCTCAATTAAAACTCGAGTTATAACTACAATACTAAGACCTTATGTTGTTATCTATGTTTATTACCCTTTATAATCATGTACCTGTTTTTAGTTTTTTAGTTATAACTCGAATTCTAATTGAGCTAAAAACAATTGGAAATTTGAAAATCAATGAGGGAAGCTGTTTTCTATTACGCCAACAAAATATTTTGATTTCAAATATTGCTGTTTAATATTTAATGGGGCTCGAAAATAGGTCAAAATGACCTTTTTCGTAATTTTGACCGATAATATCTTAAAACTGTGACGTGTTGTAAAAAATCGGAAATTGCATGATAATCAGCGTATTAAACACTACTGGAATCCAATGTTAGATTTACGGGGAGAAATGTTGGTTGAACAGTGTAATAGTTGAGATAAAAAGATGGTTATTGGTACTTGCGACCCCAACATACACGTAAAAAGTTTTTCATTTTACGATAAAATAGATTATCTGTTAGGGAAAGGAAATTATGCCCAGGGCACTAAATGATTCATTAGAAAAAAAGAATGTCAATAATATATAAAGAGTAGACTAGAACCGTCGACCTCAATATGCTATACGTCTCGAGAGACTTCCACCTGTACTTCCAATGATATCTTCCAAGTAATTCCAAAATAGGCTTCCATAAGAGGTGTACACATACTTCCAATCGCGGATCACCTACCTACGATATATAAGTATACTAAATACGTATATTATATTATAATATACAAACGTTTCGTGAGAATTTATCGCTTTATCATATGAAATCTTATAAAGTTAAAGAAACCTTTTTTCAACTTTATAAGATTTCATTGATAAAGGAGAAATTCTTTCGAAACGTTTGGATTTTAATTAAACGTTTTAGTATACTTTTATATATTATTGACAACTTTTTTTTTCTTCTAATGAATCATATATACTATAGTTACTTGATGATATTCATTTTTTCAAATTTCTAAATTTCATTGATAAAATGAGAAAAAACCTCGAAACGTTTCGATTTAGAAAAAAGTCTTAAGATTAATATACAAGATTTGTATTTATTTATATTTATAAAAACAATTAATACAATTCTTCTAGAGATATTTAAATAGGTATATAAAGGGTGTCCCAAAAGTTGCCCAGTATTTAAATTTACAAAATGAACATTTATTAATACATGAATTTGCAAAGTTGTGACAGTTTACCATACTTTGAAAGAGTAAAAACACTCTGATTAAATTTGAAAAATATATTATAATATAATTTAGGTATAATAATATATTATGCCAGGTCATACATATAAATCAAGGTTCATTTTGTAAATTTAAATACAATACAATACTTTCGGGACACCCTTTAGGTATATGTAAATATATTGGAAAAATTTTATTGATTGTTTTTAAAATTTTTATTATACTATACAAATCTTTAATGGAAAACAATTATTTAAAATTCAAACTTTTCTGGAGAATTTCTCATGGAATTTTAGTAATTTGAAAAAATACTTCATTTAAAAAATTATTGTAAAGCAACTATTATACTATATATTAATATTATTCATTTTTAAATCAACTATTAATAAATATTACAATATTTTAATAATAGCTCACTCGAACAAATTATTTATTAATTATTTCAAATAATAAGTCAAATTGGAAGCACTTTAAATAAAGAACTTACTTCCTTAATTTTCCATTAATTACATCCCCTTTAATTTATATAATAGGCCATCCCTTGGGAATTTCCGTTTCTTCCACCCCTTTTAGCTTTTTCAACCCCCCCCCCCCTTCTGCTACCACCACCAGAGCAATCCAATCGGATTCTCCACCTGCAAATCGAATATGAAAATTCATCATCCTCATCAGTAACAACAACAGTAGTAGTAGTAGTAGCATCATCATGATCGGATTATCTTGCCGGGTGATAATCATAATGCAAATACAAACACACACACACACACACACACACACACACTTACACATAGCTACAAAACTAAATCTAACTCTCCGTGTATTCAATTCAATCAACGGGATTGAGAGATTTAGATTTTTTTTATTTTAGTCACCTAGAGAGTTTTATATAATGATAAATGAAATCTAAATAAAGATCCTATTTAGAAAAACTACTAATTTTGATTTAATTGAAAAGATTTAGCTTTCAGAGAATAGCAGAGTTGTTGATTCATAAAGAAAAATCAATCATCTAATAAATAAATAATATCTATCTCTCTATCTATCTACTTATATCTATAATATAAGCAATAATTTTTAAGGATTTAGGTGTCGGTTCTAGGTGAAACATTATAAGTAACTTATGAGGAGAATTTTCTAGGTTAGGTTTCACAAAAAGGAAATATTAAAACAAATGTATGTTTTTTTGAGTTTGATTCACTCGATATATATTTCGGGTTATTAGCCCATCTTCAGGAGTTCAAATGAAAACTGAGAAGATGGCAATAAATATATCGAGTGAATCAAACTCAAAAAAAAAACATACATTTGTTTTAATATTTCCTTTTGTGAAACCTAACCTAGAAAATTCTCCTCATAAGTTACTTATAATATAAACCTATACTTGGGTGGAAAAAGACCAATCGACTTGATTGGGGAATAATGGAATTGAAATAATTATCGGAAGTTTTTTTTATCTAATTAGATTTTTCCTCTTATTAAAAACAAGGACTAAAGATGAATAAGGACACTCGATGGTGGAGAAGTAATCTCCGGAATCGAAGCAAAAATACAATGTATACATTAATTAATGTAAAATAATTGGTTTAATAAAATTTATAAAAAAAACCCTATACTTATTCCCAGACAGAATTAAAGAGATGTTATTTAATTCTCTCTGGCTCTCAAGCTGAGAAAGAAAGAAAAAATTTTCAATATCCAAATGATACTGATCCCATGAAAAATAATATTTATATTAAAAAAGACTGATGATGAGGACCAAGCCTTCGAAACTATAGTCTCAAACAAATACTAAATAATATATTATACACTGTATAATATACAGGTATATAATTTTGATATATATGTGTGTATGTTTATTTGCATCAAGCAGAGGACAACCTCTTTGTTACTGTTTATGAATCAACAACTCTTCATTTAATAAATAATATATACTATTATAAATATAATTAGAATCTGCAATATAAATTTTATTATTTATTATCCAAGTATAAATAAGACCAATTAATGACAAATTAATTAATCTATTTTTCTGAATAAAGTTTCTTAAATTTATTTTATGAAGTGAAAATTGGACGTTCAAATTCCATCAACGCCACTTATTCTTAAGATTTTTTTTTAATAAATGAACGGTATTTTTGGTGAAGATCCTGGAGTATAAATAAATTCGGAAAAAACATCCATAAAGAGTTGGAAATTGAAAATTACTTGAAGATGATTTCGAAGCACCCACCCTCTCTCTCTCTCTTCAATGAAAAAAATCAAGTTCTCTCTCTCTCTTTCTGATGAATCTCCGATAGGTGAAAGCCTTTTCTAGCTCAATTTAAGATTATATATATTTTTTCTCTATTAAAGTAAAATAAAATAAAAAGCAAGCGGTGCAAATTGGCGTAAAGCGTAGCGGCGTAGATCGAAGGGCGCAAACGGAGCAAGGCGGAGGAGCATCTTTGTCCGAACAGCTCAGCGATCAGTAATTACGCAAAAACCAAAGGATTTTTTATTTTATTTTAAAAACAGGCTTTTCTTATTTTTTCTCTTACCCTCTTCATTTAAGTCTCTTCCTCTCACCCACACAAACACAAACAACAATTTATGTATTCTCTACCTAATAATTAATAGAGATTGTGGTGTTGGTGCAAGGTGAAACATCTTTAATAAAGATAAAAGTAAATAAATATTATATGGAATATTCATTTGTTATGAGTTAAGGATTCTAGGTCACATTAAAACTAAAAAAATAAAAGAGGTACATTATTTCAATATCTATCTATCTACTCTACTCTTATTAAACGAGCAAAAATTGTATATTTATATATTTGTATCTTTTTTCTATTTTGAAAACGGCTCTAACGATTTTGATGAAACAAACTCTATTAAGAAGTTTTGAGGATGAGAAAGCGATCTGGCTAGGTTTGGACCTCATCAAAATTCATCTTAATTGACTTTTTCTTAATTAAAGTAATTATTGACAGATGAAAATGTCAATAAAAAAGTTTGTTTACATTTTTTTCAATTATCTTTTATTTATTAATTGGCTTTTTAATTAATTTTTAAAACCCACTAATATTTTATAATAAATATTATTATATGTTAAAATTAGGAAATTTTTTTTTTTTTATTTAATTGTTTTCGGGAAGATGCCCAATTAGCCAGTCCAGTGTTCTATCTCCTCGGTTTTTAAAGTTTTACCTATTTAGCTGAATTTTAAATTAAAAATAATATAAATATACAGCTTTTAACTGAAGCAAAAAGATACCGAGCATCGCTCAGTGCTCAAACTATATATATATATATATATATATACACATGACTATTTGGTGCCCTGAAGAAGTCGACCAAACGTTGGTTGATAAATAAAAAAGTCACACATAAAAACTTGTCCTTATTTTCCTAATATAAACTTTCAAATTAATAAATTTATACTGGAGATCCTAATTATATTTATAACTAGCTTCAAGGCACGCCTTCGGCTCGCCCTCTCCCATGTAAAATTTCCTTTTTTGCGAGGTTAGCAGATTTACACTCTAAGGCGAGAATATGTGGTTGATTAAAATAAATAAATAAATCTCTGGCTCGACAACCCTTCATGGGTCTTGGCCTACTGATGTGGTTGATTAAATAATTAATAATTAAAAAAAAATCACCAAATTTAGCTTGATTGGCCAGGTACTGTTTATTTAATCTGAAATCCCTGTTGAGAGTTATTCTACTTGATAGTGTAGTATTGGGTGTAGGGGATGGAACACGGGGTGTGGTAGAAGAGAACGATGAACTATTCGGAGGGGTGAGGGTAGTAGTGGGTTTTGTTGATCCCTTATTGCATTTGAGGATATATCCACGCCTTTTATCCTAATCTCTCGGTTAAGTTAATTAACTATCAGAAGAGGAACAGAGAGAGAAATAAATACTTCACTCGAACTCTAGGATCTATTTACACACACAAACACACACATAAACACACTTTCCATCTATCTATTTATATGTATTCTGAAATAAATTCTTGATTGTTGTGCTTAAAAATGTTTGAAACACGTGAAGAAAAATCATGTTCAACGATTATCTCTTTCTGTCTATGTGTCTGGATTCAGACACCTACGATAACTTAAGAAGGAAAAAGTCTTAGGCCCAGTTGTATGTCGCAAAGTAAATGCTTTTTACCACTAACCAAGGTAGATGGTAAATGGAGCCACTGGGATGGCCAATCAGATGACAGCCACTGAATGTGCCTGTCATCTGATTGGCCATCCCAGTGGCTCCATTTACCATCTACCTTGGTTAGTGGTATGTTGCGACTACAACCTGGCCTTAGTAAGTTTGTTCATGTTCTAAAATTTTTGTATTTCCGATGAGGAAAACTGAATAGATTTTGTTCTTTCTAGCTTTTAGAACTTCTGGTTCAAAAATGTAAAATTATTCAAAATACATCAATTATTTTATGGAAAGTTTATGAGAGATTAATCCGTTTCTCTATTTTAAAACATTAATCAATCAAAAACACTTGTGTTTTGCATTATATATTAAAACTGCTAAACAGAGTTTTAAAAAAATTTCACTTCACTTTTCATTTTTTTTTTTTTTTGAATGATTTTTATTTGAGATTTTCACGTGATGTAGGTATTCATAAATGAATAATTTATATTTAAGTTTATTATTAAATAATTCTAAGGACATTTGGATTTTTAATAATCGTTTTGAGATTGTTTTTATAAAAGAAAGTATTTTTTTTTTAAGAAAAAAAATGCATTGGCTCTGGAGTTTGGCCAGCCAGCAGAAAAAAAATTAATAATTAACTTAACGAATTAATTGCCAATCAACCTAATAACAAATAAATATATTTATTTTTTTTTAAATTAAATTACTTACCTAAATTTTAACACTTGATAATACTAGAATAAAACGCAAATAACTACGGTATGTATATAATGGGATAAGACACAGAGTGCGTCATTGAAATTTCTGGGGGGGGGGAGGAGGGGTTTGAAAATTGTTGCATTTTAGTATTCGGTATATGCTAAAAATAAACCGGTCAAGTCTTATAACTTCAACAAAAGGTAATAAAAAGCCTTTCTAATTCTATAGAACTGAATGAAATAGTGGGGGGTACTTGTCATGAAACTGGGGGGGGGTTATGAAGCTAGGGGCCATAAACAAAAGTAACAAAATATTTTAGTAAAGTAATGAAAATTTTAAAAGGTTAAAAAAATTTTAAAATTTTAAAAATATAAAAATTTATTCTAAATTAAATTTTTTTTTAATATTTTGAATTTTCATTACTTTATTCAAATATGTTTCACCAAGAATCTACACCATTCACCCTTAACAAAATATTTTAGTATCAAAAAATATTGAAGGAATGTAGGTATATAAGTATTTAATAAAGAACAATCAATAAATTTTTTGAAAATAATATTATGTATTGAATAAATGTAAGTATTGTAACATTATAACCTGTTTAATATTGAATTGAAAGTTTTTTGCCGAGGGTAGCAGAATTTGTATATATTGAAGGAGACAATAAAAGAGTTTTCATACATTAATTCCTGTGAATCAATTGTAATAGAATGATGAAGACGGCAAAGCCCTCGAAACTATAGTCTAGCTATAAATAAAATTTATAATTCCAGCAGAAGAGGCACTCTTTTATTGTCTTCTTCAATGTTTAATGTTGGGTAGTAAGATTTTATTTTTATTGAGTTTACGAAAACGAACAAAAAGTGAGTGGTGGGGATAAAGGGGTGAGGAAAGCGGAGGTTTAAGTATTTGTGGATTTCCTACGAGAGAGAGATGGGTGGCTCGGCTCTCCTTTGGGGGTTGTTCTCAATGGCATTGAAGTAGGCCCTGCTGGCTGAGGGAAGGCCAGGGGTTGTTGATGAGACAGTGAGGGGGTTGCTGCCTACGACTTTGCACAGCTCACGATTAATCCAGATTAGCCGTTGCGGCAGCAGATCCGATCCTAATGAAGCCTCCATTTATGCCAAATCCTTGCCTTTAATATATATATATTCTACATAATGATCCATTTATTGTCATAAGCAAAGAAGACACGTGGAGGACAATCCGATCCTGCGACCTCATTTCCATCTCTCCTGGAATTACGAATTACTCAGCTTTCATCTTAATAATCCACAATCCCCACCAAATATATCTATTTATAAATAAAGTAAAAAAATAAATAAATAACTTGAAAAAAAATAGATGTGTCAAATCTAGTGATGAGCAAAGCAAGACCAAGACCAAGCTCATCACTAATTAATATAGACAGAGGGTGTGTTTTTAAAGTCTTCTATAGGGTGTTTAGAAAGAGTCCTGATCACTTTTAAGAAAAATATTATTATTATTTTGATTTTGAGTATTAATATTAGTGATGACCACAGCAAGACCAAGACCAAGACCGCTAGACCAAGCTCATCACTAATTAATATAGACAGAGTGTGTGTTTT
Source organism: Forficula auricularia (assembly GCA_024734495.1). Classification (NCBI taxonomy): domain Eukaryota; kingdom Metazoa; phylum Arthropoda; class Insecta; order Dermaptera; family Forficulidae; genus Forficula; species Forficula auricularia. The sequence continues at coordinate 853,522 of JALMQS010000216.1, forward strand.
TAAAATCTTCTATAGAGTGTTTAGAAAATTCCTTATCAATTTTAAGAAAAATATTATTATTATTTTGATTTTGAGGTATTAATATTACTGATGAGCACAGCAAGACCAAGACCAAGACTGCAAGACCAATCTCATCACTAATTAATATAGACATAGGGTATGTTTGTAAAGTCTTCTATAGGGTGTTTAGAAAGTCCTGATCAATTTTAAGAAAAATATTATTATTATTTTGATTTTGAGTATTAATATTACTGATGAGCACAGCAAGACCAAGACCAAGACCATGACCAAGCTCATCACTAATTAATATAGACAGAATGTGTGTTTTTAAAGTCTTCTATAGGGTGTTTAGAAAGTCCTGATCAATTTTAAGAAAAATAATATTATTATTTTGATTTTGAGTATTAATATTACTGATGAGCACAGCAAGACCAAGACCAAGACTGCAAGACCAATCTCATCACTAATTAATATAGACAGAGGGTATGTTTGTAAAGTCTTCTATAGGGTGTTTAGAAAATCCTTATCAATTTTAAGAAAAATATTATTATTATTTTGATTTTGAGTATTAATATTACTGATGAGCACAGCAAGACCAAGACCAAGACCGCTAGACCAATCTCATCACTAATTAATATAGACAGAGGGTGTGTTTGTAAAGTCTTCTATAGGAGTGTTTAGAAAATCCTTATCAATTTTAAGAAAAATATTATTATTATTTTGATTTTGAGTATTAATATTACTGATGAGCACAGCAAGACCAAGACCAAGAATGCAAGACCAAGCTCATCACCAATTAATATAGACAGAGAGTGTGTTTTTAAAGTCTTCTATAGGGTGTTTAGAAAGTCTGATCAATTTTAAGAAAAATAATATTATTATTTTGATTTTGAGTATTAATATTACTGATGAGCACAGCAAGACCAAGAACAAGACTGCAAGACCAAGCTCATCACTAATTAATATAGGCAGAGGGTATGTTTGTAAAGACTTCTATAGGATGTTTAGAAAGTCCTGATCACTTTTAAGAAAAATATTATTATTATTTTGATTTTGAATAATAATATTAGTGATGAGCAAAGCAAGACCAAGACTGCAAGACAAAGACCAATTCTGCTCATCACTAGTCAAATCAGAGGAAAAAGAGGAACAATTAAACACCGTGTTAAAACTTGCGATCAATTGCAACGTTTCGCCAATTTATTGTGGCTTCATCAGTCGAAGGTGTACAGTTGGTCGGTTTGAATCCATTGCTACTTTAAATAATCACTGATGTTGTATAAATAAGGGTGTTCATATTGATATGTATATGTATGTATTCTAATTAGTAAGAAAAGAATTAAATAACAAAGTGTTTTGAAAATTTGATCAAGAGCCTGATGAAGCCACAATAAATTGGCGAAACGTTGCGATTGATTGAATTCTGATAATGGAACTGAATAATAATAATGATATTAAAAATAAAATATCAAGAAAAAATTTAAATTTTTAAGTCAAAATTCAGATTTTAGTAGAAAATATTTTTACATGATATGCATTGTAAAAATATTTTCTACTTAAATCCGCATTTCGACCTTAAAATTTAATTATTTTCTTGATATATATTTGGTTTATACGGTGAGTTGTATTTTTTGAAAATAATCCATCTTATTTTCATAAAAAACATACTCAAATCTTCAGGTTAATTATTTAAGGGCGTTCAAGACAGCTTATCTATCTGGATGATCTTCGAAAAAATCTTTTTTATTTCTGGAGAGTGACAACGTCGGCCTACTAAATAATTTAACAAAAAAAAATTGTTAATAATGAGGTTAATTTCGAATAAAAATCTTTGTTTTGATAATAATTATTAATAAAAAGAATATTGAGATAAATTTTTTCTCATTATAAAAACATTTATTTATCACAAAATGGATTTCAAGAAATAGAGTTTGAATTCTACACTAGTGCTTTTGTTATATTCTGTTGCCTGCAAATAACTTTTTTTTACATTTATAAATAACTAATTAACTAGACTGTCAAATCTATTGAAAAATGTATCATTCGATTCATAAACGTTTACTTATTGATCTGTATATATTATTGAAAATGGCATAATTTGTATAAAGTTATAGCCCTTTTAAGCTCCATTTACTTCCATGTTAAGATAGTTCTTTCACAAATACAAAAATTCAAGAAGTCTTTGAAACTTGGAATATAAGTAATTAAAAAGCATAATACACATAATGTTAAAATTTGAAGACGATTTACCACACCAAACATGAAATAATTGCAATTAAAAATGACATTTTTAACATAGAGTAGATAGGAAAAGGGTGGGGATATGATAATTATTTAATTTTTTTTCATTGAAGGACTTTCACCATCTTGATCAAAAACTAATATTTGTTAGAATAATATATTCGGAGTAACTTAAAAAAAAAATTGAAATTACTTACCACCTAGTTTTGATAAAAAACAAAAAAAACATATTAACACTATTTTTAGTGGAGGGGATATAAGCACAATGGCTTAGAAACGACTGACAAGTATGTGTGTATCTATATAGAGATTTCGTTGAGTGAGTGGACAGTCAGGTAAAAAAAAATACCCTAAAATTTTAGTTCCTTTCATATTTATATGTAGAGTGGTTACGAGGCTAAAACTTTTGGCGTGAATTGTCATGAAAGCACCTGTAAAAGGACAATTTTCAATAATTTATTTCTCTGTAACGAGACAGACCATCAACTTTTCGGAAATAAATATTTAATACATCATGATTCGGTGGTAAAAATTTGAGAATTTTCTTATAAAAATGATAAACAGTCCCGAACCCTCCTTAAAAAAAAAATAATAATAATAATAATAATAATAATTTAAATAAATACGAAAAACAGAATATAATAGACGATCGCCTTCAAATATAAATTGAAAACACAAAATTCAAAATTTAATGAACAAATAAATAAATTGCCCTACAGACTAGATACACTAAATTGAGTATGCCACACAGAAACACACACATATACATACTGATTGAATCATAATAAGTGACCTATATTCTCAGACAAGTCACACTTTATTGTTCAAACTTTTAACAATTTAATGTGATTGTTTGATTTAAATTATGTGAACGGATTATACGGAAAGATGAAAAAAATAAATATTTTTCAAATGCATTATATAATTTATAATGTAAAAAAAATTCGTGCTTTGTACAATTTGTTGTTGTTGTTTTTTAATTTCAAAAAAATATTATTGATTAGATGTTTACCCATGTTAACTGTTTTATAATATGATTTTTAATATTTAATATATTCATTATTGTATTATTCAATAAAATTTCACCAGTTTTGTGGATATTAATGATTAGCTATTTTGAAAATATACTATATATATAGTGAACTAATTAATTAAATATTTTAAATCATGATAAAATTAAATGCTTTAATATAGAAAACGTTAGTATTTTATTTTTGTTTAATAGTCTAGTAATTTTATAAGAAAATCACAAGGGAGTGTCATCTATTAGATTCGAGATGGAATGTATTATTTTCAATTTATAGAGTTCTTAATTAGTAGAGATTGTGGTGTTGGTGCAAGGTGAAACATATTTAATAAAGATAAAGAGTAAATAAATATTATATTTAATATTGATTTACTATGAAGTTAGAGATACTAGGTCACTTATTTCACATTAAAATTAAAAGATATTTATATCTTTTAATTTTTAATTTTAATGTGAAATAAGTGACCTAGTATTATCTAACCCATAGTAAATCAATATTGAAATATAATATTTATTTACTCTTATCTTTATTATAGAAGTTCTATTCAATTTGTAGAGTTCTACCTAAATTTTAAAAAGTTTCTTAAATTTTTCAAAATTTTCTATACTTTATTGTTTTCATACAATCGATTTTTTTTATTATTAATTATTTATTAGATATATTATACAATTTGTTGTATTTAAAGAAAAATCAATGTGGTTGTTCTCTATAATCTCGGATCTAATAGATGACACCATATTGTGATTTGCTTAGAACATTTAAAATTTGTTCCTATCGGCAACTTGACATAATTTTATAGTATTTTTATATAATGTTATTAGTAGGTGTAAAAGTACTTACTCTGTATGTAGCCCTCCGAGCTGGTGGCCTTGGCGGGCAGCGTCTCGGCCCCTTTAAAAATCCGACAGTTATATTTTAAAGTGTTTAAAATACTATCTATCAAGGTTAAAAAAATTGATGTAGACATTTTAAAGAGTTCGATTCTGGGTCATACATCGGATTTTTTTCAAAATTATCTCGCTAAAGCGTTGTTACAAATCTTTCTAGGCTACTATATATATCTAATATTAATATTTATATTGTTAGTTAGTGTTAAAGCTTCCCCCTATTAGCGAATCTCCGTTAGTTCCAATATATCGTATTGTCTGCAAATACAGGAAATGGATTACAGAAGGGATTTTTAATAATAAAAATAAATATAAAAATTGGATGAATGAGGGATTAATTTTTTCTTTGTGTCTGTCTCTCTGTTTCTTTCAACTACAAGTTCTCTATTTTTTTGATCCTCCTCTTTTGGTTTAATCTCAGCTCCGTTTTCTCTTTTAATCCTTTAATCTTGGCACCTTAAAGTGGAGAGTCTTCACCCTCTTGGATAAACCACCCCTCATCGTCGCCACCCTCCCTTAAACGACAACTTACCCTTCGTGGAGAGTCTACCTACCCTAACACCTCTTGCTTTTACAGAGCAAACACACAGAGAAGAAAACAAAAATCTTTCAAACGGATGGATATATTTGGAAATATTATCCAAGAACTCACTATCAAATACAGCCCGAGCTCCTGCCGGAATATTTAATCCATTCGAATCAATTCCATCCATGAATTTTTTTTTATTCTGTACAGATTACGATACTCACGATAACTCAAAAACCTTAAATGACCAGAACATACCTACTAAATCGTAGCTATTTGATATTGGTAAATATTTATACTATTTTTATTATATTGATGGACGTCGAACCTGAGTGGCATATCTACTTTCTGGGCAGACGAGGTACAAAAATTTCTTCTAGTGTATGGTACATATTCAGCATTAAGAAATTTTACTCTAATCCACCAGTCTTAATGCTGGGTATAAGTATATGTTAGAAGAAATTTTTGTTCTTAAGGTAGTTGTTCCGCCAAATGCGTTTTCTTAGGATTTTTTTTGAAATTTAGACAGATTATTATTTAAATACTTCTGCATTGATTGGTGTCAAAATGAAATTTATGAACAGTATAGTTCCGAAGATATTAAATTTCAAAAATAGAGTTTTTCAGACTCTTATACATTGCGCTATACGGGATATCGGGAAATTTACATACATATTTAATTATAATTAAGAAACTCTTCTTACCATTTTTATAAAAAACTAAACCAGCATTAAACAATAACCAATACATATTTTAAGACAATTTTGATTCATAGTTACAACACAGTTTCTGAGAAAATAAGGAATAAATAATGAAAAATGTATAAAAAAAATTTACACTAAAAACAATTTGGCAACAGCGCATTTATTTAACCAGCGAAAGATGTATAAAGCTCCAGATTTTTTTCAAAATTATAATTTTCATAACGTGTAACCTATGCGTTGATTACATTTGTTAAAAAATAACAAAACGATTTTCATAGAAATTTTTTAACTTTTAAAATGTATTTTATCTGTCATTTTAATATAAAAATATTCAATCTCTTACAATGGTGCCAGATTTGTCAAAGGAGCACTGGATTGGCTAGAATCGGTACATAAACAGCAAAAAGTTTTGGGCTTATGAGCTATGAATCCTTATTGTCTGTACTATATACTCTAGCATTAACTTTTTGATAGTATTGTCGCGAAACAACTACCTTAAGGTCGAGTCAAACTTCCCAGAAAGCAGATATGGCACTCAGGTTCGACTTACCCTTGTACAAAACAAAATATTTACCAACATGTAGAGACCTCTATACTTTGATTGGAATTTTAAAATCATTAATTGAGGAAACAAATGAGATTGTTTAAAATTTAGAAGAATTCCATTCATTTTATCAAATTATTAAACTGTCAATAATTTAATATAAATAATATTTATATATTCTTCATCGTTTGACTGTAATGATTTTTGAAAATTTAATTCACATTTATTTTTCATCTTTTATTATACCTATATCTATATTTTAATTTTTATTATATTAATTAACAATTCCATCAATTTCATAAAATTACTAGACAGTCGAAAATTTAATTTAAATAATACCCAAGGGGTGAACCGCAGATTGGAATTAAATCTCTTTGGAATTATGTGGAATTATTTTGGAATTACTTTGGAATTACTTGGAAATATTTGGAAGTACTGGAATTTTTTGGAAATATTTGGAAATAAAAGTGGAAGTTAGGGGTACACTCATATTAGGTGGCGGTTCACCCCTCAATAATACCTATATATTTTTCATCGTTTTACTGTAATACACTTTTGAAAATTTAAATTAGCATTTATTTTTTATCTTTAAGTAAGTATTTTTATTTTTATTTATTTTAATTTCATCATCTTTAATTTGTAAATATTATTACAATAAAATGATTAATTTAAATTTAAATATCACAATTAATTTATGATGAATTTAAATATTTTTAAATTTCTTAGGACATTGAAAATATTTTGAATGAGGGAGGATGGGAAGACGAGATGGGATTGGATGGAGTGAGGATAACCAATCGACTTGATTGGGGAATAATGGAATTGAAATAATTATCGGAAAAGAGGTTTTTTTATCTAATTAGATTTTTCCTCTTATTAAAAACAAGGACTAAAGATGAATAAGGACACTCGATGGTGGAGAAGTAATCTCCGGAATCGAAGCAAAAATACAATGTATACATTAATTAATGTAAAATAATTGGTTTAATAAAATTTATATAAAATATTTTGTGGGGACAGGAGGAGGAATGACCAATCGACTTGATTCGGGAATAATGGAATTGAAATAATTATCGGAAAAGAGGTTTTTTATCTAATTAGATTTTTCCTCTTATTAAAAACAAGGACTAAAGATGAATAAGGACACTCGATGGTGGAGAAGTTATCTCCTGAAGCAAAAAAAAAACAATGTATACATTAATTAATGTAAAATAATTGGTTTAATAAAATTTATATAAAAAAAAAAAAAAAAAATTTGTCAATTGATTATGGAACGGGGGATTAGGAATAATTATCGGAAAAGCGGTTTTTTATTTAATTAGTTTTTCCTCTTATTAAAAACAAGGACTAAAAAGATGATCAAGGACAGTCGATGATGGAGAAGTAATCTCCGAAGTCGAAGCTCAAATACAATGTATACATTAATTCATGTAAAATAATTGGTTCAATTGAAAAGATTTTGTCATCCACATGACTTTACCATATTGGCTGTTTTGAGTATATTAATATGACTTATACTAATTAATGTATTAGTAATTATTTAGAGTTTAGTCGATTTGCTCTTACCTTGAAGGAATGGCTCCCGCGTCTGCCCTGGTTGATTTCTGCCACTCAAATGAATAAAATGCCGTTTTGAATTCCGACTATCTTTGAAAGCATTTCTCTAGGTGGGCTCGATTCTCTAAAACAGAAAATATAAAAGAATATTTTTATTAAAAAAAAATAAGAAAATTATCATTAGAAGATAAATGAAAATAAATTTAACATCAACTTTTAGATATCAATTTTTTATCAAATTATTATTACAGTATTATAGTATTGGACCAATTTTTTTTAATCAAATTTAATTAAAAGAATAATTAATCCACGCTTTAAGCCTCTTGAAATTCATATTTTTCTTTGACTTGGGGTTATTATTAGTATATTTGTACATGTTGATTCTCATTCGACATCTCTTTTTCGAGATTCAAGCTCTAAGCAGTGGTTCTTAACCTTTTTATTAGTCACGGCCCCTTAAAATCCGACAATGTATATTCAGGGCCCCCTTAAAATACTAAAATATTTTTTTTAATGAACAAAATATGCTTTATCAAATTGTCAGTAATAACATATTTCTTGAAAAATAAGTTTATTTGCTATAGTATAAAAATTGTAAACCTAGACTTATAAAAAATATTTACACCGTCTTATTCAAATTCTAATTTTGTCTGTCTGTTTGGGTCAAATTTATACCTATGTGCTCAACGTTTTCATTTAGTTTAACCATGTTTAATAATATTGACATGTCAATAAATTCATCTGTCACTATACATATATGTATCACTAATAAAAGCTAATGGCTGTATTTTTTTATTTAATTTTTTTATTGGTAAAAATATAAAAGCTTAAAAATCGGTCGTGACAACGTCATAAGAAAATACTGATGGAATGGTATTTTCTTATGACGTTGTCTGTTCAACTATCGTCAGTAATACCGACTTGTACAGTCGATATTTTCATAAAATTCTTCAGTCAGAAAATCATTTTAAATTTACAGAAATACTTGAATAACATTTATTGTTTAAATTTCTACTCGACTGTTAATAAAATTTAATTTTTGATTTTATTATTTTATAATAATAAATTTTGTATTGACATTATTTCTTTCAGCAAGTAAACTGAATAAAAGTTGTTATTCAATTAGTTACTTAATTATTTTTGCAAATTTAATTGTAATTTGTTGTAAAAAAGTAATAATTTTGAATAATTTATTATAAGAATAAACTGTGATTAAATTATTGTTCATAAATCTTAAATTTAAAATTTAATATTTGGAAACATCATTAAAATTTTTGTAACTGTAGCTTTTAAAAAGCCCGCCTCAATCTTTGTCGCTCGTTCCGCGCTCTCGCTTGCACTTCAAGCCTTAAATGGAACGCCTCAGAGCGAGGTAACGCCGCATGAGTCATGTTTTTTCGATCGTGCAGCCGGCTCCATCGAATTATAAGACGTTGTCACGTCAAAAATTCTAATATTTTCGCGGCCCCCCTACATTCTTTCCGCGGACCCCTGTTAAGAATCGCTGCTCTAAATTTTCCATTATATTGAAGAGTGTATTGCATAAAAATTATTTTGGTTCAGATTTGTTGCAAGAGAATGAAGTACGCATGCACGTGCATTCTGTAAATTGAATGAGAAAGAGATAGAGAGAGAAAGAGAGGCTGTTCTATTTATTAAGTATAATAGCTAAAGTCTTGTGGAATTATTCTCTAAATCGACCGATGAGATGAAATCATCTCTTATTAATGAGTCATGATTTGCATCTCGGAAGCTTGATAGGTTCTCTTTTGAAGGGGAAGATTTCGCGTATAGGGGCCCGCAACAGGAGCACTTCAACATCCTCTCCAATATACCATATACAATATAATAAAAATCTTATACTTAATTAACACCTGGCCAGTAGCGGATTTAGCTATGAGAAGTCTTAAACGCAATTCAATTTTGAGGCCCCCCTCTAAATATTTTCACTAATTACATACATTATCACAATAATTACATTTAATAATTCGTTTTTATTTTGAGCCCCTCCCCCAAATGTTTTCATTAATTACACACATTATTACAATTCCATACTATTAAAGGGCATTTGTGCCTGTGTCTGTTTATTTATATCTATCCACCTCGATTAGAATTGGGTGTACACCGTCTTTGGAATTATTTTGGAATTTATTAGATAAACTATTGTATTCTATAGTCTTCTACTTGGAAATGAAAGTGGAAGTGGAAGTAGGTGTACATAATTTTAGGTCGCGGTTCACCCCTCGTATCTATCTATATAAATATGTCCGTCCCCTAGGAATTATTTGATTAATACACCTAAACTGTTTACTCTAAGGCAAATTTCATTAGAAGCAAAGTTGTACAGGATGTCATTTTTTACTTTTTCGTTAATTTTTTTTGAAAATAACCACCCAGAATGGGAGGGAGGTTCAGAAAATTCTAGCCTTTTGGACCAAACTCAAACAAATTTTGTATACATATTCTATGGGACCAAGAAGAGTAGAAAAGGTCCCTAGAAGGCTAGCAATGCAAAAATTAACCACCCAAAATGGGGGAGGGCCAAAAATGAAAATTCTAGCCCTTGGGCCAAAATCAATCAAATTTTGTTTGGAGAGTGAAGGAGGGCCGAAGGTGGGCGTCGCAGCTATTAAGTAATTAAATAAAATAATTCGATTTTATTTTAAGAGCTCAATTTTGAGGCCAAACATAGAACGAGTTTTGGAAAAGTCTTCACTTTTGTTTCCTTCAATTTATCGATTCGCGGGGTTCCTCTTTAAATTAAATTTTTTTTTAATTAAAAAAAATAAGCTGACGTGTTCTGATGTGGCCATCCTCTTGACTTTACCATACCACCTGGCTCCTCACTTATATTTAATATTTAATAAAATTATTTATAATCATGTAGGGGAGGGGGTTAGTTTTTAAATTTTTAGACTCCTGGGGGCCCACTGATTATGTATACAAAATTTGGTTGAGTTTGGTACAAGAGCCTAGATTTTCATTTTTTGACCATTCACCCCCCCCATTTTGACGGGTAGTTTTTGCATTTTTAGACTTCTGGCGTCCCACTGATTATGTACACAAAATTTGGTGGAGTTTGCTCAAATGGCCTAGATTTTCATTTTTTAACCCCCCTTCCACCCCCTTAATTTTGGGTCGATATGCACCAAAATATAATCAGCTCTTAATCTCAATTGACCAAATCTACGTGTGAAATTTGGTTTCGATATTCACACTAGTTTTTGAGCTAGCTTGGCCAGAAAAATTTGGTAACGCACAACCAGACAACCAGATAATTTTTTCGATGTTCCCTTGTTAGGGCATTTTTGTAGAGCGAAATTCCTTGGTTTCGCTCAATTTTTTTAATCAAAATAGTTTCAGCCGTTTTTTGAGATATTTCGAAAAAAGAAGGAAAAAAACCACTTTTCATGCACGATTACAAAACTTGACCATACCCTGTATGGTAAAGTAAAAAAAACTCGTTTAGATCCAGTAGATTAACAAATGGAGTGGAAGTTTGTAAACTTTATTTATTTTAGTTTCTATTCGCTATTTTCCTATTTTTATTTTTATTCAGAGTATAATTTCCAAAACAATTTCTATTATTGTCTATATTCACTAAATTATTATATTTTTTTTTTAGTTGTATTATAATTAAAACAACTCTTTTTTCAGAATCTTTCAAATTTTCAATAGTAATAGGAAAATTTCTCCCGAAACGTTTTGATTCATAAAAAATATTTTCAATTTTGTTCGGGAATAGTAGTGTAGATTCTAGGTGAAACATATTTAATAAAAATTTAAAAATATAAATTACTAGTTAGGATTCACAAATATTATTATTATTATTATTTTGTTTATTTTTCTTTTACTTTTTACACAGTTGCCGGGGTATTTACCCAAGGCGAAAATTTATGTACAAAGGTTGATATTTATATGTACAATATTTACAAAAGAATTTAGGTATGCAAATCAATGCATGACACTGGGTGGTTTATTGTAGAGTTAAAAATTTCCTAACAATATTTGCAGTTCCCAACAATGCGGCCTTCTGACAAGTTCTCATGTGTCCTTGTTCCAATTGAATTTTTTAATTTTGCAACCTTATTATAATTACGAGCTTTTCGTGCGTGCCGTCGGCACGCCTCGAAGCTCGGCCCTCCGGGCTGGTGCCCTGGCGGGCGGCGTCTCGGTCCAAAAATGTTATTCCTCTCAAAAAACCACACTCCAAATGTATACCTGTAAACTCCCGAAAATACATAGTCTCTTAAAAGTTTCGTTTCATTTTCGTCCTGACACAGCTACAGAAATGAGAATCTAGATATAAATCTGGGAGTATTTCTTATTTCTATAATCTACAGCATTGTGATATTTTTTGTGTGGAAATATGTAGATTTATTTAAATAAGTGGGATCGTGTGAAGAGGAGAATTATATTATATAATTTTTTTTAAATTTGGGATTGATAATCGATATAAGGCTCCAAATATTTAAAAGAGATCAGGTGTTGTTTGTATGTCAGGCTTCTCCAGTATTGCCATGAGAAACTCGGGCGTGCGCTCTTTCTGTGCGCAAAGAAAAGCAAATTGAATATTTAATTTTTGAGTGGTGAGGGGGGGCGGGGAGGAGTAATAATTATAAATATATTTAATGTTTCTTAATTTAAAATCAATTGGAGTGTTTCATTTCAAAATTCGAGTCCAAATTAGGATTACATTTCAAATTTGCCGCAAATATGTCGACGGCTCTCCCTGTCGGAGGCATTACGTCAGCGTTGCGGCAAATTAATCTGGACTAATCTATATAGTATTATTATGATTTGTGAATTCTACCTAGTAATTTTTGTTTTAAAATTTTTATTATTTTAAAACGTTTTCATATTGTTTTATAAAAGATTGGTACCCCTATTTAGATTATTATTATTATTATATTATTTTGCAAATATTCAAAAATAAAATAAAATGAATAATTAAAAGACAAGATGTTATAAATCCTGCTCTTTAAAAATAATAATTTTGTTTATGTGTGTGTGTCTGTCTGTTTGTTGGGTTGTATACTAACTACAGTTAGTTCTAAATCAGATGCACTTGGGCTTGGTGCTCTAGTTCCTAGTCTCCTGGTACGTACGTCTAACCAACTAATCGGATTGAGGGGGGCAGGGGGGACAGAAGGGGGATTTTTCTAAATTGGGCCAACATTTCGTTTTTCTAATCTTAATCCTTGCCAGCAGCCAGTCTTGGCTAATGCCAGCCAGCCAAATCCTCCCCTCTACCTACTTAATCAATTCTATTTTTGGTCAGCTGAGGGAGTGGGGGCGATTCTCTTTTCTCTTTCTTTAATATTTCAGGTGAATGAGTGTTTCAGGGGGGGGGTTGCTGGGGGGGGGACTGACTAAAAGGGCAGAATCCGGGGCGGACGCCAACTCGTCTCCACTCCAATGCAATTTCCTATTTAAATTTAAGCACAACTGTAGCTTGCAGTTATTTACAGGCGGGAAAAACACAAGAGGGGATCGTTAAAACAATCAAAAATAAAAACATATAAATTGTTACGGATATTAACAACAATAACAACGATTAGTCTCCTTACAGTGTTTCAATAAAAAAAAAAATGATTCCTTTAAAATAAAAAATAATTTTCTTTTGGAGACTGACTAGTTCACGGTTTAAAATGGTCAAAGAGAAGGAAGGAAATATTATATAATAAACATTTTAAGCCGTGAAGAAAGAGGGAAGATCCTCCGAATCGTCGGTTTTTAAAGAGATGAAAATGACGTTCTAATATTTCCGTGCTTAACAAGTATCCAAAGTTCTGAGATATTTATTTTTTGATTGAAATGTAAGGGGTCGAATTTGAAACAGGAATTGGTGGAAAAAGTGAAATCTTTTTAACGACTAGTACCGAGTTTGCAGTTTCGGTGAATTAATAATAATTTTTCATTCCGTTTCCTTTATAAAATGATTAGTTAATAATCGCTTTTTCTACAGCATACCTGTGAATTTAATAAATTTTATTTAAAATAAATAATAAATCTGATTTTCTATTAACTCATTTATTAAAAATTTAAATTATCACTTTAAATAAAATGTGTCTTTTTTACATAAAAGAAAGCCGTAATAGGTATCTATACAATAAGGAAAGAGCCAGTGGTCCAGTTAAACAGGGTGGGGGTAGGGGGGTCTGAAATGGGCCTTATACTCAAAACTCTGAATTGCATCTAATTGAAAAAATAAAAATTTTACAAAAAAAGACCGGTCCACTGTCGACAAAGTTTGGGAAATTGATTATTTGCATCAAGCAGAGGACAATCTCATTGAATTATTTTTATATAAAATTTATATATTATATATATTATTAGGTGGCCTAAAAAAAAACTAAGTTCGCTCAAGATTTTTTTAATTTTTAAAGTAACTACTAGGTACTTTAAATATTTTCGAATGACCTGTAATTAAAAATATTTAAATATTATTAAGAGATGAAATTTTAGTAAAATCATAAATTATAATTATTTAATAAACACGAATAAATAATCCAATAAAACCACGACGTTTCGATCGACTTAATCTGTGATCGTTCTCAAGTATGAGCATGAGCACCCACTTCGATTTTAACGTAAAAAAATATACTTTTTTTAAATTATTTATTGGCATTAGGCACAAGCCATTTTGCCAGTAAAAAAATACTTAATTTTCTACCATTTTGAAAATTTTTAAAAATCCTGAGACACCTCTTAAAATTTTTTAATTGAGCATTTTATTATAAAAACATGTTAAATTAACATATTTTTATGCGAGATCAAAAATGAGAAAATGTTCTTTTTTGGTGCGGGGGGGGGGGGGGGGGGGGAGTATGTAGAATTCATACATAACAACCACTTCTTAGGGAATTAAAACTCAAAAACAAAGACATTCTGTTGAATTGATAATCTCCACCTTTTTTTTTGAAGTTGGTTAAAAAATAATAAAATATTTCGAGGCTTAAACAGACAAAGCGCTAAATGAAAAGTCATAAAAATTCAAACCGTATTATATTTATTATAAATATTATTACCTTTAATTGTGTGTATTGAAATTTTTAGGAATACCTATATTGAAGGAGACAATAAAAGAGTGTGTCTTCTGCTGGAATTATAAATTTTATTTATTTATAACGAGACTATAGTTTCGAGGGCTTTGCCCTCTTCATCAGTCTATTACAATGGATTCACAGGAATTAATTTATGACTTCTTCTTTCAATTTAATACCTATATTTTTTGATTTTAAGTCGATTCCTCTATGTCTTCACCAATGGTTGGCAATAATAACCGAAATGTTAAAAATCGAATGTAGAATGGTTATTACTCGACTGTTAAATGGAATCGATCACTATTTTTGAATTAAAGTCAACATGAACTGTAAATTGCAAGTCGATATCTGATTAATAATAAAGGAATAAACATATTAATATTTCAAATGAATTTGGATAAAGTTTAGCAACGATCCGTTGCAGTTTTTATTTTTAAGTACATATCACATGGGAGTCCAAGATGCATTATGATTTATTATTGTGATGAACCATTGACCAAATAGCTGCTGAGGCTCCGTTCGTAATTATTTAACATGATCGCACACATTAGCCCAAAATATTTCCAGTATCATAATGTGGCAGTGAAAAGTCATAAAAATTCAAACCGTATTATATTTATTATAAATATTATTACCTTTAATTGTGTGTATTGAAATTTTTGGAAATACCTATATTTTTTTATTTTTGTATAAATTGATTCTTATTCATCGATTTCTGTGTCTGTCTGTCTGTCTGTTTCTTTGTGTGTGTATATGTGTGACGGTAAGATGCAGGGGGAGATTTCGGATTTAGGCTGCTTTTGCGGATGGATGGATGGATGGGTGGATGAGTAGGGGATGAAAACGCAGCAGTAATAGCAGCATCCATCCCTCTCTCGGACTTGGCGTTCCGTCGTAATCCAGGTTCTCCAGGGCCTGTCTCTGTATGTGTGTCTGTCTATGTGTGTGTGTGTGTGGCTGGCTGTGCCTTTGCGCCGCTAGCAAGCAGCAGCCCAGGCTTAATCCTAAGCCGGATTTAGCCGCGCTCGCGGCGCTCTCTATCTCGCTCCCTCACACTCGCGGCCAAATCCGGCCCGATGGATTTTAGCTCTGTCTCTGTCGCACTTGTGGCATTGCGTGTCTGTCTGTCTCTTTTGCGCCCGCCCGCCGACGCCCGGACGGCTCACCGCCCTTCCCCTTTCCCTTGCCCTACGGCTTGGGGTAATCCCCTACCCTCTAATTCCCTCTGCTCAGATAATCCACGAGCCAGTACAGTCCTGGCTAGAACGCTGGCCACTTTCGGCACACTGGCGCCCGAAACGCGTACGTAACTCGCTTTTTATTATTATTATTCTCTCTTAGAATATTCAAAAAAAAAATATTTATTTATTTTTAAGAAATATCACAACCCCCTTACCCACAACCCCATTATCTATTTCGAGATCAGATTATGAGGATTTATTTTAAAACTAATCTCTGCATCCGGTGCAACAATTCAACGTAAGAGCGCGCGCATGTTTTTCCCCGCTTCTCTCAAGTATGCATTATAATTTATTAATTTAAAAATAAATTAAATTTTGAAATATTTCGACTAAGAACCTTTCTTATAAGAAATATTCATTATTAGAGACTCATTTACTAAAAATTTAAACGGCGGATTATAATAATAATTTGTATTTACAAACTTTAAAATTGTATTGATTGTTTTATGTATATAGATAAATACAAATCTTGTATAATATTTAAAAAATAATCAACAATCTTAAAAAACGTTTATATAAAATTCAAACATTTCGTGAGAATTTCTCCTTTTTACACGCTTTATATTAGCTCCACCGTATGTATGTATGTATGTATGTATATATCTCTCCATTTATCAATGTGACTTTTGTTCACTTAAATTCCGCAAACATTTCTCTATAAAAATAATTGTTTACCTACTCAATTTAAATGAAATTATATAAAAATAATAAAAATACATTTCAAGCTGTTAAATTCCGCAAATTAAGACTAAAAATTAAAGTAAAAAAATAAATAATATTTTAAAAAATCTAAAAAGTATAAAATAATGTAATACTTAATAAAAAAAGTGTGGGGCACTTTGTTGAAATTAATTAATAGTACATGTTTTTGACTAAGTATTACATTATTTTGTACTTTTTAGAAGTGTGTATTTTAGTTTTTCGTTTTTCAAATATAATTTATTCAATGGGATTTTAAGAAATTGATATAGGTATACTTACTCGCTTTAAGAAATTAAATTAAATTAAAGTAGAGGTATGTTATAAGTAGATCGAAAGGTCGTATAGTTATATTGTATTATTTGTTCATGTTCAATAAATAATTATAATTAACTATGTGGGATTTAAATAAAAATTCAAATTTAAAATTTTTTGAAATTTAATTAAATGAAATTAACTTAGTTTTATATTTTAAAGCAACTATTTTTTTTTTCGAATTATTTCAAATTACCATTGATGAAGCATGAAATTCTGAAAAAATTTCAAAAAATAGTTACATTAATATGATATTAAATTAAATTATTATTATTATTAAATTAAATTATTATTATTAATAATAAATTAAATTAATTTAATTTAAATAAATTCTTATAGAGATTTTTAAAGAGATTTAATTTAATTAATTTCTTAAATGAACTTTTTTTTGAAATTTTTCAGAATTTCATGATTTATCAATAATGGAATTTGAAGTAATTCGAAAAAAATAGTTGCTTTTAAAATATTATCTATATTAAATTAATTTCATTTAATTAAATTTCAAAAAAATTAACTACTTTAATTTAATTTAATTTTTTAGAGCGAGTAGGTATACTTACATCATTTTTACATTTTTTACATCATTCGATTAAAATTTTATTACGATTTTTGATGAATATTGATGAAGGTGAAAACTTGTAAAATTTAATTTTGTATCTTCCTAGATATAAGTTTACAATGCTCTGAAAGACAAAGATATAGACATACATTTAAAAATTGCTTTCCAATACTAAATATTTGTATTCTAAATTTTTTTTGCTAATAGTTGCTAGCCAAGGGGATTCCCTGAATCCCACTCGGACCTTTCTCCACCCTACCAACCTCCCTTATATCTTCGACCCTTCTCTACTCCTAGAGTTTTTAGGAGCCCACAGATTATGTATTTTATACAAAATTTAGTTAAGTTTGGTCAAAGAGCCTAGAATTCTAAGTATTTAAAGTAACCTACCTATGCTCGTATCTATACCTAACTAAGTAAAGTACTACCTACCTACCAATTTTATTTTACTAATAAAGGTATTCTCTATTTTTAAACTGAACCCTAAAAAGAATTTTTTATAACCTACTAACTATACATGTATTAACTTGGATTATGGGTTATTGATGTGTCTAAATTTAGCCTTCTAAATCTCCCGGACTTATAAGATTATATAAATAAAAAAAATAATAATAATATCGTTCATCGAAATCCAGGCATTTTAAGTGTTTTTTACACCCTTTCGGATTAGGCTTAATAACATCTATTATTGATTATACCTATTTTAAATGAAAAAATAATTTAAAGGTATTTTCTTTTGGAGACGGATTGGATAATGGTTTAAAATGGCTAACGAAGGAAAGAAATGTATATTATAAGAAACATTTTAAGCCATGAAGAAAGAGGGAAGATCCTCCGAAACGTCGGTTTTTAAGAGAATGAAAATTACGTTCCAATCAAATTCTATTATTTGGAATTTTAATTTTAATTATTCTTGGTCTTCTTTTCCATCAATTTTTCAATAATTTTTTTTCCCTTTTAAATGGTTAAAAATAATATACTAGTATATCAAATTACTAATTTCTCGGTAACTAGTATTGAATTCAGGCAAAAATTTTCAAATTTTTTATCATTGTGTAAAAAAATGTCTTGAACGTGGATAAAAATAATTTTTCAAGCATGTTTTTTTTTCTGTCTGTGCGTTTGTTCGGATTGACATACCCATATATCATAATAACTTCAAAAAAAAAACGAAAAGTCGTAGAAAGTTTATTCTTGTGCTAAAATGTTTGTATTTTCAATGCGGAGAACTGATTAGATTTTGGATTTTCTTGCTCCAAATCTTCCGGTTAAAAAATGTAAAATTATTAAAAAAGTATAATTTTTTGGGGATTTTAATCCGTTTCTATATTAAAAAATAAAGTAAAAAAAAATAATAATAAACAATCGAAGAGGTGTGTGTTTTTTGCATTATTCACCAAATCTGCAAACAGCGTGTACTAAGTCTTGAAAAAGTTTATCTTTTCCTGCAATATTACATCTTACAAATATTCGATATATTAAAAAATTATTAAAATTAAATTTTAAAACATTACAATGTTGTAAGTAGGGTATAATGAAAGGAGTCCATAATTTATTTAAATTTTATTCATATTCCGAGGTTTCGAAGACTTTTTTCTCTCCTTCTTCAGGGTATTGAATAGTTATTGATGGTGAGTATAACTATTCAATACCCTGAAGAAGGAGTGAAAAGCCTCCGAAACGTCGGAATTTGAATAAAATTTAAATAATTTATGGACTGCCTTTCATTATACCCTACTTATTTCGCTTACCAGTCCGTCTTTCTAAGAAATTAAAAAAATTAATTACAATGTTGTTATTATAAATAAATACTTAAATAAACGATTAACTAATCGCATAATTCAACGATATAAAAAATTAAACTCTACGATTAACGATTTCTTTTTGCGGGCGTTTTTAAAGGAAAGGAATTTTTATTAAATCAATTGTCCTGAATGATGATGATAATGATGATGATAATGGGTGTGCGTGGGTGTTTGCCTACGACCAGGGGTACAGAAGGGGTCCTTCAGCGCAGCAATTCAAGCCCTTCTGTTTGCTCCTCTTTAATAAGGATCGAGTTTTCTACACGTGTTCTTGACCCGGATGTTATTATTATGTTACCTACTTGGCCAATTTATACCCCCTCAATTTTTATTTAGTATCTTCAAATTACCTTGAACGTTTACACATTTCTTTTTCTTTATTTCAATTATCTTATTACCTACTATTAAATGAGCAATTCTTGTATATACATATACATGTTTATTGTATATATTATTATTCATCTACAATCTCATTAACAAATCTATATCATTAATAATTAAATAACAATTTTTTTAATCACACATAACTAATTATAATTATTTATTAAACACAAACAAATAATACAACATAACTACGACGTTTCGATTTATTCTGCGATCCTTCTCAAGTATGAGCACCCACTCCGAATATAGGTTAACTGAGGCAATCACGTGTCGGTCAAGCTTATATAGACTGGACTGTACATTGAGTCTATATAAGCTGGACCGACACGTGATTGGCTCAGTTAACCTATAATCGGATTGGGTGCTTATACTTGAGAACGATCGCAGAATAGGTCGATCGAAACGTCGTGGTTATGTTGTATTATTTGTTCGTGTTTAATAAATAATTATAATTAATTATGTGTGATTAAAATAAATAATTGTACGTTTGTATAATTGTAATTTGTTTTTAAACGATTTTATAAAAGTACTTTGAATTTCAAAAAGAATTTCAGAAAAAAGTATTTTGTATTTTACGCTTTTATAAACATATTTCTGAAATAGGGATTTTGTATTTCAACGCTTGTATAAAATTATTTTGTATTTCAAAAAGTATCGAATTACATATTTGTGTATTTTAACACTTCTTTAAAAGTATTTTGTATTTCAAAAATCATTTCCGAAAAAAGCATTTTGATTTTTAACGATTTTATAAAAGTAGTCTGTATTTCAAAAAGTATTTCTTAAAAAGTAGGTATTTTTTTTTAACGATTTTATAAAAATACTTTGTATTTTAAAAAGAATTTCCGAAAAAAGTATTTTGTATTTTAACGCGTTTATAAAAGTATTTTTATTTCAAAAAGTATTCCTGAAATAAATATTTTGTATATTTTATAGCTTCTTTAAAAGTAAGTACTTTTAATTTCAAAAAGAATTTCCAAAAAAAGTATTTTGTATTTTAACGCTTTTATAAAAGTATGTTGAATTTAAAAAATTCCTGAAATACATATTTTGTATTTTTTAACGCTTCTTTAAAAGTACTTTGAATTTCAAAAATAATTACCGAAAAAAGTATTTTGTATTTTAACCCTTTCATAAAAGTTTTTGTATTTCAAAAAGTATTCCTGAAATACATATTTTGAATTTTTTAACGCTTCTTTAAAAGTATTTTGTATTTAAAAAATCATTTCCGAAATAGGTATTTTATATTTTAACAATTTAATAAAAGTGTTTTCTAGTTTAAAAAGTATTTCCGAAACACGTATTTTGTATTTTAACCCTTTAAAAAAGTATTTTGTATTTGGAATAGGTATATGAAATTAATGTACATATTTCAATATTTTATATTCCATTAAATTTTTTTAAAGTATTTGACCTAGGTCTGATAGTACATAAATCATTTCTTTTTTTTTTAACTATCCAAACTACTTCTCTACCCCCACTTCTTCTTGATTCGAGATATAGTGTGGATTTTGAAAGTACAACACCCCCGTAAGTTTATCCGTCAGGTCTCTCTTTCTCTCTCTATCTAATCTCGCTTTTTAAATGGATAAGAAAATCAATAGACGAACGTTAATCCGGATTAAAGCCGAAAGCAAATCCCTACAAACAGATGGCGCTATTTTCAATTCGATTCCACCAAGCTCGTATTTCATGTGTATGTGTGTGTGTGTGTGAGTATGTGTGTCTTATCGTTCGCCCCCTAAACTAATAACCCCCTTCAACTCGCTTTCATCCCTTAGCCTTGCATTAATCCATCTGCGAGTCTAATACACATGAACATTGTAAAAATATACAATTCTTTTAGAATATGCACAATATTTTTTTCCATCTCATTAAAAAATTCACCATATTATTATTATTATTCAATATAATTTTCAATATTATTTATTATAATCATTAATTAATTGATCCAATATACATATTTCTTTTCCAATTAATTAAAAAGAAAGGGCATAGGGATATAAGCATACTGAATCGGCCCCCGAAAGATAATTTAATAATATTTAGGGGATATGTAGGTATTAAAAAAATAATAAGATCCTGAAAGTTTCAGATCCCTAACTCAATTGGTTTTTGAGAAAAAGTAAAATATGTAAAAAGCTGAAAAAAATTCTCAAGATTGACTGAACCGATTGATCTAAATTTTAAATATGTTTTCGGTACTGATAATAGCTTCTAGAAAAAAAATTATGAGCTTTATAGGTTAATTAGATCCTTGAAAAAAAAATTGTTTTTCTTTTAATTTCAATTTTTGCACAATTATGAAACTATTTTTTTTTTCAAACGTTATCTATTTCCCTATAATATTAGTACCTTTTCAAATTTTGAAAAAAGATACGCCATAGTAGAAAAAAATAAAAAACAAATTTTTTTTTAATAATCAAATGAAAACTAAAAACATATAATATATTATATATAAAAGAAAAATTGTTTTTTATTTTTTTCTACTATGGCGTACCTTTTTTAAAATTTGAAAAGGTTCTAGTATCATAGGTATATAGATAAGGTTTGAAAAAAATAATTTAGTTGTGACGCGGCGCTCCATCTATCATCTCTCCTTCTCATGACATGGCCAGCCCACTTGTGTTTGGCTTCGTTGACGCGTACCAACATATCCTTCACGCGGACATGTTACGGACGTCTTCGTTGTGAAGGATGAGTTGCCGCTGGCTCCACAATAGCTTTATTCGTTTTGGATGCCTTGGGCGCCCTTATGTCAGCCTCAAGTCACTAACCCATATTCGTTTAGGAATACCAACCGACTTGGTGTGCCCCAGCCCTATTCGTTTTGGGATAGTTGTGGCACTGCTGGGCCTTCTTGTGGCGTGCACCAAGTACACATGCTCATCGAGCATGGTCACTTGGGGCACTCTTGGTTAATCTTCGCACCATTTTGAATTTCAAAACACCGATTTTTTATATACTCTGTTTTAAACTTGAATTTATTATTGTTATTTAATTTAGAATAATGAATGACCAGGAAAGTTATTATTTTATTAAATTATTTATATAAATTATTCTTTTAAGTCGTTTATTTGTTATTATTACATTGAATATTAGTTTCTTCTGCTGGAAAAATAAATTTTTAATATTTTTGGTTAAAAAAATAAATAATTAAAAATTATTTTATTAAAAATAAAACAGAAGACTCTCATTTTATTTTTAACCTAAAATAAAAACAATTCTGTTACCATCGACAGTGAAATCTTTTATTCAACTAATACATTTTTAATAAGTAGGTTATAATGAAAGAAAATAAATAAAATTAAATACATTTTTAACTTATTTATAAAGAGACTACAGTTTAAAGGGCAAAATTTATTTTTCTAGAAGAAGACACATTTTTTTTTGACTTTTCGACCTTTCTAGCCATTAGCGAATTTACGATACTAATTATTTTTTATTAAATAAGTTTCTACCCCCCCCCCACGGGTGACAACATTTTTTATTGTCTCCTTTAATAATAATATAAAAAAATTTCCGATCATTTGAAGTTCATGATCTGAGCTTGATGAAGATTCACAATCAGAATCACTTTCGAGAAGTAATTTTATAATGGAAAATTCTTTTTCCATAAAAGTATCCATTATTTATTTGTAACTAGGTACCTATATTATTTATTTAAAATAATTATTAAATAAATAAATTATATAAATAAATATATAACCTATTATATATGTATACCTACCACTCTTAATTATTACACTAGAATAAAAATAATATTTTTTTTTAAATTTCGTTATTCGAATATAGCCATGTGTCAAAAATACATTCGTTTTAGAGTCAACCAAACTAGGGCACACCTGAAGTGCCCCGGCTGAAAAAAGTGACACCAGATGGTGCACTTGACTCAACTTAAGGCACACACGCAATTTCCAAAACGAATAAAGCTAATGTCAATCCCATCATTCTTCTCTCCAGCGCTAATTTTATAATTGTGCCAAAATTTTATCATGATTAAAAATTGAAATTAAAAGAAAAATAATTTTTTTAAGGATCTACTTAACCTATAGAGCTCATAATTTTTCTTAGAAGGTATTATCAGTCCCAAAACATATTAAAAATCATTCGGTTCGGCCAATCAATAGTTTTCATATTTTGCTTTTTCTCAAAAACCAACTGAGTTAGGGATCTGAAACTTTCAGGATCATGTTATTTTATTAGTACCTACATATTCCCTAAGTATCATTAAATTATCTTTCCCGATTCAGTTTGCTTAAACCCCTATGCCCTTTGTATAGTTTTTAGTTAAAAAAATTTAGGTAATTTTAATTTTTTCATCAGCAAATATTATATACAATTTATTTATTTATTTTTTAAATAAATTTTATTTTATTATATATTTAAAAAAATAAACATATATCATTTGATTTTTTTTACACATATCTAACTTAATAACAGATTTATACAAATTTATTAATACGAATAATCATCATTTTAAAAATAATACTACTAATAATAATCTAAAATCCATTTGGCAAGTGGAATGAGGTGATCCTATCGATTTGCACCCCGTCCCTAAACGCACACAAATACACCCCTTACCCCTACATTTTCAGGGGTAGAGTTAAATTTAAATGATTTTTGGATTAAAGGGCCACCCTGTCCCCCTTCTCCATGGATGGATGCTGTTAATCCTCCACTCTCCATCAGCCCCCGATCATCAACCGGCTTTCCAATCGGACTTGTTGTTGTTGTTGTTGTTGGCGTTATTAGTGGAAAAATCATTTACTCATCACCTGGAGTTTCTATTGTAGTTTTTAATATACCTAAGGATAAATGGGACAGCTGCTTTTTACTTACCCTGTGGAATTTGTTTTCATTTTTTATATTAATTCTATTTATTTATTTATTTATCAATTGAGATTATTCTATTTAGTAAAATATATACATTGAAGATTAAATTTTTATTTAAATCAAACATTATTATTATTTATAAATATTTATTGATCAATAATAAATAAATACTACGTTTCGATCACTTAAGGACATTCCCTAATATAGCTCAGATGCAGATCACTCTTTCCCCTACTCTCACAAGCGCAGAAAGGCAAAAATATTTTCACTGCGTTGTTTCTTGGATCTGGCAACATTGCATTCTTACCGACGCTAAAAGACAAAGAATAAAAAAAAACTTCATGAAACAGCTCAATGCGAAATTCCAGATGAAAACAGTAGGTATAATTAGGTTGAGAGAATTAGCTTAAAATCTCAAATGCACCAACTGTAGAAGTTTTTTAGATATGGAAAAATTAAGTGATTTTAGTGCGGCGTTGCCAAGTCGCCATCTCTCACTTGCCATACCATGAGAAAAAAATGAAAACCATCAAAAGTATTTAACTTTTAACATTTTTTACAAAACAAATACCGCTTGATACAATTACTTTAAAAGGAAAATAATTGTTATATATTCAGTTAATAATTCTCAGTTTTTCAAAAGAATGTCAAGAAAATTACGATTGTTATTTAATGAAACAGTAGCTTTAACATCGATCGGGATAGGGTTTGCGTGCTAAATATGCAAATTTTAATGTTCAATATTTACAAATTTAGTGCCGCAAGGACTATTGAAAAAAATTTCTACGTATAAAGCACAATTATAAATAAGTATATTCAAAGTTTTAAAAGGATTGCAAGAAAATCGATTTATTAGGGAACGTCCTTAAATCTCCGATCGTTTTTGAGCACCCACTGGTGAAACTGGTAGGAAGATAGGCACAAGATTAAGTGAACAAGAAAAGGCAGAACAACTCAAATATTCGAATTGCTCAGTAATAATGGAGCATATTTTGAAAACTGGTCTCAAGATTGACCTTAGACAATTGGAGAATTATTATTGGAAAAGAAAAAATACAAATTAAAAAGCATCCATATGAAGGTTTCAATCTGAATGAGATATGGAACCCCATTTATAAAACTAATTTTAATTTCAAGTAAATATTATAAATACATTATAAAATATAAAATTAAAAGAGAAAGAATTCAATCTTTAGGACAAATTCTAAGATTTTAGTAAAAATATTATTAAATTGCGATATCAGAGGGGATTCATCCCTCAGGAGTCGAACCTGAAAACTAACATGTCTGGAAAGCATGTTAGTTTTCAGGTTCGACTCATGAGGGATGAATCCTCTGATATCTGCAATTTAATAATATTTTTACTAAAATCTTAGAATTTGTCCTAAGATTGAATTCTTTCTCTTTAAAATACATCTTGGTTAATCTGAACCTGAGCTGATTTTTGAAAAACATTCCAACTATTTTCAAAAAAAGATGCTCAAATCTTTGGTTTTAAATATGAAATTAATGCAAAACTTTATTTTAATATATTAATTTGTCAATCTTATGATGGTTTTCGATATATGTAATGTTCAATAACACTGGACTCGTTAGTGTCTTGAGTTTTTGACTGGACTGTACTTATAGCCTATATAAAGCTAGCCAATGAAGTGCTCAAAACAATTAACCTATAATAAAATCGGAGTAGGTGCTTATACTTGAAAATGATCACAGATTAAGAGTTTGAAACGTCATAGTTGTATAAAATTTATTTTTGTTCAAAAAATATTTATAAATAATGATGTTTGATTTAAATATAAATTTAAACATCAATAAATTCTTTAAAATTTTAAAGCAGCTACATATCTAAAATAGATTCAGTTTTGAAAATGAAAATTTAATTTAGTTAATTATAATAATATATATTTTTAATCAATATTAAATAATTGAATAAATTTAACCAATTTGAATCAGAATACATTTTTTCATTAGTATAAAATTTCTCGCGGTCGTTTCGAAAATTGGAAGGTTGACGGATTAGATTGAGAGCGGTGGGTTATGTGGGTGTTCAGAAAATGAGGGAGGGGTGTTATTTATTTTTAGGAACAAGAAATTAATTTTCCTGGCTTAAAGAGTGCGAGATGGAAACAAAAATAAAAAAATAAATAAATAAAAAATGGTAATTAAGTGGAGATGTTTCAGATTCTAATTGAATGGAGAAATCAGTATAGCGACTAGCAAATCCACCCCTAGGCCTATCCCAACCCTAGCTGTTTTTGCTTGTACTCTGTTATCCACCCCCGGGCAACATCTAACCCGCTTTCATATTTTGTGTTCTCCATTTAGATTTCACTTGAGGGAGGTTTTATATTTTTTATTTATTTTAGCATTCGACTGTTGACTAAGGGGTGGATAAAAGTTCTGGGGGAAAAAAATCATACCTAACATATATATATATATGTTAAGAAAGATGAAAGAAAAACACAAAATTTTGGATTATCTATTTGCGGTATTTAAAATGGAATTATTTTAATTAATTAAACTCCTCTTAAAAATTTATTAAAATTTAAAAATAATTAATAAGGGAAAATGAATGAGGTTGTCTTCTGCTTGATCCGAATAAATATATTATAGATAAATTAAAGGAGACAATATAAGAGTGTGTCTTCATCTGGAAAATGTTCATACATCAATTCCTGTTAATCAATTTTAATAAACTGATGATGAGGACAAAGTCCTCGAAACTATAGTCTCTTTATAAATAAATAAAAAATTTATTTTTCCAACAGAAGACATTAAAAATATATTACGAGATAGGTTTCAAGAAATAAAAGAATTATTTCTTATGAGCAAGACTCATCAATAAAATAAATAAATTCCTAAAAGATGGGATGCGAATTATATTATTAAGTCTTCCTCATAAGAAATATTTATTTTATTTATGTAACTATGTAATCTTAAATAATTTTTTTCATTTTAAGGGCACATCGACTGCCAGGGCCATTAGCGATAAAATTGATTTAAATCAATAGTTATTTTTGTAGTAGATTTTTATTGGCACACCTGTGAATAGTTACTTTAATTAAGAAAAATTAATATCAAATTAAAGTAACCGGAAGATGAAAGATCAATTTTTCGACCCATAAACCCCTTAATCCGTGATTTTCGAGAAACCGATTCTATATTTAATATATACAAGAATTGCTCATTTAACAATATAAGATGTATATTTGCATGAAGCAGAGGACTACCTCACTGATTTCTTCATATGAATCATCAACTCAAATAAAAAATAAAAACATTTCTTATAAATAATCAAATTTTTGCCCCCATAATACAAATCTATTAAATTTTATTTATTTATTTATTATTAAAATTTAACTATTATCTATACTTATTATAATCGGCTTGCGCGACGAGGCCGAAGTGATTTTTTTAATTATAATACTCACTAATAATTAATTACAAATAAAATTTATTAAAATTAGGAAATTTAAATTATTATATTAAAACCCATCAAGATGCCTGCCGAAGGCGGGTTTCGCAGCTGGTATTCTTATACATATTTTGTTTGTTATAAAAACCATATGTCGTGTAATTACAGTCCACCTTCTACTTGTTTTAATTTCACCTGCCACCCTCTCTATTTCACCCTTTCCGGTTGACCATACCATTATTATTATTATTACATTATTAGCCCTCTAGAACGAAGGGTTTATCCATGGTTCCTTCTCAGGTAAAGCTTGAGGTGTTTTTGTCTGTTTCTTTTGGCCGGATGCACACGCCTAAATGCCGGTGACATCCCAAACTGTCCATCTCCGGATCCTGTTAGAAATGACAGACCCAGCATCCCAACAGGAACAGCAGATCATCATCCATATTAGATAGAGAGGGAACACATTAAAGAAATAGGAGTGCAAAAATTAATAATTAATTAATTAAAAAGAAAAGAGGATTTTATATGGAATACTTTCTTTTATTTCCTTTTGACAAACACATTTATTTATTTTCAAAATTTCTCTACTAACAAATAAATAAATAATAATATTTATTGGGGATATCCTATCCCGAGGAAATATAATCAAAAGAAGTCAAAAAATTTACTGACATTTTAAGATCAAAATTAGTTTTATTTTTTATTCTCAAAAAAAGAGAAGATTACAACTTAACTACTTAAAAACCCACCCGAAATCAATTATAATTCAATAAATATTAAATTTTTATTAAAATACCACATAATTAATGATATTTATTTATTGAACTATTAATTAAACACACATAATAATAATTAATTATAACTAATTATTGAAGGAGACAATAAAAGAGTGTGTCTTCTGCTGGAATTATAATAATAAATTAATTCCTGTGAATACATTGTAATAGACTGATGAAGAGGGCAAAGCCCTCGAAACTATAGTCTCGTTATAAATAAATAAAATTTATAATTCCAGCAGAAGACACACTCTTTTATTGTCTCCTTCAATATATAAAAATTCTGCTACTCTCGGCAAAACTTTAAATTTAACTAATTATTGAACTAAATATTGAACACAAATAATAAATAATAAAATATAACTACGACGCGACGTTTCGATCGGTTTATTCTGGGCTCGTTCTCAAGTATTGAGCACCTATTCCGATTCCTGATTTGGCCAGGTCATTGACAGATTTAATAGTCTGTGAGTATTTGTACTAATGTGAATTTAATAAAAATTTAACCTTCAATAAATTCAATCAAAAAAATATAAGCTTAAACAACTCGAATTACCTACCTATAAACCGTTTAAAAATTCAAAGTAAAATAATTAAATAAAAGTCTTTAAATACATAATTAAATTATTTAGAATTTATCTTATATATATTCTACTAACTTTTTAATTTACTATACGGGGTATTGTGAACTAATAATGTACTTGTGCAATGAAAAAGTGTTTGTTTTTGGCCCGTATTTTTTAAATATCTCAAAAACGGCTTAAACTATTTTAATAAGAAAAAATTGAGCAAATTCAAGACGTTTTGTTCTACAATAAAGCTTTATATAATGAACCATGAAAAATTTATATTTTAAAAGATATTAATTATTTTATCAAAATGTCTCTTAATAGGTGTGTTAAAAATTTTTGACTACAATCTAGGCCAAAAACTGATGAAGGTATCAAAAAATAATTTTAGATTTTAATCAAGAGCTGATTATATTTTGATTGAAATTGGATAAAAAATTAGTATCTAAGAGGAAGGGTTTTTAAAAAATTGAACCCTTTGTCCGATTTAGACCCTTCTGACCTAATATTTAAAATATCCATTCCATCTCGAATTTAGTGTTTTCTTTATATATCACAATTTCTTTTTATTTTAAAATTATAGATTAATAACCAAATTAAAATAATAAAAGAATTACTATTGAAATAATTTTAACATTTATTTATTTATTTGTTTTAGGTAAGTGTCTCTTGCATGGCGTAGCATTAGATTAACTGAAAAGCCAACCCGTCCATCATGTAAGTCTTTACAT
The DNA here is from genome assembly GCA_024734495.1 of Forficula auricularia. Lineage (NCBI taxonomy): Eukaryota > Metazoa > Arthropoda > Insecta > Dermaptera > Forficulidae > Forficula > Forficula auricularia. The sequence continues at coordinate 883,391 of JALMQS010000216.1, forward strand.
AAATTTTATCAATCTCGCATTCTCTAAAAAGAATCAAAACCTACAGATTCTCTTTTAAATCCAATTTGAATAATCTACAGAGATTAAAATGGGTTGCAATTTTATAAACTTTTTTAAGAGTTTGGTTTCTATTATTATTTTTCTATTATACTATTATTTCTATAAAAGTTCAAATTATCGATGGTAGCAGACTTAAAATTTCTTAAGAAATCACTATAATACATTTTCATTGACCAAGCCTCAGTTGTTGGTTGAAGAATTAAATTAAAATTTCAGACGTGTAAGGAAAAAGTCTCCCTTTATCCATGATGGAAATTAAAATAAATAAATAAATAACTAATTTAAAAAATAATTGCTTTAAAAATAATAAATAGATAAAGCAACTATATACGTATACATATAGGTAAATGTTTTGAAAATTGACAATCATACAAATTGTTTTAGAGATGAAATTACCTAAAAATAAAAATATAAATATTAAAAAAAAACAGTCCATATATATGACATTTTGACAATTGAATTTTTGTTGTTTAAAATTTCGAACATTTCAATATTTAACATTTTTTTTTTTCTAAATTCCACTATTTCTCTAAAATTTTGAGATTGAAAAGATCAAAATTGTGCCCCAGGTCAGTTGTATTAAGTTGTTAATTGAAGGTTCATGCTAGCTATCCATTCAACTATAACCCGGGACACAATTTTGACTTTTCCAATCCCAAAATTTTAGTTAAATAGCAGAATTTAGAAAAAAAAAATGTTAAATTTAGAAATGATCGAAATTTTAAACAAAAATTCTCTTATCAAAACGTCATATACCTATATTGACTGTTTTTCTAATATTTATCAACCATTTTTAGAGAAAAATAATTTTTCGTAAATATTTATATTTTTATTATTTTTATTCAGGGTAATTTTTTTTTTTTTTTTTAAATGATATTGATGTGAGAAGGAGATACACCAGAAGGTTCATCCCCTAAAGGCCTGTATGGACTGGCCCCTCCATCGTGAAAAGAACAGAGTAGAAGGAAAGAAGCCGGAATCACGAGCCAAATCTCAGAAAGTTAGATACAATCCAATTTACTAAGTTTTTTAAGGGCTTCTGGACGCGCCAAAAGCGGTCCTATGAAATGGCGGAGGTACTCTGGGTGATTAGTAGTTTGACTCTTAATTACTATCTCTATGACACCAGTCACATGATCCAAAACAATGCCAATTAATATTTATTTTTTCCATTAATAATAATTAACAACTAATAATAAATATTAATTGACATTGTTTTGGATCATGTGACTGGTGTCATAGAGATAGTAATTAAGAGTCAAACTACTAATCACCCATTTCATAGGACCGCTTTTGGCGCGTCAAACTCGAGCAGTGGTAAATTCTCCGCGCGATAAATTAAGTTAAATTTATCTCCCACTTAAAAAAAATTAATCACCAAGACATATTATGATTGTCTATTTTTCAAAATATTCGTTTTTAAAGCAACTAATTTTTAAAATTTTCCATTTAAGAATTTCTCATGTCCTACATTTTGGATTTTTAACAAACGTTTCTAGAAAATTTCTAGGAGTATTTATTTATAAAATTACAATTAGTATAATAATTGGAAAGTTTCACTGTTCATTAAGCTTCGCCTTTGATTTGCTGTTGTTGTTGTTAATGGAAGTGTTGTTTGATCTCTTCACCTCCCAATTGGATGGATGCACATCAAGCACATCTTTTACCAGAGCGTATTCTTAGATTTTAGCTCATCCCTGGTCTCTCGGAGTGGGGTCAGGGTTCATTTCATTAACTTAATCAACCACCCCTCTACTTATTGCCCCTATACCAGTATATATATATCCTTCGCCTTTCTTCCAGGGTACATATTTTGACTTACAAAATTTGTTATTTAATAATAAGTATATTTTTCAATTTTTGATTTCCTTCATTTTTTTGACATTTTTTAGTACCCATCAAAAAAACTCTTCCTGGTAAATTTTGAAAAAATTTCATCCCCGGTTTAAAAGATATCCAATTTCGATTTTTCGCTGAAAACTTCCAAAAATGGTCCAAATTCAAAAAAAAAAATACAAAAAATTATTTAAAGTGTTTTTATATGCAATTTTTGAGTTTGAAAATTTTAATCTTGTTTTTGAAACTGTATGTAGGTATTCTTTGATTAAGACCGGGTTAATAGCGGGCCAATAATAATTACTATTTTTTTCGAATTTTGAGATAGAGACATTTAAAGATTTTAAAGACTATTTTTTTTTTTTGCACGAAATGAGGTACAAGGTCAAAAATGAAGATCCTAGATCTTGGAATCAAACTCAACCAACATCAGTAAACTCTAGTTTGCCATAAAGATATCCAGCGAAAGGCGTTTTTACTGCAACATATACATAATTTGGTTGAGTTGGTCGAAAGGGTTAGAATTTTCATTTTTAATCCCCCACCCCTTTTTTTGTCTAATATAATGTTTAAAACACATTAAAAAAAATTATTGTATGTTATTTTCAAAAATTTATTCAGTTTTTTTCTAGTTAATTTTTTTCATTTTTTATACCTCTTCAAAATGTGCTAGATTTTTATGGCCCACCCTGTATAACAATCTTTTGAGTATATTTTTATATAATTTATTAATTTGTAAAACATCCACCCCCCCCCCCCCCCCACCTTTCCTTCTCCCCTCCTCAAAGTAAAATTTCCAAAGACTTTTATATTACAAATAATTGGAATATTAGATTAAGCCATTTATATGTGTATATGTATATACGTATAGACAATATAGACGACATATTTCAATTAATAAGTCATTGAGACGCTTTTTCTTGTCATGATGCAACCATCCCCCCTCCCGCCCCCTCACCCCCTTCATGCTTATCTCGGTATTTTCTTTCAATATACTGAATAGATGAGATTTCACGTTTGAGTCACGTACTCAATATAAATTAAAATAATAATAAAATCGCGGAATCGCGTAAGAAATTGATTCATTTCAAATGCATTTGATAAAGAACAAAAGCGAGAAGAAAGGAGTATAAAATTTTATCAATTTCAATGAAAATTCAATGAAAGAGCAGGAAATTCTTTTAATAGGCATGAAAAAATCACATTTCTCTGTGTGTTTTTTCCGAGTGTGAAATAATTTCACACTTTAATTGGCGAGCACAGGCAAAAGCATGTCTGAATGTCCTGAGCGAGATATTATATAGAAATATTTATTCCTTTTCTCTACTCATACTACTACTATCTCTATTTCTACTATTACTAATAAGAATTATAAAGAATATTAAATATTTCTATAAAAGAAAGAACAATACACAATTGAATTGATTTGTCTTATATTGGAAATGATAAATCAGATACACACGATTAAATCATATATCTATTAATAATAATTATTAATAATATTAATATCCTTAGAGGTTTCTTCGATGACCCTTTTAAATATTTTATTCAAAATTTACGGTTTTCATTCTCCTTAGGCTGATTTGTATCCATTCAACATTGAATCTCTAACACTCCATCTTCTATAAAAAACACCACTAATTAAATTAATAATAATAATAATAAATTTTATTGAACCAATTATTTTACATGCATTAACGTATACATTTTATTTGAGCTTCGACTTCGGAGATTACATCCCCACCATCGACTGTTCTTGATCTTCTCGTGCTTGCGATAATGTTTTTAGGCCGTGTTTGTAATATAGTAAGAGGAAAAATTTACGAAATAAAAAACCTCTTTGCCGTTATTTATAAAAGAAAGGAAAGAATCAGAGGAAAATGATGATGCTATGATGAAAGATGAGCGTTAGGTCCTGTAGAGTTCCAGTATTAGGGGGTTTAGACTAGTTTGGGTCTTTTGTTTGAACCGATTGGTAATGTCGCTTAGGTTATCCAACAATCTCTGCATTCCTAGACCGACTAGGATAATTTCGTTCGATGTTCCGGGAGGGGGTAGTGTAATGATGCGGAGTGTCCTGGATTGCACTCTCTCCAACTAATTAAATTAAATTTCTTAATTTAAATATAAAATAATATTTATAATGAACTGTTAGTGGGTTTTAAAATTAAAAAATAAATTAATTAATTAAATTGTTTTTAAATATGTCAATATAAAATTGTATTTAATTACTTGTTAATAATTAGTATAATTAACAAATTCTAACAGATCTAATTGTCAACCTAAAAACCTCATAATCCGCGATTTTCATCAAAATCGTTTAAGCCGTTTTCGAGAAACCGAATAAATACTTTGTTTTTGATTAATATTTCACTGATTAGTTTAAAATAAAAGTTATATCATAACAAATATTATTATAACAAATTAATGTTGCCCGAGGATGAGATCCTGACAGATCTAATTGTCAACCTAAAAATTCATAATCTGCGATTTTCATCAAACCGAATAAATACTTTGTTTTTGATTAATATTTCACTGGTTAGTTTAAAATAAAAGTTATATCCCGAGGGGGATTTAGAATTTTCATGCAACATTCGTACGGAATTTGTACAATGCCTGTCAGTCTGTTTGTCAGAGCACTGTAACTCTTAAACTAAACAGGGTATAAATGAGAAATTTAGGAAGTAAATGTATTTATTTTTAATCAAATTAAAATTTTAATCTAATGATTAATTTAGAGAGGATCGAATTATATGTGGGCTTCAAAATAAAAAAAATTATTATAGATTGTAAAGATATTTGTAAGAATAGAATAGGTTTAACATAATTTTTTTTTATTTAAAATCTGTGAGAGAACTCTAAATTGACCGTTTTTAAGGGATTGTTGTTCCAGGAAAATCATTGTAGCTTGTAAACTAAATAAGTTACAATCTAGAAATTTAGAAATTATACTTATTCATTTTCCATGAATTCAAAAATGGTCTTTAAATTTTATTCGAATAATTTTATAGCGAGTGTCAAATTTTTGGTTGAATCAAAAATAAATTTCATTGTAGCTTGTAAACTACCATAATTAAAGGTACTAACTTGAAATTTACAAGTTATTCCTATCTATTAATTTTTAAGCAAAACGAAATACATACTTAATATATTAAACTTTTAATATTTTTTCTTCAAATTGATCATCAATATTTAAAGCTCAATTCTTAATTTAAAATTATTTTGAAATTAATTGTGAGATTTAAATAAAAATTAATTAATTGATTAAAAAATAAAAAACTATTATATTAATTAAACGGTATCAGGATTTATTATATTAAATTATATTATTAATTAAAATAATTTCATTTTAAATGCTGCAAGTGATTAATCATATATCCAAAATTCTAAATATTTTCTATATTTTAAATTAAATTTAGATCACATAAGTATCCAAATTTGAAACCTATTTTTATATAGGTACATGTCTCTATTTTAATCATTTACGTTTTCGGATTTATTTTAAATTATTTAAATAAAATGTGTGTTTTTTTTAATTCATTTATATTTTTTATATATTTTTTATCTTTTGATACGAATTCCGATTGCATTTTGTAGTTTGATTCCAATCAATTAATCAAGGATCCACTCATGCATTTGGATTTTTCAATATGTTTATGTATATATATGTATATATGTAATTCTAAATGAGTATGATTAACATATAAATATGCATTGCTCATATAGGTATATGATATAAATAAAATGAATGTGAAATATAGAGGAAAATTTCTCTAATTTTGGTTGATATTTAATTTTATAATAAATTAAATTTCCCACTGGGTGATTAGTCACTTGAGCGCCATCCACCCCCGTAGAGTTCTACACCCCCGGCTGCTATCGCCTATATATCCCACCCTCCCCCACCAATCAGCTTTTTCATTTATAATTGAATACAATTTAGAATATATTTATAAATCTAAATGAGTGATATGATCTTCAGCTGAAAGGATTATTAGCAAAATGTTACAATTTATAATTTAAATTTTTTTTGTTTCTATTTTAATTTTAGTACATAGAGCTTTAGGATTGTTGACGGGTATTATCGTATGTTCAAAAGTTAGTGAAATAAGCTGATGTGTTCTGATGTGGGCATCCAGTTGACGAGGGGGTTAGTTTTTTCATTTTTATACTTCTGGGGGCCCACTGGTTATGTATACAAAATTTGGTTGAATTTGGTACAAGAGCCTAGATTTTCATTTTTTGACCATACACCCCCCCCCCCATTTTGGAAGGTTAGTTTTTGTATTTTGGGGTCCCACTGATTATGTATACAAAATTCTGTTGAGTTTGCTCAAATGGCCTAGATTTTTAATTTTTAACCCCCCCTCCACCCCCTTAATTTTGGGTCGATATGCACCAAAATCTAATCAGCTCTTAATCTCAATAGACCAAAACTTCGTGTGAAATTTGGTTTCAATATTCCCACTAGTTTTTGAGCTAGCTCGTCCACAAAAATTTGGTAACCCACAGACTAACAGACATTTTGACAAAACAATTATTATCTCGAAAAATATAATTTTTTCGATGTTCACTTATTAGGGCTTTTTTGTAAACCGAAATGCCATGGTTTTGCTCAATTTTTTAAATCAAAATTGTTTAAGCCGTTTTTGGGATATTTTGAAAAAAAGAAGGAAAAAACACTTTTTTTCATGCATGATTACAATACTTGACCATAACCTGTATGGTAAAGTATAAGATGCGGAAAAAGAAAGAAATTACTAGATTATATTATTTTCCCCTATTGGAAGAAGGAAAAATATTTAATTCCATGGAAATAGAATTGAGATATATTGCCTCAAACCAGTCTTCAGATCGTTTTTCTAGACCTTTGTTCTTTAATATTTCGATATTTTATTATTATTATTAATTTCAAAAAACCTTAAATTAGGCCTCCTTTTTTCCCTTTTATAAATTCATGCTCTAATTTAAATAAATTTTTTTATAATTACCGAGGGGTGAACCGTGATTGGAATTAGGTGTACACCGTCTTTGGAATTATTTTGGAATTCATTAGATAATCGAATAGAATTGTATTCTATTGTCTTCTACTTGGAAATGAAAGTGGAAGTAGGTGTACACGATTTTAGGTCGCGGTTCACCCCTCGATAAATACTATTTTTGACCATTTTCATTTTAAAGCCTTTCTCCCTCATAAAATTATATATATCCTAAAACATTCATAAGATTATAAAAAGGATGTTTTGTTAAAATCAGTTTAGTAGTTCATGAGGTCCTTGCGGACACAATCCACTTATATCCCTTTTTGGGAAATATCATAAAAGTATATTTTAAAAATCTCAATATTATAAAATACAGATATTTGAATTCGTCACTATATAGGTACTTGTAGCTTTTAGAATATTTATTTATTTATCATTATTTATTTATTTTCAAGTGTTAAAACAACTGTAGGTATATAGTAAAATATTGTGATTTGGTTAAAGTTAACAATTTCTAAATTATAGTGATTAAAAATGAATAATTAAATACAAAAAAGAACAATTAAATGCAAAAATATACAATCTACCGTTTAAAATATAATTTTTACTATTTAATTATATTTTTATTATTTGATTAAAAATTAATTCATTCCTTTTTAAATCTCGAAATTTTCGTCTCTCAACTTTTAATTTTTTTCTTATATTATTCTACTACCATATATTACTTGTCAAAATTGTTCCCTTAAACAAAAATAATATTGACAGTTAAAAGATTTCCAAAAAGCTATTATCGGCCATCTTGTTTGTTTGCTTTTACCCCCCAGAGAGGCGCTGGTGTTGTTTCCTCGAAAAAAATATTTTTTACATGCCACAGGTGTGATATCTATAAAAACACTCGTGTATTTGAATGAAATGTTGTGTGAAAATTTCAAAGAAATCGGTGAAGAACTTTCGGAGATCCTTCAACGTATCACTTAAGCGTAACAGTGCATTTTTATTTATATAGATTAAAAATTAATTAATTCATTTAATCTCGCAATTTTCGCCTTTCAATTTTTAATTTTTCTTATTTTATTTTATTTAATTTTAGGAACTTTGTTTTGTTACAATAAGTAACCTCTTCAGAACAAGCACGGCGGATCTTAGGCCAGGGGGGTCAAAACTTGGAAAGCGATGTAGGCCTTCCGGGGGGCCTGAGGGTAATGCCCCACAGAAATTTTGAAGCAAATTGGTAAAATTTAAACCCTTTTTAAGCAGTTTGTAGCTGTGGTTTTATTGAAAACCGAAAGAAAAAGTTGTTTTGGGGTATAGTAACTGTAAAATTTCTTTCTTAAGGAGGTCCGCTGACCCCCTTGACCCCGTAGACAAATTCCCAGGGGTCAGCTGGCCCCCTGAACCCATGGTTTCGCCGTCCCTGCTTCAGAAGGTTCAGAAAAGGGGGAAGATGATGAAACGCTGAATTAATAATTAGACCAGATGAAAGTGGGCTCATTTTTAACCGACTTCAAAAAAAGGAGGAGGTTCTCTATTCGACTAAATTTTTTTTTTTTTTTTTGTGCCTATGTTACCTCATATCTCCGCCAATTGTCAACCGATTTTGAAAATTTTTTTGCATTGGGTCCAGTCGACGTTCCGATTGGTCCCATTTTTTTTCGTAGGTATTAGACCTTTTTTGTTAGGTTTGTTCAGGACTAACTTCTTTGTTTATGAACCGATTTCGATGATTCTTTTTTTTATTGGAAAGGGGTTTCTTAGGAATGGTGCAATATTATTTTGGTCAAGTTCTGATGATAGGATCACTATTAATAACATCACTAAAAGAGAAAAATAAAAAATTTTAAGAAAAAAATAAAACCGACTTCAAAAAAATTAAATGCAACAAATAAAATACACTAAAAAGTATAAAATAATTATTATCTTATTTAGTTACAACTAAACGACGAAATATTAACATGAAATTACTTTTTAAGTCGGTGCCAAAAATATACATTTTATGAATCGCCTTCGACGGATCTTACTTAGTACCTTTGGAAAATATGCTCGCTTATAGGTATAGTTTGTTTGGCACCGACTTCAAAAAGTAATTTCATGTTAATATTTCGTCGTTTAGTTGTAACTAAATAAGTTAATAATTATTTTATACCTGGTAGTGTATTTTATTTGTTGCATTTAATTTTTTTGAAGTCGGTTTTATTTTTTTCTTAAAATTTTTTATTACAATTCAGTTCTTTTCAATGAATCAAAAATTAAACAAATTAACGTATAAATAAATAGAAACAGAAATTGTACATATGAACGTTTCGATTTCCACTAAACGTCAATAATTTAAGAAATAATTAAAAATCGATTTTTTTTTTAGATTGTTTTTCGCGCTTCTATGAGTTTGTGCAACCCTTTCGAGCCCTTCTAATTTCTGTAATAATTAACCCTTAGGGGGCTATGCCTCTGGACTTAAGACTTAATTCAAATTGCTTACGATTTTCAGAAGAAATTCTGTTCGGAATCTCTCTTCTTCCCCTAGCCAACCAAGATGATATGATTCATAAAGGATTAAAGGGCCGAGGGAGAGGAGACAATCCCTTATAACCCCATCACTTTCCCTCTAATATTATCTAAATAAATAGAAAGTCAACGTCTTGAAGGGAATTTTTCAGATTTAATTGATTTCATACACTGTACCCCCCGGGGGGGGGGGGGTTTCGTCTTATTCTTCGGCTCGTTACGACTGGCAATATAATAATCTGCGAGGCACACAAGATTATCATCCAGGGGTTGTTCTTGGTGTCTCTTTTGCCAGCAGCAGCAGTAGTAGTAATAGTAACAGCACCTGCGACACCTTCTTTCCTCAGCAACCCTCTCGCCTTTGTCTTCAGGGTTGCTTGTCGCTAATCTCTCTAGCCGTTGGCTCTGCAGGCTTAATCCCAGCCCTTGGCCCTTCAGCCAACAAAAGAAGACGTAATCCTTTGTCCCCGGGTCGAAAGGCGCAGGGCCCACCCCTCTTCCCCCATTCACCCAAATCTCTCTCTCTCTCAAAGGGAGCAATTTTTTTTTCTTAACCGCCATTCAATTGAATAAAAATTGCAATAGCAAGTAGCCTATTCAGTCTTTCGCTATTTTGTCCCTTCCAGCCTCCCCCTAATCACGTGAGAGGTCACATCCCACAATTAGAGTAAGCAGGGATTCATACATGTCCTCGCCTTCAAATACAGTCCTCAAATTGGCACCTTGTATCTTTGGAGAGAAGCCTTTAAGCATTCTCTTGCTATTTTGGATACAATTCAGACGTCGTGTCGTTTAGTGGAAATCTTAAATGGGAGATAAATTTAACCTAATTTATCGAACGGAGAATTTACCACTGCTCGAAGCCCCTAAAAACTTGGTAAATTGGATATTGGATTGTATCTGACTTTCTGAGATTTGGCTCGTGATCCCGGCTTCTTTCCTTCTACTCTATTCTTTTCACGATGGAGGGGCCATCCCATATAGGCCTTTAGGGGATGCACCTTCTCTTATCAATATAAAAAAAAAATCGAAAGTTTCATATGTAAAATTTCAGATTCTCTTTATTTATACGTTAATTTGTTATAATTTTTGATTCATTGAATAGAACTGCATTGTTTGGAAGATATAAAAGTACGGAACCCTTTCGAATCTGCGGTCCGATTCGCACTTGACCGCCTTATTTAGGTTTTCTTACTATCATAATTCAGATGCTATTAGTCCCCTTATAATGTCTGTCTGCAGAAACGCGCCGTCAATATGTCCGTAAACCCTCTGAAGATGACATTTGTTATAGCAAAACAAAGTTCCTAAATTGAAATAGAATAAAAAATAAGAAAAATTAAAAATTGAATGACGAAAATTGCGAGATTTAAAAAGGAATTAATTAATTACAATATATATTTTTGTATTTAATTGCTCATTTTAGTAATTAATTGTTTATTTTTTATCCATACTAATTAAAAAATTGTTAATCTTTTGTATAAACTTTTCAGGGGCTGCGTTCACAATTTCTTTTTTTAAATAAATACTACCATAATGTTTGTTCTGACGAGATTAAATCAATTATCCCTCCTTAAGCTTCATTTACGCGAAATACGTAATTTTCAAATATTCAACACCCCTTGAGATAAATTAGATACTAAGCTAAGCAAAATTATTGGATAAAAAATACTTGGTAGGTTTCACATTAAGAATTATTATTATTAATGTGAAACCTACCAAGTATTTTTTATCCAATAATTTTAAAAAATGTTTCACCAAGTACCAACACCAAATTCTTTAAAAACTATAGCTAAGCAAATTTTAGCATTGGCTAATTCATTTATCCCTATGACTTCTAGGGACTATAAAACCTCGCGTTCCACGTTCAAAATTTTATCTTTTCAAAATAAATTCTTGATTATGTTCAAAATATGTTATTGTTTTTTGTATTAAATATACCCATACAATTCTTTTATTAAAAAACATTATAAAAACGTTTAATTTAAATTCAAACGTTTCGGGAGAAATTTTCCCTTTATCATTGAAAATTTAGAAAAATATTTCTTTTATAAATAAAATATTAAATAATAATAAATAAATAAAGACATTTATTATCCAATACAAAAAATTACAAATGTTTCACAAATACAAAAAAACTTCGACCTCGAGGCCCAAAAGCCTCACCATCGAATGTCCATTTTTTTTTTTTTTTAATTTTTAACATATTTTTGTTACTCCTTATTTTGGTAAGGGAAAAAATTGATAAAAAACCCCATACTAAATAAAATATTAAGCAACTATAAATAAATGATTATTTTCTAAATAGTCAATGATTCAGATTGTCTAGGCTCTACGCCTCTAGGGGATTAAATTAACATGAATAAAAATAAAAATTATATTAATAATGCTCAAAAATTATTTTTTTCTAAAACAGTCCATTATATCTGAACTTTTCTTAATTGAATTTTTTGTTGATTGAAATTTAAATCAGTTTTAAATATAATTTTTTTGCTTCTTCTAAATTTCGTTCTATATCTAAAATTTTTAAATTGGAAATGTCAAAATTGTATCCCAGGTTAGTTGAATGACCAGCTAGCCTAATAGACATATATAGGACAGACATAAAATTATTTAAAACCTAAAATTTACAAAAGATAAATACAAAATTCCGAATGCACTATGTTAGTTAGCCATTCAACTAATCTGGGACTTCGAAATACTAACGTATTCTCCCTTTTATTCTGGTATGGAATTCTCTTCATTTCTTTCACTTGTAACAGAATAAACTTGATTCTTAAAATCCATAGTTTTCAACTGAATCGTTTGCCTCTCTACGGGGGTATATTTAAATTTAGATCACTATTGAGATTGACTGTATAGAGTATAACCCCCTCCCTTCTTAAGGACCTCTTTTCGCCCTCTTAACTCCTTCCCCCACCCTTTTTGCTCTATTCTATTCAGAAAAAAAGACCCTTTTGGCTTAATCCGTTAAACCTGAATGTAAATTCACGGATGCTTATAAATATAAAATGAGAATAATAATAATCATAATAATAATATGGAGAATAAGAATACTAGAGTGGAGAGAAATACTTCCGGTGAAGTTGACAAGAGTCTACCCCCCCCCCCCACTCTACCCCCAAGCATCCGACCAGTGACCCACTTAAATCGCTTAACCCTTTATTCTCAGCCCCCCCCCAGCAAAGATTATTTTTTTAATAACTAGAGAAAATTCAACATTTCAATTTAAATACCCCCAAGAGAGGTATATTTTTTAAATATTAAATAATTAACATAACTCTAAATCTCACATTTTGATTCGAAATACAGATTTTTCACTTCAAATTGAACATTTTATATGTAAAAACCTATAAAAACCGCTATAACCTCTATAAATAATAAGCTGACGTGTTCTGATGTGGCCATACACTTGACTTTACCTTACAATCTGGACCCTAAAATTATTTATAAACATGTAGGGGGTTAGTTTTTGCATTTTTATACTTCTGTGGTCCCAGGGATTATGTATACAAAATTTGGTTGAGTTTGGTAAATGGGCAGGAGTTTCATTTTTTGACCCCCCCCCCCCCACACACACACATTTTGGGGGTTAGTTTTTGCATTTTTAGACTTCTAGGGTCCCACTAATTATATACACAAAATTTGGTTGAGTTTGGTAAATGGCCAAGATTTTCAGTTTTTTGTCCCTACACCCCCCCCCATTTTGGGCAGTTATTTTTTGCATTTTAGACTTCTTGGGACCCACTGATTATGTATACAAAATTTGGTTTAGTTTGGTAAATGCCAAAGATTTACGTTTTTTGACATTTTGACAAAATAATTATTATCTCGAAAAATATATTTTTTACGATGTTCTCTTATTAGAGATTTTTTGTAGACCGAAATCCCATGGTTTCGCTCAATTTTATTAATCAAAATAGTTTCACCCGTTTTTTTTAGATATTTTGAAAAAAAAGAAAGAAAAAACCACTTTTTTCATGCACGATTACAATACTTGACCATACCCTGTATGGTAAAGTAAAATCAAGAAAGAAAGCTTAGGGGAGTCATTGATGAGCGACTACTAGTAGAATTAGGTACAGTTAAGGTCCAAATTTATTTATTTAATTTGGGAAATTCAGTAAATTAGAATGTATATTAATTCAAAAAAAATCCAAAAATTATTAGAAAAAGCGTACAGAGTATTTGAAAAAGTCTTCACCTTTTCCTCCATTTTAAATTGAATTGATTTACGACTTATCAAATATTATTCAGTTAATTATCTTTTAATTAATTAAAAGATGAATTATTTATTTAATCTTTATTATTCATATAAATCTTGCTATTATCCAATTAACGAACAATTACTTGGCGGACCGAAGATTGCTTGCTAATTATTTGCTTTATAGTTAAAAGCGTTAAATTATTATTATTTTTAAATTTAAATTCAGGTAAACTAGTGGATTTTTATTTGAAGAAAAAATTAGTAATAAAATTGTAATAAAATGTAATTTAACCGTTTTGGGCACAAAGTTTTGAACTTAATTGCAATTAAAAATAATATTAACATTCACGGATCCTACTTTGTTTGTTACCCTTTTAAACCCTGAAGAAAGAAGGAGAATTCTCCGAATCGTCCGTTTTTTTAAACGGGATGAAAAAATCGTTCTAGTAAATTCTTTTATTTGGAATTTGTGGTTTTAATTATCCTTAGACTGCCTTTGTATTAATTCATTAATTAGTTCTCCCACTCAATCTTCAAAAGAAAACACTTCTAATTAATTAAATTTTTTCATTTTAACATATAATAACAACATTTGTAATGATCTATTAGTTGGTTTTAAAATGAAAACAACGCTCAATTAATTAATAAAAATAAATTGAAAAAAATTGAAGACGGATTGGTAGATCAATAAGAAGTGCAAATTTAATATGTAGTATAAGAAAAGATTCAATTTTTGTAATTATTTTATTCAAATTGTTGAAATTTTATATAGTATATTTCATGATTTTAAAACATAAGTATAAGCAACTATTAAATATATATTTAATACCCTAAAAATTTTTTTTATTATACTTCGACTGCCTTTGCTAAATTCAGCATTGAGTTTTACCACTCCGTTTTCAATAGAAAATACCTATAATTAATTTAATTACTAATTTTAATATATAATCTTTTTAATGAATAAATTGAATCTATTACCATCGGCAAATTAATATCTTTCATATTAAATTAGGAAAAGTCATTCCATTGCCCTTCGAATTTTGAATTTCTTCAAAATTCGAAACACTCAACCACCTTTATTTAAATTATATGGCATGGCTATATGTTTAAATTTAGAATCACTATATCGCGAAATTTTACAAATTAAGATAACAATCTTTGAGTAAAATATTTTACGCGTTTGCATATGTCAGAGAGGTTCGTATCCCGCAGGTGAGCCAGGTGGCCCGGATTGCTGTTACTGGCACTCGGGTTCGATTCCCGAGGGGGTGAAAAACAACCCCTCTGACATATAATTAAAAATATTCCACTCCATCGGATTTAATAGATGACACCATCTTTGATCTATGATTTTCTAGTAAATTTGAATCTATTACCATCGGCAAATTAATATCTTTCATATGAAACGATAGATACTGATTTTTATAGGGAAATGATGTAATGATGACGCTTTAACATGAAGTACCTGGAGGCACCGAGCGATGCTCGGTAACTTCTTCCTTCAGTTAAAACCTTTATTTTAATATTATTTTAAATTTAAAATTTTGATTAAAAAGGTCGATTTTTATTTGAGAGCCGTTTTCAAATTAAAAAAAAATACAAATATATATAGTATTCGCCCACTGTACCTCTCACCCCACTTTCCCCACCCCCAAAACCTCGCCCTACCCCCAGATCCCACCACTGAACCCCAGCTCCTGCACCTGTTTTGATTCAATCATATGATTCATTTTTATTCATCCAATTGTTAATAAATAAAACCTATCAAAATGTGTTGTTTTTCCAGAAAATTGAGACCTGCTTATGCGAAATATATTTTTAAATAAATTCTTGATTATTTTTTATTCTATTAAATGAATAAAGTTCTTTATAAAAACAATTATAAAACGTTCATTAATATTTCTAACGTTTATGGAGAACAAAATATGTTAAAATTCACAATCACAATACTTCTTCAAGGCCTTTTAGAACAATGAATTAAGGCAACCCATTGTCTGCCTGGGTACAAAAGGAAAAGAGAAACCTTTTTTTTGAAAACCCTAAGAAGTCTACCTGAGAATAATTAATTTGATTACGAAAAAACCCATCAAAAAAAATTTGTCGAAGGTGAGACCGTGACAGATCGAATTGTCACCCCAAAAACCCCCTAACCCTTGAATTTCATCAAAATTGGTAAAGCCGTTTTCAAAATAGAACTAAGATACAAATATATAAACAAATATATATACAAACAAATAAATATATATACAAACAAATAAATATATATACAAACAAATAAATATATATACAAACAAATAAATATATATACAAACAAATAAATATACAAGTATACAGTAGATATAAAGTTACAAGATGATCCGATGCGATTTAATTCTAGTTACACCATCTTTTGTAAATCCCTCAAAACCTATTTGTACACATAATAGTATTAAAAGATTTCTTTTTTAAAAATCAGTTTAGATCTCTCTTATAGTTACGTATTCCATTTTAGTTCTCGCCCCCGCATTTATTCGATTTGCTGACTCATTGAGCATCCAAACCACCCCTTTTACGCCCTTCGCCACCCTTTCTAAAACTCCTCCTCCCTCTCTCTTTTCTTAAGATATAATTAGTCTTAAGAGAGAGAAAAGGGATATTCTTATTATATTGATATATACATAGAGCGGGAGTCTCTCTCTTCTCTGGTCCACGTAATCGGATTCTTATAATTAGAAAATTTTCAATTAGATGCAGACTTAGAAATGAAAAAGAATTTTTTTTTTAAATTTCAAGCTTGATACTCTCGCTCTTTTTCTCTTGTCGAAGCCAAAGAAAATTTTCTAATACATATATATATATAAATTTAAAGAAAGTTTAAAATACATATATATATATATATATATATATATATATATATATATATATATATATATAAATGGAAAAAGATTAACAAGAAAGCATTTTAGGTAAAGGGAATTATAAAATAAAATAAAAAGGGGGATAATTTCAATATTAGCTAATTCCTTCTTTATGTCCTTTAAGAAAGTAAAGTGGTGATAAACAGAAAAAATTCTTCAGGCTTCCGCTTAAAAAGAAAGAAAAGACCGAGAAAATCTAAAAAATCATACTATATAAGTTAATTAATAATTAAATAAATTTTTAAGGAAGAATGATCTAGGATCCTGGTGAAACATTTTAATAAAGTAATGAAAATTTTAAATTTGTTTAAAAAATTTAAAAATATAAAATTCTAGGTAGGTTTTACAAAAATAAAAGACAAGATACTAATTAGCAGGAATCTATATATACGAGCTTTTCGTGCGTGCCTTCGGCACGCCCTCGAAGCTCGGCCCTCCGGCCTGGTATTCTGGCGGGCAGCGCCCTCGGTCCAAAGATTTTATTCCTTTTAAAAAACCACACTCCAAATGTATACCCGTTAACTACCGAAAATACATCGTCTCTTAAAAGTTTCACCTCTTTAATTTTTGAGTGGCGAAGGGGGGGGGGGGGAGGAATAATTATCAATATATTTAATGTTTCTTAATTTAAAATTAATTTTGGAGTCTTTCATTTCAAAATTCGAGTCCAAATTACAATTATATTTCAAATTTGCCTCGTTAATTAATATACATTTAAAGTTTCTTAATTTAAAATCAATTGGTGTTTTTTCATTTTCATTCGAGTTCAAATGAATACAATATTATCTCGAGACAAAGTCTAAATCAAAAATATATAGTTTTAGTAACAGAAATCAAGATATATAAATATTAATGTTGAATTGTTGTAATGGCTAGAGCTGATGACCTTAGTTCAAGAGTTCGTCGGTTCGATTCTAGGCAAGAGGGTATTTTTTTTAAAGAAAATTCTCTCAGCGTTGTTACAAACTAATCTAGGCTCTTATATAGTATATTTCGGGGTACGAGCCCCTCTTCAGGAGTTCAAAGAGAAATCGTACCCCGAAATATATATAGATTCATGCTAATAAGAATCTTGACTTTTATTTTTCTAAAACCGACATAGAATTTTTATAATTAATGTAAAGATTTAAACATCTTTCTTAATTTTCTTTTTTGAAAAAAAGATGGATTTTTTTTCAAAAATCAACCTGATAATAATATTAAGAAATGAATTTAATTTATTTAGGAACGAATCAAAGATTTTAGTAGAAATATTATTACATTGCATATCAGAGGGTTTCGTCCCCTCGGGAATCAAACTCAAGCACTAACTAGTTTGCCGGGCCGTTAGCCGAACCCTTAAGACCTACTAAAATCTTTGATTCGTTCCTAAATAAATTAAATTCATTTCTTAAAATTTTTATATTTTTAAAATTTTTTATTAAATAAAGAATTACTTAAGAACTTTCGGCTTCCTGGGACGCAGTATATATATATATAGTACTAGTATATATTTTGAGATTTAAAAAACTCATCTCCCGAATACGAAGATATAAGTTTTAAAATAAAAAATAAATAAATAAAATTATTAAAATTAAAAAAAAATGTCTAACCTTTTGATAAAATTTTATTATAAAAACAATCTCAAAACATTTATTAGAAATCGAAAGGTTTCGGTAGAAATTGAAACAGATTGCCTTGAAGAGAAAATTACCTTGAATCTTATAATTTATATAGATATATAGTATATATTACAACTTAAACAAAGGGTAATAAAATGCTCTTCGAATTATTTAGAATTGAATAAAATGGGGGGCAAGGGCGGATCCAGGGGGGGGGGGCGGAGGGGGCGATCGCCCCCCATAGAGGACCGTGCCTGGCAAAAAATTTGTAAAAAAAATTTTAAAATTGAAAATAAAGTTCAATGCATGTGTGTGTGGGGGGGCGGCGTCTCTGCCCCCCCCCCCCCCCGCTCGGACAATTCGATCGCGACACACTTCCGAGATAAAAAGCAGATCTTATATACATCGGGCACCTTATATACATTCACCCCCCCCCCCCCATAAAAAATTCCTGGATCCGGCCTTGATGGGGGGGGGGGGGGGTAATTTTCATGAAACTGGGGTCGGAGTCATGAGCCTAGGGGGCATCCCTGGTTTAATACCTAGAAATTACTACTTATGAGCCGTCCATAAATCACGTCACACAAATTTCAAGATTTTAGCCACCCCCACACATGTCACATTCTGTCACTTTTTCATTGAGCTCCCCTGTATTGTGACGTCACACTATGACTTTTATATCCTTTAATTTTCAGGCTGGAATAATAATAATGATATCTAAAAAATATATTTGAAATTTTTTTAATTTGTATTTTGTGATATCACAATTTTTAAGACCCCCCCCCCCCGCCCCTGTCACATTTTGTCACAAATCTGAGATGTGTGATGTATTCTTATCAGGGGTCGTTTTGGATTAACAATTATTAATTACTTATTTATTTATTTAAAATAATTTTTTCGAAACTAGAGATTTTCAGGCATACGGTATATAGTACAAGCCGCAATGATAAAAAATGTCTTAAAAATAAATAAACGATTTCTATTTGTATATTTCTAAGATATTTCTAATTATAACTAGCTTGTCTTGGTAATTAATTGTGCTATTCTATATTTAAGACATGGATAGATAAGATAGCAATGGATGCGAATTTGTTGGAATTGACTCTGATCTGATGTTTCCGTCTTTCTTAAGAATTTTGCTTTTGATAATTGTAATCAAACCAAGACCGACAATTCACAATCTATACTGCCCCCTCTTTCTTTCCATTTTTCATTCAAACAACAACAACAACAACAACAACATTAAGAATTTAATTCAACTTTCGTTCAGTCCATTCATTAAGTATTTATTTACCGCATGTTCTAATCACAATCATCCATGAGTCTTCTTAACAGTAAGTATTAAATAAATTTATAAAAAAAAAAACAATCTTTAAACGTTTCGGATGAATTTCTCCCTTAATCAATGGAATTTTAAGAAATTTGAAAAAATAGTTACTTTAAGAAAGAAATATTAAACAAATAAATATTTTGTAAATACGGATTGTAGTGGCGATGAAATTACCTTGAATAAAAAATAATAAATGAAAATATTTACCAAAAATAATTTTATTTTTTTAAATTACCCACTTATAAACATTAGGAAAAAATTATTTATCGAAAAATTTTATATTTTTTATTTTTATTTAAAATAATTTCATCTCAAAGACAATATCTGTATCAATGTCTGTTTATTAGTTTATTGGTATCCTTGGTAGTGGGTGTTGCTTAATTTTTTATCCCACAGTGGCTAGTTTCACTTTAGACCACCAGATAGAGCGTATCGGAATTCTCAGTTCTCCATTGAATACTTGTTAGAGATATGGCTTATTTTTGGATGTTTTGAGTATAATATGATGTCGTAACATTAATATTACTAACAGTATACCAATTAATGTATTAATGATGTATCAAAATTAATTATAGTTTAGTCGATTTGCTCTTACCTTGGAAGAATGGCTCCCGGTCTGCCCTGGTCGATTTCCGCGACTCAAATGAATAAAATACCGTTTTGAATTCCGACTATCTTAAATGCATTTCCCTAGGTGGGCTCAATTCTCTAAAACAGAAAATATAAAAGAATATTATTATTAAAAAAATGAGAAATTATTATCAGTAAAAAATAAATGAAAATAAATTTAACATGAAATTTTAGATATCAATTTTTTATCTAATTATTATTACATAGTATTGTAGGACCGTGCCATGCAATTAATTTCAAATACATAACAGAGTATTAGGTAAATAAAAAATAATAATTCATAGCTTAACTTAAAATAGGTTATTTTGAAAAAAAAATACTTAAAAATAAAAACGTTATAGATGAGAACTGAATAGTGTGACGTCATAAGTCTGTTCGGGCTATTTTGTCTCATTTTGAAATCTAGATTAGGGAATTTTTCTGAGGGTGTAAGGGAGCGGCATAAGCAGCCAAATCAAAATTATTTAAACTATCAAATAATACACCTCGATGGTTTTAAATTTAAACATTTTTTTTACAAATTAATATTTAATAGAAAAAATTCAATAACAAAAATAGAAAATGCCGGCTCTATAAAGCCTTAATTTTTAATTAACCTAAAGTCGAAGTGGGTGCTCACACTTGAGAACGATAAATAACAGAATAATAAGTCGATCGAAACGTCGAAAGCTTTATTGTATTATTTATTCGTGATCAATAAATAATTATAATTAATTATGTGTGACTTAACTAAAGGGAGTCAGCTTGACCGAGTGGTTATAGACCGTGCCTTTTTATCATAAAATTAGCGCGGGTTCAACCCCGATTTGCTGCAAATACTATATTTGACCGGCTATAATAATTCGAGTATATTCCCCTGATAATGAAAGATTTGGTATGATATATAGAGTTTAGTAGAAATGGTTGCGTCAAACCAGTCTTAGAGATGTATATTCCATGATGATGATAAATAAACTAGAATTTTACCTACTAATCGAATGAGATTGAAAAGAATAGTATGGGTATAGAAATAATTATGAATTATTTATTATTTATATATTTATTTTAATTCCGGTTGTAGATGCAAGTGTAGGTAATAATTTATTCATTTTTAGTATCTTTTTGTATGATCAAATTCATCTCCCCCTATATCTACTCTTATTAAACTAGCAAAAATTGTATATTTATTTGTATATATATTTGTATCTTGTTTATATTTTGAAAACGACTCTACCGATTTTGATGAAATTCACGGTTAGGGGGTTTTTGGGGGTGACAATTCGATCTGTCACGGTCTCATCTTCGACAAAATTGTTTTTGATGGGTTTTTTCGTAATCAAATTAATTATTCTCAGGTAGACAAATCCCATTCTTAGGGTTTTAAAAAAGGTTACGCTTTTCTTTTGTACCCATGCAGACAATGGGTTGCCTTAATTCATTGTTCTAAAAGGCCTTGAAGAAGTATTGTGATTGTGGATTTTAACATATTTTGTTCTCCATAAACGTTAGATATATTAATAAACGTTTTATAATTGTTTTTATAAAGAACTTTATTTATTTAATAGAATAAAAAATAATCAAGAATTTATTTAAAAATATATTTCGCATAAGCAGGTCTCAATTTTCTGAAAAAACAACACATTTTGATAGGTTTTATTTATTAACAATTGGATGAATAAAAATGAATCATGTGGTTGAATCAAAACAGGTGCAGTGGTGGGGGATCCGGGGGTAGGGCGAGGTTTCCGGGGGTGGGGTCAAGCGGGGTGGGGGTACAGTGGGCGAATACTATATATATTTGTATTTTTTTTTAATTTGAAAACGGCTCTCAAATAAAAATCGACCTTTTTATCATAATTTTAAATTAAAAATAATATTAAAATAAAGGTTTTAACTGAAGGAAGAAGTTACCGAGCATCGCTCGGCGCCTTCAGGTACTAGCTATATTATACTTGTAGAAAAAAATAACAAAATTTAAATTTACCACATCTAAAAGAAATTTATTAATACAATTTTAATTTTCTTCGAAAAGATGAAAAAATTTCATTTTTTAAATTAAAACCCATCGGAACGTAAAGACAATTGGAGTAAATAAATAAATAAACATTTGGCTAGCAGTGAAATGAGAATAAATAGAACGCTAACCATAGAGAAATAAATATTCAATGATATTTTCAAAGATTATTTATTAATTAATTGATGATAGATGATAAAAAAAAAATAATAATAAAAAAAATATTTTTCGAAACTTTCCAAAGAGCGCGGTCACCGATTAGGGGTTGGTGTTTGAACTGATTAAGATTGCTTAACTTTTTTGATTGATCTAGAAATGCCCTAATAGAAGTAGCCAAGGAAGGGTCGCTGGTGGCGCCTCAAAATTAGACTTTAAGAATGTCATTTCTCAGGGCTCTTGCTGTGCTATGCAATATAGAGCCCAGGCGGCTTGACAAGTCTGGACAGGCAGAGCTTGGATTAAGCATTGGAATAGCATATATATTAAAAAAATGAAAATAGTTTAATTTTCGTACAAAATATGAAAGAAATATTATTAAAATCGTATTCTAGAGGGCATTAGGACCATTTGAAATAAATTAATTAACATTTTGATGTATAATTAATAAATTAATCAGGTGACATTTGGAAACCAATAATTTTAGAAATTTTTTTCTATTATTTTGGGGCATCAAATCGAATTCGGTTTTATTCAAAATGTGCAGAAAATTCTATTGTTTGATTGCGTTAAGCGAATTTTATTCTAATTCTTGTATAAATGTTTATGAAGGGTTGAAAAATCGTTTCCCTAGTGGAGATTTCGAAATTTTCATGGATGATATATATATATGAGTTCCAAATTTTCATTAGTAAGACGAAAGTCTCGAGAGTCAAGGAGAGGCTCTCTCGTAAGGAAAACAAGGCGTTTTGCTTCACAAAGATTGAACGGATGGTAATATATGTTTCCAGGCTGCGAAGCAGCCTGGAAACATATATAGAAGATTCTTGATAAAGATGCTTCCATGTCGGATAATCATAGTTTTTTTCTTCTTTTATTAATATTTTTTACATTATCCAAGTCTTTTAATATACTTGAAATGTTATTGTAGTAAGTATTTTTGTTTTATTTAATATTATTGTAGTCTAACTTACCTATAAAAGATGGCGTTGTATTTTTCGTAATTACTTTTGGTATTTATATTAGATGGCGTTGTATTTTTCTTAATTACTTCTAGTATTATATATTTCAGTTCCAAGTATATATAATAGATGGAGTTTTTTTAATTCTTTTTTTTTGGAATTTTCTAAATTTTTTGAAAATTTTAAAATCTTAGAATCTTGGAAATAATTTATTTACTTAATATACGAGTATCTTATCTTATATTAAGTAAATAAATTGATTCCAAGATTCTAAGATTTTAAAATTTTCCAAAAAATTTAGAAAATTCCAAAAAAAAAGAATTAAAAAACTCAATCTATTATATATACTTGGAACTGAAATATATAATACTAGAAGTAATTAAGAAAAATACAACGCCATCTATTATAAATACTAGGAACTAAAAATACTAAAAGTAATTAAGAAAAATACAACGCCATCTTTTATAGGTAAGTTAGACTACATATAAATATTAAATAATATAAAAATATTTTAGGTTAAAAATCAAAATGAGAGTCTTCTGTTTTGATTCCCAAGAATAAAATAATTTAGAGTTATATTCATAAGAATCATCATATGAGGAACAATAGAAGAAAAGCGCACATTAGCTATATAGAATATATCAGAAAGTTTTGCATATATATAAAATCTTAATTATAGTAACTAATTTGAAATGATTTGTCGACTAGACTGATGATGAAGGCAATGCCTTCGAAACTATAGTCTCTAGAAGATAATTAAAGATTATTTTATTTAAAAAACTAGAAGACTCTCTCATTTTATTTTCAACTCTAAATTCACTATCAAAACAATTCTGTTACCATCTGACAGTGAAATCTTTTATTCAACTAGATAAAGTATAAACAATCACTTTCACTTAACATTAACATATATATATGTATATGAGCGGTTTCTCGAAAACGGCTCTAACGATTTTGCTAAAAATTGGTGTACTTATCAAGTCTTATGAGTTATTAGTCGTGTATAAATTTTAATCCGATTGAAATAAAGGAAATGAGTGTAAATTAGTCATGTCGCAAAATAAATATTTTAATCGTTCATATCTCGTCTTCGGTAAGTCCCAGTGCCTTGAAATTTAGAGGCAAAAATTTACCGAGCATCCCACGGTGCCTCAGGCACTAATATATAATGTTTATTAGAATCAAACAGAAGACACTCTCATTGATTTTCTGTTTAGTTTTATTGCTGGGAAAAATGTCAATTTCTTTGAATCCTTCGAGTGATTAATCCCAATGTCCTCAATGATCCTCAGGGATAATCCAAGGAGGTTTTTTTTAAGAAGGGTCTTATAGATTGTTGACTGAGGATATTAGGAGTAGGGTTGGGGGATGAAAGTGAATTTTTTTCGAGAATAAAAAAAAAATTACGTCTCCCACGGATGGCGTTCCTTTCTAGTACATGATGACACAATCAATGTCCAATTGGGGGTGGATTAAAATGAAACCGATACAATATACTCGCCCTTCTTTTTGAAATCCATCTAGCCCCTCAATGTATCCAGAGCGTGAGACTTTCATTGGAGAAAATACACATCTCCAAAAAACAGTCAATTAAATGGATTTTGATGAAGTAGTCCAAGGTTCAAAAGAAGTCAGATTATTATATCTATCTTTTTATTCAAAGCCGATGTTTCGGAGGTTTCTTCCCTTCTTCTTCAGGATTTTGAAAATCTATTCAATTCACTTACCAGCATCTCCAAAAACTACTTCAATCGTTAAAATTACACACTAATTTCGTTAGAATAAAAAATCTCTTAACTACAAATGGAATTTTTTCTTAATTTATCAGGACTCTGGATAATTTTATTTATTTATTTTTTAAATCAAAAGTTCATATATTCAAAAGCTTATCTCCAAAATTTCACTCTGATGCAAAAATATATTAGTATATTTATGGAAACTCGAAATAAGGGACTTTAAAATATTTTTTGGAAAATTTAATACTATTAAGTTAATTTTAAGAGTAAATGAACCACGCAAAAACTACCCTTCTGACATAAAATTAAAAATAATTCATTCCCTCTCGTAGGTATCTAATAAATGACAATCTTTATGAAACAATCAGGAGGGCAACTGTCGCCCTTCGAAGACGAAGCCGAAAATTTTGTTTATTTGTAATTAGCCAATAAAATTTAAACAAATGAAAATCGGATAAGAACATGATTTTTTTTAATATTTTCCTGTGTGCAATCCACTCCTGGAGTTTGGCCCGTACCTCCCGACTCACTCTGTATGATGCTTGAGATCTCGTATCTAATAAATGACAATCTCTTGTGATTTTCTTAGATTAGATTTCTAGTTCTCTGGTCAAAAATGCAAAAAAAAACCTACCATATTTTGAATAATTTTATTGAAATTTTAAAACGTTGTGATGATAGTAATCGATGAATCGTTAGGGACTAATTCTAAGAGAAAGATGAATAATTAGAAGCCCCCTTCTGATGCAAATAGGGGGTGGCAACTCATTAGATGGACTGCTTACCCCCCAGCAACATTAACTTGGCAGACGCAACTTCTTTTCCCTCAATATACAAAGTTCTTTAACAAACTCGTATCCATTTTGATCCGCTTTCTTAAGTTGTTGCTTGTTGTTGTTGTTGTTGTTGTCGTCGATGGCTTTTATATTTAATTTAAAATCGGTGGTCATTTTTCTGACAAGCGCCACTGACTGTGATGACACTTGCCAAACAAACTTTGCAACAAAACCCCCTTAGGGGGGTGAGAACGAGAGTGGCTTCTACCCCCCACCCTGACTCAAAAACTCACCTTTCTCTACTAATTAATCAGTACTCGGGGGTGGATGGGAGGATCAAACTCTCTGTCATGGAAATTTATTTTTGATAAAAATATTATATTATATATTTATTATACAGGGTGATTCAAAAATCAGTTCCAGTATGGGAATCTAGCTTATTTTTTCCCCTTCCTGGCTTTCGGTCTGAACCATTTAGCCAATCACTTTCGTTGTATTATTTTATCTAGTTAAGTATGTATACATTTTCATTAGAACTTAATGTTAATTAATTATAAATAAAATGTAGATTTAGTACATGAGTATATACAATTTTAAATATTTACACTAGCTCTTAGTACAAATCTCTGAAGAGCCATAACAACTCTTTCCCTGCACTCACACAAGCACAAAAGATAATCACTATTTATTGGGAATTTCACACTTTCGTTGATTTCACAGTAAAGCATTTGTGTCCACTTTTTGTTTAGATCACATTCAAGAAGCACATGATTGAGCCCCTCACTGGTAAGTTCACACCTACACAATGGGGACTCCACCACTCCAATTCGATGCAGGTGTAACTTCAGTGATCAGTGTCGTGTAGCTTATTTACAAATAGATGAAGCATATAGGTTCAAATTCGGCTAAGTTTCTAATTTCTGAGCCATTCAATTAAATAAAAAAATAAATAAAATAAAATAAAAATGTATTTAAATTGAATTGTTTTCTATTTAATTTCAAAAAAGTGAAAAATGGCAAATTTTATTTTCCCTTATAAGTTTTTACTTTATTACCTATATTAATAAACATTTCTCAAATATGAATGTTGCTGTGAAAAAGTTTTTTCAGATTTGAAAAATATTTATTAATAAAAAAGTTATATAAAATTAATAATAATCGGCTTGCGCGACAACGCGTTTTAATTTTAAAACCTACTAATAGCTCACGACAAATAAAATTTATTGAAATTTTGAAATTATTAATTTAAAATCCACTTCCAGGGGGCGTAGCCAAGGGGTGGAGGTATAAGGGGGCTAAACCCCTCCGCCCAGAACAATGAAAAAATTAAAGAAAAAATGAAAAGTTTAATAATTTCAAGACAAGACTTTGAAATATAATTTTAAAAATAATTATTTAACTTTGAAAGTTTTGATCTTAAAAAAAAATCTTAATGATTTTATTTCGAATTCAGAAACTGAGGATAGTAGAATTTTAGTATAAGAAAGAAGCCTTTATATTTAAAAGAGTGGAGTAGTTCTATGTACCATAAGTTCACAATTCAGAAAATAGGGGAAGTTTAAATAAAAAACTAAACATTTGTTCATTTTTAGTGATATTTGCTTATTTATTATTATTATTTCTTGACCACGATTAAACAGCGCCCGCAGGGCTATAAATTCTGACGGGACGTTATAGGACAAACAAAAGAATATTTAAAATCTAGAATTTTACGAACAAAAATATTCATTTAGAACAAAATAATCCGAATGTACCTGCTACATAGCCATTCAAATAACCTAAAATATTTATTTGTTTAGTACTGGTTTATATTCATTTCATAAAGCAACTTTTTTTTATTTTTTCACTAAATAAAAATTCCATTAATTAATAAAATAAAGGGAGTGTAGTTTCACAGTGAAACTACACTCCCTTTACTTTATTAATTAATATCATGTTTCACCTAAAACCTACACACCTTTCCCTAAGAAAAAATAAGCTGACGTGTTCTGATGTGGCCATCCAATTGACTTTACCATACAACCTGGCCCCTCACTTACATTAATATTTAATAAAATTATTTATAATCATGTAGGGGAGGGGGGTTAGTTTTTGCATTTTTAAATTCCTAAGGGCACACTGATTATGTATACAAAATTTGGTTTAGTTTGGTAAATGGCCAAGATTTTCATTTTTTGACCCCCCCCCCCCACACATTTTGGGCGTTTTTTGTGCATTTTTAGACTTCTGGGGGTCCACTGATTATGTATACAAAATTTGGTTGAGTTTGGTAAATGGCCAAGATTTTCATTTTTTGACCCCCCCCCCATTTTGAGTGGTTAGATTTTGCATTTTTGACTTCTGCGGCTCCACTGATTATGTATAGAAAATTTGGTTGAGTTTGCTCAAATGACCTAGATTTTTAATTTTTAATCCCCCCCTCCACCCACCTTAATTTTTGGTCGATATGCACCAAAATCTAATCAGCTCTTAATCTCAATGGACCAAAACTACGTGCGAAATTTGGTTTCGATATTCACACTAGTTTTTGAGCTAGCTCGTCCACAAAATTTGGTAACGCAAAGACTAACTAACTAACAGACATTTTGACAAAACAATTATTATCTCGAAAAATATAATTTTTTCTATGATCACTTATTAGAGCTTTTTTGTAGAGCGAAATGCCACGGTTCAATCGAAATAGTTTAAGCCGTTTTTGAGATATTTTGAAAAAAAAGAAGGAAAAAACCCACTTTTTTTCATGCACGATTACAATACTTGACCATACCCTGTATGGTAAAGTAGAAAAATAATCCATTGATAAAGGGAGAAATTTTTTTCGAAACGTTTGCTATTCAAATAAAAATTTCAAAATTGTTATTTCATAAAAGATTTGTATTTATTTAAATACCTAATCACAATCAATAATTTTTTTTAATATATTTATTTATATATAGGTATAATAATATAGTATTCATGTTTATTTATTTTTTTATTTAATTATTATTTATTAATAAATTATCAAATTAATCTGACTTATTTCTGTATGTATGTATGTATATGATCTGCACAAAGGGTGATTTTAAATTCGATCAATATTGTAACATCCCACTCACTCTCTTTTCTATCTCTGTCCCTTTCTATAATCCATCATGCGATAATCTGCCTAAACGCTAATTCGCTTTTGAGAGGATAATCGAAAATAAAAATCAACCCTCTCTCTCTCTCTATTCATTCATCCCCCCATCCCCCGTCCCTCCTCACTTCTATAAACCACCCAGGAAAAAGAAAAAAAAACATATTGAAAACCATGATATAATAAAATATACTATAATATAATATACCTATATAAAAATGAAAATTCAATTGGATAATAATTAAAAATAATTTCTAGTTTTTAATGTAACGATTGATTTAAAGCAGAGGTTTTAACCTTTTTTGACTCAGGGAACACTTTCAATTATTATGCCAATTTCTGGAACATTGAAAACACTAGGATCAAAAAACCTACAATAAAAATATGTAAAAACTTAATTTTTATTAAAAGTAGAAAATAGATTATATAGCAGTAAAAAAATAATAAAATGAAACAGATTCTCTTGTAGAGGAAAGTATCATGAATAAAAATAAAATATATATATATATTTTTTTTCTAAAAATTTAAATAAATATTTGATAATCAGTCTATATCTGATTTTTTGTTAATTGATATTTAGATTTTAAAAAAAATTTAAATTTCAATTAACAAAATGTCAGATATGAACTAATTTTTAACAATGTTCAAAAAATTTTAGAAAAAAATAATTTTTATCTTTTTATAGAAAATTTGTATCATTTTCTATTTTCAAAATATTTATTTGTTTATAGTTGTTCTATTATACCTTTTTTGTGCAATGAGATTAAGAGCTGATTAGATAAAAAATGAAAATCTTAGCCCTTGTACCAAACTCAACCCAATATTGTATACATAATGAGTAGACCCTCAGAAGTATAAAAATGCAAAAACTAACACCCCAAAATTTGGGGGGAGGTAGGGCAAAAATGTCAAAATTCCTTGAAAATAATTAA
This sequence comes from Forficula auricularia, assembly GCA_024734495.1. Lineage (NCBI taxonomy): Eukaryota > Metazoa > Arthropoda > Insecta > Dermaptera > Forficulidae > Forficula > Forficula auricularia. The sequence continues at coordinate 913,106 of JALMQS010000216.1, forward strand.
TGAAAAAGTCAATTATTTTTATTCAAAATGTTATTAGAAAGCTAAAATTAAAATTTGGTTCAATTTGGATGAAGAATGTCAAAAGGTCCTTAAGGATAATTTTTGAAAAAGTCACTTATTTTTATTGAAAATATTTTCAATCTGTTTGATGACTGGCCTCATATGTTTGCTAAGAAGGAATATTAATAAAATTACAATTATGCAAGGAAGTTAATTTATTTGAGCCCTGAGGAAGTCAACAAAGATGTCGAAACGTTGGCAAAAAAATAAGCTATTGTCCTTATTTCCCTTGAACAACTTTATTAATATTTATAATATTATTATTATTTTTATTTTTATATAAAATTAAATATAGCCAAATATACCTATATATGGTACATGTAGGTATATAGAATTTTAATTTATGTTAACACTGAACTAGAATAAAACAAAAAAAATTATTATATATATTTTTTAAAAAGTAAATGTCTAATAAATTAAATTAAAAAAATTTCAAACTAAAATCAAAGAAATCAGATATTTCTAATAAAATAGTTTCATAATTAAAAGGAGATATTATTAATTGCTAAAGGTCTCAAAATTAAGAAGGGGGAGGGTGCTTGGTAAATAATTATAAATTGTTTTATTAAATATAAGAAAAGGGCCAGGTATATGGTAAAGTCATGTAGATGACCACATCAGTTTATTTCATAATCTTTCAAATTTCCATCAATAAAGACATAATTATTACCGAAAGTTTTGGATCTTTAATATCTAAAAGTTTCTAGATTATTATTTGATTAAGATTGTTGTATTTATTTAGATTATATATGATTTTGCAATTATTAAAAAAAAAAAAAAAAAAAAATTCTTTCATTTTATTTAATTATCCATTTTTATCATCTATACCTACTAAAAAAAATAATAATAAATAAAAAGATTATTATAATATGTGAAAGTGAGAGACTAACTGGTAGTATCATAAATATAGAATTTTATTAGTAATCCCATAAATGCCCCCCAGGTCCCCCCCCCCTCATCTCTGATCTCGCTCTGCTTGATCTTAAAAATATTTCAATTTGATAGAAATCTCACTTGGCGGAGATGCAAGTGCCAAATAAAGAAAATGATAAAAAATAAATTATTTATTTATTTATTTTACTCCATTTCATTTCTCATTCATAATTATATAATAAAAAATAATAATAATATTTTTATAGAAATTAATAAAATGATTATTAATTTAATTAGCTCATATCTTTTATATATGAATTTAATTAATTAAATCATTAAATAATTTTTTCGTCACGCTGCGTCACATTTTCTAAAACCCCCTTAACAATTATAACGTCACAAAAGTTAGACCCCCCTATAATAAAATTAATAAAATGAACAAGTTAAGAAAGAAATTAAAATAAAATTAATGAACGTCTCTTTAGACCCCCTTTTCCCCAAACGACAAAGGGTCAAATATCATCACGAAAAGCAATGTTTGCGAACGTATTTTATGAATGGCTTCTTATAGATATGTTTTTTACATGTCAGAAGGGATAGATAAAATTTAATTATTTTTTATTGCCAACGTTTAGACTCATTCAGGTGGGGTCCAAAAAGGCGAAATTTTGCGTTACCTATTTTATTTATGGCCTCTAACACCTTGGATTATTTATCAGCTTTTTCAGGGTGGCCACCCAACAGGGAAATCGGGGAAAACCGGGAATTTCGATATGTAACCGTGAAAATGAATACAAATCCAGAAACACCCTTATTTTACATAAATGGAAAGATATATTTGTTGTAATGACCAGAGACTTCTGAAATAATTAGAAACTGCATTAAATCAACTCAAAATGATATTTCTGAATAAATCCATCGCCCAATATGTACACCCCATAAATAGATTTTTGCAATTTTTGAATTTTCTGGAAATCTTGATCATATTAACTGTATTTGGTTGTCGAAGAATTGCTTCATTAAGTCATGTGTATTTTATGCCCCTTTTTCATATGTCTGCCCCATAAATTTGCCACCCTACAAAAAATATATTTTTATTTAATTAGATAAATATTTTCTCCCCCCAACGTGACTTCACACAAACCACCCCCTTGCAAGGTTCTAAGACGTCCTCGACATATCTCTTTCGCGTAATAATACATCCGTGCGAAATCATCTTTACTTTATTATTTAATCAGGGATTTTCGCCAATCTTGGTTAATTCACCCACCTTATTTTACTGGATTTGTGAGAGTTGACTGTATATTTGGATTTACATATGCGAGTTACAATTTTTTTAAAATCCACGTCATGGTTTGAATAATCATGCAACAAATAATTATTAATAGTCTACTGCCGACCGGAAAAATTGACATAACCGGGAATTTGACAATTTTATTTGAGTGGCCACCTTGTTTTTTAAATTTCAAAATTTTTATATTTTTTAAATCTCACCTATTAAGTATAAAAAAATTTTCTTTATTATTATTATTATTTTATTTATTTATTATTATTATTTTTTTCAAAATATGGATGATTTTAATTAACATAGAAAGTGATTGAATAAATGTTGTAGTTTTAAAGATGTTGGTGGAGAAAGAACAACACTGATGGGTGGGTTAAAGAATGTCTTAAGTAGAAGCAGAAGTAGAACTGCGGTGTAAGCAAATGGATGAAGAGAAGGGCTTTAGGGGGGGTTAAGCTTCATTGTCTAAAGAAAGAAAAGCTTAAGGGAATATCGGGCGAGAAGGAAAAAAGTAATCGGCGGCGCCACCCCCGCACCCCCACCAGCCAGTAAAGCAGACGCCTCACCTCTTAACGAACTCGTCACGGAAATCCTATCACGGGGGGCGGGCGACAAGTATTTACTTTAAAACTAGGAATAATTAGGAGGCGAGAAGCCGACGTGGATTATGCAAAATATCAGACACCAACTTTCAAAGAACAAACCGGAAGAGTGGGGGGCAAATTCGAAAAGTGAGAGAGAGAGAGATCGCGGCTGAATTATGTCACTTGCAATTTGTCAAAATCCAAAACAACCCCCCCCCAACCCCTTTTCACCCCCCATCACGTCCCTTTAAATGTCTATAGATATCGGGAATTTAATTTGGAAAGATTTTAATGGTATTTATTTTTCGAGAGACTACACCTTTTCCATATGTATAGTAAAACATATATAACCCCAAAATCTTCTCTGGGCTAGAAATTTTTGTAAAAATACAAAGAATTTGAAAAAAATGAATAAAAATTCAATGTGAAATAAGGGTAATCATTTAAAAAAATTATTTTTTTCTAAGAAAATTTGAAATAAAAAAAAAAAAAAATAAAATAAGATTTGTTTTCAAATTTGACTTTTTTTTATACTTGGTTAAAAACTAATAAAAATAAAAAATAAAAAAAAAAAACGAGAAATTTTTCACAAAACAGAAAATTTTCTGTATAACAGATTTTTTTTCTGTAGAAATGAAATTTTTTATGTATAACAGAAATTTATTTTTGTATAACTGATAATTTTCAAGTTATTGTGATGGAAAGAAGCCAGAAATTATAAAAAAATACCAATTATTGTATTTCAGAATCGTCTGGGTTTTTTTAACAAGACGAAAATGACGATCTAAAATAAATGAGCTTTTATTCGGAATTAATGCGATTTTTATTTTATCCTTAAGCTGTGTCTTTGCATTAATTAAGCATTGAATTTTACAATCCTACGTCTTTAATATAATAAATATCGCAAATTAATTAAATTAATTATTTTTAATATAATATAATAATCTTTATAATTAACTATCTGGATGGACGTTTTACAATTAATAAAACATCAATTAATTAATAAAAGAAAGTTAAAAAAATGTAATTATAGATTTTTATTGAAACCTCCAAATGTGAATTATCACTTTAATTAAGAAACAAAACTATTGTAGAAACTCTGGAAGAATCAAAACTAGAGGTTTAAAAATAAGAAGAAGAAGAAGAAAAACAAACTAGAGGTTTAAAAATAAGAAGAAGAAAAACTATCAAAATTATTCAAAGATAAGATCCTGATATCTCGGTCAATTTCTTGACCCAAAAAACCCCATAATTCGTGAATTTCGTCGAAAACGTTTGAGCCGTTTTCGAGAAACAGATTCTATATATATTTTATAAGATTATTATGAGATCAATGAAATGGATTGAAAATTAATAGATTGTGGTGTTGGTCCAAGGTGAAACATCTTTAATAAAGAAAATTTAAATAAATATTTTATGAGATATTAATTTACCATGAGTTAAGTTTTCTAGGTCACTTGTTTCACGTTCAAAATTAAAAAAATAAAAGAGGTAAATTTTTCAATATATATATATATTTCGGACTATCAACCCATCTTTAGAAATTACAGAAAATAACTAAAATAAAAGTTATTTTCTGTAATTCCTGAAGATGGGTTGATAATTTCTCTCCTGGTCTCAAACTTGTCAGGACTTGTCTTTTAGATATTTGCACGTTCTTACAAGTCTTACAGATAATGGATAGTCAGCGATTATTATATCCGTGACCCCTTTAAAAAATAATCAAAGAATTGGGGTTTTCTAGAACAATCACAATTAATTGATAATTTCTCTCCTGAACTTGTCAGGACTTCTCTTTTAGATCTTTGCACGTTCTTACATGTCTTAGATATAATGGATAGTCAGGTATTATTATATCCGTGACCCTTTTAAAAAATAATCAAGGATTTGGAATTTTCTAGAACAATCACAATTAATTGATAATTTCTCTCCTGAAATTGTCAGGACTTTTAGATCTTTGTATTTTCTTACATGTCAATAGGTAATGGATAGTCAGTGATTATTATATCTGTGACCCTTTTAAAAAATTATCATTTCTCATAACCTGCTTTAATTCCATTTGATTTAATTTAATTTAGTAATTAAAACTTCTTGATGTGCTTAATGATTTAAAACAATAATTCTGAACAAATACAATCAAAGATTATTATGATATGCCATTTTTGTTTATTTTCATTGGTAAATCATTATGGTAAATTATTAACTATCTTTTTTGATTAACAAAATCGGTAGATATTATTTTATCTGTGTCCCGAGATAATTGTTTTTTTCAAATGTGGCCCGTGTAAGCCAAAAGGTTGGACACCCATCTTTAGCAATTACAGAAAATAACTTTTATTTTCTGTAATTCCTGAAGATGGGTTGTAGCCCGAAATTAAAAATTAATTAACGTGAATCAAGTGACCTAGAAAACCTAACTCATAGTAAATTAATATCTCATAAAATATTTATTTATTTTATCTTTAAAAATGGATTGAATATGGCTCTCTTTCTCATAGAGAATTTAATAATTTATTTTTCTTAAATGATTCCAACGGTTAGTTTTATTGAGCTCTTTTCTGGTGATACATTATTTAACGCCAATGATTTTATCTCTATCGCTGTTATCAATTTGTGATCTTGTGACTGACGGTTCGTTGGTTTCATTTCCCCCTCTCTCTCACCCTATTTTGATTTGGGGTTGATTTTATTTGATTTCCGTCATTTTTCGGTATGTTAACCCGCTTTTTAGCCGCCCCATCGACCAAGTTTATGGTAATAACACTTGAGAGAAGGATGACGAGGGTTACAGAGAAGGGGTGAGTGATTTAAATGCAGGGGGCGAGGATGATAAGAGTGATAAGAGTTTTAAGATTGGAAAATGTGGAGGGGATCACATCGAGAGAGGGGATTAAAAAATGCAGAAAACAATGCACGAGGGTGGGCCAAGCCGGGGGATGTATTTGCGGAAAAAATCAAGATGTGTGGGGGTGAGATTAAGAAAGAAAGAGATGGAGAAAGTAAAGTGAGGTTAATGCCTTTATTGGAAAGGTGAAAGCAGCCCCTGCCCTGCCCTTGCCCTGCCCGCAATCCACTTTGATGTGCTTTCGATTTTGAATGGATCTTATTGGCTGGCAGTGAATGCCTGCTGGCTCTGTACTTGGTTTGTCTGTATGTCTGTACCTCTCAGCAGCAGCCATCCTCCTTTTCTGCAGGCTTATTAGGCGCTCAAGGAGCCAGCCCTTTCATTATTCGAAAGCCCTTTATCAATTGATGAGCCGCCCTTCACCTGCGCAGCCGCTTCTTCAATTCATTAGCCCCGCAAACAGATCATAAAAATACAAATTGGCATTTAATCCTCCACCCCCGTCCAAGTCAAGGCCTCCTTCAACCCCCCAACACAACCCTTTTTATAATCCTTTTAATTCTTTTCCAATTTCCATTCAAATTTAGGTTGGATTTTCCATTTCTCTCCCTTAAAATGTCTTTTTTGTGTGTGGCTGTAGTTGTGTGTGTCGGTGTGTTTGTTTGAAATTCAGAAATGCTTAATAATTATTCAAAAAATAAAATTTGATCCTTTTTTTCGATTTGCGGAATTTTATAAATGTTTAATTAATTACAAACAAATTAATTAATTTAATCAAATTTTTGTATTTTTTTAAACAGTTATTATTATATTACTAGCTTCGAGGCCCGCCTTTGGCGGACCTTTTGCGAGCCAGGGGGCTTCGCCCCCTGAACCCCCACGTGGCTGCTTTATTGATGTTTTATTAGTTACAGAGAATAAATATAATTGTTTTATTATAAAGTCTTAAATAGATATAATTTGAGATTCTATTTAACTGCAATATACACTCATAACAAATAAGATGAAACAAATATTTAAAATGTATTAAAAATCCACTTGTTATCATTAAGGGGAAAATAAAAAAGTTATATTATATGTAGGTATTATTATAGATAAGAAGACTTGAAAATTACAATTATTATTCATTTTGCTAGACACAAAAGTATATACAATCTATTTATAAAAAATTCTCTTATTCTCAAGCTTGAGTTGTTTATCATAAAAGAATTTAGTCTTTTTGATTTTAAGTCGATTCTTCCACGTTTTCAGTAGAGCTTGCCATTAATAGTCAAAACATCAAAAATGTAATGCAATAAGGTTATTCCTCTAGTATTAGATAAGAATCGATCGTTATTTTTGATTTTAAGCCGATTCCTCCATGTCTTCAGCAATGGTTACCAATAATAATCGAACGATCAAAAATCTAATGTAGAATTGTTATTCCTCTAGTATTAGATAAGAATCGATTGCTATTTTTTATTTTAAGTCGATTCCTCCATGTCTTCACCAATGGCTACCAATAAAAACCGAAACGTCAAAAATCGAATGTAGAATGGTTATTCCTCGACTGTTAAATGAGAATCGATCATTATTTTTGAATTAAAGTCAACATGAACTGCAAATTGCAAGTGATATCTGATTAATAATAAAGAAATAAACATATTAATATTTCAAATGAATTTGGATAAAGTTTAGCAACGATCCGTTGCAGTTTATTTTTTTAATTTTTGTTTTTAAATGTACTTTAATAAAAATAGTTTTTTTAAATCTTTGTTGCATTATTAAATTTTTCTTCAACGATAATGTGGTTACAACTATTAAGAATGAATGGCACTCAAAAATCTGACAAACAGGGCCGCCAACACATGTTTAGTTTGCTAGTTTAGTTCTTTTATTGTTTGGCAAGCTATTTTGGCTAACCTGAATTTTTTTTAGTTTTTCCTGAATTTTCCAATTTTCCGGGCAACTTTTCAAATTTTTTTTTACGTATTAACCTGAATTGGACTATTACGAACATTTAAAAAAAAAATTAGCCAAATCGATCCAGGCATTTGAGAGATCTGCGCTTACAAAGAAACAGAAATTCATTTTTATTATATAGATTATATATTTTTGCTGCTGATTGACCTTAAGGGATTGTAGCTCTGATTCGATTGCCATTTGTGTAGGATTTTCGCCAACCCCTAACACTACGCACCCCTTAGATTTTATTTACAGTCTATGCTAAACCTATCTACGATTTTGAAAGCCATTCAATACATAATAATAGTATATATGGCTGAATTATTGTGAACTTGGACTTGAAATAAATTCGAAGTTAAATTTTTAAAAAGTTGACACGTTTCGCAGCATATATTTCTGCTTCATCAGGCACCTTTTTAACTTAATCTCCTCCTCGTAAAAAGCAACATTTTAAAAATTTACATTCCAATTTTATTCAAGTCTAAGCTCATAATAATCAGCCACATAATTACAATCGAACTTCACTTACAGGTAAGTTCGTTTGATTTACAATTATAAATATTTCCAAGTACTTTCAAATATTTCCAAGTACTTGTAAATATTACCAAGTACTTTCAAAAATACTTCCAAAGTGGTGTACACCTACTTCCAATCGCGGATCACCCCTCGACCGTGAGGGACTGTAGGTCTTCAACCTTTCTGGCATAATACAAATAACCCATAACATCTCTGATTTAGTAGATAACCATCTTTCTTGATTTTTAACCGACTTCAAAAAAGGAGGAGGTTCTCTATTAGACTGAATTTTTTTTTGTTGTGTGTCTATGTTACCTCATATCTCCGCCAATTGTCAACCGATTTTGAAATTTTTTTTGCATTGGGTCCAGTCTAGCTTCCGATTGGTCCCATTTTTCGTTTGTTTTTTTCATAGGTATTAGACCTTTTTATTAGGTTTGTTTAGACCTAACCTCTTTGTTTATGAACCGATTTCGATGGTTCTTTTTTTATTGAAAAGGAGGTGTCTTAAGGATGGTGTCATATTAATTTGGTCAAGTTCTGATGATATGATCACTATTAATAACATCACTAAAAAGAGAAAAATAAAAATAATTTTTAAGAAAAAAATAAAAACCGACTTCAAAAATTAAATGCAACAAATAAAATACACTAAAAGGTATAAAATAATTATTATCTTATTTAGTTACAACTAAACGACGAAATATTAACATGAAATTACTTTTTGAAGTTGGTGCCAAGCATATACCTTTTATGAATCGCACTCGACGGATCTTACTTAGTACGTTTGGCGGGTACGCTCGCTTATAGGTATAGTTTGTTTGGTACCGACTTCAAAAAGTAATTTCATGTTAATATTTCGTCGTTTAGTTGTAACTAAATAAGATAATAATTATTTTATACCTTTTAGTGTATTTTATTTGTTGCATTTAATTTTTTGAAGTCGGTTTTTATTTTTTCTTAAAAATTATTTTCTTTAAAAATTTTAAAACTACTACTATCGGTATTTATCTTTTATTTTCTGGTTTTGGAAATCTTCCCGCTAGATTGCAGCACAGTAAAGTCCTTATTTTCGAAAGGTATTATTCTTGTTTATTTTTTTATTTTTTGTGTTTTCTGTGGAGGTCGGAGGGTGGCTTAAGGCTCAAGCAAAGAACTCGTTCTCGAGTATGCAGATGGAGGGTGGTGGCGCCCACCCTCACCCACCCACCCTTTGAGGTTTAACCAGAGCAGTAGCAACCCTTCCTTTCCTGTGTCTTTTCCTCTGGTGTGCGCTAAGTAGCGTGGATGACGACAACGACAACCAATCCTCAGCTTCGTTTTCGCGCTCTTCTGCAGCCACTCTCTTTGTCTTACCACCCCCGGGGGGCGGGTTTGCGATTTAAAACTTTACGCTAATAGGAATTAGGCTTTGCACGTAAGACGATTTCCGCCTCCGGAGAGTTTGTTCTCGAGGAAGGAGAACCAAAGAAGGGAGATAGGGGGTGTTCAACCCCTCGACCTGAGGCCAGGAATTACACTTTTAACTACCTCATTACACATCTCGACAAACACAGATGGATTAAAAAAAAAAGAAGAAAACAAACTGAGGGGGTTGTTTTTTTCATTCAGTAGATTTTGAAATAAAACTAAGACGGACGGACATAGAGGGTGGAACAAAAGTGGTCACTCAATTAAAATTTAAAACAATTCAAAAGAACAAATAAAATGAGAGTGGAATTATATACACGTCTCTATTCCATTAGCCCCTCTGATGAACAATTGAATTTATTCAATTCTTTTAATTATAATTCAAAATAAATAAATAAATAAATTTAATAAAATATAATCAATTCGAAAATTTGAGTGTGTTTTTAATAATTTCTATTTTATAAATTTTTTTTTAAAAGATTGTAAAAATAGTTCGCATAAGCGTCTTATATAGCCATAATATTTTAAATTAAAGACAATTTAAATTTTTTTTTTAATTTAAAATAGGTAGGTTTCACAAAAATAAAAGATGATACTATATATACTTCGGGGTATAAGCCCATCCTCAGGAGTTCACAAAGGACACTTTTATTTATATGTTAAATTTTAAGAAGTTTAAAAAAAAATTTCAAAATTTTCTCTACATTATTTAAAATGTTTCATCAAGAACCCACACCATTCTCCCTTAACAAAACATAATATTTTAATTTAAATAAAAACCAAAAAATTAAAAACTACCAATTTAACTATTATGGCCAGTTGTATGTCGGCTGGTAAACTCTTTTTAAACGTTGACAAATGGTAAAACCTTATAATTCACCTGGTGGCCGGAGGGATGGCCAATCAGATGACAGGCACTTTCATCTGATTTGCCATCCCGTCAGACACAAGGTGAATTATAGAGTCTTACCATTTGTCAACGTTTAAAAGAGTTTTAACCGACATACAACTGGCCTAAAATCTATGTAGAAATTTTTGTTTATTATTTATCGAACAGTGTGTTTTGATATTTAAAATATTTTTTAAGTTAATCCACTTTTATAATAAGGAATTAAAATTTTACTCATAGTAACATTAAAGATTAAGAGACAAATATATAAGTTATATTTATATCAATTGCCTAATTATACAATTAATTAATTAATTGTATAATATAATAACTAATATATATTAGTTTTTATATTTTTCAATTAATTATATAAATTTTAAATAATTTAATTTATAATTATTTAAAATATCGAAAGACAATTACATTTTGTAATTGGATAGATAATAATATAAAATATAATATTATATTGATATAATAAATTGATTTTGTTACGGGAGAATGGTGTAAGTTTCTTGGTGAAACATATTTAAAGAAAGTAAAGAAAATTAAAAAAAATAAAATTCTAGGTAGGTAGATATATATATATGTTGAAGTAAAACCCCACTTTTAGTAAGAACGGGTTCTTACTGGTTAAAAACGCATTTCACTGAATACCTTTTTGGCAACTAAAATTTACTGATATTGGTTGATTTTGGTCCAAAGGTCTAGAATCTTTCTTCCTTTTGGACATTCTGCCTCATTGTGGGTGTTTAATTTCAAAAATGATTTAAACAAAAATCACAAAAATAGTAATTTTTTATGAAAAAATAATAATTGTTGACAATTTCGTTTAAAAAATTTTGAAAATAAACACCCAAAATGAGGCGGTCAAAAATGAGGATTCTAGACCTTTGAAACTTAAACCAACATCAGTAAATTCTAGTTGCCACAAAGGTATTCAGTGAAACGTGTTTTAACTAGTAAGAACCCGTTTTTACTGCAACATATACATATATTAGGAATTAGGCATTGCTGTTATTTTAGCAAAGTCAAAATTTCTTCATTTGCACCCCTTTGAACTTTTTAAAGTGAAAAAATAAGATCCGGAAAAAATGAGGTAAAAAAAGGAAGATCATCCGAAAAACGTCGCTTAAAAACTGTATAAAATTCCTTTTATTGGAAACTAGCTTTTTATTTATTATTGGATTGCTTTCCATTAAATCTTCAGTATTCTAAATAATAAATAATCAATCAAAAAATTAATTGTCTAGTATTTAATAAAAATAATTAAATATCAAATTTCGATTTTAGATTTTACTGAGAGGCTCTGATCCTTTCCTCTACCTATTAGTAGTAGTAATAATAATAGTTTTACCATCAAAATATTTTTCTTCTTTAATGAGAAATGAATTATTAACCAATGCAAATGCATCAATAGTATGAACGACTACCAATAATAGTAGTTAAATATTTTAAGCAGTAGTATTTGATTTGAAACTGGACATAATTTATGCCCGTTATGATAAAATTATCATCGGTTTTTAGTGTGTGGGGGTGGTCTAGAACATGGGGGGCGGGGGTGGTTCAATTTTCAAGTCTGTAAATATAATCCCATGCTATTAATTGATTGACGTCCATCAATCCCGATTAGCTCCCATCCACTCATCAGAGGGGGGCAAAAAAGTACTTTGCTATTTCAATGTAGATGACTCTGAATAATACTCTATTAATGTTACTATTGCTACTATACTAGTAATGCTGATAATAATACTATTAATAGTGGTATAGGTAGATAATAAGTCTGTATGTTCTCTCTACTAGGGCCATATTAAATTAATTAGGCTTATGGAACAAAGAAATACCAGCGAGATGGATTGCTGAGAGATAGATGACCATTAGGATTTACCACAAAACCTACTACTATATCTATAGAAAATCCAAATGTGTCTGATATGTCCGATGGTTTTTTTTTATAATTTCCGAATACGTAAAAGGCTGAAATTCAGGACACACATTCCTTGACCCAGTAAAATTTGACGAGAAAAATCTAATATTAATTATTTTTTATTTAAATGTAGATATTCTAAATTCTGCTCTTTATCTAAAATTTAAAAAATGTGTCCCAGGTTAGTTTCATGGCTAGAATTTTGAATTTTTACTTTATCATGCATGGGAAAAGTGGCTTTTTTTTCGAAATATCTAAAAAACGGTTGAAACTATTTTGATTAAAAAAATTTGGCGGAACCAGGATATTTCGGTCTACAAAAAAGCTCTAATAAATAAAGATCAAAAAAATGATATTTTTCGAGATATTAATTATTTTGCCAAAATGTCTGTTAGTACGTTGGTGCGTTATCAAAATTTTGTAGACGTACTAGCTGAAAAACTTAAGTGAATATCAAAACGAAATTTTACATGTACCTAGGTACCTAGTGAGATTAAGATCTGATTTTGATTGAAATCGAAACCAAAATTACGAAAGAGGGAGGGTTTTAAAAGAAATTGAAATTATAAAATTTTCAACATAAAAAAATCCAAGTAAAAAATTGGATTTACTATAAAAAGGTCCTATGATATAGTATTAGATGTTTTGTTTTTTTTAATGATATTGATGTAAGAAGGAGATACACCAGAAGGTCCATCCCCTAAAGGCCTGTATGGGCTGGCCCCTCCATCGTGAACAGAACAGAGTAGAAGGAAAAGAAGCCGGGATCACGAGCCAAATCTCAGAAAGTTAGATATAGTCCAATATACTAAGTTTTTAGGGGCTTCGAGCAGTGGTAAATTCTCCGCGCGATAAATTAGGTTAAATTTATCTCCCACTTAATTTTTATTACCAGACCCTATACTTACAGAAAAAATGTCTGGGTATAAACCCGAGACCTCCGGGTTGCCAGCCAGTTATGCTGACCATTACACCAAGAGGCAGATACATGAGATTAAGAGCTGATTAGATTTTGGTTGAAATCGAACCCAAAATTCAGGGGGCGAAAGGGGGGGGGGGGATAAAAATTAAAATTATAAGATTTTCAAACTAAAAAAAGCAAGAAAAATGAAATATACTATAAAATGAACTTATAATCAAAAAGAGTGTTAATTATATCTTTGAGTGGACAAAATTGCGGGGGAGGGGGGTGTTAAAAAAATAAAACTCTTAATATAAATAAGTTGTAGACCCTTTAATCAATTGAAATATTGTTATTTCTTAACATGTATATTAATTGAAAATTTAATTTTTGTTTAATTATTGTTATTTAAATTACAAGAAATCATAAGTTGGTGTCATCTATTCAATCCGATGGAATGGAATATTTTAAATTATATGTCAGAGGGGTTGTTTAGATTGAATAGATGACACCAACTTATGATTTCTTGTAAATTTGAATCTATTACCATCGGCAAACTAATATCTTTTATATTTTATCTTATTTAAATTGTTAGTGATACTGGATTAATGATGATGATGATAAATAAATAAATAAAAATTAAATTGAAAGTTTTTGCCGAGAGTAGCAGAATTTTTATATATTGAAGGAGACAATAAAAGAGTGTGTCTTCTGCTGGAATTATAAATTTTATTTATTTATAACGATTATAAATAATATAAATATATATAAACGTTATAAATAAATAAAATTTATAATTCCAGCAGAAGACACACTCTTTTATTGTCTCCTTCAATAAATAAAAATTGCTAATGGGCCCAAATTTAAGAGTGGGAGGTTCTTTCGTAAATAATTATAAATTATTTTAATTTAATATTTTTTTTAATTAAATTATTTATTTATTTATTTATTTAATATTTATTAATTTAATATTAAATATAAGAGAGGACCCAGGTGTATGGTAAAGTCATGTGGATAGTCACATCAGTTCATTAATTCTATATAATAGAATTTTCTCCCCCTTTTGGCATTGTTAATTCGATAATTTGGAGAAATTTTTCCCGAATTTGAAGTGAATGTAAATGAAGGGTGTTAGTTTATGTGTGTGTATATGTGTAGGCGAATATTAGTGTGTGTGTGTCGTGTAATCATGATCTTAGGGGGCTGTGAGTTTATCCCATAGACTGCGATGTAAGGTCGATGTAATTGTAAGAAAAGGAGATTTGGTTGGGGGGAGGGTAGGGGGGTTTGAAAAGCGCGAGTTGAGTTCTCTCCTGTTTGAGATGGGGTGGGTGGGTGGGGTGATAGGGTTGGTGGTGTTAATTCTACTTAAGACGCCGCGACCTCTCGCACACACACACAGAGGCGTATTCTCGAGTGTGCACAAACACAGAGAGGAGGCTCTTGAGAAATCTTGATGGTAAATCCACCGTGAAATCGCATTAAACAGTAGGCGCCTGCCTGCCTGAGAGTTCAAACCCAAAGTAAAACTAGAAACCGAACTCAACCCTTTAAGGGTCTTCGAGAGAGAGGTAAAGACGAGGGCATCTTTGGCCCTTGGTCTTCTGTTTCCGAATACGCAACCCCTTCTGCCTTCAAATGCCCATTAAGTTCAATTCGGGGATCAATTAGCCCATCCGCCCTGCTAAATACACCCGCCCACTCATTCACACACACACACCTTCCTTATTTCTCACACACACACACATATAAATAATATATCCTCCTGAATTATTATTATCATCCTTAATCATTCAATTCATTATATATATATATATATATATATATATATATATATATATATATATATATATATACTGCGAAAATAAAATATATTATGTAGAGGGGGATTTTATACTCCAATAAATAAAACGTATTTTTACTAAAATAGAACTATATCTATCTATATATATAAAAGCCATTGTCAGACACTACCTGTGGAGCAACAAGGAACATATGGGAGAAAAAGCAACTAATATTCAATGACAGTTGTTATATTGTCAAATTTCGCAGATAAAGCATCTCTATTCTCTATATAATGTATATCTATAATACGTCTCTATATTAATATATTCCTCTGTATAGCTTAGAATATTAGATTTACGGCGTGTACTCATTTGAAATTTTAGTAGACAAATTTATTAATTTTAGATATGCTATATATTGATATATATTTAATTTTTTGGAAATAATTCATACGCGCGAAATTTTAGTAGACGGTAATTTTAATATATATATATATATATATATAATATTATAACACCAAGTACAATGAGGTATGATGTGGATAATGAGATTAATTCGTAATTTATTACTGGCGTGGGTCATTTGAAATTTGTAGTAGATAAGTCAATTTTAAAATTATTACATATAGTCAGTTCAGAGACTATACAGATAAAATTTAAATATTGAAATGTATTATTAAAAAAGAAATAGGTTTCCAACCGATCGGGAATTTCGAGAGGAAATGGTTGCATGCTCTCTAATAAAGTATTTATAAAGCCATTTAATGATATTTTTTCATCTTTCTTTGATCAATATTCATTATTCAAAAAAATATTTTTTTCAAAACATATAATTACGGGCATCTAATAATCACATCTCGAGACGCCCGCCAGAGATCATCGCTCGAATTGCCAGGCATGCCGTACTGGTCGTACTTATTAGAATCGGCTTGCGTGACGACATCGACGTGATTTTTTTAATTTTAAAACCCCCTAATAGTTAATAAAGTAAAGAAAATTAAAAAAAATATATAATACTAGGTTTTCTTTACACTTTATTAAATTATCTTTCACCAAGAACCTACACCATTCTCGCTTAACCACTAATAGTTTATGACAAATAAAATTTATTAAAATTAGGAAATTTAAATATTATTTTTAAACTTAGTACTTTATTATTGTATTTTTTTAGTTTTTTCTATAAATATGTATCTTGAAAATGGCTTAACCAATTTTGATCAAATTTAATATTCTATTTAAGTACATTGATCACCTTAAAAAAAGATTATTTAAAGTTTTTAGTAAAATTACATTTTAAAGTAGGTACTTTAGTCTACAGTAAGCAAGTGTCTTTTTTTTTAAATTCTTTAAAATTTATTTGATAAGTTTAATATACCTAGGTAGAACATTTAACCTTGCTTTAATAAGAATGGATAGGCTTCTTTCAGTTAAATGCTAAATTTCAAAAGAAATTTTACAAGTAACCTACACTTGATCATTCGATAAAAATCGTTTATTTATTATATTTTTATTTTTTTATTTTTTTACTCAATCTTCAGATAATCAAAAGTACTCAACCAATTTAAAAAAAAAAAATAATAAAATTCATTTAAGATACCTACATGTTTCGGGCCTATTCAGCCCATGTTTCAAAAATTATATTATAAAAGAATTTTTTTTTATAAAAGAAATTGAAGATTGTCTCAATTAGACACCAAACATCTATTTTAAATTAATTTCTTTTTTTTTTAATTGAGAATAATTCTTTTGATTATGTGAAAATTGAGGAAAAGTATAAAAATTATATTTAAATATTTTAAACAGTCACGAATATATTATCTATTTTGTTAATGGAGTATGGTGTCGGTTCTTGGTGTAAAATACTATAAAGATTAGGTCAGATTAATTTGTAACAACACTGACGTAATGCTGCCGACAGGGAGCGCCGTCGGTATATTTGCGGCAAATTTGAAATATAATCGTAATTTGGACTCGAATTTTGAAATGAAACACTCCAATTGATTTTAAATTAAAAAACATTAAATATATTGATAATTATTCCTCCTCCCCGCCCCCTCACTACTAAAAAATTAAATATTCAATTTGCTTTTCTTTGCGCACAGAAGAAGAAATTAATCACATCTTATTTGATTTATATTTTATATATCATTTGTTTATTTTTTAATTTGTAGTGTGGTTTTTTAAGAGGAATAAAATTTTTTGGACCGAGTCGCCGCCCGCCAGGGCTCCAGCCTTCGGCACGCCCTCGAAGCTCGTATTTTAATAAAGAAATGAAAATTAAAAAAAAAATTTAAAAATATAAAAATTCTAGGTAGGTTTCAGAAAAGATGGGCCCGTACCTCGAAATATATATAGTCATTCTAATAAGCATCTTGTCTTTTAATTTTGTGAAACCTACCTAGAACTTTTATATTTTTAAATTTAAATTTTTTTTTAAATTTTCATTACTTTATCAAGAATATATTGTCACTGTTAGGTATATCAAAATCTCCTATGTCAAAATTACTAAAAAAATTATATTGAAAAAAAACACTTGTAGATATTTATTAGCTACATCTGCTCTCAAATTGTTGTATGTTATCAGGTAACAAAGTTACCAAAATTTAAAATTATGGTATCAAGTATTTAGGGTTGAAATAAAATGAAGTTTTTCTTAGCTATACTCTTAAAAGGGTAGATTTTTACTTGCGATATTTTGATATAGTAGAGGCGATATTTTGAATTGTGTAAATACTATAGCTTAAAAAGAAACGAATGGGTGTGTGGGGGGGGGTGTTATTTTTTGAGAAAGAAATTCAAAAGTGTGTCTCTCTCTCCTTAAGGGATGAGACGCTCGGGTGATATTTATTTAATTAAGGGCCGGTTGTCTGGCCCTCTTCCCTTGTAATGGATATTGTCCCCGGGTGTCAGGGGGGGGGTGGATGTCCCGTAATGTGATGTAATCCCGTGGCGGGTTCAAAATGATTGCCTGGCCGGTTTTCCGGGCAATATCGGATCGCTGTCATGTCCTGGACTTGTCTTCATTTATGATCATGACTGTCTGCGTCTCTTTCGCTCCTTAAGGGCTGCGGGGGTGGGTTGCTAATGAAGGGCGAAACCCCCTGGGGGCGGGAAGGCTTCTTGGAGCCGGCCAGCTAGGCAGGATTCGCCAGGCTCTTAATCCCCTGGCCGGCTATTATGGCCGGCCCAAAGAATGCCAAAGTTTAGCGTAACTCCTTTGGACCGTAGGGCCGTAATCCCCCCGATCTTACGCCCAGCTCGGCCTAATCCCATGTGTCCAGTAAGCCAAGAAGCCATTGTTTAATTATTCCGGCACAAAGAGATAACTCGAAACAATAGTTGGATTACCAGCCGCCGAGCAAACCAATTCACTTAGTAGTTTATTAATCGGGGCCTTCGTCTCGTTATAAATAATAAATCGAGGACCACACACACACACACACACATACCGTCAAACGACCCTCGCACCCTTTATACACCCCTATCTCATCTACAAACACACACACATAGACACATAAAATCAGTTTTATCAATAGAGTTTATAATACCTATTATTTAAATATAATAATATAACTTCCCTATTCTTCTTATCAATCTTGTATTAGATATTAAAAGAGAAAGAAAACAACTTGTTAATTTTTGAAAAACCACGTTTCAGGATAATTTCTCATCCCTTTATCAAAGGAATTTAAAAATAATTTTTCAAAAATGAGAAAATAAAAAAGTTGCTTTATAAAAAATAATTTTTAAGAAAAAAATAAAAACCGACTTCAAAAAATTAAATGCAACAAATAAAATACACTAAAAGGTATAAAATAATTATTATCTTATTTAGTTACAGCTAAACGACGAAATATTAACATGAAATTACTTTTTGAAGTCGGTACCAAACAAACTCTACCTATAAGTGAGCGTACCCGACAAACGTACTAAGTAAGATCCGTCAAGTGCGATTCATAAAAGGTATATGTTTGGCACCGACTTCAAAAAGTAATTTCATGTTAATATTTCGTCGTTTAGTTGTAACTAAATAAATTAATAATTATTTTATACCTTTTAGTGTATTTTATTTGTTGCATTTAATTTTTGAAGTCGGTTTTTATTTTTTCTTAAAAATTATTTTTATTTTTCTCTTTTTAGTGATGTTATTAATAGTGATCATATCATCAGAACTTGACCAAATTAATATGACACTATCCCTAAGACACCCCTTTCGGATAAAAAAAGAACCATCGAAATCGGTTCATAAACAAAGAGGTTAGGTCTAAACAAACCTAATAAAAAGGTCTAATACCTATGAAAAAAAATCGAAAAAAAAATGGGACCAGTCGGAAGCTGGACTGGACCCAATGCAAAAAAAATTTTCAAAATCGGTTGACAATTGGCGGAGATATGAGGTAACATAGACAAAAAAAAAAATCAGTCGAATAGAGAACCTCCTCCTTTTTTGAAGTAGGTTAAAAATATCAATAAAGCAGCACTAAAATAAATATGAAAATGAACAAATAATACAATATAATTAGGAGGTTTCGATCGACTTACTCTGCGATCGTTCTAAATAATGAGCACCAACTCAGATTATAAATAAATTGATCATTTGGTCAGTTAGAGCCACTGATGAAGTAAAAATAAATTGACGAAACGTCTGGACCACTTAATAAAAACTCTGTGTTTTAATTCATCAAACCAATTTCCTGCGATTCCTTTTATAAATAATAATCAATACCTACTTATAATCGGCTTGCGCGACAACGCCGACGTGATTATTTTAATTTTAAAACCCACTATAATGGTTCGTGACAAATAAAATTTATTAAAATTAGGAAATTTATTAATTTAAAATCCACTACGAAGTGCAGGGAGCGTGCCAGCAAGTTACCCGCAGAAGGTGGGCTTCGCAGCTAGCTGTTTTTATAAAGAACTGTATTCATTTAATAAATCTAAACATATTATGACGTCATCGTGTGTTGAGTTTCTGTGACTAGGAAATTTTTCTACAAGAATTATTTTTGTTTATTTCTTAGTGAAATTTTGTAATTTGTATTTTGTAATTCGCCTTTATAAATAAGAAAGAATCTCTGATTTCAAATTAATCGATTCGAATTGCTAACAACTTTGCTAAAAAGATACAAAATTCTAATTTGTAATTATTCCACTTTCTATATACCTATATATATATATACGATTAGATTGGAGAAAGTAAAAAGTCATAAAAAGATAACTCTATGTAGATTTAAATCTGTATAATTTTTGACATCACCCTGTGTATATCTAAGTAGAGTAGTATTAATAGTATTTGCTTGTATCTCTTGACAAACGACACTGGTTGTGATTTGCATTTGGGATAAAACTTTCAAAACTTGAACGTTCAAGGGTAAAAGATTCTCAAAGAAAGTTTCGGCCAAAAGATTTAAGATAGAGAAACATTCATTTATTATTTAATCCTTTATATATATATATATATATATATATACGAGCAGTACCTGGCGTGCCTACTGCCGCCCGGCACCGCTCGGCCCTCCAGGCTGGTGGCCCTGGCGGGCAGCGTCTCTGTGATTATTATCTGTCCGTAATTATATGTTTTGAAAAAAAATATTTTTTGAATAATGAATATTGATCAAAGAAAGATGGAAAAATATCATTAAATGCTTTATAAATACTTTATTAGAGCATGCAACCATTTCTCCTGAAATTCCCGATCGGTTGGAAACCTATTTCTTTTTTAATAATACATTTCAATATTTAAATTTATCTAAAAAGTGTATCTAAATCAGGCGCGGATCAGAGGGGGCTATCGCCCCCCCCCCCAAAGCATTGGAGATCAACATTTTTTATATGTTTATTTAATTTATTTTTTATAACATTAAATTTTAAAATTGAAGAAAATAAAGTTCTATGTGGGGGGGGGGGCGTCTCTGCCCCCCCCCCCCCCGCTTGGACAATTCGATCGCGACACACTTCCGAGATCAAAAGTAGATCTTATAAACCGGCGACCGCCCCCCCCCCAAATCAGAGGTCTGGATCCGCGCCTGCTCTTAATTAATTATATATAATCATTTTAAAATTAATTTATCTACTAAAATTTCAAATGACCCGCGCAGTAATAAATTAAGAATTAATCTCATTATCCCATTAAAACTTATATTATAAATTAAATATATATAATATATATATATATATATATATATTTTAAAAATTAATTTGTCTACTAAAATTTCAAGAATTTATATTTTTCTTAAATTCAAAATAAAATTTAATTTTCGCGGTATGAATTATTTCCAAAAAATTAAACATATATTAATATATAATATATTTTAAAATTAATAAATTTGTCTACTAAAATTTCAAATGAGACACGCCGGAAATCTAGTATTCTAAGTTATATAGAGGAATATATTAATATATAGAGATATTATAGATAGATATAATATAGACAATAGAGATGTTTTATATGAAAAATTTGACAATCTAACAACTGTCATTGAATATTAGTTGCTTTTTCTCCCACATGTTCTCCTGACAGCGCCACGGGTACTGTCTGACAAGGGCTTTTATAATTAAGATAATTTTATGTTATTATAGTTTGAATTACCTATAATAAATAGATGGCGTTGTAATTTTTCATAATTACTTTTAGTATTTAATACTTTAGTTCCGAGTAAATATAATAGATGTCGCTGTATTTTTAAATCACTTTTAGTGTTTAATATGTTAGTTTAGAGTATATATAATAGATGGCGTTTTTTATTTCTTGTTTTTTGTAAGCGCTTTCACTACTATTTGATTTTGGTTGTAGTTGATATCATTATTTTAAATTACTATATATTTTAAAAGTAAAAGTATTTTTTAATATATATAGGTACATATATTTTTTTTAATCACAATTGACGGCTATTTTAAAGGGCGGCATTTCGAAGACTTGCATCATACTGAGAAAATCTACCGAACGGCCCTGAGCCTGAGCCACAATTTTGACTTTCCCAATCCTAATTCCGCAATTCCGAAAAATGATTAATTTTAGAATTGATTCAAATTTTAAACAACAAAAATTCAATCAACTAAAGGTCACTTTGTTGAATTGTTTTTTCTAATATTTATCAACAATTTTTAGAAAATATTTATATTTTTTATTTTTATTCAAGGTAATTTCATCTCCAAGATAAATAATTTATTTCACTGTATCAGTGTTTATTTTCAAGATATTTATTTGTTTATAATTGCTTATAATTCGTTTCATGAAAAGCAATTATTTTTTCAAATTTTCAAATTTTTCCTGAAACGTGTAGATTTTTAATAAACGTTTTCAATTTTTTTTTTTTTATTATAAAAGATTTACCATTATTTATTTATACTAATTTATATTTATCAAAATTAACAAATAATAAGGAAATAATAATTTTCTCGAAAAAATAAATGGTTTAGATATTTCCTACAAAAAAATACAAAAAATAATTTTCCAATTGGTTGGTAATGTTATTTAATATTGATATTATATCTTCTATATTATTTTATATTGAAATCAATTTTTCCAATTCATTTATTTATTTATTCAAAAATCTTTCTTAGTAATAAATAAATGGTTTAATTACTAACAATGTTTGCTGTGGATAAAATCAGAATTTTGACACACACACATTATTCAGCAAAAGGGGATGAAAAGTGACGTCATAGAACGTTAAGTAATTTCCCCCTTAATGATTTACTTAATCGCATTAGAGAGAGTAGGATATATACCGGTGTACAGAGAGAAAGAGAGAGAGAAGGTTCCTAATACTTGAGCCATTTTACACAACACTAAATTTAGTGCCAAAATTTCATTAAAAGAAAAATTGTCTAGCTTAATTTAGGAATTGTTTAAAATTGTTTTGATCTATATTCACAGAAGTAAATCTTTAGAACATGATCTAATTTTTGACGTTTTAGCAATTTTTAAACACGAATTAGCAAAAATAACAAAATTGGAGCAATTTTCAAAACTTCTTTTTACAAGTTAATATTTTTTGAGTAAAAGAAGGGGGGGAGGTGGCTTCGAAAAAAATTTCCATAATATTTTAGTCATTTTTAAACACGAATTGGAGCAATTTCAAAACTTCATCTTACAAGTTAATATTTTTGAGAAAACGAAGACACCCCCCCCCCCCTGCTTCTTTTACTCAAAAAATATTAACTTGTAAGATGAAGTTTTGAAATTGCTCCAATTCGTGTTTAAAAATGACTAAAATATTATGGCAATTTTTTTTTTCTGCCGCTAGATTTTCGATATTCACAAGATAACATACTAACATAAGGTCATAAAAAGTTTATTTTGGTGTCAGAATCTTTCTATTTTCAAATGCAAACGATTACTTAAATTTTGTGATTTCTATCTTTTCAATTTTTCTTTTGAAAAAATTATAATATCAAAAAAACAAAATTGCTATATGGGCAGTTACCGGTTGAGCTTAAATTTGGCACCCAGGTTCATATTTACGTAAATGAACAGCACAATTCAAATAATTGATTAAATAATTCTGACCAATTTTCAGTGTTTGTTCTAGCTTGAGAAATTCCAGTTGAAGCCATAAATAAATATTAAAGCTAATAAGCTGAAATTAGGCACAGAGTTTGGTATTATTAAACTTTTAAGCTCAAACCATTCATTGATAAAAAATTGCCAAATTACTTGTTTTTTTCTTTAAAATTTAATCATTTAAAAATAAAAAAAAAACTTAAAAAAGAAATGAAAAATGTCAACCTGAAAATTGGTTTGTCACAATTTGTCTCGAATTGTAACATATTTTGAAAAAAATAAATTTTTTTCTACAACTTTATAGATTTTGAGTGTTCAGGATTGGAAAATTCCATTTGAAGATATATTATATAGCTAATGAGCTGAAATTTGGCACACAAGTTGATATTAATAAACTTTTTAGCTCAAACCATTCACTGAAAATTTTTTATTATTATTATTTTTTATACTTTTATTTAAAAATTTACTTAATCATTAAACGAATTTAAAGAGAAATTAATAATACCGAACTGAAAATTCGGTTTATCTCGATTCAATTTTAGCTAATGAGTTGAAATTAGGCAACAGGGTTGATATTAATAAACCGTTCATTGAAGAAAAATTCCGAAATTATTATTATTATTTTTTATACTTTTATTTAAAAATCTACTTAATCATTAAAAGAATTTAAAGAGAAATTAAAAATATCGAGCGGAAAATCGGTTTATCTCTATTCTATTTTAGCTAATGAGCTGAAATTAGGCACACGGAGTTGATATTAATAAACTTTTTAGCTCAAACCATTCACTGAAATTTTTTTTATTATTATTATTTTTTATACTTTTCTTTAAAAATCTACTTAATCATTAAAAGAATTTAAAGAGAAATTAAAAATATCGAGCGGAAAATCGGTTTATCTCTATTCTATTTTAGCTAATGAGCTGAAATTAGGCACACGGAGTTGATATTAATAAACTTTTTAGCTCAAACCATTCACTGAAATTTTTTTTATTATTATTATTTTTTATACTTTTCTTTAAAAATCTACTTAATCATTAAAAGAATTTAAAGAGAAATTAAAAATATCGAGCGGAAAATCGGTTTATCTCTATTCTATTTTAGCTAATGAGCTGAAATTAGGCACACGGAGTTGATATTAATAAACTTTTTAGCTCAAACCATTCACTGAAATTTTTTGTTATTATTATTATTTTTTATACTTTTCTTTAAAAATCTACTTAATCATTAAAAGAATTTAAAGAGAAATTAAAAATATCGAGCGGAAAATCGGTTTATCTCTATTCTATTTTAGCTAATGAGCTGAAATTAGGCACACGGAGTTGATATTAATAAACTTTTTAGCTCAAACCATTCACTGAAATTTTTTTTTATTATTATTATTTTTTATACTTTTCTTTAAAAATCTACTTAATCATTAAAAGAATTTAAAACAGAGAAATTAATAATATCCGAGACCGGAAAATCGGTTTATCTCTATTCTATTTTAGCTAATGAGCTGAAATTAGGCACACGGAGTTGATATTAATAAACTTTTTAGCTCAAACCATTCACTGAAATTTTTTTTATTATTATTATTTTTTATACTTTTCTTTAAAAATCTACTTAATCATTAAAAGAATTTAAAGAGAAATTAAAAATATCGAGCGGAAAATCGGTTTATCTCTATTCTATTTTAGCTAATGAGCTGAAATTAGGCACACGGAGTTGATATTAATAAACTTTTTAGCTCAAACCATTCACTGAAATTTTTTTTTATTATTATTATTTTTTATACTTTTCTTTAAAAATCTACTTAATCATTAAAAGAATTTAAAGAGAAATTAAAAATATCGAGCGGAAAAATCGGTTTATCTCTATTCTATTTTAGCTAATGAGCTGAAATTAGGCACACGGAGTTGATATTAATAAACTTTTTAGCTCAAACCATTCACTGAAATTTTTTTATTATTATTATTTTTTATACTTTTCTTTAAAAATCTACTTAATCATTAAAAGAATTTAAAGAGAAATTAAAAATATCGAGCGGAAAATCGGTTTATCTCGATTCTATTTTAGCTAATGAGCTGAAATTAGGCACACAGAGTTGATATTAATAAACTTTTTAGCTCAAACCATTCACTGAAATTTTTTTTATTATTATTATTTTTTATACTTTTCTTTAAAAATCTACTTAATCATTAAAAGAATTTAAAGAGAAATTAAAAATATCGAGCTGAAAATCGGTTTATCTCGATTCTATTTTAGCTCAATGAGCTGAAATTTGGCACTACAGAGTTGATATTAATAAACTGTTTAGCTGCGAAACATTCACTGAAAATTTTTTATTATTATTATTTTTTATACTTTTCTTTAAAAATTAACTAATCATTAAAGAATTTAAACAGAAATTAAACATATCGAGCTGAAAATTGGTTTTTCTCGATTTTAATTTTCAACAAATTTTATTTTTCTCCAATTTTATAGACACATATCGGGTGTTCTAGAATGAGAAATTCCAGCTGATGATATATTACAAAATATAACAAATGAGCTGAAATTTGGCATACAGGGGTTAATATTAATACTTTCTACCAAAATAAAAAAAAAATAGAAAACTAACCGAGTTTTTTTTTCACTTTTTTTTCAAAATAAAAATTATCCAATTTATATATTTATCCAATTTGATATTTTGATTTCAGGAAAATGTTTAAATACGTATAATACTACTACTACTATACCTAATAATAATAATAATAATAATAATAATAAAATCAAACATTTTATGCTCAATTCGTTTCTCTGTCCCACTTTTAAGCCCACGAATGATTAAACAATCGAAATTACATTTTGAAACCAATATTAAATTATTATGTAGATATGTAGTATATATATATAGTTGATTAAAAATGTCAATGGAATGGAATATGTAGATGGAGAGGGGGTGGAGGGGTTCGAAAAGGGTTTGAATCGGATTAAATATACTAAAGCCCATTACACGAGACCACTATATTAATAATGAAAAGTTATACTTAACGTTAAACTTAATGCATATGTTTTAACGGATTTAATCATATGTTTAAGGATTAGAATGACACTAATGGCCATTCATTCACTCATTTATCTATCAATCACTCCCTCACACACACATATATATAATATACAATTCAATACATTTATGAAAATATAATAAAATTATTATTAATCCATGAAAATTAAAATTTAATCTTGTAATATGCGACGCAATGTCAAAAGGTGCATATAAAATTTTAAAAGAGCAACACATGATACATGGTAGATAATTTTATGAAATTAGATAATAATACGGTGGTTTAAAATTTGGAGTAATTAATAAATAGGCGTTCTTAAATTAGGGAGATCACGTGTCGGATTATCGAACGGAAATAGTGTTTTACCGGGAATACTAAAAAAAACCAAGTAATGTCGGCCATCCACATGACTTTACAATACGCCTGACCCCTCTCTTATATTTAATAGTACCTGGAGGCACCGAGCGATGCTCGGTAACTTCTTCCTTCACTTAAAATCTTTATTTTAATATTATTTTTAATTTAAAATTCTGATAAAAAGGTCGATTTTTATTTGAGAGCCGTTTTCAAATTAAAAAAATACAAATATATCTATATATCCGACCACTGTACCCCCCACCTCCACCCTGCTCGATCCCACCCCCGAAACCTCGCCCTACCCCGGATCCCCGCCGATGCCCCCCACCTTCTGCGCCCCCCCCACCACCCCCCCGCTCCGCATCAAGATCGCTTTCTCATCCTCAAAACTTGTTAATAGAGTTTGTTTCATCAAAATCGTTAGAGCCGCTTTTAAAATAAAAAGGCAAATATATATATATTATATATACCTGGAAGACCGAGATTTGTTCGAGTTTAGTTAATGCTTGACAACAACACCCCACAATCACAATACTTCTTCAAGGCCTTTGAGAACAATGAATTAAGGCAACCCATTGTCTGCCTGAGTACAAAAGGAAAAGAGTAACCTTTTTAAAAACCTAAGAATGGGATTTGTCTACCTGAGAATAATTAATTTGATTACGAAAAAACCCATCAAAAACAATTTTGTCGAAGATGAGACCGTGACAGATCGAATTGTCACCCCAAAAACCCCTAACCCGTGAATTTCATCAAAATCGGTAGAGTCGTTTTCAAAATAGAACCAAGATACAAATATATATATAAAATAAATATACAATTTTTGCTCGTTTAATAAGAGTAGATTAAAAAATAAAAATCATTTATAATCATTTAGGGGGAGAGGGTCAAAAAATTGAAATCTAGATCCTAGGTCCAAACTCAACCAAATTTTGTATTCATAATCAGGGGGCCCTCAGAAGGCTAAAAATGCAAAAACCAAATTTGACCCACTTCTCAAAAAGGTTCGCCGTCACTGGTCTAGAACTTACCATATATTGATAGTTCTATTTTTGAAACCCTCCCACCGCCCTAATTTTGGCACCAAGAAAGAAATAATAATCTTTTAGTTATTTTAGGTTTATTTTATAGTAGGTATATTTAATTTTTCTTGTTTTTTTTTTTTTTAGTTTGGAAATCTTAAAATTTCAATTTTAAGCCCCCCTTAATTTTGGGTTCGAATTTAACCAAACTCTAATCAGCTTTTAATCTCAATGCACCAAAACTACATGTGAAATTTTGTTTTGATATTCACACAAGTTTTTGAGCTAGTACGTTCACAAAAAATTGATAATGTACTAACAGAGATTTTGACAACACAGTTACTATCTCGAAAAATATAATTTTTTCGATGTTCATTTATTAGGGCTTTCTTGTAGACCGAAATGCCATGGTTTCGGCCAATTTTTTTAATCAATATAGTTTAAGCCGTTTTTGAGATATTTCCAAAAAACCAAGCAAAAGAAAACACTTTTTTCAAGCACGATTACAATACTTGACCATACCCGGTAAAGTGAAAAATTAATACAATACAATCATATCTAAAACAAGTTGTAATAAGCTGGTCTATTGAAAAAAAAATAATAAACTGATGCGGCCATACACATGTAGGGCGAGGTTTCGGGGTGGGGTCGAGCAGGGTGGAGGTGGGGGGTACAGTGGTCGAATACTATATAGATATATTTGTATTTTTTTAATTTGAAAACGGCTCTCAAATAAAAATAAAAATCGACCTTTTTATCAGAATTTTAAATTAAAAATAATATTAAAATAAATATTTTAACTAAAGGAAGAAGTTACCGAGCATCGCTCGGTGCCTCTAGGTACTAATGTATAAACCGAGTCTGACTCGCACTTGGCCGGCTTATTTATTAATTTTTTAATCATTTGCTTGCGTGAGTGAGACTAACACACGCATACATACACACAGAGAAAGACTTATAAAATGGTTCATGCACTGGAATTGCGTGTTAAAACACAAAGTAAAAAAAAAATAAAAGAGTGTAACTGTTGGCTTACCTTGGCTAATAACCGCCTAATCCATTTAGGCGATTAAGCGCAAGCGAGTTTAAGCTCAAGACGTTCACTCACAAGCGGAGACTAAGCATAGTAGTAGTAACGGGTGACTCCAAAGGACACCTCTAGAACAAAAGAAAATAAAAAAGATTATTACAAGAAATAATAAATAAATAAGCAAATTAATAAATACTTTTCTGAAAGTCGAAGGTGAATCAGAGAGCTTAAACATTATAATAGCTTCATGCCAAGACTTTCATAATTAAATACATGAACAAGTAAAAAAAGTTTCTATCTCGTTTGTGTAAATTCGAATATAATACCCAATCTGATCCTACTTGTAGTATTAAGAAGAAATTGTTTGTACCTATAAATATCTATAGGTAGAATCAATTTATCAAAAATTACAGGTTAGGGGGTTTTCTTAATCGATCTGTCATGGTCTGATCTTTGGATAATTTATATATGATTGTTTTTTCTTAAATAAAGTCTTGATTAACAACAGGTGGGTGGGTCAAAAAAATGCTGAATTGATGCAAAGGCAGTCGAATTAACTATAATAAAATAATCCTTGTTTTTAAGGGTATTTTAATATTTTAAATAGTTGCTTTATATTCATTAAAACCATGAAATATATCATATAATACTACATAAAATTTCAATTATTTGAAAAAATAATACAAAATTGAATCTTTTCTTATACTATAGAAAGCAATTCTTGATCTACCACTCAGCATTTAATAGAAAAAATCTCCAATTAATTAATTTTTTTTTTTCAATTTCCTTTATTAATTTTTTTTTTTTTTAATTTTAAAACCCACTAATAATTCATTAGAAATATTATTATTTAATAAAATTAAGAAATTTAATTAATTAAGGGGATTGGATGGAGGAGAAAAACCAATCGACTTGATTGGGGAATAATGGAATTGAAATAATTATCGGAAAAGAGGTTTTTTTATCTAATTAGATTTTTCCTCTTATTAAAAACAAGGACTAAAGATGAATAAGGACACTCGATGGTGGAGAAGTAATCTCCGGAATCGAAGCAAAAAATATAATGTATACATTAATTAATGTAAAATAATTGGTTTAATAAATTTTAATTAATTAGAGGGGCAGAGAGGGAGGGGTGAGAGGATTAATTGGATGGATTAATTTCCGCAATATGGTATTGGAATAATTATCGAAAAAGAGGTTTTTTTCTTTAATTAGTTTTTTCCTCTTACTAAAAACAAGGACTAAAGATGATCAAGGACACTCGATGGTGGAGAAATAATCTCCGGAGTCGAAGCTAAAATACAATGTATACATTAATTCATGTAAAATAATTGGTTTAAAAACAATATTTCCATTAATATTGAGTTATATTTAATTAATTAGAGGATGAAGATTGGGAGAGAATAATGGAATTGAAATAATTATCGGAAAAGAGGTTTTTTTCTTTAATTAGTTTTTCCTCTTATTAAAAACAAGGACTAAAAGATGATCAAGGACAGTCGATGGTGGAGAAGTAATCTCCGGAGTCGAAGCTCAAATATAATGTATACATTAATGTAAAATAATTGGTTTAATTAATTAGAGAATTAGGAGAAGGAATGATTGTTTATGGATTTGGATTAATTATCGGAAAAGAGGTTTTTTTATTTAATTAGTTTTTTTCCTATTATTAAAAACAAGGACTAAAAGATGATAAAGGACAGTCGATGGTGGAGAAGTAATCTCCGGAGTCGAAACTCAAATACATTAATTCATGTAAAATAATTGGTTTAATTAATTAGAGAATTAGGAGAAGGAATGATTGACTATGGATTTGGAATAATTATCAGAAAAGAGAGTTTTTTTATTTAATTAATTTTTCCTCTTATTAAAAACAAGGACTAAAAGATGATCAAGGACAGTCGATGGTGGAGAAGTAATCTCCGAAGTCGAAGCTCAAATACAATGTATACATTATTAATTCATGTAAAATAATTAGTTCAATAAAATTTAATTAATTAATTAGAAGTATTTTCATCTCACTGCTGAATTATTGTTGCAAAGGTAGACCAAGGATAATGAAATCCACAAAGTCCGAATAAAAGCGTCATTTCATTCTGATAAAAACACTGACGATTCAGAATATCCTCCCTCCTTCTTCAGAGCTTAAAAGGGTCATCAAGGGAACCTGCGTGAATATTAATATTATTTTTAATTGCAATTAAGTTCAATACTTTGTACACAGCGATGCCTTGAAGATGAGCAAACCGGATCAAAACGTTGATAAAAAATTTACTTAAATTTCATTTCAATTTATTTAATTTTGTCTGCAAATAAAATCGACCTTTTATACGTGAATTTAAAATTAAAAATAGTATTAATAAATCGATTTTAACTATAGTAAAAAATTACCGAATAACCTATGGCGAGAGGTGAACCGCGACCTATTATGCTGTACACCTACTTCCACTTGTACTTCCAAATATTTGCAAGTACTTCCAAAATACTTCAAAGAGGTGTTGAGCTACTTCCAATCGCGGATGCACACCTCGACCTATGGGCTCCAGGTAGATATTTCTAATAATTTTATCATATAAGGATGATTAATGTTTTAAGAGAAGATAAATATTATGACGTATGTATCGTGCAGAGTTGCTGAGGGTCACCCAGTAGGTGGTTTCCACGCCACGCGGGGCGTTAATTCGTTTATCCAGCCACTTCCTCGTTCTTAGAGCTCTTCCCCCATTTCTGACTACCTTCTCCAGACAACACACGCACATATATATATATATATATATATATATATATATCCACTCTCTTACGTCTTAATATATATAATATAGACGGATATATACTACTATATCCTTTCCAATCCCATTTGTTTGTTAACATTTTTTTCTTCATTTTTAAACCAGTCAATTGATTCGTCCTAATCAACCAAAATCAATAATTTTACTTATGGAAAGTGGTGTAGGTTTTAGGTGAAACATGATGTTAGATTGAATAGAGTAAAGGGTGTGTAGTTTCACAGTGAATGAAATAAAGCTCAAAGAGGTTTATACAAACTCAATATATTTCGGATTATTAGTCCATCATCGAATGATCCGATGATGGACTAATAATCCGAAATATATTGAGTTTGTATAAACCTCTTTGGTTTTATTTCATTCACTGTGAAACTACACCTTTATTCTGTGCCAAAATCAATAACATTTATTAAAAAAAATCATTACCTATATATCATCATTGGGATTCAGTTCCATAATTTATAAATGTAATTTTTGTTTTTCAGAGGATGAGGAACAAAATAAGTGTTTGTTTATGACTTATCAATTGCAACGTTTCGCCACTTTTATTGCAGCTTCTTCAGGCTCTTGATAAATAAATCTCCAAACACTTTGTCATTTTTTTATTAAAGCTCTGCCATTAATATACACACAGACACTGGAATACATCACTATTTTGTCATCAACAACTCAAAAACACCAATATCAAAAAATATACAATCATAACCCTTACAATTTCACTGGTAAAATTAAAAATATTTCAAAATTAGTCAAAATATTATAAAACTATTTACAATGCACAACTATATACAAAAGTCAGTCAAAATATCTTGGAAAAATATTGATGATTTGAATTTGACTCAACGTAGAGTAACAAATATAAATTAATTTATAAAGGAAAAAATTCCCGTCGCTTGTATATATATTTTTTTAAGATATTTTGTCTGATTTTTGTATATAGTTGTGCATTGTAAATAGTTTTATAATATTTTGAATAATTTTGAAATATTTTTAATTTTACCAGTGAAATTGTAAGGGTTATGATTGTATATTTTTTGATATTGGTGTTTTTGAGTTGTTGGTGACGGGATGGTGATGTATTCCAGTGTCTGTGTGTATATTAATGGCAGAGCTTTAATAAAAAAATGACAAAGTGTTTGGAGATTTATTTATCAAGAGCCTGAAGAAGCTGCAATAAAAGTGGCGAAACGTTGCAATTGATAAGTCATAAACAAACACTTATTTTGTTCCTCATCCTCTGAAAAACAAAAATTACATTACCTATATATTTCTAAACTTAAATTATTATTAAGAAGTGAATTTAATTTATTTAGGAACGAATCAAAGATTTTAGTAGAAATATTTTTAAATTGCATATCAGATGGTAAAAATATTTCTACTAAAATCTTTGATTCGTTCCTAAATAAATTAAATTCACTTCTTAATATTATTATCGGGTTGTTTTTTGAAAAAAATTCCATCTTTTTTCAAAAAGAAACTCAAGAAAGATGCTTAAACCTTTACATTATTATTTATTTTTTTATTTATTTATTTATCCAGAAAAATACACAACATTCATAATGTCATGTCCTATAGAGTTGACAAGTCAACTGTACATAGGACCGGATTAAAATCTTATATCTATCTTATATTATATATCTTATATATCTATCTTATATATAACAATTATTTAATTTTACAAAGAATTACTATAAATGAAATATGGTGTACATTGTTCAACATTAGTTCAATAGTTTTTAAGGAATTTGGTGTTGGTACTTGGTGAAACATTTTTTAAAATTATTGGATAAAAAAATACTTGGTAGGTTTCACATTAAGATATAAAAAATAAATTCGTTTTATTTTTTATATCTTTAATGTGAAACCTACCAAGTATTTTTATCCAATAACATTAGTTCACATTAGATATTTACATACATATCACAGGGTGAAATCACAATGATCCAATCCATTTAACCAATTTTTTTCCCAATAATTTTTTGTCACACGACAGATTTTTTTGATCATTTGGGAGTTTGTTAAAATATTTAATTGCCACAAAATAGGCATTTTTTGGGCAATTGTCTTATTAATCTTTGGTAGGATAATTGATCTATGTCTAGTTCTGCCACTATTTAAATTATTATATTTAATATAATAAATAATATATTTATTATAAATGTTTGGTTAATCGTATCCATATTTAATAATTATTGGTTAGGATCGCAGGCAACTGGAAATTAAATAATAGAGATCTATTTAGTGAGTCCAACGTTTCGTCTGTTTAATGCGACTTCATCAGCGGCTATTTTATTAACATAAGACAATTGAGTCACATAATTAAGTACTAGTATATGGTATCTAAAATAACCGAATTTATATAAAAAATTATTATGATTATGTCATTGTATTCAATTTTTTAGGCGCTAATGAAGTCGCAAATAATACGACGAAACGTTGGACTCACTATATAGAACTATATGTTATTTAATTTCCAGTTTCCTGTGATCTTAACCAATAACTATAAATAATTCAATATTAATTTATATAATAATAATACCAGTTAAATTAGTTTTTGATATAATTTTTAAAAATCTAGAAAAATATAACCAAAATTAATTAATTATGTTTATATAGTTTGAAGAAAATATGGCTTGGTTAAAATATAATGAGATTACTTATATCCAGGTTGAAAGTCTGAAGTTAAATAAAAGCTTGTAAAAATGCGGAAATTCTTTGTTTTAATGAAAAAATACTTATTTTTTATTATAATTAATTTCATGGGGTGACGTTTCACTACTAGATTGTGTCATCATCAGTATTTTAAAATAGGCTCTTCTTAAAAAATATCATACGTCTTATAGAGTATAAATTATATGTTTGATATTTAAAGATAAGAGTAAATAAATATTATATTTAATATTGATTTACTATGAGTTAAGATTCTAGGTCACTTATTTCACATTAAAATTAAAAAATTTATATCTTTTAATTTTTTAATTTCAATGTGAAATAAGTGACCTAGAATCCTAACTCATAGTAAATCAATATTAAATATAATATTTATTTACTCTTATCTTTATTAAAGATGTTTCACCATGCACCAACACCACAATCTCTACTAATTATGGTTGATATTTCGTTATTTATTGATTAATTTTTACTTATCGACTTAACCATTGCTGATACTTTCCCAGTGTACATAATTCTATCCCCCCCCTCCTCCTTTTTCCACCCTCAGCCAATTATGATTTTCTATTTCCACCCCCGCATCACCCCTTGCCATTTGCACAACTCATAATTTCCAATCTCTCTGATTCCACCCCTGATATACATATAATAATATACATTTCTTTAAATCGAAATCCCCAACTGAAGAAGTCGATATTATTTATCGCGATAATTATTTTCGAAACCGAATCTAGCGGGGGCTATCGAAAATGACGCCGTTTCGATAATGGCTTTCCAATCAGAGATGTTTCGGTATCGTTAATTTTATCTCTCAGTTGTTAATGGTCCAATGGATGAAGGATAACTGATAATGGAATTCGATCCCCCCCCTCAACCCTCCTATTAACCATGGGTTCATTTTGCTTTCCACTTTGCATATGGCTAATCGTAAAAAAATGAATTATGACTGCAATTCGGACTGAAGTCGATCGACGGGGGTTCCGGGTTCATTTCACCATTCAGAAGAAGACGCCGGCGCCGGGCCCTTTCAAAGGGGGACCAAGGGCTTAGGCTATTTTAAAAATAAATAAAAGAAAGAGAGAATACTACTAATTTAAATAATACAAATTCCTTTCTGAATTCTCAAAACTAATATTTAAATATTATTATTTATTATTTTTATATTTATTTGTTATGTTTTGAATTTTATATTTTTGGGGGTTGGGTCTATTTCACAAATAAACAAAAAAAATATAATAGTAATTTAAATAATTAAAATTCCTTACAGTATTCGTCATTACTAATTTATACTCTAATTATTATTATTTATTATTTTTTCGTTTATTTATTATTTTTTGAATTTTATTTATTTTGGAAGGACTTAGGCTATTTCAAAAATAAATAAAAGAAAGAGAGAAAACTAGTAATTTAAATAATACAAATTCCTTACTGAATTCTCATAACTAATATATAATTATAATTATTTATTAATTTTTGAATTTTATAAATTTTGAGGGTTGAGGGCTTAGGTTATTTCAAAAATAAATAAAAAGAAAATAAATCAATAGTAATTTAAATAATAAAAATTACTTAGAATTTTTCAATACTAATATATAATTAAGTATTATTTATTATATTTTCGTTTATTTATTATTTTTTGAATTTTATATATTTAATGGGGAGGAGGATGGGCTTAGGCTATTTTAAAAATATATAAAAGAAAGAGAGATAACTAATAATTTAAATGGAAAAAATTCCTTTTACTGAATTTCTCACTACTAGTATTTAATTATTATTTATTAATTTTTCGTTTATTTATTATTATTTTTTAACTGAGAGGGCATAGGCTATTTCAAAAAGAACTAAAAGATATTATAATTATAATTTAAACAATAAAAATTCCTTAAAAAATTCCAATAATAAATACTTTACCGAATTCCTCAATATTAATATTTAAATATTATTATTTATTATTTTGAATTTTGTTTTATTTTTAGAAGGGTGGAGGGCTTAGGCTATTTCAAAAATAAATAAAAGAAAAGGGAAAATCAATAGTACTTTAAATATTATAAATTACTTAGAAAAAAACTTAGAATTTTACAATTGTAAAAAATTATTATTATTTATTATATATTTTTTCGTCTATTTATTATTTTTTTGAATTTGATATTTTTTAGGTGGAGGAGGATGGGCTTATGCTATTTTAAAAATAAATAAAAGAGAGAGATAACTAATAGTTTAAATAGTAAAAATACTTTTACTGAATTCTCACTACTAATATCTAATTATTATTATTAATTACTTATTATTTTTTCATTTATTTATTATCTTTTAAATTTTATATATTTGGGGATGATAGGTTATTTCAAAAATAAATAAAAGAAAAAGAGAAAACTAGTAATTTAAAATAATAAAAATTCTTTACTAAATTTATTATTGTATTTGATTATTTTTTGAATTTTACTGTAGGATATGCTACTTATCTTATAGCTTAATATCTATCCGACCGTCATAGGATTAATTTTCATATAATCGGGCTTAAAGTAAATCCGATATTTTAATCCCGGATTATTTTAGATGCGCTTTTACTAACATTATTTTCTTAAAAATTAATCCGGGGATTAAATTAATCGAGATTTTTTCCTATGAATATTATTATCCACGAATTTTTCCAGAGAATATTTCAAATAATGAAAAAATAAATATTCTAAACATGATGAAATAAACTTTTGTTATAAAAGTTGCTGTGATGTGTGTTGTTCTAATTCAATTCTTTCTAAAATATTTTTTAACCAGCTGCGAAACCGGCCTTCTATAAGATATCCTATTTAAAATGCGTATAATTTTTTGAAAATTAATATTTTTCTCCTAAAAATTTTAAATAAAGTTGATAATGGTCCCCCTTTGTATCAAGAAGCCTTCGATGAGAGGTTTAAAAAAAAATGATTTTTTTTCGAGATATTCAAACAGAAATATTTATTTCAAACTCTCTATAAAATATACTATTTAAAATGCGTATAATTTTTTGAAAATTTAATATTTTTTCCCCTGAAAATTTGAAATAAAGTTGATAATGGTCCCCCTTTGTATCAAGAAGCCTTCGAAGATAGGGTTAAAAAGATTTTTCTCTAGATATTCAAACGGAAATATTTATTTCAAACTCTCTATAAAATATACTATTTAAAATGCGTATAATTTTTTGAAAATTAATATTATTTTTCCATCGAAATTTTCAATAAAGTTGAAAAGTGTCCCCTTTTGTATCAAGTAGCCTTCGAAGAGAGCGTTAAAAAATGATTTTTTCGAGATATTCAAACAGAAATAGGTATATACCTATTTCAAAATCTCTATTAAATATACTACCTACATTAAAAGACTGTCTTCTGTTGGGAAAATTTTTATTCATTTATTTATTTAATTATAAAGACACTATAGTTTCGAGGACTTTCCCTCTTCATCAGTCTAGTTACTAGTACAATTGATTAACAGAAATTGATGTATAGAAAGTCCTCGAAACTATAGTCCCTTTATAAATAAATAAAAAAATCTATATACATAAATAATACTCATCTGATATTAATGTTTTATTTACTACTTTAAAATTAAACTATCGTTTAAAGTGTTTTCCAAAGCCTCAAAATCTCAAAAGTAAAAATATTCTAGAAATAATAATTGGATATTTAATTTAATTTAACCAATATAAATACAAGAGTATTTATTATTAACTAGATATTTTAATATCCATTTTCCTATTTATTTTTATTCATTAATCAGAATTAACCAATTATATGTATTTTATTATCTTTTCTTTAAATCATTATTTTTTAAGTGAATTTGCTGCTCTTCGCTGTAATCATCTAATTTCATTTCTTCATCTGTGAAATCGTATTTATTTACTTATTTTTTTAAGGTAATTTGAGGTTGATCGTAAACATAAGACTCTGCATTTGAATCGAATGAGAGGGTGGCAATGAGGGGGTGGTAAAAAGGTGGTTCAGATGTCATCTTTGTCCTACTCAACCCCTCGACTTCTTCCTGCTTTTCATTTCCGGTTAGATATGTCTTAGTAAATATCTCTCTATCTCATTCCAAATACATATATATATATATACATAGATACTTAATACATATTTTCCAGCTCCTCTCTCGCTCATTTTTTTTTCAATTCGTCAGGCGTTAAGGGTTTTAACAAGAAGAAGAAGAAGAAGAGTGGATAGATAACGAATGTCAGATTTCGTCATTTCGTTTCGTTAAACAGCCCAGTCGGTCATAATCTGTACATCTGATAAACATGAAATACACTCAGGGGTTGTTTAAATACCCCTACCAACCACCCCTAGGGAGATACATTGCGATTTATTCAAATACGAACAGATAGGAAACACGTCATTTTACGATGAAAAATCATTACTAGACATATATAATCAGCATTTGATGGCCGTCAACGGATGGATTCAAAGTGAACTTAGCTTCAATTAAGGGGCTTCGCGAATGTTTATAATTTTTAGAAGAAAATTCTCAAATTTTAACCATCGCATCATTGATGTATTAAATATTTATTCCCGAAATTTGAAGTTGATCGTCTGTCCCATTACCGAGAAATAAATTATTGAAAATTGTCCTTTTAACATGGAAATAAATGGACCGAGCTTTTAAAAGGGCTAAAACGTCTATACATATTATACCATTTTCAACTTTTATGAATCGAATGATACATTTTTCAATAGATTTGACACTCTAGTTAATAAGTTATTCATAAATATAAAAAATAAAAAGTTATTTGCAGTCAAGAGAATATAACAAAAGCACTACTATAGAATTACAACTCTATTTCTTGAAATCGTTTTTGTGTTAAATAAATGTTTTTTATAATGAGAAAAATAAATTATCTCAATATTCTTTTTATTAATATTATTAAAACAAAGATTTTTATTCGAAAATAGCCTCATTATTAACTATTTTTTTTTATTAGAAATTTAGTAGCCATACGTTGTCACTCTGCAGAAATACAAAAGATTTTTCTAAGATCAGCCAGATAAATAAGCTGTCCCGAACTCTCTTAATATAAAGTTTAAGGAAAGCGGTGTTGGTTTGTAGTGAAACATATTAAATACAGGAATTATTTAACGGATTATAGTGATGTTTCACAAAGTGGAAATAACATTAAAAAATTAACAAAATCTTAAATTATTTTGGAGATTTTTTTATTTATCTCTATACATATTTCGGGCTATGAACCCTTCATCAGGAGGTTTAACGGAAAACATGAAGGGTTCATAGCCCTGTTCAGGATAAAGATAAATAAAAAAATCTCCAAAATAATTTAAAAGATTTTTTAAGGGGGATCAAAAAATGAAAATCTAAGCTCTTTTACGAAACTCAACCAAATTTTGTAATCAGTGGGACCCCAGTAGTCTAAAAATGCAAAAACTACCCCCCTACCTGATTATAAATAATTTTATTAAATATAAGTGAGGGGCCAGGTTGTATGGTAAAGTCAAGTGGATGGCCACATCAGAACACGCCAGCTTATTTTTAATAGAAAAAATAGCTTCTGATTTTTAAAATTACTGACTCTGTTCAGGATTTCGGCAATCGAATTTTCAATAATTCGCCTATTAATCGATTGTTATCTTGTTTGCCCGTATATCCCCTGGTCGGCCGGTCCTTTTCAAGAAGTCCACCGAGGCGCGGTGAGTTCATAAAAAGCGACCCAAGTCGAATTAGGAGACACACACATACACACACTCACACATCTCCCTTTCGAAATCCTATACACCTATATAGATTGGCAAAATGCGATTGGATAATGAGATAAAAGAGCAAGCGATAAGGATCATCGTCATCATCATCGCTTTCTTTCCTTTTTAGTGTCCTCTGTCGGCTCTTTAGCAGAAATAAATAAATAAATAAATACAAACAAAAATACAAAAAACAATCCAAGATGAAATTCTTTGATTATAAGGAGTTCCTTTTTTTACCCTCTCTAATACTACAATTTTAGTCACCATGATTCTTTTATTTAATTGTTTATTTGACACATGAAGTATTTTTATGTAGCCGAAAGGAGAGAACAAACACGATTTGGGATTCTTCATTTATTTATTTATTTTAGAGCTTAGTCTATTCAATTTTACGTGCAAATTGAAAAAATTCAAAATATGTTATCTATGAGAAATTAATAGAGACAATAATTTTTCTTCCGTATATAAATTAATTCTTAAAGCATACTGATTGTCTTATAATTACTCAAATTAAAATTACTCTAGTTATTGATAAATTATTGGCTTATTAAATGGAAACATTTTCATTAAACAAATTACAAGTAGCTAATTAATTAATTAAAAAAATCAATTTCTTGTATTATTTTTACTTTATTTATTCTTGTTTACTTATTATAATAATAATAATAATTAATAATTAATTCTTTATTAGCTACTATGTACTCTTAGGAAAACAAACATTTTATTTATTTATTTGTGCCCTCAAGAGCAAATGGATAATTGGAGAATTTTCCGAAGAGTATAATGGCGCCCGAACAGGGACTAGGCTCCCGGAATATAACCGCGCCAAATTTATTTTGGTTACAACTATGCTATAATATAATACAATCCATGAAATTCAAGAAATTTGTCTCAAATATACAGTTAAACACAAAATATCACTAAACCAAAGAATAGCTAACAATAAAACAGTCAACAATACAATATGATAACAATATATATATATATAACCCGTAATTCTGGTGGAGATACCTCAAAAAAAAATCGTCCTCTCTTTGAAATCATCACAAATTTTAAGAGAGCGCAAAAAAGCCATTTTTTCAATTTTGAAACTTTCAATTTTTTTTTATATGTTCATAAATCTAAAATAAGCTGACGTGTTCTGATGTGGCCATCCACTTGACTTTACCATACAACCTGGCCCCTAAAATTATTTATAATCATGTAGAGGGGTGTTAGTTTTTGCATTTTTATACTTCTGGGGTCCCACTGATTATTTATAGAAAATTTGGTTGAGTTTGCTAAATGGCCAAGATTTTCAATTTTTGACCCTACACCCCCCTCCCCCCATTTTGGGCAGTTAGTTTTTTTCATTTTTAGACTTCTGGGGTCCCACTGATTATGTATACAAAATTTGGTTGAGTTTGCTCAAACGGCCTAGATTTTTAATTTTTAACTCCCCCTCCCCCTCAGTTTTTTCATTTTTAGACTTCTGGGGTCCCACTGATTATGTATACAAAATTTGGTTGAGTTTGCTCAAACGATTTTTAATTTTTTAACTCCCCTCCCCTCCACCGCCCTTAATTTTGGGTCGATATGCATCAAAAATAGGAATCGGATTAGCCGAGAGCTTAAGACACTAGCCTTCTAAGCAGGAGTCCCGGGTTCGAGTCCGAGTCCCTGCATTGATATTTGACCGGCTATAATCTGATTCCTAGTCACCAATCCGTCTGGCAAGCGTGGTGACTTAATGCCAACCCCCTTCCATTTGATGGAAGAGGCCTATATTCAGCAGTGGATTGTCGCTATCGACAGGCTAATGATGATGATGATGCATCAAAATCTAATCAGCTCTTAATCTTAATTGACCAAAACTACGTGGGAAATTTAGTTTATTAAAATAAAATTAATCAGATCAATGTTTTAGAAAGTACATTAGAATCTGTTCTTAATCAGAGATGTTTTGCAATTTTTTGTAAACATACATGCATCAAATTCTTGATCGTTTAGATACTCTTTTCCTGACAAAGGCTATTCTCGGGAGTATTTATCTACAAAATTACAGACTTTTTTTTGCCCGAAACAGAGTTTCTACAGACTATTTATGCAAAATAACCCTGATTTTTAGGCGACTTTTTTCCGGAAATGATATTTTGAAAATAATATTAATTTTAAATAATTCAATTGAGATTTATCATTTGGCTTTTTTGGGCTCTAGAGACCATAAAAACAATCTAAATTTGTAATTCACCTAAAAGAACTATAGTGTGATTTGAATTAGAGTAATAAAAAATTGAAGATTTATATTGGAATTAGAAGACTTCAAAAAGTTAATTCCAAAAACGCACTTCTAATATATAAGTGAAAATAAAAATTACGGGACTCAAATCCAAGTTCTAGGCAAATGCCTAATTTACCTATTTATTGTATAACGCACCAGTGATTATATATTTATCAAATCTTGTTGTTTTGTTCAAATATTGTTC
Organism: Forficula auricularia; assembly: GCA_024734495.1. Taxonomy (NCBI): domain Eukaryota; kingdom Metazoa; phylum Arthropoda; class Insecta; order Dermaptera; family Forficulidae; genus Forficula; species Forficula auricularia. Next base: position 955,712 of record JALMQS010000216.1, read on the forward strand.
TTTTTCTTTCCATTAATGATTTCCACTCCGTTAATCTTTATAGCTATAACTACATTAAGAATAATAATAAATCTAATTTTTATAACGTATAGAAACATTGAATTAATTATTATTATTTATTTATTTCAATTTTTGAATTTTTTTATGACTTATATTTTCCATCAAGCGCAACAACAACAACAACGTAAATAAACAGAAAAATCAAGAAATTAATTACAGTTACCTGTCTAGAAAATATTAATGATTTTTATTCGTTTCGTTTTTAACGAAAATTTATTATTAATAAAGTCATGGAGGATTTAATTCGTTGTATTGAATTATTAAAAATTGAATTCGGAAATTGTTGTATTCTTTGTTTTCATGATTTGTTTAAATCACTTGAAAATATTTATATTGTTATTATTATATTTATAAACATAACCTCTCAATTTAATAACGAATTTAAATCAATTAATAAAGTAAAGAGAGTGTAGTTTTCACAGTAAATTCACTGTGAAACTACACTTTTACTTTATTAATTAATATCATGTTTCAACCTACACCACTTTCCCTAAGTAAAAAAGAATATAAATCAATTGTTTGTTTTATGCAACAATATATTTTCAAATTTTTTGAAGATAACTTCACTTTAATTGGCGAAAAACACGATAGGCGTGACATCTCTTCGAAATATATAGAATTAATAATTACATGTAAAATCACAAACCCCTTCTGACATCTATTGACTTAACATTATCCCGGAAACAAACATTTTTCACCCATAAGAATAATAATTTTAGTTCTCCGTTAGATAGTGCCTCTAGGGGTTCTGGTTTTTGGCCAATCCCTATTTTTTCTATAACACAAAATTCATTATAATGAGGAATATGAAAATATTCTAATATTAGAAAAATCAATGAGAAATATTTTTTACATGTCAGAAGAGTTGTAATATTCAACTTCTCGAATATTAGCTGTCCTTCGAGGGGAAACTAATCTGATATGTCTATTACCCGATGATATATTAATTTAGTCAAATATATTAGATAATTAACATCTTCATGGCAAAATTTGACAGCGACTTGATATTTAGTAAACATATAGCCATATTAAAAATAGTTTGAATATAATTTTAAAAAAAATTTCAAAAAAGGTTTCCTTCGGGAATTGAACCCATGTGCCAAAGAAGTAACCGGACATTCGAGTCAAGTTACTGTGATCATTTGGCTCAAATAATTTTTTGAGCAATTGTAACAGCACTAGAATTTGTTTGCCCTTTGATTATAGCGCCTCTTGTGGTTGCTGATTTTAGTCAATTATCAATTAAAATACTAATTAATTTTATTTCTTTTAAACGATTGTTGGTTTTGATATAATTAAACCTAACCTAACTTTATTAATTAAATACTGAATTCATGATTATTAATTGTTTGTTTTTTGTTCTGATTTTTGTTTTTAGCTAAAACGTTGACAGTGCGTTGTGTAGTGGAATCGATCTCAACCCTGGTGGGCCAAGCCTCGGCTTCTTCAGCCCATTCTCAAACGGTGCCCGAAAAGAGAGCCTGGTCACCATTCCAGTGGGCACAGCCTTCCAGCATTTAGTGCCAGTGGCGTTACAGAGTCTCAACTATCCTCAAGAAGATATCGATGCAGCACAAGGTTAGTTTGTTATTCTTAAGGCGGGTTCACACGAGGCTTTTTCTGCTACTTGTTCCTTACTTGAAATTTGAAGGCATGGAGGGGGTCAAAATGACGTCACTCCGAACTGTCTTACTAGCATGCTTGCTTGATTCAAAAGATAGCCCATCTTCTAAAAAAACAGTTTAGCTTCTTGAACCTGGCAGTAGCCAGCCAATCGGAAAGCATTATTTTATCACGTGGGTGACATGCCTATTGGCACAATACATCAGTTGATATGTTGTTTCTCACTGTTCAACTCTTTACTGCAATGAATAAAGAGAATATGCCTTCCAAATTCGTCTGCGATTCATAACTTCAACAATAATATTATTGTCAGCCATTTTTGAGTGCATCTGAGCTGAAACTGAAAGATGATAGTCCAGCTGTTTGGCTCAAATGCTCATTGTCTGAACTGACACATTCGCGCGCAACCTAGCCGGCCAACTAGAAATATTTTCTAAAAAAGCTACGTGTGAAGCCAACAGGCGAAAAATCAGCCTGCCTGACTGAACTAGCTTCAAATTGCAAGTAGGTCGAACGAGTAAGGAACAAGTCTCTTGTGAACCAGCCTTTACTCTATTTTAGCAGATTCAATTTATAATGCAAAATACTTTATTTTACCCTTAATAATTATTTTCAAAACTTGAAATTTTTCGATTCCTGAGAGGGTAAAAACCACCCTTTTGACATATTAAAAATAATCCATTCCATCTCGGATCTAATAGATGACAATCTCATGTGATTTTCGTAGAAATTTATAGACAATTTGAGCTCTTATATAATAAATTATAATGTCTTGGTATATTGTTTGTTTTTAGGTTCGATATTGATAAATAACTGGAAGCCTTTGAGCTTCGACATGATCTCTCAGAACCCGATGGCGACCGTAAACGATATGCTTGGCGAGGTGAAGACGATCGCACACCCTTCGGATTCAGATCTTCAGGTCGAGGCCCCCAGTGTCAGAACAAATCAGAACCAAACTCTTGAGGGTGTTCATGCAAGTGAACCAGGGTCTCCTCATGAACACTGGATGTCCCATCAACGAGGTCAGTCACAAAACAACACCCACGCATCCTTAAATATACCATATATGTAGAAAGTTAATCTATTGATTGAGGTTATGTTATAACAATATATAAACAAAATGTTTATTTATATTGTTGATTAATTATTGAAAAAGAAATTAATTATTAATTTAATTTAATTTTTTAACTATATAAATGGGGGGTCGGGTTAGGCTAGGGGTAGCGTGCCAGCATGCTAACGATGTTTTTGAAAGCACGAGATGGGTTTGAAAAAAGCTAAAAAAGTCATATGAAACGAAACATTGACTTGTGACATGGAGATGAATTTTAAAATGCTTCTAACACGGCCTTTCATAGACAGTTTTCGGGGTTTTCGACGATTTTCTCGAAAAGTACACAACCAATTTCGTTTAAAATAGTATTAAATGATTCAGAAAAGTGGACCCGAGTTCGAATCCGACTCGAGGCCTCTGGCTAAAATCTGACCCCGGGGTAGAAACAAATTTAAAAATAATAATAAGTAGTATCGTAAATTGGCTTATGGCTAGAAAGGCCGAAAAGCCAAAAAAAATATTAATAATAATAATAAAAATGAAATGAATTATCATTTATTATTTTTTAATAATAATTGTTGAGAAATATAGAGTAGTATTATCAATTATTGATGAAGAGGTAAATCAACAACCCTCTTCAATTTAGAACTATTTAACTTATTATAACAAAAGGAAAATGTCTAAAGTAATTAAATTTAAAAATTCACTTTTATTAGTTTTCGCCCAATAGATCTTTTACAACAAAGTACAATTCAGATGATAACTAGAAATACTACATTATACCATAGATATTAAATATTTTTAATCGTTTTCTCAAAAATGACTTTGACAATTATTTAAATATTCTGATTTTTTTTTTAGAAATTCATTAGTCCACAATTTCTAAGCCCGGTATTTTTTTAAATTATATTTTAGAGAGATTGAGTCAAACAACTTTTTTATTTTACCTTTTATAATACAAAAATGCTTCAAAAAAGAATGAAACTATGCACTTGAACGAGGGTTAGTGTCGATACATAGTTATATATAGCCTAGAAAATAAACTCAGGAGTGTATATATGTGTGTGTGTGTGTGTGTGTTCACTTAAAAGCAAGTCAACATATTTTTAGGGAATATTTATTAATCTCTAATTAAATAAATAAATAAATTCAATAAATTAATTAATTAAAAAAATAAAGAAACGTCAAAGTTATAACATTAATAATCTTCTCGTCCTCACTCCCTTACGGGCCATTCATAAAATTTTTGCCCTAATTTGGCTCTTTGTGTACTTAAATACAGTATTTGATTTGTAATAAAAATATTACTACCTATTAACTAAGAAGAAAAATTTACATTATATTTAAAAAATTTTACACTCTTTTTATGGATCCAGATCCCTAAGAGCGTAAGCCTCTCCCAAGTTCATAAAAATACGTCACACAAAAATTTCGCCTTTTCGGACCTCTCTTCGTCACATTTTCTCGGGACCCCCTAACAAATATAAGATCAGAAAAGCTAGCCCCCACCTATAAACGATTTGTTGCTGACAAATTAGGAAAAAGTTAAAACAAACTGCAACGGATCGTTGCTAAACTTTATCCAAATTCATTTGAAATATTAATATGTTCTAGAGTAAAGCACTTTAAAATATAATTTCTACTATAAACTTTATTTCAACCTTTTTTGTGGGTCCCAAGGTACTTTAATTAGGATATTAAATTTCATCAAAATTGGTTAAGTCATTTTCAAGATATTTAGAAAAAACTAAAAAGTACTCGAAATAAAGTACTACTGTTTGTGGACCGATATGCACGCTACCAAAAACTAATCAGCGCTTCATTTTGTTAAAATAACTGTGGTAGGTTTTCAATTTCAACTCATTCGGTGCAACGGTGCGGAAAAAAGACTGTGGACGAAAAAAACGATAACACACATACATACATCCATCCATCCCCACGCACTTCCAAAACGCCATGGCACTTTTTGGCCTCTCGGGCGAGATCCCAGGTAATTTTATGGCAAAACCGTCACGTGCTAAAATTCAATCTCTATCGAATACTCTCAATTTGTGACCTTAATTGAGTCCATGGGCTCCGTAGTCTTTACCTGAGGACCTCTCTCTGAAGTCAAGCGCTTGCCGCGAGAGCGATTCCAATACTTTCTCCCATGCTTCGCATTGGATAAAGTAAAAAAATTGAGTAAGTGCGCGACCGTCACGTTTCCCACGTTAGACCCCCCATTGTCACATATCATCACGCTAAGCAATACGCCTCTGGCTGCGCGAACGTATTTTACTTTTCTCCGTATTTTTGTACATACTTACCTAAATACATAAAATAAATACAAAACTTAAAAAAAAAACATTCTTCAAAACGTTTAATAAATTCCAAACCTTTTGAAAGAATTCTCCCTTTATTTTATAAAAGGTGAGGCAAAAAGATGTTAACATTAAATATATATATATATATATATTTTCTTTTGCAGATTAAAACTTGTACAAAATTTCTAGTAAGAAAATATACGAAAAAATAATTACAAATTAATGTTAACATCTTTTTGCTCACCCTGTTAGAATTGATAAAAAAAAGCTACTTTTTCTAATCAATTAAAAGCAACACTAATTACTTAATATATGTACATAATCTGTATTCAAGTTAATTCTTCTTTCACTAGCAACATTATTATTTTTTTTCCTTAGAAATATTATTATTAAGGCCAACTATTTATCAACACCTCTTTCATAAATATATAATTCTGAAAGTTCAGAAAACCCAAGGAAGTCGTGTGTGTGTTCAGTTAAAATCAATTCAAAATATTATTATTCTTAAAGTAAATAAATAAATTCAATAAATAAATTAATAAAAAAAAATGTCAAAGTAATGAACATAATACTCTTGTCTCTCTCACCCTTTCTACTTTTCCTCGTATTTCTGTACGTACCTAAATACATATATATATATATATATATTAGTACATAATCTGTATGAATGTAAATCCCTTCTAAATATTCGTAATGAGAGCTTTAAAGAAGAAGAAGACAATACAGCGGGCCAGAGAGGGTAGAGGAAGGAAGACTTTCAATCTATTCAAGAGGCGGTGAGCTGAATATTTTGATTTTCATCCTATAGAGAGCGCGCAAGTGTAGTACTACTTATTCTATATCTCTAAATGTTGTTGTTGTTGGGGGATAAGTGGAAGTGTCTGCTGAAAATAGACAGATTGCGTCTAATTTTCATCTAAAAAGCCCCGGAGAGGGGGTTAATTTGCAAGGTAGCTGGCTGGGCTTCTTCAGGAACGGGGGGATTCCCGAAAGAGAGAGGAGTGGGATTCCCCAAAAGAGGGCGCGTTCCGCGCCGCCCTCGATCCATATCATCATCATAGAAGAGAGAGACAGTACGAGAGTATAATCCTGTATCGTTTTGTATATTCTTAGTATTTAGCATTGTACTTCGCCTGGAGTATTAGTGGCAACCTTTGATCTCTCTTCTCTCTCTCTGGTTAATGCCCGCGAAATAATACAATGAACACCGATCCAGTCTTGGAATGAAGAGAAATAATCTTATTAAAAGAGAAAATACTCTTTAGAGTGAAAAGGGTCGGAAAAGAGAAAGAGAGAATATACGTATATATGGAGAAAGGAAGAAGAAGAACAATGCGCAAATCGACGCTTGATCTCATTCATTGGCCAGCTAATCCTATTATTTGATCACCTGAATTGTTCCCAAACGACCCCTCGCAACCCTCAAAACATCCCCCATCCACTCAAAAAAGAGATTTCCATTCCTCTAGAAAGAGAATCTCTCTCTCATATTTCTCTCAATCTCTTGTATTTATTTATTCGTTTATTTATTTATTGTTTTAATACTTGAATTCAAATCACATAAATACATCTTTCTATTCAATATTATGTATTATACTATATTGAATATTAGAAGATTAATTAATTTCATATTTTGTATTATATTATATTTATATTTATTATTATATTTGAATATATGAATGGATGGTAATTGGAACTATTGAAAGAAATTATTTGCTAATATCTTAGTAATTTAAAAAGATCAAAATTTTGAAATTAAATTAAAGTTTGACAAGGGTGGATTTCGAAAAAAATTCAAATTTCAAAAGCCAGGAAAAGATACAATAATTATTGAAGTTAATTTGATTGAACTTCTTTAGCGACGAATCTGTTTGAATTTTTTGTTACAATAAAGGGGAAATGACTCAATAGAGGGGAAATAATTTTTTTAAACCCAGTATTTCATGACAAATAAAATTTATAAAAAATTAAAAATTTTTAATTATTTTAATTACATCTACGACTAAAGAAGTTTCACTTCCCCCGTGAGATTATGGGGATGAGGTTCACACATTATTATTATTATTTTTTTAAATACAAATTTATTCCGGGCTTAGGTTTTTAAAATTTTAATTAAAAACAAAAATCACACTATCATAAAAATTTAAGATCATAAAAAAATTACGTTTATGGGGGTAGATACTTAACTCTTTCACTCGTCAAGGTCAGAAAAAATTATTCCAAATTTGGAACATGTAAAATATATATATTTTTTTAAATTTAGACTCTGAAAAGTTGTACCTACAAAAATTTCGAACTTTTAAATTCTTAAAGCCTTAAGAAATTGAATTTTAATTATTTCAAATTTTTAAAGAAAAGTTAAAAACAAAAAATTGTCTGTTTTAATCAACATTTTTTCTAGACTCAGATATTACAATTTTTAGTAAAAACGAACAAATTCAACCATTTATTAAAATTTCAGTTCAGTATAGCTAGTAATAATGTTGCGGCCCCAAATTTTTATCTTTTGAAATTGATATGATATTAGCAAATAATGTCTTTCAATAGTTCCAATTACCATTCAGATATTCAAATATAATAATAAATATAATACGAAATATGAAATTAATTAATCTCCTAATTCAATAAAGTATGATACATATTATTGAATAGAAAGATGTATTTATGTGATTTGAATTCAAGTATTATATCAATAAATAACTAGTATTTTTCTATTTTAAGGAAGTACCTAAATTCTTTTGGATTTAATTTTTAACACAAGAGCCACAGAATTAAAAATTTTGTTGTATTTTTATAACCTTATTATTGTCTCTTTGTAACCCAAATAAATAAATAAATAAAATATTTGTGAAATTTCTTACAGATGCATGATTCTGATGGGGATGAAATTACCTTGAATAAAAATTAAAAAAAAAACAGTTTAAAAAATCTAAAAAAACACTGAAAATAAAATGTAATTTTTAGTGCATAGCGTGTTTTTTAAACTATAATCTATTAATTTACTTTTTAGTCTTAATTATTTTTATAGAAAAATGTTTGCGGAATTTAACAGAACAAAAGTCACACATTCATACATACATACATTCATACATACAAGTGAAGCTAATAAAAGTGTGTTAAAAAATGTAAGAATTTACGAAAAATTATATTTGAGAAAACATTCGAGAAGATAGCTCGGCTAGTTATGGGATTATTATCAAAGTAAGAAAAGTAAGGCACTCTTTTAATAATCGTTTTGAAGATTATTTTTTTTTTAAGTGAAACTTTTTTCCGACGTATCTGTTTGATTTTTTTTTTTGTTACAATAAAGGGGAAATGACTCAATCAATAGAAGAGAAATAATTTTTTTTAAACCCACTAATATTTAATATTTAATGACAAATAAAATTTATTAAAATTAGGAAATTTAAATTATTTCAATAACATCTACGACTAAAGTTTCACTTTTAATTGAAGTTACTATATTCTCGACCCATTTAATACATTGATGATGTTGAACTTGGCAGTACATTAGATTTCACTACTTTTTTTGGGAAACGGTTTTTATTAATCGAACTTGGCCTTTTTTTCCACATGTGTTTTTGTTGAGATTTATTTATATACACTTGGCTAAAAATCATGTCTTCGCCTCATACCAGACCCTAGTAAAGTTTCCGTTCTTTGGCAACTCTCGTTCTTCGGGAGAGTTGCAAGATAAGATGGCCCTCCCCTCTTCGGATGATGTTTGGACAGTTGTTGAGCCAACTAGACCAACAACAACAACAACTCCAACAAGAGCTGAAGGAGTATAATATAATAATATAGTATACCTAGAGGGTGTGGTGTGTGAGTGGGAAGAAGAACAGTAGCAAAAGCAGTAGTAGTAGTACTAAGAGGTAGAAGTATAGGTAGACCCCCTGGGGGGGCGGGGGGTAGAGGTGGGGTAGAGGAGCTTAGTGTGGTAGTCATAAATAAGTCTTATGCTAAGATGCTGGCTGCCAGGGCTGTATATCACGCGGATTAACGCTGTCTTCTCAAAGACTTAATACGAGGCGGATTAACCGAAATGACAGCCGGTTATTAAAATCGGCTTTGCTTTTTTAAACCCACTCCCCTCTCCTACCAATGACACAAGGCAAGAATCCGAGAACAGGAGAAACAACTAGAGAATATAGTATATATTTATTCTATCCATCTATACCTACCTAAAGATACTGATATTTCATGGAATGGTGAAAAAATATACATGAAATTATAATAAAGAATAGATACCTATATAATAATAATAATAATAATAATCAATTAACAGGAATAGCAGGGAATTGGACAAAAATTAAAAACAGAGTTTTTATTGAATGGGCTAGACGTTTGTCTGTTTAAAGAGTAGAAACAACTATATTTTTTGTGATAAATTTTGATTAAAGGTTTTTAATTTTTTGATTGTTCAAGTGTGAAAAAGTTCAAGATTCTTGAGCAATTGAGGCATAAGCCAACAATGTATTATAGTTTAAATAAAAAAGATTAAAGGATGTTTCGTCGCGTAGTGGAATTGTCTTTTGACAAAGAGTGATAGAATGAGCCACTGAGGAAGTCGAAATTAATCGACGAAACGTCTGGCCCATTCAATAAAAACTCTGTTTTTAATTTTTGTCCAATTCCCTGCTATTCCTGTTAATTAATGCTTATTATGGATACGAGTGATTTACCAATAATAATAATAATTATATGTATTATAATCAATTGATAATTTTTGCTTTAGTTTCAATTTTAATTAATTATATTATTAATATTATTTTTAATTTAATTAAAGCAAAAAATAAGTATCTATTCTTGAAAATAAGATGGAATTTTTTTCTAAAAATACAACTCGCGTTAACAACCGAATTATTTATGAAAAGAATTTAGTTTTTAACCGACTTCATTAAGGTAGTTGTTTCGCGACAATACTAGCAAAAAGCTAATGCTAGAGTATATAGTACAGACAATAAGGATTCATATTTCATAACCCCAAAACTTTTTGCTGTTTATGTACCAATTCTAGCCAATCCAGTGCTCGTTTGACAAATTTGGCACCATTGTAAGAGATTGAATATTTTTATATTAAAATGGCAGATAAAATACATTTTAATATTTCTATAAAAATCGTTTTGTTATTTTTTAACAAATGTAATCAACGCCTACGTTACATTTTATGAAAATTATAATTTTGAAAAATCTAGGGCATGCATCTTTCGCTGGTTAAATAAATGCGCTGTTGCCAATTTGTTTTTAGTCTAAATTTTTTTTTATACATTTTTCATTATTTATTCCTTATTATCTCAGAAACTGTGTTGTAACTATGAATAAAAATTGTCTTAAAATATGTATTGGTTATTGATTAATGTTGGTTTAGTTTTTTATAAAAATGGTAAGAACGGTTTCTTAATTATAATTAAATATGTATGTAAGTTTTCCGAAATCCCGTATAGTGCAATGTTAAGAGCCTGAAAAACTCGATTTTTGAAATTTAATATCTCCGGAACTGTATTGTTCATAAATTTCGTTTTGCCACCAATCGATGCAGAAGTATGTAAATAATAATCTGTATAAATTTCAAAAAAATCCTAAGAAAACGCATTTGGCGGAACAACTACCTTAAGGTCTCGATTTCTTTGATATTAGTAGAATATTTTTATATTTCATTATCAGAGGGATCGTCCGCCTAGGAGTTGAACCCAAATACTAACACAATGTCCGAGCATGTTAGATCGACCCACAGGAAAAAACATCTCTGATATACAATATATTAAAGTGTAGCAAAATTTTTACTGCCATTCAACTCGAAAGGCGAAAATAAAAATTATGCTAACCCGAAAAAAGTTTTCAGTGAATAGACCATTATTTAATTTAATAATTAACTACACTTTAATATATCGCATGTTTTGTCCTGAGGGTCGAAATAACATGCCCAGACAGTGTGTTAGTATCTGGGTTCAACTCCTAGGGGGACGATCCCTCTGATAATGGAATATAAAAATATTCTATTAATTTCAAAGAATTTAAGACCTTAAAAACTAAATTCTTTTTATAAACTATTATTAATTTAAAAAGGTTGGATTTTATTTGTACACAGAATTAAAAAAATTTAATTTATTGCTGGGGATTGACTGGAAGGCAGTCCAATGGATAAATAACACTGCCCAACAATGAAAATGCTTCGGGCTCAAAAGTATGTTGATTGTATGTATGTATGTATTGTATTGTATTGTATGTATGTATTGTATGTATGCATTGTATGTATGTATTGTATGTATGCTGATTCATATCGTATGAATTCAAAAATCACCATAAAAGTTACCAATTAGCTCTAATTTTGGAGATATTATCGGCCAAAACACCGAAAAAGGCCATTTTGACCTATTTTCGAGTCACATTA